>JANFPS010000021.1:0-745000 GCA_024703675.1 Drosophila nebulosa | reverse complement strand
ATGTCTAACCGCGGTCAGTTAGCCTGATCCGGGACCCTGTATGGTGGGCAGTTTGACTGGGGCGGTCGCCTCCCAAAGTGTAACGGAGGCGCGCGATGGTGGGCTCAGGCCGGTCGGAAACCGGCTGTTGAGTGCAATGGCATAAGCCCGCCTGACTGCGAGAGTGACAGCTCGAGCAGAGACGAAAGTCGGCCATAGTGATCCGGTGGTCCCGCGTGGAAGGGCCATCGCTCAACGGATAAAAGGTACTCTAGGGATAACAGGCTGATCTCCCCCAAGAGTCCACATCGACGGGGAGGTTTGGCACCTCGATGTCGGCTCATCACATCCTGGGGCTGGAGCAGGTCCCAAGGGTTCGGCTGTTCGCCGATTAAAGTGGTACGTGAGCTGGGTTTAGAACGTCGTGAGACAGTTCGGTCCCTATCTGCCGTGGATGTTGGAGACTTGAGAGGATTTGTCCCTAGTACGAGAGGACCGGGATGAACACACCTCTGGTGCACCGGTTGTCGCGCCAGCGGCACCGCCGGGTAGCTAAGTGTGGACGGGATAACCGCTGAAAGCATCTAAGCGGGAAACCCACCTCAAAACTAGGTCTCCCCAAGGGCCGTGATAGACCATCACGTCAATAGGCCAGGTGTGGAAGCGCAGTAATGCGTGTAGCTAACTGGTCCTAATCGCCCAATAGGCTCACTCTCTTACCGTTCCCTTAAAAGAACGGCCCGTGCACAGAAATCATCCATGCAAAACGTCATACTTCATCATACCCAACCGTCCACACCACCCCAACTCAAGGGTGATTTGGATGACCTGGTGGCCATGGCGGGGAGTGATCCACCCGATCCCATCCCGAACTCGGCCGTGAAAACCCCCAGCGCCTATGATACTGCGGCTTAAGTCGTGGGAAAGTCGGTCGCCGCCAGGTCTTCCAAATCACCCCAAAATCAACACAAACGCGGGGTGGAGCAGCCCGGTAGCTCGTCAGGCTCATAACCTGAAGGCCGCAGGTTCAAATCCTGCCCCCGCAACCAAGCATAAGCGTCTGAAAAGACAGAAGAAAAGCCACCCTCAAGGGTGGCTTTTTTTGTGCCCAGATCACAACGCAGGAAACACATAGGAAACAGACGGAAAGGTAATCCGGCGCAATTTTGTCGGTTTTCACGTTTGCGTGATGAATGCGCGGAGCCATTTATGACACTGATCCGCTGTTCAACGCGCTCGGCACGAAGTCCAGGCTCCAGCGCTGCTTCGGCCCGTCGGGCAGCAACTTCCTCCTTGCTCTGCAAGCCTTCGGCGCAGAGCAGAACCATCCGGCAGCGATCCGACAATGACCGCGGCACCTTGTGACGCCGGACCTGCCCTTCAAGAAACGTCCGCGCCTGTGGACTCAGTACTACCTGACCTGCCTGTCGTCCCGCCATCGTTCTACTCCCATCAGTGCGACAGAAATATCATATAATGATGCTTATTTCAGTTCCAGGTGACTAGGGTTTGTGGGGATTCATCGTGAGTGTATAATGGCTGCGGCGAGATAGATGATGGCGCTGAAGCTTTTGTCCGTTTTGTCGGCGCGCATCGCGATGTGTTTGAATTCCTTGAGCTTACAGAAGAAGTTCTCGATCAGATGCCGCCATTTATACATTTCGCGATCCAGCGGCAGCGGCTTTGAACTCCTTGGGTGCTGGGAAATGACGACTGCGGTGCCCCTTTCATTGAGTTCAGCGATAATGATGTTGCTGTCGAACGCCTTGTCGGCGATGAAGGCGTCGAATTCGAGGCCGTCAATCAACGGTGGCACATCCACGCTGTCGAAGCGCTGACAGGGCATCAGGCGGAAACGCATGAGATTACCCAAGGCATCTGTCAACGCAAGAATCTTCGTCGTCATGCCGCCTTTCGAGCGGCCTATGGCCTGACTCTGAGTCCCCCTTTTGCACCCTGACCATGGCGGTGAACTTTCACGATCGTCGCATCGACCATGGCGTATTCCATGTCCGGATCGCTGGATAATGCATCGAAAATCCGTTTTGAAAACATCGGCATTGCACTGACCCTGCCCCCTGAAATGCCCTCGATTTGAAGTAAGGTCTGTCCACTGGAGACAGGCGATGAAGAAGGCACGTTTCACGCAGGATCAGATCATCGGGATCCTGAAGGAGCATCAGGCGGGCGCCACGGCGGCCGATCTGTGCCGCAGGCACGGGATCAGCGATGCGACGTTCTACACCTGGCGCTCGAAATACGCCGGGATGGAAGTGTCGGAAGCGCGGCGGCTCAAGGCTCTTGAAGAAGAGAACGCGAAGCTGAAGCGGCTGCTGGCGGAGAGCGTGATGGACGTCTCGACGCTGAAGGAATTGCTGGCAAAAAACTCGTGACGCCCGGTTTGCGGCGGGACGCCGTGACCTGGGCGATCCGGGACAAAGACTATTCGCAGCGACGGGCCTGCCGGCTGATTGGCATGGACCCGAAGACGTGGCGCTATGCATCGCGACGGCCCGACGACGCTGATGCGCGCGTCCGGCTTCGCGCATTGGCCGCGGAAAGGCGTCGGTTCGGCTATCGGCGCCTGCAGATCCTGCTCGACCGGGAGGGGATGGCGATGAACCACAAGAAGCTGTTCCGGCTGTATCGCGAGGAAGGGCTGTCGGTCCGCAAGCGTGGCGGCCGGAAACGGGCGATGGGCACGCGCTCGCCGATGATGCTGCCCGACGGGCCCAACCAGCGGTGGAGCCTGGATTTCGTCTCGGACGCGCTGAACAACGGACGGCGTTTCCGGGTGCTGACGGTGGTGGACGACTACACGCGCGAATGCCTGGCGCTGGTGGCGGATACGTCGCTGTCTGGCGAGCGGCTCGGCCGGGAACTCGACCGGATCGGGGAACATCGTGGCTGGCGGCTGATGATCGTCAGCGACAACGGCACCGAGATGACTTCGAACTCGATCCTGGCCTGGCAGGAGAAGCGAGCGGTGCTGTGGCACTACATCGCGCCGGGCAAGCCGCAGCAGAACGGGTTCGTCGAGAGCTTCAACGGCCGGTTCCGTGACGAATGCCTCAATGAGCATCTGTTCCGCAACCTCGCCCACGCTCGGACGGTCATCGACGCCTGGCGGGCCGACTACAACGCCGTCAGGCCCCACACTAGCCTCAACGGCATGACGCCAGAGGCTTTCGCCCAACACGCCAAAACGGCATACATCAACCCACAGACCCTAACTCAAAACTGAGGGCACGTTCGGGGCAGGGTCAGCACCAGTCGCTGAAGCGACGGAACGCCGTGCTCCAGTTGCCGAACAGGGCGGGCAGATCACGCCATGGACTGCCAGTGCGCACAATCCACAGCACCGCTTCCATGAAAAGACGGTTAAAGACGGTTGTCGCGACCGCTCCGTCCCGGATCGGTCGACTTGCCAAGGCAATGGGGCTCAATCAATGCCCATTGGGTGTCTGTCAGCACAAAGCGTTCCATCCGAAGCTTGAATCATAACCCAAGCCTCATGTGAATCCCCACAAAACCTAGAACAAGGCATCATGGACGCGCCGGCCATCATCTTGCGATATGGCTTCGAGCATGGCGAAGCTCTCCACGGTCTGTTCTTCGAAATAAAGTAGAGAAGAGCGCCTCCTTGCTAACGAAGGAGCTTTAAAGCGTGCCCTTGGAGACACCAGACTCGCCCGCGATCGTGGACATCGAAGCTCTCTCATAGCCCTGAGTGAGGAAGATCTTCTTTGCACCTTGCAAGACTTGCGCTCGCTTCATGCACTGGGCAACTGTGTTGATCATGTGATCTGCAAAGGCTGACTTTTCTGGATCATGGCATTGAGGATGACGAGGAGCTGGCGTGCGATGGCGATAAGGATGGTCTTGGGTGGCTTGCCCTTGGCGCGCATCCTATCGCGCATGGCAATGAGTGCAGGCACGCGGCGGGACGCGGACAGGGCTGCGATATAGAGGGCTTCGCGGACCTTTCGTCGTCCGCCCCAGATGCGTCGTGCTCCCTTCCATGAGCCGCTTTCGCGTGCATGGGGTGCCAGACCGGCAAGAGAGGCGATCTTGCGGCGACACAATGTGCCGAGTTCCGGTAGTTTCGCCGAGCAGGACGGCCATTACGGTCGGGCCGATGCCGGGCACGGTGCTCATCAGGGCGGCCTGTTCCGCGAGCGCGCGATCTGCAGCGATTATGGCTTTGATGCGCTGATCGAGCACGCTGATCTGGGTCGAGAGCAGAGCGATCATGGCGTCGATCTGCTCGGCGATGTCATCATGGCCTGCGTTGTGACGACGCAACTTCTCGGCCTTGCGCATGTCGACCAACTGCCTGCGGCGTCGCAGGAAATCGGCCAATGTCGCACGGGCCGGACTGACGCGGACGGGTGACAGGCAGATCCAGGGCTGCGCCCATCTGGGCCAGCACGCGCGCATCGACGCGGTCGGTCTTGGCCAGAACGCCGGTTGCGCGGGCGAACTCGCGAGCCTGACGCGGATTGACGCGCGAGAACGGATGCGCGCGTTCGGTCAGGGTGGCGATGAGGATGTCGTCGCAGCCGCTGGTGGCCTCGAAAACGACGAGCACATCAGGCGTGAGCGTTTCGGCCCATTCGGCGATGGCGTCACGGGTATTGGGAATGCGCTGCATCCTGCCGGAAGGAAGGTCGCAGAGATCGAGGAAGGCGCGCGAAAGATCGCAGCCGATGACTGGCTGTGGCATGGTGAGGGTTCCTGTCCATGTCGTGCGGGATCGAAAGTCCCAAGCAACTGTTCAGGGTTGAACGAAGGTGGAAGGGACCCCATGCTCCCAAACGGGCTCCAGACCCTCGGGGGGGACGGGCTCCCTTCCACCGCCCACTTTCGCACATCACCAACAGACAAGGGGGGGGCATGGTCATGTCCCCCGGCAGCACGTTCGTGCCTTCATCTCCGGCGTCCGTCATCATCGTTTCGCCCTCGCGATTCTTATGTTCCGAGGCGAGGAAAAGACAAGGCAACCATGGCTCATTCGCAGGGCCTGAGAATTCTCGCTCTCGCAGCAATCATCGCATCTACGACGGACAATGCGTCCAGGCTGTCAGGGACATCGTGTACCCTGACGATCGCGGCACCTGCGTGGCGTAATAATGCAGTGGTGACAGCGGTCGCGGTATCGCGATGCTCCACCGCACGTCCCGTCAATGAGCCAAGAAACCGCTTGCGCGAGGTTCCGACGAGCAGCGGATAGCCAAGGTCGAGAAGTTCCGCCAGTCGATCCAATAAAACGATGTGTTCCTCGTCAGTTTTTTCAAAGCCGAAGCCCGGGTCGAGCGTGATCTGGTCGTCCTGCACCCCGGCCTCGCGTGCGGCCGCCAGGGCGCTTTGGAAGAAGGAGCGCTGGTCGTCAAGGGGATCTTGCAGTTTCCGCCGGTTCCGACCCGTATGCATGAGGCATAAACCTGCCCCGGTCGCCGCAACGATCGTGGCTATGCTCGGATCATGCGTAAGGCCGGATACGTCGTTGATGATATGCGCGCCCGCCTGGATTGCGGCGGAGGCGGTGGAGGCGTGGTAGGTATCCACGGACAACAGCGCCTGCGTCTCTTGGGCAAGCCGTTTGACGACAGGAAGCACCCGTGCCTGCTCGATGTCCGGCGAGACCGCCGTAGCACCTGGGCGAGTCGACTCTCCGCCAATATCGAGAATCGTAGATCCCTCTCTGACGCATGAGAGAGCATGTCCGATGGCGGCATCGGGGTCGAAATATGCCCCGCCATCAGAAAAACTGTCGGGCGTCACGTTAATGATCGCCATGATATGGCCGGTCGGACCGAGGGTGATCTGGCGTCCGTGGGCCAGACGCCAGTCACGGGGCAGGAAGCGACCGATATTTTGCTCCTTCTCCATCCGGTTTAGCTTCTCGTCTGTGCCGCTACGCAAGATGTTCGCGCAGAAAAGTACCGGCTCGTTCGAATGCCTGGACGGCCGCTTGCAGGACGCCGGCCATCTCGATGAAGCCGTGTACCATGCCGTGCAGCTCGACATACTCGACCTCGACGTCGGCCGTCTTCAACGCAGCCTGATAGAGTCGTGCGTCGTCACGCAGAGCATCACATTCGCCCGCGAAGATGAGTGCAGGAGGGAGATTGTGGAAATCTTCCGCTCGCAGCGGCGATACCCGCGGATCCATCGCATTGAATCCCGCAACATACGGGTCGCTCATCGCGTGCATCAGCCCGAGGGTCAGGGGGGGCACCGCACCATTTTCTTGCCGGGAAGCGTAATGCCAGGACGCCGGCGACAAATCAGTGCTGGGATAGAACAGAACCTGGGCGCGAAGAGCAATCGGACCGCCGCGCAACTGCTGGCATGCTACGGCAGCAAGGCTCCCGCCGGCACTATCGCCAGCGATCGCGAGCCTATTCGGATCCAAGCCCAGCTTTTCCGCATCTTTAACGAGAGCGCGGATCGCCGCCAGAACATCTTCGGGGCCGGCGGGCGCGGGATGCTCCGGGGCAAGCCGATAGGCCACCGAGACCACTGGATGTCCTGTCACATGGACCAGCCGCCGGCAGACCTTGTCATGCGTGTCCAGATCACCCGTCGACCAACCCCCACCATGAAGAAATACTGTTGCCGGCGCCGCCTCCTCCGCACCAAGACCCCGATAGAGCCGCAGCGGAATCGACCCGAGCGGTCCATCCACTTCGAGATCCCGTATTTGCGCAACCGGCAAGGGCTCTCCCCCGAATGCACGACCAACCTGCCTATAGGCCTTCCGCATCTCAGCCATCGTCAATGTTTCCATGGGGGGCTGATTGGTATTTGCCACAGACCTCAGAAGATCACGGACTTCGGGAGCGAGGCGATCGGGATTAAAGGGAGCGACGGTCATCATAAGCCTCCTGATCAACGTGTTGGATGAATAAGTTCCGGTGCTTCATTCGCCGCGCCGGGCTCTCCGTTCGGAGGGGCATGGCAGGTCGCTTGACCGGCGGTTGGGGCCTGCCGGGAAAATTGACTATGAACAAATTGGTTCGCTGCCGAGTCAGGGCCCGCGGCGAGTGGCTTCTTCCTTGCGAGCCATTTTGACCTGCATCCCTCCGGTCACCAACGCCAAGATGGTTGGTATCCAAATCATCGTGATTGCAATAGCAGGAATGGCAGAGAAAAGGCAATGGCGCATCGTCTCGCCACTCACATTTCCGTGATGGCAGCGACGGACGCCCTTCGGGAGATACTTTGGCGCCATCTGACACGACAGAGAGACTTCATCAAATGCGGCGACGTAGGCTCATCATTTCCGAGCCTCCGAACTCTATTCTTGCAGCGGAAGCAGTCGCGGTTTGTGTTCCTTATCCAGCGTCACGAAAGTAAAGATACCTTCGGTAACTTTATGTGTGTCATGGCCATGGCGCGCTCGGCTCCAGGTTTCGACCTTGATAGCCATCGAGGTCCGTCCTGTCCGAAGGAGGCGCGTATAAATGCTGACCTCGTCGCCGACGGCAACGGGCTGGTGGAAAGTGAGACTTTCGACAGCGACTGTGACACAGCGCCCTTGCGCTCGAAAAGCGGCGTGACTCCCTGCCGCGAGGTCCATCTGCGACATGATCCAGCCGCCGAAGATGTCTCCCGAGGGATTGGTGTCGGACGGCATCGCGACGACCCTGATGGTCGGAATGGTCGTAGGGGGTTCCCCCGTGGTCTTTGAAGCCTTCGTCATGCCCGATGGTCTCTCAAAATATATGAAGCGGCCCTCAGACCCGCTCGATCAGCGCGGCGATACCCTGGCCGACACCGATGCACATGGTGGCGATGGCACGCTTGCCCCCCAGCGTCTCCAGCCCGTTCACGGCAGTGAGCGCCAGACGCGCGCCGGACATACCCAGCGGATGGCCCAGCGCGATCGCCCCGCCATGGGGGTTTACCTGCGCGGCATCGTCGGGCAGGCCGAGTTGGCGCAGCACCGCGAGCGACTGGCTGGCGAAAGCTTCGTTCAGCTCGATCAGATCGACCGCGCCCAGCGAAAGCCCCGTCCTGGTGAGCAGCTTGCGTACCGCCGGAGCCGGGCCGATCCCCATGACCGCCGGTTCGACGCCCGCCGTCGCCATGGCGACGACCCGCGCGCGCGGCGTCAGCCCGTGGCGGCGCGCCCCTTCCTCGCTCGCGAGGATCAGCGCGGCGGCCCCGTCATTGACGCCGGACGCATTGCCCGCCGTAACCGTCCCGCCTTCCTTGCGGAAGGGCGCGCGGAGCTTGGCGAGGGCTTCGAGCGTGGTCTCCGGACGCGGATGCTCGTCCTTCAGCATCACTGTCTCACCCTTCTTCGTGCGGATCGTGACGGGCGCGATCTCGCGCGCGAAATAACCGACCTCCTCCGCCTGCTTTGCCCGCTGCTGGGAACGGTAGGCGAACATATCCTGATCCTCGCGCGAGACCCGGTACCGCTCGGCGACGTTCTCGCCTGTCTCGGGCATGGAATCGACGCCCCAGGCCGCCTTCATCAGAGGGTTGACGAAGCGCCAGCCTATGGTCGTGTCCTGAAGCTCCGCCCGGCGGCTGAAGGCTTCGGTTGCCTTGCCCATGACGAACGGCGCGCGAGTCATGCTCTCCACCCCGCCCGCCAGCACGAGATCACCCTCTCCTGCGCGGATCAGCCGGGCGGCCGTGCCGACCGCGTCCAGCCCCGATCCGCAGAGCCGGTTGATCGTCGAGCCGGGCGTGCCGACCGGATAACCGCCCAGCAGCACCGCCATGCGGGCCACGTCGCGATTATCTTCGCCCGCCTGGTTGGCGCAGCCGAGATAGACGTCATCGACCGCATCCCAATCCACGCTCCCGTTTCGCTCGCGCAGCACGCGCAGCGGATGGCCAGCGAGGTCGTCGGCCCGCACCTCCTTCAGAGCGCCGCCGAAACGGCCGATGGGAGTGCGGGTGAAATCGCAGATGAAAGCCTCAGCCATGGACGTTCTCCTTCAGTCGGAGCGGCGCGCCCGTGAGCGACTGGAGCCTTTCGAGTGAGAGGCCCGGAACGATTTCGGTCACCTCAAAACCGCATGGCGTGACGTCGATCACCGCAAGGTTGGTGTAGATGCGGCGGACAACGCCCAGTGCCGTCAATGGGTAGGAGCATGCCTTCACCAGTTTGGGCTTGCCGTCCTTGGTGGTATGTTCCGTGACCACCCAGACTTGCTTCGCTCCGGCGGCGAGATCCATCGCGCCGCCAACAGCGGGGGCCGCGTCGGCATCGGACGTGGCCCAGTTGGCGAGATCTCCGTTCTCCGCCACCTCAAACGCGCCGAGCACGCACAGATCGATATGGCCGCCCCGGATCATTGCGAAGCTGTCAGCATGGTGGAACAGCGAACCGCCTTTGACCAGCGTGACATATTGCTTGCCAGCATTGATCATCCACGGATCGACTGCGTCTGGAGCAGGAGCGGGGCCCATACCGAGCAAGCCGTTTTCGGAATGAAGAACGATCTCTCGGTCTTTGGGCAGATAGTCGGCGATCAGGGTAGGGATGCCGATTCCGAGGTTGCAATATGACCCGTCAGGAATGTCCTGAGCTGCGCGCTGGGCCATCTGCTGGCGTGTCAAAGGTTGAAAGTTGGT
This sequence comes from Drosophila nebulosa, assembly GCA_024703675.1. Taxonomy (NCBI): domain Eukaryota; kingdom Metazoa; phylum Arthropoda; class Insecta; order Diptera; family Drosophilidae; genus Drosophila; species Drosophila nebulosa. The sequence goes on along the minus strand of JANFPS010000021.1, from coordinate 735,421 downwards.
CATGATCATTTCCTTATCGCGCAGTTTCGCGGCCAGGCACTTCGACGACGCGATTGACATAGATGCTTGGAGTAACGATGACTTCCGGATCGATCTCGCCCAGTTCGGCAAGATGATGGGCTTGCACGATTGTCAGCGGGGCGGCGGTTGCCATGACGGCGTTGAAGTTGCGTCCGCTGCCGCGATAGACACAGTTCCCCCAACGATCCGCGCGCCAGGCCTCCACCAAGGCCACGTCACCAGCCAGCGCGTGCTCAAGCAGGTAGGTCTTCCCACCAAGAGTTCGGCTTTCCTTGCCCTCGGCGATCTTGGTGCCGACGCCCGTCGGGGTATAGAAGGCGGGAATACCGGCGCCGGCTGCCCGGATCCGTTCAGCCAACGTGCCTTGCGGGACGATCTCAAGTTCAAGTTTCCCGGCCTTGAACCACTCTTCAAATACAACGGATCCCGCTGACCGCGGGAACGAGCAGATGATTTTCCGAACGCGCCCCGCCTCCATCAGCTTGGCGAGGCCGCTGTGGCCGCTGCCGGCGTTGTTCGCGACGATCACCAGATCGCGCGCGCCTTGGTCGATCAGCCCTTCGATGAGTGCGTCCGGCTGTCCCACCGACCCGAAGCCACCGACCAGCACCGTTGATCCGTCGCTGATCCCTTCGAGCGCCGCCGCAATGTCGCGCACCTGCTTCTCGATCATCCCGTCCTCCTGCTTCGTGAGAAAGTTCGCGTAGCGCACTATAATGCGATAGACGAACATACGCCCGTGCGGGAGGTTATGCGCAAGCCAAAAAACACCGCTGCCTCGATCGCATTTGCGCGAGGTCACAACTTTTCTGAAGCAAGGTAAGGAAAGAAAAGGAAGATCAGCCTGTCAGGCTGCGGCCGGCAAATGCCGGCGCCACGAGGGCGCTGGCCTCTTTGAGAGCCGGGAGATAGGTCTCTCTCGCTTCATCGCGGCTGGTGCGCTGACTTTGGGTACCGACATTCAGCGCCGCGGCTACGGACCCATCAGCCCGCATGATAGGAACTGCTAGGGATCGCAATCCAAGTTCGAGTTCTTCATCCAGGATGCAGTATCCGTCGATCTTCACCTGTTCCAGTTCGGCCATCAAAGCAGCCTTGTCCGTCAATGTTTTCGGTGTGCGCGGCGTCAGGACCGCCGGGAGATGCGAGCTGCACTCACCCGGAGGCAGGCCAGCCAGAAGCACGCGCCCCATGGATGTGCACCAGGCCGGGAGTCGAGAGCCTACCCCTAGATTCAGTGCAACGATGCGATGGGCCTCGGAACGCGCGATATAGACAATGTCGGAATCGACCATGGCTGCGACGGAGAAACTCTCGTCGAAACGACGGCTTAGGTCGTCGAGAACCGGCTGGATCGCCCGGATGATCGGCGCTCCAGCCAGGGCCGCAGACAGAGCAAGCACTTTGGGCGTCAGACGAAAGATTCGCTCATCCGTGATCAGATAGCCCTTCGCCACGAGGGTCAGGAGCGAACGGCGGGCGCTGGCGCGCGTACTCCCAGTCCGGCGCGCGGCATCGGCGAGAGTCAGGCCGGCAGGTGCTGCGGCGCAGGCCATGAGGACGTCGAGTCCCCGCGCGAACGCGTCCACATAGTCACCATTGTTCTGAGGATCGCTCGACATCCCTATTGCCCTGCCAGAGTCCGGATCGCATCCGGAATTTCGTAGTCCCAAAGTGTGTACATGCGCGCGATGGTTTGGGCCATGGCGATAAGCTCGGGTGACCGGTCGTCCTTGCGATAGCTCATGATGACCGGAGATGACGCCTTTTCAGCGAGGTCGAGATAGCAGACGCCGTCCATGCGTGACTTGCGTATCGATTCGGGTACCACGCTGACCCCCTCTTCTGCCGCGACAAGGCCGATGGTGATCTGCAGCTCCCGCGCTTCATGCGCTACGTGGGGAATGAGGCCGTGATCGTGGAATAGCGCCAGTATTTGATCAGCGTAACTCGGCCTTGGAAGACGAGGAAAGACAATCAGAGGGTAAGAGGCAAGTTCCTGAAGTGTAATCGTCTCTTTTCGACCCTCGCTAATGTATTTTTCGGGAATTGCGGCGATCAATTTCTCTTCCCGAAGGACAATGCGTTGCAAGGCGTCGTCTTCAAAACGAATCCGTCCGAAACCGACGTCAATCCGCCCCTCTTTGAGAGCGGAGATCTGGTCCAGAGTCACGAGTTCGGTCAGGTTCAGGTCGACCTCCGGCATATGCATCCGGAAATCACGAATAAGTGCGGGGAGGCGGCCGTAGATCACCGTCGCCACGAAACTCATGGCGAACCGTCGCCTTTCCGTATGCACGACGTGCGCCACCATCTCACGCATGTCATTGACGCGTCCGAGAATCTGCTTCGCCTGTTCGTAGACAAGCCGTCCGACGGTGGTCAGCCGAAGCGGATGGCTACTGCGATCAAAGAGTTGCGCGCCGAATTCCTCTTCTAGCTGCTTGATTTGGCGGCTGAGAGGCGGCTGGGCGATGTGCAGCCTTTTGGCCGCGCGCGTGAAGCTGCGTTCCTCGGCAACTGCTACAAACGAGCGCATCACGCGCAGATCCATGAGAGCTCTCCATACCCTAATTGTATAGCGCCATGACCGGAATAGTCTTTGGCAAGCGATCTTTCTGCTGCCTAGGCTCCGTCCATTCCGACACATTGGCCAGGCACAAATCAGTGAAAGTCAGCCTCTACTCAACCGAAACCGTCTTGCTGGATATCCCCACCATCCGACCGCATGTGCTGTCAGTGGCGACGATGAGCCGGCAATCCGTCGTGATCTTTCGTGTTCGCGGTAGCGATGGCGTGGAGGGGATCGGCGAGGGAACAACGATCGGCGGCATGAGCTATGGGCCAGAAAGCCCGGAAAGCATCCGCATGGCGATCGATACCTATATCGTGCCGCTTCTGGCGACCTGCGACCTGAGCCGCGTTACCGAGACGATGACGCTGATCGGGCGGCATGTCGCTGGCAATCCCATTGCCAAATGCGCCGTGGAAACGGCCTTGCTTGACGCCGCTGGCAAGCGTCTGGGTGTGCCCGTCTCGGCCCTGATCGCCGGCGGCACAGTGCGCGAAACATTATCCGTTGCCTGGACGTTGGCGAGCGGCGACACGGGGCGTGACACCGAGGAAGCCCAGGAGATGTTAGAGGCGCGGCGGCACCGGGTTTTCAAGCTGAAGATCGGCAAGCGCGCGCTGGCCGAGGATGTAGCGCATGTCGCTGCCATCAAGAAAGCCCTCGGCGACCGGGCCGGCGTGCGGGTTGACGTCAATCAGGCATGGGATGAGGCGACCGCCGATCTAGGCATGGCCATGCTGGCCGACGCTGGGGTGGACCTCGTGGAGCAGCCGGTTCCCGGTCATGCCCACGCCGCCATGACCCGCCTTTCGGCCAGGCACGCTATTCCGCTCATGGCGGATGAGGCCCTCCATGGGCCTGCCTCGGCCTTCACGGTGGCAGCAGAAGCGGGGGCGAAGGTGTTCGCGCTGAAGATCGCCCAATCGGGCGGACTACACGCGGCTCGTGACGTCGCGGGGATCGCCATGGCGGCCGGTATCGGCCTGTATGGCGGCACGATGCTCGAAGCCGGCGTGGGAACGGCAGCGTCCGCGCAAATCTTTGCGACCCTGCCGTCTCTTTCCTGGGGTACGGAACTGTTCGGTCCGCTGCTTCTCACAGAAGAAATCCTGCAGGAGCCGCTCGTCTATCGCGATTTCTCACTCGTCGTTCCGGGTGGACCGGGATTGGGTGTGACGCTCGATGAGGAGAAATTGGCCCGTTTCCGGAGGGAGTGATCAGATGCTTTTTAAGGTTGAAATGGATGTAGGCATACCGCTCGGCTTCGATGCCGACGAGGCCGCACGGCTGAAGTTGGCGGAAAAGAACCGTTTTCAGGAACTCCAGCGTTCCGGGAAGTGGCGCCATATCTGGCGGGTCGCCGGCCGTTACGCGAACGTCAGCGTCTTCGATGTGGAGAGCAACAGCGAGTTGCACGATCTCCTCATGAGCTTGCCGCTCTATCCATTCATGAAAATCGAAGTAACGGCACTCTGCCGTCACCCTTCTTCGATACACGACGACGATCGCTGACCTCATAACAAACCAAATAAAGAAAGAAAAAAGAGGGTAAGGAAATGACAAAATTCACAGAGTCTCAGGAAATTCAGTCGTTCCTCGACAAGATTTCCGGGATCGACAATGCGACCGGCGATGGCAGCCTGCATCTCAAACAGATCGTCCGCAAGGTCGTTGAGGATTTGTTCGACACGATCGACCGCTTCGACGTCACCGATGACGAGTTCTGGACGGCATTGAATTTCCTGGCGGAAGGCGCGTCGGAGCTGGGGCTTTGGGCGGCCGGGTTGGGCATCGAGCATTATCTTGATCTGCGCGCCGATGCCAAGGATCAAGCCGCTGGAATTGCCGCAGGCACACCACGGACGATCGAAGGGCCGCTATACGTAGCCGGTGCTCCGATCGTCGAGAGCGGCGCGCGCCTGGATGATGGAAGCGATCCGGGAGAACTTCTTGTCGTCCACGGTCAGGTCCGCGACATCGACGGGAAGCCCATCACTAACGCGCTCGTCCATGTCTGGCATGCGAACACCAAGGGCAATTACTCGTTCTTCGACAAAACCCAGAGCGACTACAATATGCGCCGCCGCATCAAGGTGGACAGCAACGGCAACTATAAGTTCATCAGCATCATGCCGTCCGGATACGCTTGCCCGCCGAACGGCAGCACGGAGCGGTTGCTTCGGGCGATTGGCCGTCATGGGGTCCGTCCCGCGCACATCCATTTCTTCGTCGAGGCGCTGGGCCACCGCCAGCTGACCAGCCAGATCAACATCGAAGGCGATCCGTACGTCGATGACGACTTCGCCTATGCAACACGGGAAGGGCTGGTGCCGTCCATGATACGCCACCATGATCCCGACGAGATCAAGGCCGCCGGCTTCGATAGACCGTACGCGGAAATCCGTTTCGACTTCATTCTCGTTCCCGCAATCCGCCCGAATGAAGAGCATCTGTCGAGCCGCCCACGCGCACCGCGCGAACTCGCAGAGTGAATACGGAATCACGAAGGAGCGACTTCCATGAACGAGAGCTTGCTTGAGCGCATCGATTCCGCTGTCGTGGATGACCGGGAGAACGGAATTTTCCGTTGCCGGCGCGACGTCTTCACCGATCCGGAATTCTTCGATCTGGAGATGACGCACATCTTCGAGGGCAACTGGGTCTTCCTGGCGCATGAGAGCCAGATTCCGGAGCCCAACGACTATTTCACGACCTGGATGGGTCGCCAGCCCGTCGTCATCACGCGCGACAAGGCCGGTGAGCTGCACGCCTTCATCAATGCCTGCGCGCATCGCGGTGCGATGCTCTGCCGGCGCAAGCACGGCAACAAGGGCAGCTTTACCTGCCCGTTCCACGGCTGGACGTTCAGCAATGCGGGTAAGCTGCTGAAGGTCAAGGACGGCAAGACGGGCAATTATCCCGCGGCCTTCGACGTGGAGGGGTCGCACGACCTGGTTCGTGTCGCGCGTTTCGAGAATTACCGGGGCTTCCTTTTTGGCAGTCTCAATCCCGAGGTGTCTTCGCTTGAGGATTATCTGGGGGGCACGAAAACGGTCATTGACCAGATCGTCGATCAGGCCCCCCACGGCCTGGAAGTGCTGCGCGGTAACTCCTCCTACATCTACGACGGCAACTGGAAGCTTCAGATCGAGAATGGCGCTGACGGCTACCACGTCAGTTCGGTACACTGGAATTATTCCGCTACGATGGGGCGTCGGAATTACGAAGAGGACGGCACCCGGACTGTGGATGCCAATGGTTGGTCGAAGAGCCTGGGTGGCGTCTATGCATTTGAGAACGGCCATATCCTCCTTTGGACCAAGCTCCTCAACCCGGAGGTTCGGCCGGTTTATGCCCAGCGGGCAAAGTTGGTCGAGCGCCTCGGTGAAGAGCGCGCCGCACCCATCGTCGAGCAAACGCGCAATCTTGGTCTGTATCCCAACGTCTATCTGATGGACCAGTTCTCGACTCAGATTCGGGTCGTGCGGCCGATCAGCGTGGATAAGACCGAGATCACGATCTACTGCTTCGCCGTGAAGGGGGAGAGCGCGGCCGACCGGACGTTGCGGATCCGCCAATATGAGGATTTCTTCAACGTCAGCGGTATGGGAACGCCGGACGATCTGGAGGAATTCCGCGCCTGCCAGGCGGCTTACGCCGAGGGTGGCAAACTCTGGAACGATCTGAGCCGGGGCGCGACCGACTGGATCAACGGTCCCGACGAGAATGCGCGGGCTCTCGGACTCACGCCTTTGCTCAGCGGCGAACGGAGCGAGGACGAGGGGCTGTTCGTGCGTCAACACGAACATTGGGCTCACGTTCTGCGGTCCGCGCTCGTGAAAGGCGGCGGAGGCGGCGGCCAGTCCGGAGTAACCGGGACGGGTAAACTGAGGAATGTGGCATGAACGACGAATACAGGCAGGTCTCGGCGTTCCTGTACCAGGAGGCGCGCCTGCTCGATGACCAGCAGTGGGACGAGTGGCTACGTTGCTACGCGCCAAAAGTCGAATTCTGGATGCCGGCCTGGGATGACGACGATCAGCTCGTCGAAGATCCGCAGAGCCAGATATCCCTGATCTATTATCCGAACCGCGAGGGGCTGGAGGATCGGGTCTTCCGGATCAAGACGGAGCGCTCCGGCGCTTCCACGCCCGAGCCGCGTACCTGCCACTTCCTGACCAATATTGAGATCCTCTCTCGGAGCGGTTCCAGCCTCGACTTGCGCTTCAACTGGCACACTCTGAGTCACCGCTACCGTAATACCGACATTTTCTTTGGTACCTCTTTTTACACCCTCGATCTCAGCGGAGAAACGCCAGTGATAACGGGCAAGAAAGTGGTGCTCAAGAACGATTACATCCACCAAGTCGTCGATATCTACCATATTTGAAAACCTGCGAGGAATCTTAGGGGATAAGCCATGAGCTATCGTATCGCGCTCAATTTCGAGGACGGCGCGACTCGTGTCATCGACTGCCGCGAAGGCGAGAAAGTCCTCGATGCGGCCTATCGCAACAAGGTCAATTTGCCGATGGACTGTTCGGACGGCGTTTGCGGGACATGCAAATGCCGTTGCGAGGAAGGCATCTATGATCTGGGAAGCGACTACATTGAAGACGCGCTGACGGCGGAAGAAGCCGCAGAGCGCATGGTGCTGACTTGCCAGATGGTCGTCTCTTCCGACTGCATCATCGGCGTACCCGTTCCCTCTGCGGCCTGTAAGATCAAGACAGCCGAATACGACGCTACGATCCGCTCGGTGGAGCTTGCGTCTGGCAGCACGATCCTTCTGACATTGGCACTTGATAAGCCCGAAACGCTGGACTTCCTTCCAGGCCAATACGTCAACCTGCGCGTTCCCGGCACGGAGGAGTCCCGCGCGTATTCATTCAGTTCGCCGCCCGGCGGGTCGGAAGTCTGCTTCCTGATCCGGAATGTCCCGGATGGCTTGATGAGTAATTGGCTGACGCAAAAGGCTAAAGCGGGTGCCCGTATGAACTTCACGGGACCCAGCGGCAGCTTCTTCCTGCGTGCCGTTGAACGTCCTGTGGTGATGCTGGCGGGCGGGACGGGTCTCGCGCCAATCCTGTCCATGCTGGAAGTGCTGGCCGAGAGGGGCTGTGACAGAACGATTCACCTGATCTACGGCGTCAACCACGATGGTGAACTGGTCGAGCTGGACCACCTCGAAAGACTGACCGCGCGGCTTCCGGGCCTTACTTGGGACTGCTGCGTCGTCGATCCGCAGAGTTCCAGGCCACTGAAAGGCTATGTCACCCAACATCTGACGGACGCGCATCTGAACGGGGGCGACTGCGACATCTATCTTTGCGGGCCGCCGCCCATGATCGAGGCCGTGCGGAAATTCCTGAAGGCAAACGGTATCGAGCCCGCGCATTTCCATTTCGAGAAATTCGCCCCCAGTGCAAAGGTGCCATCATGATTTTTTCGGGACGTTTTACCGGCAAGGTGCTCGTTGTGACCGGGGCGGCTCAGGGCATAGGCCAGGCGGTGGCCGAGCGTGCCGTGCGGGAAGGCGGCAAGGTGCTGTTCGTGGACCGCGCGGATTTCGTCGCCGATGTTGCCGCGCAGGCGGGCGGCGAGACGGCCGCCGTCGCGGCAGATCTAGAGACCCATGAAGGCGCCGTCGCAGCCATGTCGGCAGCCGTGTCCGCGTTTGGGGGGGTGGACATCCTCATCAACGGGGTCGGCGGGGCGATCCGCATGCGGCCTTTCGCAGCGTTCACGCCGCAGCAGATCGAGGCCGAGATCCGCCGTTCGCTCATGCCGACCCTCTGGTGCTGTCACGCCGCGCTTCCCCATCTTCTGGAGCGGGGCGGCGGCACGATCGTCAATATCTCGTCCAATGCCACGCGGGGCATCCATCGCGTGCCTTATTCGGCTGCGAAGGGCGGGGTGAACGCGCTGACGCAATGTCTCGCCATGGAGTATGCCCCGCGGAACATCCGTGTGGTGGCGACCGCTCCCGGCGGCACGGCGGCTCCGCCACGCCGGGTTCCGCGAAATCCCGACGGCGACACGGCGCAAGAGAAGGCGTGGATGGATGAGGTGACCGCGCAGGTCACGGAGTCCACGTTTCTCAAGCGCTACGGGACGCTCGACGAGCAGGCGGCGCCCATCCTGTTTCTCGCCTCGGAGGAGGCATCCTACGTCACCGGCTCGGTCCTGCTCGTCGCGGGCGGAGATCTCGGATGATCGTGCCGGTTGGCATGGCATGAAAGGCTGATCATGACCGAAGGATTTATCAAGACGGGCGACGGATGCAGGATCGCTTGGCAGGCAGACGGACCGAAGGATGCCCCAGTGCTTGTTCTGTCCAATTCGCTCGGAACGACGATGGCGATGTGGGCTCCGCAGATCGAGGCGCTCTCGGCGCGTTATCGCGTCATCCGCTATGACACGCGCGGTCACGGGCGTTCCGATGTTCCGGCAGGCGCCTACGGACTGGACCGTCTCGGCCGGGACGTTCTGGAACTGGCGGAGGGGTTGGGCCTCCAGCACTTTGCGTTTTGTGGTCTGTCGCTCGGCGGCATGACGGGACAATGGCTCGGCGTGCGCGCGTCGGCGAAAGTGACAAGTCTCATTATAGCGAACAGTTCGCCGTTCATGGGCCCTCCCGATGCCTGGGATTCCAGAATCGCCTTTGTCCGTGAAAAGGGGATGAAGGCCATTCTTGACAGCGTTCTCCAGCGTTGGTTCACGATCGAATTCGGCTGTCATCCGGCCAATGTCGCAGCCGTTCGTGACATGCTCTTGCGTACCGATCTCAATGGGTATGTCGGCTGTTGCGCCGCGATCAGGGACATGGATTTGCGACCGATGCTCGGACTGATCCGGCTGCCTACTCTGGTCATCGGCGGTAGCCGGGATCCGGCCACGCCGCCCGATCACACGCACGCGCTGGTGGACGGGATCGTGGGTGCTCGCTGCGTGATGTTGGACGCAGCCCATCTGTCGAATGTCGAACTGCCAGCCGCATTCACGGAAGCGGTTCTGGATCATCTTAAGTAAAACCGACGAGAAATACTTGGTTAGTTTTTGCAAATATCAATAAAGGCCCTCACTTGTAGGCTTGAGGATGAAAATGTTTCGTCATAATAAGGAAGATCGCTTCGACGTGATTGTTGTGGGCGCTGGCGCGGCGGGATGCGTCGTGGCAGGACGCATCGCGGAGAAGGCAACAGCGTCAGTTCTGTTACTCGAGGCGGGAGCCAACGATTTTGATCCACTGATTCATATCCCGGCGGGCTTCGCAAAAATTCTCCAAAAAGACAAGCACGTCTGGCCGCACGATACCGTTCCTCAGAACCAGCTTGACGGCGCAATGAAGCGGTATCGCTCTGGAAAGGTCATCGGCGGCGGATCGTCGATCAATGCCATGTGCTATGTACGCGGCCAACCTCGTGACTATGCGGCGTGGCAGGAAGCGGTAGGAGACACTGGACAGTGGGATTTTGCGACCCTCCTGACCCATTTTGTCGAACAAGAGCATAGCGACACATTCCATAATAGGTATCACGGCGTTGACGGTCGGCTGCGCGTCTCTTTGCCCAAAGGCATCAACCCTCTCAACGAGGGCTGCCTCAAGGCGTTTCAAGAGTATGGTCTTCCGTACAATCCAGACTACAACGGCGAAACTCAGGCGGGTGTCTCTCCCGTGCAGGCCACGCTACATAATGGCCGGCGCTGCAGCTCGGCGGACGCCCATTTGCGCCCCGCACTTTCCACGGGTCAGATTACCGTTCGGACCGGGGCCACGGCAACGCGAATCCTGACGTCCGGCACGAAGGTCACCGGTGTCGAATATGTCTCCAAAGGCAAGAGGTACACTGTCTGGTCGGATCAGATCATTGTCAGCGGAGGCGCAATTCATACGCCGAAATTGCTGATGCTCTCGGGTATTGGGCCGGAGGCGCGTCTGAATCGGCTGGGAATACCAGTGGTTTACGCATCTCCGGAGGTGGGAGCCAATCTCCAGGACCACCCTATTGTTCCAGTTAAGGCGCATTGCCTCGAAGGCCTGGGATATCAGAACGCCGCCCAAGGGTTCGGCGCGATCAAGGTCGGCTTGAAATATCTCCTCTTGAAAGAGGGCCCCGCCGCAACGAACGCGATCGACACAGTGTCGTACTTTAACCCCGATGCTCTCGATGCGGAGCCGACGATCCAATGCTATCACGTTCCGATCATATCCGAGGACGGCCTGAGCCCTTCAGGGAAGGAGTCCGGTATCACTTTTGAACTTGTCGTTCTGCAACCGAAGAGCCGTGGGAGCATCAAGCTCCAGAGTGCTGATCCGTCCGCTGCACCATTGATCGATCCAAACTTCATGGGCGATCCGTACGATCTCACCACGGCAATCAAGTCTATTCGTGTCATGAGGGAAGTCATGGCCCAGCCGTCCCTCCGGTCCCTGCTCAAGGACGAGATCGCCCCCGGCAGTGCTGTCCGTAGCGACGAAGCCTTGGGAGAATGGATCAAGAAGGTCGTGACGACCATGTGGCATCCGGTCGGGTCGTGCAGGATGGGCAAAGACGATCGAGCCGTTGTCGATGCCAGGTTGCGTGTGAATGGGATCCAGGGGCTCCGTATCATTGATGCTTCCATCATGCCCAATATCATCAGCGGCAATACGAATGCGCCGACGCAAGCCTTGGCGCGGCACGGAACCGACTTGTTCCTCGAAGATGTGCATCCGGTGGCCGCAGGGGACTGAGCGTGTGACCATGACGTCACCCCTGCGGCGGCAGACAGAACGTGGCTTTGTCAGCATTAAAGTACGGGCAGAGGCAACGAGAGGAAAACCTCATTCCGCTATAATTATCGGGATGACAATTCTCGCAGGAGTGATGTCGCCTCAACAAACATATGCGGTTGACGTGGACCCGGGGGATTATATCGCTCTTCCAGCCGGAACGAATCTTGCCCTGCAATATCTTCAGTTTTCTCATGACAATAGCTATTGGTCTCCGACGACGGGGAGAGTCGGCGGGCGGCTCGATAGCGAAATTGGTCTGTTCCGTTTTGTCCACTATACGAAACTTTTTGGCTTCACGATCGACCCACAGTTCATCATTCCGTTCGGGACGATCAATAATGTCAGGATAGGGAAAGGGTCTCTAAATTCGTCCATAGGCGTTGGCGATCCGATCGTCGGCTCGACGTTCTGGGCGGTCAATAAGCCCGATACCCAAACGTATCTTGGTATCACCCCTCTTCTGACAATACCGGTGGGAACCTATAGCAGCAGGAAATCGATCAATATCGGCAATAACCGTTGGTCTGGCGACCTTCAGGTTGGATTTCAGACGGCCTTCGCCAAAACCGGCCAACCCGGTAAAATCAGGCTGCAAATTTGGGGCGACGGCTATTTCTATGGGAACAATAACCGTTATAGCGGACACAATACACTTAGTCAGAATAACGTTTGGCAGCTACAAACGTGGATTTCATACGATCTCGACAAGACACAAAATTTCTCGGCCGGCATGGATGCGGTCTGGGGTGGTAAGGCATACGTCGACAACATTAAGGGGGCTGGGAGTCGGCGAACTGCGATCCGCTTCGAATATCAGAAATTCTTCGCACGAAGATTCCAGATTGTCGGAGAAGCAACGCATGACGTCGTTTCGGCGGGCGGCTTCCGACAAAAAATCGGCATAAACGCGCGAATGCTCTATGCATTTTAACAAACGCGAATCGGTTCTGGATTCGTGGAAGGCCTAAGCGGTGAATTGTCTCAAGTATATCGAAACACTCATCGAGGCTGTCACGATGAGTTTCGACGACCGCATCGGGTTGGCATGCTTTGGAAGCATCTTTCTGCTGTATTCAAGTCAACCAAGTTCGGCGCGAAGTCAGACACCATACCTCGTCGATAACAAACATAAAAAGTTTCAAAGATGGTATGTCAATCTGGGTGGAGCGTGGAGCGACATGAATTCCGGAATGCCAGCTTACGTCATGAGCGTCGACGGAGCGTATCATCGCTCTGCCGGAGGTAGCGGAACGGTGACGAACGCCGGTAATGTACTGCTGGATGTAGGTTATTTCTTTGCACCGCATTTCGCCATATCGGCGCTGGCCGGGGTTCCAGCCAAGTCCGATCTGATCGGAACGGGCACGTTGGCGCATTATCCGGTGATTGGACGAGCGCGTTATGGTCTCCCTACGGTGACCGTTCATTATCATTTCGACCTCACTCCAAAAAATCATTCCTATATCGATGGAGGCGCCTCCGACGCGTTTCTTTTCCAACGAGAGGCAGGCTTTATTCATCACCTGAAGATCGCCGACAGTCGAGGAGAGGTTCTGCAGGCGGGTTCCGACTTTGACAGAAGCGAGGACTGGGGGATGTGTATTTTGACTTCGAGAAGCTTTGGCGTCACGTCAACGCCAAAGGGAACTGGGCAGGCGATCTCGGCGGTTCACCCGCAAAAGCTACAGTTTATCTCTCGGCCTATCTGTTCACATGGGGAGTGCACTACCGGTGGTAGATCTGACGCCCAACTTGGATATTCCCTATGACCATCGTTCCGTTCACTCCCAATCGCCTGGCCCCGGCAGTACACGAACATTTCAAGTCCGCGGCGCGCAACAATCGACACGCATCGGGTACATTGTCGATTTCCGGGATGCGAATTGCATACGGGGAGGTCAGCCGGATGCGTGGGGGAGATCCGCTGCCGGTTCGCCAGATGCAGGATCTCCAGATGGTCGCACCGCGCTGCCCAGCGCTGATCGACGCGGGTGGATGCGACGTGTTGCGTGACGACGCACGGCTTTATGACGCCACGCTGAAGGCACTGAGTGTTGAGGTCGAGTATGGCGAAGTGCCTGGAATGGTACGTGGCTTCATCGAAGTGGCGGGCGTCCTGCCGGAGATGATCGTCGCCGACCAGCGAGCCGAGCCGTTCTTCGTAAACATCTTGCTTAACAGACGGAGACCCGTGTCCGTGATCGGCGGGTACGAACTTGCTTCGTGTCCAAGGGAGTACGGCGAAGTCAACTCTGCACACTAAAACTTCGGGTTTTCCGGAGTATATGGGAGTATTTAAAATGGCCTACACCCCTATCAAGAAGATCGACGATATCTTCTCTCAGCAAGTGGCTTTTTTTTCGTCTCACGGTACCAAGGACGTCGGGTTCAGAAAGCTCGCTCTAACGAAATTAAAGAAGGCCCTGCTGGAAAATGAAGAGTTGCTATTTGATGCCCTTGCTTCGGATTTGGGCAAACCGAAGCAGGACGTTGCTATTACGGAAATAGGCGAGGTGATCCGCGAAATCGACTTTGCCCTGGAAAATTTGGAAGAATGGACGAAGCCGCAGAGGGTGCCTACCCCTGAAAATATCGCGCCGTCTGAATGTTACGTTACGCAGGAACCGTTCGGAGTTACTTATATCATCGGTCCATTCAACTATCCTGTGAACTTGACCTTGACGCCCCTTGTCGGTGCCATAGTCGGAGGCAATACCTGCATTCTCAAGCCGTCGGAGAATACGCCGGAAACGTCGGCCGCCATCGAGAAGATCATTTCTGGCGCTTTGCCGGCGAATTATGTCGCCGTTGTGCAAGGCGGCCGGGACGAAAACGCCCACCTTTTGGGACTGCCATTCGGGTTCATCTTCTTTACCGGGAGCCCCAATGTCGGCAAAATCGTGATGCGGGCTGCGGCCGAGCATCTCTCCCCGGTCGTGCTCGAACTCGGTGGGAAATGTCCCCTGATCGTACTCCCTGACGCCGATCTGGACCAGGTTGTTGCTGACTTGACGTTTGGGAAATTTATCAATAGCGGGCAAACGTGTATCGCGCCCGACTATCTCTATGTCCACGAAAGTGTCAAAGAAGATCTATTGAAGAAGCTTGTGAACCGGGTGAAGAAACAATATCCTGAGATTGGGTCGACAGGAAAGATCGTCACCTCTATTCAAGTAAAGCGGCTCCTGAATATCCTCAACGAGACGAAAGGAAAGGTTCTGGTCGGAGGATTTGCGAACGCGAACGAGCGCGTTTTCGGTGCGACGGTCGTTGATCAGGTTGGCTGGGACGACTCTCTGATGCGGGATGAACTCTTTGGCCCGATCTTGCCCGTCTTGAGCTTCGAGTCTTCCGGTGAAGCGATCAACGAAATTAACACGCATCATCCGAAGCCGCTGGCGCTATACGTATTTACGAAGAACCTACCTCAAGCCAGACCATTTATTGACGGTGTGCAATCTGGAGATGCCCAGGTAAATGGTGTGCTGCTTCACGCCTTTTCGCCCAATCTTCCGTTCGGAGGGGTAGGGCCGTCGGGCATGGGCGAATATCATGGGCATTATAGCTTTCTGACGTTCACTCATAGGAAGTCTGTCCGAATCGTTGCTTGAATGTGGGGGCTATAATTTGCTGCTTGTCACTATGGTCTTCATGCTCCGCAGCTGCTCTCTTCCGACTAGCCGCGGGCAGACACGGTTCGGAACGACACTTCAAAGTCGAGGAGCAGAATCCTCGACGAGGTCGTCAAAGGGACGGATTACCAAAGTTGGGTAGGTTGAATTTCGGCAGGACGTTGTGTGGCGTCCTGCTAAGCTGTCAGCTAGCAACTGTGTTTAAACGACGGGGCTAATGCGCCACGGCAGGCCTGTTTTCAGGACAGCATTTGCGATTGTGACGAGACGCCGCGCAATCGCGATGATGACTAGTTTATGTGGCTTGCCCCGCTGTTTCATGCGCTTTGCCACAGCTTTCAGAACCGGATTATGACATGAAGCTGCCAATCCGGCCTGAAACAGGACATGGCGGAGAGATCTCCGTCCCCCTGAAATGACACGTTTCCCGCGCATCGCGCCGCTATCGTGAGACATTGGTGCAAGTCCGGTCATGGCAGCGGCTTCGGTCGCTGTCATACGGCCGAGTTCTGGCATTTCTGCGAGAAGCATGGCGACTGATACCGGGCCGATACCGGGGATGGAACGGAGGAGTTCTGCTTTGGCAGAGAGTTCTTTGCCCTGTGCAATGACTCCTTCAATCCGTTGTTCGAGCTCGCTGATCTGGCTCTCAAGAAATGCTTTGAGACTGCTGTCCATATCCTCCAGTTCAGCGCTCACACCCTGCTTGCGACGCGCCGAAATCTGGGCAGAAAGCCGTTTACGCGCGTCTACCATCTGAGCTCTGCGAACCGTTAATGCCCGGAGAAGCTGAAGTTTTTCATCTGGCAGTGCTCGGCCGGCCTCTGGGCGGACAACCATGAAGCGCGCAATCAGTTCCGCGTCGATCTGGTCGGTCTTCGCTCTCTTCCCCATGGAGAATGCGAATGCCTTGATTTGTGCTGGTGGCAACTGGACCGCATTGATCCCCATACTTATGAGAACACGCCAGAGTGCCCATTCCTGTCCGCCTGTGGCTTCAAACCCAACCTTGAGACCGTCAGGCATACTCTGAAGGGTTTCCAGTAATCTGGCATAGCCATCAGGTGAATTTTGCAAACGGAATCTCTGTTTTCCGGGCAGACAGAAGCCATCAAGCCAGTCTCGGGACACATCTATTCCGATGATGGTTTCCGCAGACATATCACTCTCTCTTTCTTATGTTCGCGGTCCCGGAACCGGGCCGCCGTCAACTGTTCGAGACGGTGAAGAGAGGCGAGATCAGCCTGCTAGAAAACGTGGTCAGGCTACCAGATGTTAAGCGCTGTATCTCACCTCCTGAACGACCCTGGCCAGGGTCGTTCAGGAGGTCATCATAACTGGCTGGAAACACATAAGATGTTTAGTCCCGGGATTTGATGGTGCATTATTTTCACGAGAGTGGAAGGAAGCGCTATGGGTCAGGTTCACCACGGAAGCGCCATGACGGCGTTGAAGTTGCGTCCGCTGCCGCGATACAACATAGTCAAGAGAGCCTGAAGGCTCTGGCGAAACGCTACGGGATCAACCCGAAGACGGTCGCCAAATGGAAGGGGCGGGCCGATACGGCGGATCAGCGCACTGGCCCGAAAGCTCCTCTTTCGACGGTTTTGTCGATCGAGGAGGAAGCCATCATCGTGGCGTTCCGCCGCCATACATTATTGCCCCTGGATGACGGCCTTTACGCGCTTCAGGCGACAATCCCGCATCTGACGCGCTCTTCTTTGCATCGTTGTTTTAAGCGCCATGGGATCAGCCGCCTGCCCGGCACCGAAGGCGATAAGCCGAAGCGTTCAAAGTTCAAGACCTATCCGATCGGCTACTTTCGTCCAACTGCACGAGAAAGCAACACGTCGCGTTGCCGGTGACTTCCTGCGTGCTTTGGCCATTGCAGTCCCCTATCGCATCCATACCGTGCTGACCGATAACGGCACGCATTTCACCGATCCGGCCGGAAACGGATGGACACCGAAAGAGATCAAGGCCATGCGGGCCGATGGCGTCCAGTTCCGTTGCCATTCTTTTAAACTGGCCTGTGCTGATCTCGATATCGAGCATCGACTGACAAAGCCGCGACATCCCTGGACAAATGGCCAGGTCGAGAGGATGAACCGCACGATCAAGGAGGCAACGGTCAAGCGCTTCTATTACGAAACGCACGACCAGTTGCGCCAGCACCTCGCAGACTTCGTTGCTGCCTACAATTTTGCCCGCAGACTCAAGACACTGCGCGGCCTCACTCCATATGAATTCATTTGCCAGCAGTGGGAAAAAGAACCATCACGGTTCTTGCAAAATCCGCACCATCAAATCCCGGGACTAAACACTTAAAAGAACAGTTAATTTCCTACGTCGACAAAAAATAGATCGATAGGAGCAAGCCTCACATAGTCCAAGGAACAAAAAGCGTTCCTCACTATAAAATAGGCGCGAGTTTATCTTAAATATTCACATTGTTCACCAGTTTTGTTGACACGGCTTATTGTCCGCATTGAGGATATCCACCTCAAACTGTTGAGGCTGTATTGCTTTTATCGAGAAGGCTCTTTCGTAGCCTCACACCGTCACTGGCTGCTGCTTCTGTCGTCTTCCACTTTCGGATCAGCCCTTCGGTCGATGGAAACCAGCGACTTATAGGTAAAAAATGGGATGGCAATATCCGCTGATTGGATCGTCCCGTCATCCTGCGGCTTTGATTTGGTGAACTCCCCCGTTCATCGGTCATTCCTTTCCGTGTGCGAGAGTGTTGCCGGCCTGTCTTTTCAGCCTTCTGGGATTCTCCTCGCCCCTACATCAGCGGAGCAATCAACGCTCATTCCGCATCAAGCAGACCACTTGCCTCCTCAGGGCTGTCCTGACGACAATGCGCGCGGTTGAGTTCAGTTCACGCCACCTTGGTTTCATCGGCTTGACGCTAGGAGCGTCCGTCATATCTTTTGAAATCAGTCAACTCATTTTTGGGCGCATAGAAAGAGACTCGCGGTCGTTCGCGCATACCTCCCGAGTATGGCGGCGAGACCGTAATAGTCTTGGGCAAGAGACCTTTTGCTGTCTATTTCTTTTAAATTAATCGGTGAAGCTGAATTGCAACGGAAAGCGTCTGCTGCGCTCGCATTAACGGATGCTGGTCGAAAGGGGGCATATCCGAATTCCGAAATGAACGAAGTTTTGGTTTGTTGTGTTTTAAAATTCGTTGAGACGGCCTGTCGTCCGCACTGTTGCTCACCTGTGGGTCTCCCTGAATTGCTTGTCGACGCGATCAACTGGATAGATCGAAAAAGCTGGTCGCCTTTGCGATCAATTGAAAATGGATGGGTTCAAATGAAGTTACAGGAAAACAGGTCAGCCTTTCAGGCGGATAAAGATTTGTCAGAGTCGTTGGTGGGAACGTGGACGCTCATGTCGTATCACGTTGAAGCGCAGGATACGGGCAATCTTATAGATGCTATGGGAGAAAATCCGCGTGGTTATGTCATTTTTACGGAGGATGGCTGGGTAGCCTTTAATCTTGAAGGGAGTAACCGCCTGCCAGCTGAGTCAGACTCAGACCGCGCCGACCTTATGAGATCGCTCGTCGCGTATGTCGGGCGTTATCGTATAGAGGGAAACCAATGGATAACGGACGTCAGGAGTGCGTGGGCGCCGGAGTGGGTCGGAACGGAGCAGCGAAGGACAGCTTCCTTTGTCGGCGGAGTGGTGAAGGTGACTACACCATGGCGGGTAATGCCTAACTGGGGAGACGGAAAGCCTTCCAGAAGTATCATTCGATTTCGCAAGGCAGAATGAGGTTGGTGCGACAAGAAAAAGACATTATCCCGATGTAGCATCAATGTGGTACGATCTGTCGTGCTTTCGATCGGTAAAATCGGATGGAAACAATAGGCGGACTTACGAAACATTCAAGCGGAGTAAGGTTGTTACGTACGTCCTCCTATCGGCCGTGGATTTGGGGTACCTGTCTGCGGGGATATCTTGATTCATGAAAAGCAGAGTCTGCAGTATGAGATTATGGGGCAATTTAGTGAAAGGCATTCATTCCGATGGAAATGCTCTTCACCGCAGTTAAAACCAAACTCATGCGTAGTCTCGACTGCCGGGCTTTTTTGTGGATGTCTGACCTCGGCCATGTCAGCAAGGAATATGCATTGGAAACACACGTTCTTTCATCGCGCTTTTCCGGATGGACTTATGGGGCTCACCGGTGGCACGGCGCAGTATCTCTATGAAGGCACGCAGCAACCTAGAGCGGTTCCACTTTAATCTGGCTCATATCCAGAGGCTGTAAAGAAACTGGCGCATTGACTGGGAGTGAAAGCCGGAAGCAGCGCGCCGACGGTATCCCACAGAGCACCGACAGTCCGTTCGGCTCTGGTGCGCAGCAAGGCCTTGAGTTTTGAGAAGGCTATTTCGATGGGATTAAAGTCCGGGCTGTATGGCGGCAGGAACATCAGTTCCGCCCCTGCCTGCTCAATGGTCTTCTGTATCGCCGGCAGCTTATGCGCCGGAAGATTGTCCATCACGACAATATCGCCCGATTTCAGTGTCGGGATGAGAACCCGTTCGACATAGACCTGAAAGATCCTGCCGTTCATGGGACCATCATGCACGAAAGGCGCGGTCATACCCGCCAGACGCAGTCCACCGGTGAAAGTCGTGGTTTTCCAGTGCCCGTGCGGCACACCGGCGCGGCAGCGTTCCCCGCACAAGGCACGTCCGCGCAGACGGGTCATCTTCGTGGAGAGGCTGGTTTCGTCAATGAACACCAGACGCTTCGGATCTAGGTCAGGCTGAAGATCAAACCAGTCCTGTCGTCGTTTCAGGACGTCCTCACGCTCCTGCTCCAGTGCATGAGCGGTCTTTTTTGAATGTCCATCCGTGTTGCCGCAGCCAGCGACTGAGCATGCTGCGACCGATCCCGACGGCCCGTTCGCTTTCCAGACGCGCCATCATTTCGTGAAGCGTGATGTCTTTCTGCGCTTCTATCATGCCGACAATGAACGCTTCATGCGCGTCTAGCCGTGATCCGCGCGGTTTGCCTTCACGACGGGGCGTCCGCTCGCCGCTCTCACGTTCCCGACGCAACCAGCGGATCGCCGTCGAAATCCCAACACCGAACCGTGCCGCAAGCGAGCGGGCTGACGCGCCCCCAACTCCAGCTTCCAGAACCCGCTTCCGAAGATCATCACTCAATGCTCGTGCCATCATCGTCTCCATCAAGGAAAACGGTGAATCACAACGCGCCTTCACTGTCACCTCTCGATTCAGGGTTCAGTGGAACTGCTCTAGTCACCTGGAACTGAAATAAGCATCATTATATGATATTCCTGTCGCACTGATGGGAGTAGAACGATGGCGGGACGACAGGCAGGTCAGGTAGTACTGAGTCCACAGGCGCGGACGTTTCTTGAAGGGCAGGTCCGGCGTCACAAGGTGCCGCGGTCATTGTCGGATCGCTGCCGGATGGTTCTGCTCTGCGCCGAAGGCTTGCAGAGCAAGGAAGTTGCTGCACGCCTGGGGGGGCATGAGCACACCGTCGGCAAATGGCGGCGGCGGTTTGTCGAAGATGGCATTGAAGGCCTGACCGACGAATATCGTGCCGGCCGGCCTCGCACGGTGTCGGACGCGCAGGTTACGCAGGTCATCGAGCGCACGCTGAACACAACGCCCAAAGGCGCGACCCACTGGTCGATCCGTTCCATGGCTGCCCAGATCGGCCTGTCGCATACGACCATCCGCCGGATCTAGAGCGCCTTCGGTCTGCAGCCGCATCGGGCCGAAACCTTCAAACTGTCGACGGACCCGCTATTTGTCGACAAGGTTCGGGATATTGTCGGTCTTTACATGTCGCACCGAACCGCGCGATCGTGCTGTGCGTCGACGAGAAATCCCAGATCCAGGCGCTGGACCGCGAACAGCCGGTTCAGCCCATGGCACCGGGCGTGCCGGAACGACGTACTCATATCTATCTCCGGAACGGCACGACGTCGCTGTTTGCAGCCCTCGACATCGCAACAGGTGTGGTGATCGGCAAATGCTACAAACGTCATCGTACCACGGAATTTCTAGACTTCCTGAAATGTATCGACGCTGAGATCCCTGCTGGCCTGGATGTTCATCTCGTGATGGACAACTACGCCACGCATAAAACGACCACGATCAAGACATGGCTCGCGCGCCGCCCGCATTGGCATGTTCACTTCACGCCCACCTCGGCTTCCTGGATCAATCAGGTAGAGCGCTGGTTCGCCGAACTGACGCGCAAGCAACTCCAACGCGGCGTGCATCGGTCAACAACTGCACTCGAAGCCGACATCACAACTTTTATCGACGCACATAACGAAAATCCAAGGCCGTATCGGTGGGTCAAATCAGCCGACTAGATCCTAGCCTCGGTGAAGCGCTTTTGTCACAAGACAATAAACCGAACTTCAGATTCAGGTGACTAGGGCTAATCGACATTCAAGCGATCCAGATCATGACGGCTTCGAGATAAATGAAGCCTGTGAAATGGATGGTTCTGCGATCGTAGCGCGTTGCGAAACGACGACAATGTTTGAGGCGATTGAAGCATCGCTCGATACGGTTCCGGTCTTTGTAAAGAGCCTGGTCGTGCGGGATGAACACCTTGCGGTTCCGTTTTGACGGAATGACAGCCTCTGCGTTCATGACAGCAATCCGTTCACGGAGCCCATTGCTGTCATAAGCCTTATCGGCGATCACCGCGCCCGCAGTCTGGCCTTCGAGCAATGCAGATGCCTGGGTAGCGTCATGAACCTGACCGCCGGTGATAATGAACCGTAACGGTCGCCACAGAGCGTCGGCCAGCATGTGGATCTTGGTGGTTAATTCCCCTCGGGAACGCCCCAGCGCCTGATTTTGCGCCCCCCTTTTCCGGTTGCCGCGTGCTGGTGGGCACGGACAACGGTGCTATCGATCATCAGATACGCGTTGTCACGATCGGCGGTCAGCGCAGTGAATACCCGCTCCCATACGCCCGCATGGCACCAACGACTGAAGCGCCGGTGAACCGTCTTCCAGTTTCCATAGCGTTCAGGCAGATCGCACCAGTGGGCACCGGATCGCAAGACCCATAAACATCCGTTTACGAACAGACGATTATCCGATCCAGTCCGCCCAGGATCAATCGTTTCCCAGGCAACAGAACCCTGATCTGCTCCCACTGCGCTGTGCTCAATTCGTATCGCTTGATCCCCATCGCCCGCTCCCCCCATAAACACGGAGACCTATGAAGCAGCGATTAGCCTATTGGGGAATCCTGAACGTCGATTGGCCCTAGTGCTCTGTATTGCGGCATGACCTATCTATCGCCGCTGACGTTCCAGGCGGTCACGGCGTCACAATTGCCAAGGTATCGGCAGAGATTGATTGAACGCTTGCGAAGCTAGAGCATAATCCGGCCAGTCTGGTTCATATCCAGCGGGGGGCTGGCGATGAGAGATCTCGTAAATCGCCCACAGGCTGTGTATCCTTAGGAAATAGACTGGTGGCATTACATGGGGCGCAACCGCATCGAGCGCATGTTTAATAGGTTCCAACTGATGCGACGTATCGGAACCTGACAGCTAGATTCCCATCATAATTCAGAGTTGTACTCTTGCCGTTGTATTATTGTGTTTTAATACGAAAACACGACCACTGCAGTAATATTGTAAATTATGCTATTTTAAAAATAATTCCTCTGAAATGCTTCGGTTGCCATGCAAAATGCCATTTATATATTGTGGCTATTTTTCATATCAATAACAAAACGGAATTGTACGTCTTTGTTGATGACACGATTAAAAGCCTCGTTGATCTGATCTGGACGGATAAGTGTTATATCGGCCGTGATTCCACGGTCAGCACAGTAATCTATAACTCTTTGCGTTTCCGCTATGCCTCCGATGATGGATCCAGCAAGGCTGTGCCGCATGGCTGCAAGTTGGAGACCGTCAATTTCTGGTAGGGGAGCCATTGCTCCAACATTAACAAACGTGCCATCAAGTTTGAGAAGATTAAGGAATGGCTGCATATTATAACTCTCTGGTACAACAGAGATGATCAAGTCGAATTTTGGATCAATTTTTGCCATAGCGGTCACATCAGTCGATACAATGACCTCTTGAGCGCCAAGTCTTTTGGCGGCTGCTATTTTGGAGGGTGTTGTTGTGAATACTGTCACATTCGCTTTTCGGGCAACTGCAAGTTTCACTGCTACATGCCCTAGTCCGCCTAAACCGATAATCGCAACATTTTGGCCGCCTGTAAGCTTCCAATGCTGCATCGGCGAAAATGTTGTGACACCTGCACATAAAAGAGGGGCCGTAGCGGCAAGGTTGGTGCCGGGTGGGATACGAATAATGAAGTGTTCTGTTACAACAATACGCTCAGAATAGCCTCCATAAGTATAACCTCCGGAGACCTTGTCAGGAGCCCCATAGGTCCATGTGGTACCATTGGTACAGTATTGTTCGAGGTCTTCTTCGCAGTGTGCACATGTACGGCAAGAATCTACCATGCAGCCGACACCACCGATATCACCTATACGGAATTTAGTAACCTCACTACCGATGCCGATGACGCGTCCGATGATCTCGTGGCCCGGCACGCAGGGGCGTGGTGTAGGCCCCCATTCCCCTCGGGCGGTATGAATATCTGAATGGCATACCCCGCAATACAGAATGTCCAGAAGAACATCATGTGGGCCTACTGCGCGGCGGCGAATTTCGATTGGAACAAGAGGAGCATGCTCATCAGAGTTACCGTAAGCTCTAACTTGAGTTGCTTCCACGCTATTTCCTGCTTCATGAATGGCGGCGCGAGAAGTGCCTGTTGCTCCGGTTGCTGTTAGCGACGTTGCTGCTAATGTTGCTCCCCCAAGTAAAAAGCGTCTGCGGTTGGCAATAGCTTTTCCTGATACAGGAAATGGGTCGCTACAGTTGGAGCACATGAAATTTTCCCTCTTCTGAAAAATGTGTCAGAATCCTGCGGAGTAATCCTAACGCGATCACATGTCTGCGTGATAGATTCAGAAAGCTTTCAGCTATTCCTTAGATAGCATGAATGATCTCACGGTTATTCATGAAAAACGCAGCGTGTTATCATGATTGTATTCGAATAATTGTAGTGTGAATTCAAATGTCTATTTGTTAAATTCTATCCGAAAATAATACATATATTATTTAAATTCATTCAGCTATTTGTTCGATTTTATGATATAATAAATGTAATTTATTGGCATATGATTGCCTGGAATGACAGGAAATTTTTGCGTCATTCGTGCTGTCTGGACAATAATGGGGATATATTGATGATTGCTTGGACTCCTGACTTGCTATTGGAAATAGCGGGTTCCGAAGGGGTGCGTATCGCGCCTTTTCGGGAGGATGGTATTACTTGTGGCTCACCAACTTATATATGGGCAGTGGTCGTGAACGATGGAGTTTATGTCCGTCCCTATAACGGTCTTCATTCTTCTTGGTATCGCGCGGCTATTCGTGAAAAATCTGGTCAGATTGTTGTTAATCGCAAGACAATTGATGTGTCGTTCGCTCCTGCCGACGAGAAAATTCTCGACGCTGTAGATTCTGCTTATCGAGAAAAGTATAGCCAAAGTAATTATCTTTCTTCAATGACTAAAAAGACAATTCGAGACGTAACGATAAAGATTCTCCCGAGAAATTAAGTGTAATGATTATATGCTCAGTGACATTATATTTGGGGAAACTTCTTCCTTGGATATTTTGAGATATATTAGTCATAGTGTTGGAAACGTAGAAATATATTGAAAGCGCGTTATGAGAGATATTTCGCAAAATAAATTTTGGAAGGTCATCGGCTTTTCCGTTCTGCTCTTATGTGTGCCTGATATTGGACACACGAAACCGTTGCACCGTCCGGATCGTGGAAATTTGCAGCTTGAGCAATACAGACAACACCTTTTGCAAGGGCAGGTTAAACCTGCTTCTGATCTCTCCAAGCGTGATCGAAGCCTTTTCGCGATTGCTGTGTTGGTTGCCACAAATCATACCAAGCAGCTTCGTGAAGAAATTAAGGATGGCCTAGATGACGGCCTGCGTCCTTTGATAATTTCTGCTGCGATAACGCATCTTGCATTCTATTGTGGATGGCCTGATGCGGAAAGTGCATCTGATGTGATGCTTGCAGTGTTTAGTGCACGAAAAATCCATCTGGATGATCAGACAAATGATCTGTTGCCTGTACCGCATTCAGATGCAGCACGTACCAAGCTGGTCAATGACAATGTCGGTCCCGTGTCGCCGGACCTTGCTGAGTTGACTAACGTGGTACTGTTCGGAGACTTGTGGAGGCGTCAAAATATGACACCTCGCGATAGAAGTCTGGTCACAATTGCCGCACTCGCAGCTAAGGGTGAAACGGATCAACTGGCGTTTCATGTCAAGTTGGGGATGCAGAACGGCTTAAGTCGACAGGAAATTTCTGCCTTTATGATTCAGTTAGCTATCTATGCAGGATGGCCCCGCGCATTGGCTGCAACTGCAGTCGTTGCGAAAATATGGAGTGCCGAGCCGTCGTCTGCCAAATAATTATCCGTGCTGTGAGAGGACTATATGGGTTTTTGAACTACAGGTTCGCCGGCGTGTTCAAGATTTTCTGCGACCTGTGAGACGTCTTGTAACTAGACCAAGAAAAAAGGAAGCATCCCACGCCGGCAGTGGCCATCACCAGCCCCATTGAGCGAGGTGTACCGTCAGAGAATACACCGACGAGACCAGAGCCAATCATCCCGAACCCGTAATGGAAAAAGCCGCTCAAAGCAGAGACGGTTCCCGCCTCTCGGGGAAAATCTGACATTACCAGAGTGACTGAATTGGAAATGATGCAGCCGGACGAGGAAACGAACAGAAAAGCAGGTAAAAAAATACCAGTAAGACCAGCCCACCCTGTCCAACTGTCGATGGCCAGAGTTATCCCGGACAGGCTTGCCAGGCTACATGCCCCAAGCAACATGCGGATTATGCCGAATCTTGTGACCAACCATCCATTTAGGATATTTCCGGTCATCATTCCTATGATCCCAGATCCGAAAAGCAGGCCGTAAAGTTGTGCTGGAACATGATAGTACGAGATATAAGCGAAAGGACTGCCTGCGACGTAAGCAAAACTTCCACCGTAAATCAGCGCCCCGGCACCAACATTCTCGAGTAATTGTCGGTTCGTAAGAAGCCGTTTATATCCGTTTATACAATCACGAAACGAGCGGCGTTGTCGCAGCGAGAGAGGAAGCGTTTCCGGAAGCAGTTGAAGGCTTAATAGTGTCAAAACTCCAACCACGCAGAGAGTCCAAAAAATTCCACGCCATCCAATCAGCCCGATAAGCTGACCACCAGCCAAGGGACCAAGCAGGGGGGCGACCGCCATGATTGTCATAAGTATGGACATCATTTGAGCGGCCTGAGTACCCTCATAGAGGTCACGAACGATTGCGCGTGACAGCACAACACATGCGCAGGCACCAAGAGCTTGGATGATACGGCATCCTAGCATCCACCAGATTGTTGGGCTTAGAGCGCATCCCGCCGATCCGAGGGTGAAGAAAAGCAAGCCGAGCGCTATAGGACGCTTTCGACCAATTCTATCGCTGATGGGCCCCCATACAAGTTGCCCAAGGCTAAATCCGATAAGATATCCAGAAATCGTTAATTCGACGTTTCCGGGTGCGGTCTGAAGGCTTTTGCTTATTCGAAGCATAGCTGGAAGATAAAGATCTGTTGAAATTGAAGCAAAACCCATTAAAAAACCTAATAATCCAAGGGTTCGCCGCGATAATGTGGAGCGGTGTTCCAATGTCTTGATTTCGCTCATGATATTATTTATCTCTATTCAAGGTGATGTACGCTTCACAATTCCATTATTTTTATTAAATGTTATTATGAATTTAAAAATATAATTTTTCAACCGGTCGAAGTTTTAAAACAGAATGAGAAATAATCAGATCATGTTTGTGGGAACTATTTGTTAAGATAAAACATCAATAATTTCAATACTTTGATAAAGTCCAATGCCTCTGGAAAAGGGAATTGATGAGACCTATGCATCTCTACGATGAATTTATAGCATTTATGTTGTTAGCGTATTTTTGCTAAAAAACTTTAGTTTTAGGCATTTTGAACTGCGTGTGAAAGCGACCAAATTAGCAGCTTCACGTTGTCGATCTTATCATGTTCTCTAATTATAGGCTGATGGTGTTTGGTAAAGGCTTTCAATTTGCAATTTGAGAGCACCAAAGAACTGTAAATAACGGAAAGAGGCTGGTTACATCATGCAGTTCGGACGATCAGATCTGGCCGATTTGAATTATTTTTTGGTAATTGCGAAATATCGGAGTTTCCGGAAGGCCTCGATAGAGCTTGGTGTAGGCTCTTCTGCGTTGAGCCACTCGCTCAAATCACTTGAGGAGCGATTGGGTGTGCGATTGATAAATCGCACAACACGGAGTGTTACCCTCACTGAAGCAGGAGAGGAACTTCGTAGCGCTATCGATCATCCTTTTGAGATGATTAGTGAGGCATGTGAAGTTCTCAATAAATTCAGGGACACTCCCTCAGGTCATTTACGTCTCAACGTCGCAAATGATGCTGGTGTGTTGCTGCTAGCTCCAGTCTTACCTGTTTTCATAGAAAGATATCCTGACGTCGAGGTCGAAATTACGTCGACAAACCGGATGGTGGATATGGTGGATGCTGGGTACGATGCTGGGATACGTTACGGTGGCAGTGTCCCAGACGATATGATTATCCAGAAACTTTCTGCAGATATACGATGGGCAGTTGCCGGTTCTCCTAACTATTTAATGCGCTATGGTTTGCCTGAACATCCCAGGGATTTGCTACGACAGCAATGCCTAAAGGTTCGATTGGGGGATGAGCGGATTTATCGCTGGGAATTTCTAGAAAATGGTGTCGAATTCGACTTATCTGTACCCGGAATGATTACGATTGACGAAACACAGATCGGTCTTGCTCTCGCAAAGGCTGGTGCTGGGTTGATGTTTGCGGCTGAACCTGTGCTGCAGCCGTTAGTGGCGTCTGGGGAACTGAACTTTGTTCTTGAAGACTGGTTTACCTATGGACCGGGCTTTTACATGTACTATTCAAGTCGACGCCAGGTTCCGATAGGATTGCGTCTTCTTATCGACTTAATACGAGAAATCCGCCCCCTCGGTTTTTAATGTTGAATGAGATTCATTGATATCTTCTATTTTATTCAGGAAATCTACTTCATGAAATGGTTTATGCTTCTGCTATTAGTCTGACTTATCTCTGACCGCAGTAAAAATCACACGCGTGCGACGGCTCTGTCAGAATGTAAAAGGAGGTTTAAATCATGAAGCCAACATACGATTTCAAAAATCAGGTTGCTTTGGTAACAGGTGCAGGCTCTGGCATGGGTCTGGCGACTGCACAAGCATTTGCTGAATCTGGCGCTTCCGTCGTTTTGGCTGACGTGAACGAAGATGCGATTAGATCTGAAGCGGATAAACTGAACGCAAAAGGCTACAAAGCGCTTGGAATACGCTGTGACGTTTCTGATGAATCTCAGGTTGAAGCGATGATTGCGCGGACGGTTGAAGAGTTTGGCCGTCTGGACATGGCCTTCAATAACGCCGGAATTCAGGTGCCACCCAGTGATGCTGCTGATGAGACAGCGGCAAATTTTGATCTGGTCAATGCGGTCAATCTTCGGGGGGTCTGGGCGTGTATGAAGCACGAACTGCAGCAGATGCGAAAACAGGGCAGTGGCGCGATAGTCAACTGCTCATCTTTGGGCGGACTAGTGGGGTTGCCGTGTCGCGCAGCCTATCATGCATCGAAGCATGGCGTTATCGGTTTGACGAAAAGTGCCGCTGTTGAATATGCGCCACGCGGCGTGCGGATCAATGCCATTTGCCCTGGTGTGATCGAAACTCCAATGGTTTCAGGTATGTTGGAAGGGCAGGCGGACGCTATGAAGGAGATCATGCGAGACCAGCCGATCGGCCGTCTGGGGCGGGCTGATGAGATTGCCTCCACGGTGCTATGGCTGTGCAGCCCAGGCGCCAGTTTCGTTCTGGGCGTTGCGCTTCCGGTTGATGGTGGTTTTACGACGCACTGAGATATCAGCTCGGGCAGGATTATCGACCTGACTTTGTCCTGTGATGGTAAAGTCAGGTGAAATAGGCGGTCATGACACCATGACGGAGAATATCGATGCGTGCTTCTAGCCGATCGCTATTAAATGCCACATGTAGGACCATGTTTCATGCGCGCAGATATAACCGTTAATCCTGCAATGGCAGAAGGTAGATACTTAATTGCCAATTGGATTTTTTGAAAGCGGCGCATTCGGCTTTAGGCTTAATACACTCTTGACGGAATTGCGACGAGTGCTTGGAGGCTAGCGCGAGTAGTAATTTTTATGAATGGCGGTGTCTTTAGTTACTTCGGGTGTGTCTGCTTTTTATACTTATCGAGCGTGCCACACGTAAATTCGATAATTACTATGTCCGTTCTTATGATTGAGAAAAATATCGTAATCACAGGAGATATCTAAATGCAGTATAGCTATATTGGGCGTTCGGGCGTCAAAGTGAGTCGGTTCTGTCTCGGTACGATGAATTTCGGTGATGTGACGAACGAGGCTGAGAGCTTCCGTATTATGGATGAAGCGCGGAATGCAGGGATCAATTTTTTTGATACTGCTGACGTCTATGGTGGCCCACAGAAGCCCGACATCGAAAAAGGTTATGGTGTTTCGGAGGAAATTATCGGCCGCTGGCTTGCACAGGGGGGACGGCGCGAAGAAATGGTGTTGGCGACCAAGGTTTATCAGCCGATGGGGTATGGTCCCAATGACCGCCATCTGTCTGCCTATCACATTCGGCAGGCCTGCGAAGATAGTCTGCGGCGTCTGAAAACAGATCATATCGATCTTTATCAAATGCATCACATTGATCGTCGAACTCCTTGGGAGGAAATCTGGCAGGCCATGGAACTGCTGGTTCAGCAAGGTAAGGTCATCTATGTTGGAAGCAGCAACTTTGCTGGGTGGGACATTGCAACGGCGCAAAGTGCCGCGGCTCAGCGTCATTTTATGGGGCTGATCTCTGAGCAGAGTGTTTACAATCTGAGTAATCGTACCATCGAGCTTGAAGTTATTCCTTCCTGTAAGCACCATGGTCTCGGCCTTATCCCATGGAGCCCGCTTGGAGGGGGATTGCTGGGAGGAGCGTTGCAAAAGGCAACCGAGGGGCGTCGCGCTAAAAATGCCCAGAAAATCGAGAGATATCGGCCAAAACTGGAGGCTTACGAAGGACTGTGCAAGAAACTTGGGGAAAACCCGGCAGATGTTGCTCTTGCCTGGTTACTCCATAATCCAGTGGTCACTGCGCCGATTATTGGTCCAAGAACGGTACAGCAATTGAAAGAAAATATTCCCGCTATGGATCTCATATTGTCTGACCAGACTGTACAGGAGCTTGAGAAAATCTGGCCTGGCCCGGGTGGGGAAGCCCCTTTCGCATATGCGTGGTGACGAATATCCTGACTGAGTCGATCTGACAGTTTAACGAATGCATAAAGAAAAGAGGGATGGCAGTGCTGCGCGTTGATGCTGCATTCCCTCTTTTTGTTGCCAACAGTATTGCAGAAGTGAGATAGAATATTCGAAGTTCATCTTCGTGTCATAGAAATACCGGTTAGTTCGGATTAATTGCACTTAACGATTTCTTTCTATTTGCGAAAAATATTTCTCTAATTTTATGTTTTCGACACAGATACATCCAGATATTGATGAAATCCGTTCAGGAGGCTATCCCTTTTTAAGACATAGCCGGACAGGCAGTATCGGCCCTAATATCCCGTTTTTATTCGGCTATTGGTTTTTTGGTTGAGCCGATCCAAAAATGGCCTTTCATTTATAATTTGGGCTGCCAATATGCTATTGCAGGAAAAAATCAATGTCTGATGAACCTACTGCTGCGCGTAAATCCTTTGGTGGTATTGCGCCGATACTTGCGGAAATTTCGGATAAGGTTCTGTTTGGTCAGGTTTGGGAAAGTCCGATCCTCTCCCCGCGTGAGCGCAGCCTGATTACAGTTGCAAGCCTGATTGCCCAATATCGGGAAAACGAATTGCCTTTTCATATGAAGAAGGCACTCGAAAATGGTCTCTCCCGCGATGAAGTGATCGAGGTGATTACGCATCTTGCTTTCTATTCAGGGTGGCCAACTGCCATGACCGCACTCGGCGTTGCCCGTAAGATTTTTTCTGAGGCAGACGCCCCGAATTCAAAAGCGGCGGGCGTATAACGCGAGGAAACTAAGATGGATTATCGTTATCTGGGCAAAAGTGCTCTGAAAATCTCTCCCATCTGTCTCGGTGCCATGATGTTCGGCGGAGAGACGGATGAGGCTTCTTCTGCTCGTATCATTGATCAGGCATTCGAGCATGGCGTCAATTTTCTGGATACGGCTGACGTTTACAATGACGGCCGGTCAGAAGAAGTCGTTGGGCGGGCCATTGCTGCGCGGCGCGACGACTGGGTTGTGGCAACGAAATTCGGGTATGGCTCGACTGGACTGCCGAACAGGCAGGGGCAGTCGCGGAAATGGATCATCCAAACGCTCGAAGGCAGTCTGAAGCGTCTGGGTTCTGACTACATCGATATTCTTTATTTTCATCGCGCCTTGACAGATGCACCGCTTGAAGAGGGATTGAGAGCCGTGGGCGATCTGATCCGGCAGGGCAAGGTGCGTTACTATGGTTTGTCGAATTTTCATGGCTGGCGGATTGCCGAGATTGTTCGCCTCGCTGACAGTATCGGCATGGAGCGGCCGGTCATTTCCCAGCCGCTCTACAACATTGTCGATCGTCAGGCAGAAGTAGAGCAGATTCCGGCTGCTGACGCTTATGGGCTGGGTGTTGTTCCATACAGCCCGTTGGCTCGGGGTGTCCTGACCGGAAAATATGGACCGGGAAAAGCAGCATCTGTTGATACACGTGCCGGGCGTGGAGACAAGCGTATTCTGCAAACGGAATGGCGCCCGGAATCGTTGGAAATTGCTGGAAAAATTGCGGATTACGCAGCAGATCGCGGGATTACTCCTGTTGCCTTTGCTATCGCCTGGGTTCTGAAAAATCGTGCTGTCAGTTCGGTCATTGCGGGTCCACGTACCGAAGCGCACTGGGTAAGCTATCTGGATGCTTTGAATTGCGTGCTGACTAAGGATGATGAGGATTTCATCGACTCTCTCGTGCACCCAGGTCACGCTTCTACGGCCGGCTATACGGATCCAGGTTATCCCGTTGAAGGCCGAAAAATTTACTGATTCCGAAAACTAGAAACGAAGAAAGGAGCAATATATTGAAAACTCGTGGATTTTTTGCGGAAAGCGCAGAAGCGACTTTGAAGCCCTACACGTTTGACCGTCGTGATGTTCGGTCGGACGACGTGGCTATGGAGATTTTATATTGTGGCGTCTGCCATAGTGATCTTCATCAAGCACGTAATGATTGGGGAAATTCAATTTATCCCGTTGTGCCGGGCCATGAAATCGTTGGACGCGTGACGGAAATCGGGAGCGGGGTTACGAAATACAAGATTGGTGACACCGTTGCCGTCGGATGCATGGTCGATAGCTGCTACGAATGTAAGCATTGCCGGAATGGCGAAGAGCAGTTTTGTATCGAAGGGGCAACCTGGACATATAATGGCAAAGACCGGGTCACGAAGGAGGTGACCTTCGGTGGCTATTCAAAGCACATTGTAGTGCGGGAGGATTTTGTTCTTTCCGTTCCCGAAACACTGGATTTTGCGCGGGTGGGACCAATTCTGTGTGCCGGTATTACAACTTACTCGCCGTTGCGCCAGCATGATGTGGGGCCCGGTAGCAGGGTTGGCGTAGCCGGCTTGGGTGGTCTTGGGCACATGGCAGTCAAACTAGCCGCTGGTTTAGGTGCGGAAGTGACTGTTATCAGCCGTTCACCTTCGAAAGAAGCCACTGCGCGCGCTTTGGGAGCAGATAATTTCCTGATTTCCACTGACGCCGATGCCATGAAGGCGGCCGCGTCCACCTTTGACGTGATTATCGACACAATTCCTGTGAAGCATGACGTATCGGAATTTGTGCCGCTTCTGGATATTGATGGTGCCATTGCCATTGTGGGGCAGGTTGGTCCTGCCGATGCGTTCAACACTGCGCCTCTGGTTCTGGGGCGACGCAAACTGACCGGTTCCCTGATCGGTGGCATTGCGGAGACACAAGAGCTTCTTGATTTCTGTGGACGGAAAAATATCATGCCGGACTGCGAAATTGTCCGAATGGAAGATATCAATGAAGCTTTTGTTCGTCTGGAAAAGGGAGACGTGCATTATCGCTTTGTGATTGATATGTCGTCTTTGTCTGAAGCTGAAGATGTCGCTTAAAATTATAAATTGGAACCCAAACTGAATTTATCGAATTCTGAATATTCGAAGAATTGAAATAATCTCAACATGCTCAGAGTTTATTCCGACCATGTTGAGATAAAATTCTATCTTTAATCAAATATAATCTGAATGAGCCTACGCGTCCGGTTTTAGATATTTGATCGGTAAAGACACGCAGCATGTGCCGTAAAGCTCAGAGAGTTCGATCGTACTGATCGGGTGGTTAAGGCGTTCAAAGGAAAGCACGAACATGAATAGACTAGCAATATATATTGCGGCATTTGGGTTATATGTCGGCTGTGGAGGTGTGGCGAGGGCTCAGGATGGCAAGGTAAGCCTCAATCAGACAATTATTCCGGCAGGCGCTGGCCGTATCATAGCGGGTCCAGCAGCTAACTTTACAGGAAACGTGACTGTTCAGATACTTGTTAATCCAGAGGAACCAAGTCGTAATTCAGTTGCACTGGTACATTTCGAACGAGGGGCGCGAAGTAACTGGCACACGCATCCGGCTGGGCAGACACTGTTTGTGGAGGATGGCTGTGGCTGGACGCAGGCAGAAGGCGGTCCTGTTACACAGGTCTGTAAGGGCGATACGGTTCATGTCGGGCAGGGCGTGAAGCACTGGCATGGGGCGTCGGCAGCCAGCCCGGTGACCTACCTTACAATCACTGAAACCTACAATGGGCGGAATGTTGACTGGATGCGTCCGGTCGATACTGCGGAATACCACGCTGGACAGAAAACCAGATAAGAGAATGGGCGCGGGCCAGACAGTTCGCCCCATCGTTATTATGGTGAAAGCGCGAAAGCCATCACATAATCTCCAAAATTTCCACTAGCAACTGTGTTTAAACGACGGGGCTAATGCGCCACGGCAGGCCTGTTTTCAGGACAGCATTTGCGATTGTGACGAGACGCCGCGCAATCGCGATGATGACTAGTTTATGTGGCTTGCCCCGCTGTTTCATGCGCTTTGCCACAGCTTTCAGAACCGGATTATGACATGAAGCTGCCAATCCGGCCTGAAACAGGACATGGCGGAGAGATCTCCGTCCCCCTGAAATGACACGTTTCCCGCGCATCGCGCCGCTATCGTGAGACATTGGTGCAAGTCCGGTCATGGCAGCGGCTTCGGTCGCTGTCATACGGCCGAGTTCTGGCATTTCTGCGAGAAGCATGGCGACTGATACCGGGCCGATACCGGGGATGGAACGGAGGAGTTCTGCTTTGGCAGAGAGTTCTTTGCCCTGTGCAATGACTCCTTCAATCCGTTGTTCGAGCTCGCTGATCTGGCTCTCAAGAAATGCTTTGAGACTGCTGTCCATATCCTCCAGTTCAGCGCTCACACCCTGCTTGCGACGCGCCGAAATCTGGGCAGAAAGCCGTTTACGCGCGTCTACCATCTGAGCTCTGCGAACCGTTAATGCCCGGAGAAGCTGAAGTTTTTCATCTGGCAGTGCTCGGCCGGCCTCTGGGCGGACAACCATGAAGCGCGCAATCAGTTCCGCGTCGATCTGGTCGGTCTTCGCTCTCTTCCCCATGGAGAATGCGAATGCCTTGATTTGTGCTGGTGGCAACTGGACCGCATTGATCCCCATACTTATGAGAACACGCCAGAGTGCCCATTCCTGTCCGCCTGTGGCTTCAAACCCAACCTTGAGACCGTCAGGCATACTCTGAAGGGTTTCCAGTAATCTGGCATAGCCATCAGGTGAATTTTGCAAACGGAATCTCTGTTTTCCGGGCAGACAGAAGCCATCAAGCCAGTCTCGGGACACATCTATTCCGATGATGGTTTCCGCAGACATATCACTCTCTCTTTCTTATGTTCGCGGTCCCGGAACCGGGCCGCCGTCAACTGTTCGAGACGGTGAAGAGAGGCGAGATCAGCCTGCTAGAAAACGTGGTCATAGGAGTTGTTTCCTCTCCGATGGGTAAGGGCGCCTCCGTATGACAAAAGTTCTCAGAGCTTGTGGCTTTTCTGCTGGACATCGTCGCGGGGGACAGCTGATGGGGGAGAATGACATCCGGCTTGTCCTAACGCGACGCTTCGAAGTGACTACAAACAGTTCATACAAGCACGGTATTGAACCCAGCCGTCTGGGACAGGACTTCTCCACGACAGCACGTAACCAGAAATGGACAGCGGACCTCACATATATCTGGACACGTGAAGGCTGGGTTTACCTGGCTGTGATGCTGGATCTCTTCTCACGAAGTGGCATCCGCTGAAACCTTGAGGTCCGTTTGACTCCAGATATTGCCACTACAACGTTATAACGCGCTATTGTCTTGTGTCAGCCAGTATCAGACTGCATCCATCATGCGGATGGTGGCAGTCGGTATTGTTCAGAGACATACCGGCAGTTCCTTTCTGCTCATGGCTTTCTCGTGTTCATGGGCAGAAATGGAAACTGCTGGGATAATGCGGTGAAGAAGAGCTTCTTCAAAACCCTGAAAGCGAAACTCCTGTGACAACAGGCTTGGAGCGCACGTTAGGAGGTCGAGCAGGCTATCACATGCTCCATTAATGATCTTTACAATCCGCAGAGGCTACATTTCATACTGCAGCGAAAAGACACCTTGGCTCATGAGTGAAACGTCGCTTAACAGATAACCATAGGTCCGCAACTAAATCGCGACACGTCCACTGTGACTCAAACCAAATAGCCTCCGGGAAAACTTGGAGGCTTCATCTATATTTTATATTTCCGCCACTGAAGAGCACCCCTGATCAGGTTCAGTTGCTGGATAAGACGCTTCTCATGCTCGTTAGGCTCGATGTTACGGAACATGTTTGAATAGATAATGCCAAAGGACAGGCAGTCGAGGATAATCCGGGCGTCTGCTTGACAGCGCTTGAGGCTCTTATCCGCATCGACCGAAGCGGTCATCAGTATTTCGACCGTCTGGTCTAGTACGAAATTTTCGAAATTCTTGGCGTATTTCCAATCTTTCACCCCTTCGACGAGCTGTATACGCATGATGTCTTCAGAAGGTGTAATATTTTTTTGTATAAATCTGTGAATATACAGGAACAGGGCAGACAGTTTCTCGAATGGATCTTGTCGTTTCCTGATTTCCGACCTTATATTATCTGACACATCAGCGAATATCTTCTGGCCAGCAGCATCGATGATCTCGTGCTTACCCGCAAAGAAATTGTAGATATTCGGGGGTGACATCCCGACGCTTTTCGCAATGTCCGACATCGTCGTCTTGCCAGGCCCAAAGCGCGCGAAAAGTTCGGCCGCGCTCTGAATGATTTGTTCTCTCATCAGAGAATCGCAGTCTTGATCTTTCCTGCTCACCGAAACTCGTCTCCTCCCATAGAGTTCCGTCCGGCCTCTCCGGCGGAAAAGTCTGGTCAAACGCCGTTCACACGATAGCGGAGCAGCAAAATACATTATGGGTTCTCAATCGTCGCGGTCGATCCGTCAAGTTGAACCTTGACGAGTGAACGAAAAATAAATTATTCAGAATTCAAGTTGGGCGAGATTCGGGTGTCCCGGCATGCATAGGAGTAATGTCATTGATCGTCCGAGGTGTTGCCAGCCTGTGTCTCACCGGCTCGTTGTTGTTGCTTACGTCCTGCAAGAAGGAGAGCGCTTCGTCAGCCGCAGCAGCCAATATCCAAGTCGTTGCCGCCCATAGCCAGATGGTGGATTTTTCCGGCTATGTTCCCGGCCGCGTGGCCCCGTTCCGGCAGGCCTTCATTCGGCCGCAGGTCAATGGCGTGATCCTCAAGCGCTTCTTCAATGAAGGCGCCGATGTGACGGCCGGCCAACAACTCTATCAGATCGATCCGGCCCCTTATGACGCCGTCCTCGCGGGCGCTCAGGCGGCCCTGGCTCGTGGCGAGGCCGAGCTTCTGACGGCCGATGCGAAAAAACGGCGCTTCGCACATCTCGCCACCATCAACGCAGTCAGCCAGCAGGATTTCGACGACGCCACAGCGACCGCGGCCCAGGCGAATGCCGATATCGCGTCCGCCAAGGCGCAGATCATGGCGGCGCAGGTCAATGTCAATTACGCAAAAATGTTCGCGCCCATTTCAGGACGTATCAGCCGCACGCTCCTGACGGAAGGCGAACTCGTGACGGCCGACCAGACCACGCCGCTAGCCGTCATCACCCAGTTGGATCCGATCTATGTGGATCTGACCATCAACAGCGAGGACGTCCTGCGGTTGCAGGAAGGCCTTGGCGCTACCGGCTCCGGGCAGCCGACGGAGGGCGCCGGCAAGGTGGAGGTGATGCTCGACACTGGTCGTCCCTACAGCAGCCCGGGCAAGATTGATCTCGTCGAGGTCATCGTCGATCCCGGCACCGGCATGACCACGCTACGCACAACATTCCACAATCCGAACGCCGTTCTTCTGCCGGGAATGTTCGTCCATGCAATGCTGCATTACGGCAAGAGGCAGGCGTTCCTCGTGCCCCAGAACGCCGTCATGCGCGACCTTCATGCCGATCCCTACGTCCTGGTTCTCGGGGGGGATGACAAGGTGGAGGAACGCCCGGTCAAGGTCGCGCTCGATGTCGGGAACTCCTGGGCCGTTACCGGCGGGCTTCGCGAGGGCGACAGGGTCATCGTCAGTGGTCTCCAGTCCGTGCATCCGGGTGACACAGCTCACGCCGCTGCAACGCCGTCATAAGTCATTCACCGGGGTTCCTGACCATGTCCGATTTCTTCATTCGCAGGCCGGTTTTCGCCTGGGTGATGGCTTTCCTCGTGTCGCTTCTCGGCATCATCGCTCTCGTCACCCTCCCAATCGGCCAATATCCCAGCATCGCGCCGCCACCCGTGACGATCAGCGTTTCCTATCCCGGCGCTTCCGCCGAGACGGTGCTGAGTACCGTGGTTCAGCCGATCGAGCAGCAGATGTACGGGCTCGACGGTCTGGAATATATCTCGTCTTCAGCCCAGGCCGACGGCACAGCCCAGGTGACCCTGACCTTCGTGCAAGGCACCAAGCCCGACATCGCACAGGTCCAGGTCCAGAACCGGCTGAGCGTGGCCGAGGCCATGCTGCCCGACGTCGTCGTTGCTCAGGGCGTCTCCGTGACCAAGGCCACTAAGAGCTACATGCTGATCTTCAGCCTGGTCAGCGAGGACGACAGGCTCAGTTCCTTCGCGCTGGGCGACTATCTGGCGAACCATCTCCTGGAGCCCGTCACCCGTATCCCCGGCGTCGGCGACTATACGTTCTTCGGGTCGGAATACGCCATGCGCATCTGGCTCAGCCCCGAGAAGCTCAACAGCTACGGGCTGACCGTCTCCGACGTGCGGACTGCTGTGTCACAGCAGAATTTTCAAGTTTCTTCGGGCGAGGTCGGCGCGCTGCCGTCGCCAGGCGACCAAGTGCTCGACGCCACCATCGTCGGGCCGACGCGCCTGAAATATCCATCCGAGTTCCGACAGATCCTGCTCAAGGTCAATCCGGACGGCACCCAGGTCCGGCTCGGCGACGTCGCGCGCGTCGAACTCGGCGCGCAGAACTACCAGCCGGACGGCAAGGTCAACGGCCATCCAGTGGCGGCCCTCGGTCTCAATCTGGCTCCGGGAGCCAACCAGATGCAGGTGGCGGCCCAAGTCCACGCGCTGCTCACCCGCATGTCCCGCAGCTTCCCGCATGGCGTGAAGCTGCATTATTCCTACGATACCGCACCTTACGTGATGGCCTCGCTGCACGAAGTGGTCGAGACGCTGGTGATTGCGATCGGCCTGGTCGTGCTGGTGATGTATATCTTCTTGCAAAACGTCCGGGCAACCTTGGTTCCGACCATCGCCGTGCCGGTCGTGCTGCTGGGCACCTTCGCGGTGATCCAGGCCTGCGGGTTCACCCTCAATACGTTAACCATGCTCGCCCTCGTGCTGGCGATCGGCCTGCTCGTCGATGACGCGATCGTGGTGGTGGAGAATGTTGAGCGTCTGATGGCGGAGGAGCATTTGCCTCCCGACGAAGCCACCAGCAAGTCAATGAAGCAGATCACCGGTGCGCTGTTCGGCATCACCATGGTCCTCTCGGTCGTCTTTCTGCCGATGGCGTTTTTCGGCGGCTCGGCCG
The DNA here is from genome assembly GCA_024703675.1 of Drosophila nebulosa. Taxonomy (NCBI): domain Eukaryota; kingdom Metazoa; phylum Arthropoda; class Insecta; order Diptera; family Drosophilidae; genus Drosophila; species Drosophila nebulosa. Next base: position 695,897 of record JANFPS010000021.1, on the reverse strand, counting down.
GCGTGATCTACCGTCAGTTCTCGATCACCATCATCGCTTCGATGGTGCTCTCGGTGATTACCGCCATCACCTTCACGCCCGCGCTGTGCGCGACCCTGCTCAAACCCGGGCACGGGGCGGCCACGACAGGCTTCTTCGGCTGGTTCAACCGCAGCTTCGACCGCTTCGTCGAGAGCTACGGTAATCTGGTCTCGGGCGTCATGCGTAGCCGCGGCATGTGGATCGTCTATGCCGGCCTGACGGTGCTTGCGGTGCTCTGCTTCCTGCGCATCCCCGAAGGCTTCCTGCCCGATGAGGATCAGGAAATCGTCTTCGTGCAGATGCAGGCCCCGGTCGGCAGTTCAGGCCATATCACCGAAAAGGCCAACGCCGATGTGCGCGACTATGCCCTGACGCAGGAAAAAAAGATTGTCACCGAAGTCCTGTCCGTTATGGGCTTCCATTTCGGAGGCCGCAGTCAGAGCGCCGGCATCATCGTCGTCAAGCTCAAGCCCGTGGACGACCGGACATCGCGCTCGGAATCGGCCCAGGCCCTCGTCGACCGGATCAACGCCCATTTCGCAAACTACTCGGCCGCGCGGGTGGTGGCGTTCCTGCCGCCACCCGTCATCGAGCTCGGAAACGCCAGCGGCTTCGATTTCGAGCTGACCAATCCCGAAGGGCTTCCTTACGAGGATTTCGCCAGCCAGCGTGACCGGCTTCTGGAGATGGCCCGCAAGGATCAGCGTCTCGTGGCCGTGCGTCTCAACGGTCTCGATGACGCGCCGCAGTGGTTCATGGATGTCAGCCGTGAGCGGGCGAACGCCTATTCGGTCACGAACGCCGATATCAACGACACAATCGGTGCGGCCTTCGGCGCCTCCTACATCAACCAGTTCAACCTCAATGGCCGCGACAAGCGCGTCTTCATGGAGGGCGAGGTCTCGGCCCGCCAGCAGCCGCGCGATCTCGCCAAATGGTTCGTGCGCAACACCAGGGGGCAGATGGTGCCGCTATCGGCCTTCATCACCCCGAAATGGGCCATCGGCGCGCTCAAGCTCGATCTCTATAACGGCGTGCCCGCGTTCGAGATCCTCGGCGCACCCGCGCCCGGCGTGAGTTCCGGAGAGGCCATGCGGATCATGGAGGGATATGCTGCGCAGTTAACGCCCGGCCTCTCCCATGAATGGACCTCGATCTCCTTTGAGCAGCAGCAGAGTTCGGGTCAGGCAGGCAAGCTCTACGTCATCTCGCTGATCGTCGTCGTGCTGTGCCTGGCCGCCCTCTACGAAAGCTGGACCATCCCCGTCTCGGTGATGCTGGTGGTCCCGCTGGGCATCCTCGGCGCCGCACTCGCGTCCTATCTGCGCGGCCTCAGCAACGACATCTACTTCCAGGTCGGCCTTCTGACGACGGTCGGGCTGGCGACGAAGAACGCCATCCTGATCGTGGAGTTTGCCAAGGAGCATTACGATGGCGGGGCATCGCTACAGGACGCGGCCCTGCATGCAGCGAAGGAACGACTGCGCCCGATCCTGATGACATCCTTTGCCTTCATCGTGGGCACGCTGCCGCTCGCCATTGCGAGTGGCGCGGGTGCGGCTGCGCATATCGCGATCGGCACCGCCGTCGTGGGTGGCATGATCGGCGCCACGACGCTGGCCGTCGTCTTCGTGCCGAAATTCTTCGTCTCCGTCCTGAAGCTCTTCCGCGTCGCCCGGCAGGGGGAAGCGGCCGGGAAGCCCGGCATGAACGGGAATGTCGAGGTGGCCCAGCCATGAAACTGAACATCATCTCTCTGTACGCGGCACTCATGCTTGGGGGCTGCACCATGATCCCGCATTACGCCCGCCCGCCTGCACCCGTCGCCGGAACGTACCCAGCCGGTTCGGCCTATCATTACGAGACGGGTTCGGCCCCAGTCCTGTTGGCCGACCAGACCGCGTGGCAGGACTTCTATCGCGATCCGCTGATCCGGGACCTGATCCGCGAAGGGCTCGACAACAATCGCGACTACCGTATCGCGCAGCAGCAAATCCAGGCCACCAGCGCGCAGTTCGATATTGAGAACGCGGCACTCTTTCCGAGCTTGAACGGCACGGCCAACGCTTCAGTGCAGAAATTCCAGTCCCAGATCCTGCACGGCTATCCGAGGACCGGCGCGCTCTTCCTGCGGCGCTACGGCGTGGGCTTCGGCGTCTCGGCCTATGAGGTCGATCTGTGGGGGCGGGTCAGGAGCGCGTCGCGGGCAGCGTTCGACCGCTATATGAGCGACGTCTTTAACCGCGAGAGCGTCGACATCGCGCTCAAGGCCGCCATCGCTACTTCCGTCCTGAATTGGGTGGCGAACAATCAGGGCTATCTCACGACCGCCGACATCCTCAAGACCTGGCAAAAGACCTATGACCTGATGGCGGAGGAGAAGCGTACGGGCTCGGCCAACGATCTCGACGTCGCCGAGGCCGAGGAGGCGCTGCGCGAGGCGCAGAAGCAGCTCGAGATCTACGACCGCCAGCGCGCTCAGGCCCTCAATCAGCTGGTACTGCTGGTCGGCCATGATCTTTCGGAGCCGCAGAAACAGGCCCTCGACGCGAAGAAAACCCTGGCTGACGTGACGCCCTTCCCGGACGTGCCTGCCGGCCTGCCGTCCGATCTGCTCACGCGGCGACCGGACGTGCTGGCTGCCGAACAGACGCTGAAAGCTGCCAACGACGATATTGGCGAGGCACGTGCCGAGTTCTTTCCGCGGATTCAGATCACGGCCGACAACGGCACGGCGAGCAATAATATCAAGCACCTGTTCGAGAAGGGAATGGGCGCGTGGGACGTCGCGCCGACCATCACCATGCCACTGTTCGACGCTGGGCGCCTGACCGCGCAGCTCAAGCAGGCGAAGGCGCGCAAACGCTCCGAGATCGCATCCTACGAGAAAACGGTTCAGACCGCCTTCCGGGAAACCGCTGACGCGCTGGCCGCTCGCGGAACCTATATGCGCGAAGTCGAGGCGCAGCACATGTTCGTCGCGGCATCGAACCGCCAGTTCACGCTGGCCAGCGCACGTTTCGAGGCCGGGGCGGAAAGCTATCTCGATACCCTGGTCGCACAGCGCACCTACTTCAACGCCGTCGTCGAAGGCATCTCCATCGAACTGTCCCGCCTCTCCAACAGCGTCACGCTCTACAAGGCCCTCGGCGGTGGCTGGACCACGATCGCGCCGAAGCGGCCGTTCAAGGTCGAGGAGCATATTCTGTGACCCGTCCGGCGGCCGTGCTGGTCATGGTCCTGACCGGAATCGCCGCTTTCTGGCGCCCGGCCGCAGCTGCCCCGGTCGACACCGAACAGCAACGACGTGCCGCGTTCGAGCAGGCGGATACGAACCATGACGGCCGTCTGTCATGGGAAGAGTTCCGGACTTCGGTGAAGGCGATCCTCGCCAAGCGGGACGATTTCGAGGCACGTGGCTTTCGTGAGCTGGGAGAGGAGACCCAGGATGCCTTGCTAAAGGACCACTTTCAGAAAATGGATTGCGGCAACAAGGGCTATCTGACCTTCGAGGACTGGAAAGAATAAAAAAACTTTCTGTGCGTGTCATGCGGAGGCGAAAATGGGAAGGTTGTGGGTTCCATTCAGGAAATCGATTTCGGATACGTTCAAAGCCATATCCTTCTGGGGGCTTGTAACGCTCTATATGTTCATCAGATCGCCGCCAGGGAGCGCAAAATGTCATGACGGAGAGGAATGAAGATCCACACCAGTTACCTTACATCCCCGCCTTCAAATCGCTCCTTCGCGTTAAATGGACGCTCTAGGGACGAACCCGGATTTGCGTCAATTTTTTACAATATTAAATACAATTCGTGTTTAGCGAAAGCTCATCACCCGTACACCGTGGCGGTGATAGTATGTCCAAGGAAACCATCTTATCCTGACCAGCCGAGTCGGTCAGCGTTCTGCCCTCCATGAACATTTATCCACAGGATCATTTTTTCTCATGACGCGAAACTCCGGTAACGGGGACACTGGCAAGCATAAAAAGGACGTAGCCGTACTATGCAATCTGCCAGCGAAACGCGCCCAGATTCTGCGGGGCGCGGAAAGGGTTTTCCTGACCCATGGTTACGAGAGAGCCTCGATGTCGGCGATCGCTGAGGCGGCGGGCGTATCGAAGGGCACTATATACAGCCATTTCGCAGGGAAGGACGCGTTGTTTTCGACCTTCTTTGAAGAGCAGGCTCAGGAAAGCTTCGCCACGATCCAGGCGATTTCGCGCGCCGACGATCAGTGCGCGCGCGACGCGTTGCTCCAGCTCGCGGAGACCGTGGTTACCCTGCTGGTGACGCCGGCCTGCCTGACCTTGCATCGGATCATCGTCGGCGAAGCGATACGCTTTCCCAATCTGGCGGAGACGTTCTGGCGTTATGGTTTCGGGCGGACGCGGGCGAACCTGTCGGAATGGCTCGTCCGCCGAATGGATGCGGGCGAATTGCGCTCGGCAGATCCCGATTTTGCGGCCGAGCAGTTCCTCTTGCTGTGCCAGGCCAGGATTGTAATCCACCGACGCTTCATGCTGCCGGTAGATGATAGCCCGGAAGCGATCCGGACATTCGCTACAATCACGGCGAATGATTTCATGAGACTTTACGGAGCAAGAGGTCTGTAACCAATCTGTGAGGTCGATGACGCGAACATGATGGCGTGGCACTCTGTATCATCGAAACGCCGCCCGATTGCAGGCGTGACCATCAGATGATGCACTGTGCATTGAAAATCAGCTGGTCGATGACGCGGATCAAGTCGTCTTGCTGGCGAGCATCCAGGCCTGACAGGATCGCCGCCTCCACATTGGCGGTAGCAGTCCGCAGCGGTTCGAACAGCTCTTTCCCGGTATCCGTGACATAGATCCGCTTCAGGCGCCTATCCTTGGGGTCTGCAACACGTTTCACCAGTTTCTTCTTCTCGAGCGAGTCAATAATTCGCACCAGGCTGGAATCGTCGCATTGCAGCGCTTCGGCTAGTTCGTGCTGCGACAGGCCGTCGGGCATGAGGATCAGGTAGGCGACCGGACGCACTAAGGCTAACGATAGACCCTTCTCCTTGTAGGCCCGTTCGAGATGCCCCCGCCACAAGGTCGTCAGACGCATGATCCGGTAGGTCACTGTCATGTCGCGATGCCGGAGCTTTTCATAGTCCAGAACCTCCTGAACGCTGTCCATCGCGATGATCCTTCTACTGCGGCGTCTCACACGATCGCCTGTCAAATCGTTCGGGCACGCATGACACCCAACATTTTCTTAGCAATGAAGACGATTGGCATGCAAATCATGTCACCTATCACCTCTCGTCTGGCGCGCGCGTTCAATCCGCCCGGGGCGATGTACGCCGAAGCTATTCCTTGAACGCCCTGGCAAGAACGCCCTGCTGTTCAAGAGAAACCGGCAGCGTCGTCGCGGTGACGGCAACGCCCTGCCAGCCGCTGCCCATGGCGGTGTAGAGATTGACCGCGTCCTGCAGCCGCTCCAGCCGGGCCACGGCCTCGGCATTCTCCGCCGCCAGTGCGGTGCGCTCGGTGGTCAGCACTTCCAGGAAGCCGACTAGGCCGGAGCTGTAGAGCCTGCGCGCCCGATCGCTGGCCAGCCGGCTGTCCTCCGAGCTCCTGTGCAGCAGTTCCGTATGCGTCGTGTCATCGCGCCATGCCGCCATCGCGTCCTCGACTTCCTTGAAGGCATTCAGCACGGTCTGCCGATAGGTGAGCCGGCTGGCCTCCGCAACGGCCCTCGCGGCCTTGATCTGTGCGGTCAGCTTGCCACCATGCATCAGCGGCAGCGACGCCAGCATCATGAACTGCCAGCTCAGCGCCCCGGCCTCGAACAGCTGGTACATCGCCGATGCATTGGGGTTGAAACTCAGCGGGATGCTGAAATTCGGATAGAGTTGCGCCACCGCGACGCCGATGCGCGCCGTGGCCTCGGCGTAGGCGCGCTCTGCCCGCCTGATGTCCGGGCGGTTGGCCAGCACAATCGAGGGCAGAGTCGCTGGAAAATCCGGCACGTTGGGCAGCGGTCGGGCGATCTTCAGTTCCGTTTCGGTCGTGCCGGGCATCTGCCCGATCAGCACATCGATCGCATGCGTAATCTGGGCGATATGGGTCTTCAGCGGTTCGCGGGCCGCCTGCTGACTCTCCATCTCCGCCTTCGCCTGGGCGATTTGCAAGGTATTGCCGACGCCCTCCAGATAGAGGCGCTGCGTCAGATCATAGGATTCCTGGGCCACCTTGATGTTGCGGTTGGAGATTTCCAGCCGCATCTGCGTGTCGCGGAGGACCATATAGTCGCTGACCAGCGCCGAGAGCATCGTCATCAGCACCGCCCGCCGGTCCTCAATGGTCTCCTCGACTGCGCGTTCCTGCGCTTCCACGCTGCGGCGGATGCGGCCGAACACGTCGATCTGCCAGCTCGCGCTGACGCCGTAGGACAGGTAAGACGCACCAGGGCGGTTCAAGGGGCTACCCGGCCTGACGGGCCAGTTATCGATATTGATCGAGTGGCGATCGTCGCCATTCATCGTGTTGGCGTCGATCTGTGGATACCAGGCCGAAGCCTGCACGTCGCGCAGCGCTCGTTCGGCCAGAATACGCTGACCGGCGACCTGCAGATCGTAATTGCCGGCGACCGCTTGATCCACCAGCCGATCGAGTTTCGGGTCACCGAACCGGTGCCACCAGTCCTTCAGCTCTGCACTGGTGCGCGCGATCTCCGCATCCGTTGCCGGGTGCGCATCTTCGATGAACCTCGCGGGCGGCTTCAGCTGGTCGGGATGATAGCGCGGCCCGACTGTGCAACCCGTCAGGATGACTGCGGCGCTCAGCAGCAGGGCGGCCCGCCTCGTCTTCATTGTCATGCTTATATCCACTTGCGCCATCACAGATGGTTCTGGAGCCAGGAAGTCAGGCGTCCGCGCTGCGCTCGCCCTTCCGCCCCCACGGTCACCGTGCAGGTCATGCCCGCCGCCAGTGTTACGCTGTCGGGCACATGGTCCAGGTGGATACGCACCGGGATGCGCTGTGCGAGGCGGACCCATGTGAAGATCGGGTTGACGTCCTGCAGGCCCAACCGGTCCGGAGCGCCGTTCTGGTCGTTGATGCCGCGCGCGATCGAGACGACATGGCCGGGAATGATCTGCTTGTAGCCCATCAGCTTGACGCGGGCGACGTCGCCGACATGCACGCCCCACATCTTGGTTTCCTCGAAATACCCGTTTACCCAATAGGAATCGGCGTCGATCACCGCCATCCGCGCGGTGCCGGAGGTCACATAGTCGCCCACCCGCAGGTTCAGGTTGGTGACGTAGCCGTTGACCGGGGAATACAGCACCGAACGTTGCAGGTTCAGCCTCGCCACATCCAGCGCCGCGCGGGCGGCATCCACGGCTGCGTTCTGCGTCGCTACGTTTGAGTTAAACACGTCCTGTTCTTCCGCCGACACGATGCCGCCCAGCCCCTTGCGGCGCTTTGCGTCATTGCGCTTGAGCTTCAGCTCTTCCTCTGCCCCGTCCAGTCGGGCTTGCGCTTCGCTGATCGCCAGGCGAAAGCGTACCGGGTCCAGCACGAACAGCGGGTCGCCCTTATGGACGAACTGGTTGTCCGCCACAGGCACCCGCACCACCGTTCCCGGCACTTCGGGCGCGACATCGACCACATAGACTCGGATGCGGCCGTCCCTCGTCCAGGGCGAGACCATGTAAGTGTCCCACAGCGTGAACCCCATGACGACCGCCACGGCGACCATGGCCAGCGTCAGGACGACACGGATCAGGGAGCGTAAAAGAGGCATTGGTGATACCTAATGATTTTCAGTATTTGTGAAGGGTATGGCTTATGCATACCGAACAAGGAGGGACAGCACGCTGGCGTACAGCGCGACGTCGAACAGGCTCAGGTGCCAGAACCACCGCGCCAGCCCGCTGCGCTGGAGCAGGAAACGGATCAGCAGGGTCACGGGAACGGCGCAGATGGCGTAAACGGCAATCGGCGCCACGAAGACGCCCCCGATATCGATCTCGGAAAGCATTAGGCGGTCTTTTCAATTCCAAGGAGGGGGGACAAGACAGGGACCGGCGCCGACAGCGGCCGGTCGGCCTGCTTCATGTCAGGGCTCAGTTGAATCGGACCGTGCTTGTGGAAGAAGCCCGGCGTTTCGTCGAGAACATGGGCGATCTGGGTCAGACAGGCTGCGATGCGCGCGCTGTCCAGGGAATCCTTTCCATCGGCCAGAAGCTTGTCCGCAGCGTCGCGCAGGCATTCCGCCGTGTACTCCGGATCAGTACGCACATCCCGGAAGGAGGCCAGGGCCGCATCGACCAGGTTTGAGATGTCAGCCCCGACCATGCTTCCGGCCAGCATCTGGCGTATCCGCACGATCAGGCGGCCGACTGACAGCGTGGCGTAGGCGGCGTCCATATATTCCGGCAGTTCCACCGGCGGGTTTGCCATCGCCAGGCGCATCCGCATCCGCGAGATCTTCTGCAGTTGGAGGCTTTCCCAGCGCACCCAGTCCGTGTCCCTGTCCCGTGTTTCGAAGGCCAGCCTTCGGACGCCATTGACGAGCGAGGAGATGAGATTGGCGGCGTCGGACCGGTCATTCGCCGGAACGACGACCTTGAAGGCGATCACGAGTAGGGCTGCCGCAATGATGACGGTCATCCAGCTGTTCGTCAGTACTACATCGTCATAGTGAATCGGGTTGTTCACATTGAGCAGGATCGTGAAGAACACTACATAACCGAAAGCGATCGGGCCGAATTTGGAACTGAACTGGAGCCAGACGCCCGGCAAAAGGAACAAGCACATCGTGAGCCACAGCAGCGGGAAACCGTCGATACGCGGAAGAAAATACAGGTGGCAAAGCAGACCGGCCGGAATGGCCAACACCAGACCCAGGGCCATGTATGGACTCGCCCGCGCCGCGGACGGCGTCGTTGACAGCAGACTCGTGCTAGCGACCACGATCAGCATGAACATGGGGCCGCTGTTCCAACGCAGGACGTACCAAATCAGTCCGGCGAGAAACGTGATGACCGCGCAGCGAAAGCCGTTGCGGAGCGCCGGGAGCCATTCCCTATAGGTATGAAGACGAGCATAGGCGCGCGGCGTGTCGCCGCTCATCGCAAGCATCCCCGCAACATGATCGAGCTGTATCAGGACATCGCGGGCATTATCCAAGGCGATGAGAGCTATAACGTCCGGATGCGACAGTTCCAGCGCGTTGAATTCTCTGATGGCGGCGTGCAGCCGTGTGCGGACGGCGCTGGCATCGATCAGCCAGTCCGGGTCTTTTGCAAGCGCTGCCACATCGCGCAGCGTCGCCGCCATTCGATCATGGACCTCACCGGAAATGAGGAGGTCGTCTGAACAGCTCGACCAGTGCGGATGAAAGATTGCGACGATCCCGCCCAGACCGGTCAAGCCGGTAAGGAAGGCGCGCAGCCGCGCGCCGATTTCAGGATTGTCGGTCGCCGCGTTCTCGACCAACACGCTCAGGGCTGCGAGCTGACCGAGCAGACGGTCGCGCTCGACATAGAGGGGCTGCGGCCAGTTGCGAAAGGTCTGCAGCGCGAGCGCATCTGCCGCGATGTGCGTGCCGACGTCCCGTCCATGTGTTTCGTAGAAACTCAGCGCATGATCCGCCGTGGCCCGGAACACCGCCCCGAGTTGTTGTACGAGCCGCTCGGGACGTCGGACGGTTGTTACCATGAACACAGCAGCCGTGACAACAATACCCGTTGTGACCGCGGAAAGCCGGGAGAGTGCGGAAATGAAGATGCCATCGGGATCGTAGAACGACGGCATGGTGATCATCATGATCGTATAACCTGTGAGCACCGATGCATAGGCGCGTGACAGCCGCAGGAACGTCGCGATCACGCATGCGATACCGATGACGATGGCCAAGGCGAAGAAATACAGGATGGGAGCCTGCGGAAAGGCGGCCATCAGCCCCACGGCGAGGCATGCGCCGAAGATCGTTCCGATGATGCGCCAGATACTCTTGGAGACGAGCGCTCCGACGGCAGGGTTCGCGACAATCATCACGGTGGTGACGGCGCTCGCGGGGGACTGGAGTTGGAAATAGAATGCCAGGAACAGCGCTAGTCCGACCGAGAGCAGAGTCCTGCCGGTGAAGGCAGCCTTGTCGAGCATCGCGTGCCATATCGCGTCATCAAGAAATGCCCGGAAAATCATGACGTTGAGCGTATATCCAGGATGTCGTTACGGCATCCAGATATTGATCGCCTGTTCCGTCCGACAATCCGACCGGCGCGCGCGCCCTCACGAACAGCGGTGAGAAAAATTAACAATACTAAATAAATAGCAACTTCTTGATGCTCGTCCATTGTCGGCAACTCCTGATAGCCGCGCACGCCCAGCATTTGGTTCCATATAAATTATTGACATGACACCTTTCTGTATGCAAGCTATTTCTATTGCAATGGATGTAACTGGCTTTGCTCGAGCGGATGCATCTAAAGCTGACAGCAGTGTGCAAAAGGATTGAAAACTACAATGATCGTGTGAAGAGACGGATACAGCGTCGTGTCGTCTCAGGAGAGATGTCAGAGCCCTGCGGGTCCTCCATCTCCGAAAGCAGGCGGCCTACAAAGGCAGAAATTATCCGGATTTCTAAAATGAAAAACAGGATGATTTCGATATGAGACTTCATTTGAAGTTTTTTGCGCAAAATGTATTTATTAATAAACAAGGTCTCTAAATGACGGTTTTAACGAGAATGTACCGTATCCCGTTTAGACCTCCTTTGATCGCGCTCGTCGGGGCCGACGGTAGCGGAAAATCGACCATAGGTCAGGCATTGCTTGAATGGATGCAGACCCAGCAGCCAACCCGCCTGTGCCATCTGGGAAAACAGACGGGTAACTGGGGGCGGATGATCGCGCGGCTCCCTTTCTGTGGCCGCGCGCTTGATAAAAATATTGTTAATCGCTCAGCCCGGGTCAGGACGGAAAAAGGGGCCGGACTGGTAACATCCGTTGTCATTTTCCTGCTCTCGATGCGCCGCGTGGTCCGCTTCCTCAAGATGCGTCGTCTGCATGCGCAAGGCTATGCGATCCTGACGGATCGCTACCCTCAGGCCCATGTACCGGGCCCGATGGACGGGCCGGGGCTCGTCGCGCGCCACCCTCTTGGCTGGGTTGCCCGCAAGCTGACACTGCTGGAACAAAGGCTCTATGACTGGATGTCTTCATACAAGCCCGATCTTGTCATCAGGTTGAATCTCGACTTCGAGACGGCGCTCCAACGCAAACCGGATCACAGGCCGGCATCTCTCAAGCGCAAGATCGAAGATATTCCTAAGCTAAGGTTTGATGGTTCGCCGGTCCTTGATCTTGTGGCCACCGACCCTCTCGAAGACGTTCTCAGTCAGGCACGCAATGCCATTCAAATGTTACTGTGAGAAAGAAATAAATAACCCAAAGGTGCCATCATGAATAAATTGGCCCGGAAAATAATAAAGCTATTATCAGTTTTTTATATGCGCCTGTTCCGGCCTCATCACCCAAAAGGCAAGCTTATTGCATTCGTGGGAATGGATGGGAGCGGGAAAACGACGCTGACACGGAAACTCAGCGAAATTTCCTCTCAGGAAAGGCCTGTCACATACATATATCTAGGCCTTGGGTCCGGTGATCTGGGCAGACGTATCGGACGGTTGCCTTTCCTGGGGAAAGTCCTTGAATCGAAACTGAACAATAAGGCCCGGACGACACGTACAAAAGGCGAGAAAATTCCAGGAACCCTCACCGCGCTGGTGGTCTATAGCTTTTCCTTGAAAAGGTACCTCAACCATTACCGCATGCAGCATGCGCTTGAAGTTGGTGTTACCGTCGTGACGGATCGTTATCCTCAGGCAGAAATTCCCGGAATTTGTGATGGACCGGGGCTCTCGGCCGCACGCCCTGGCAATCGCTTTGTTGCGTGGCTGGCCCGGTCCGAGGCCAGAATGTACAGGCGCATGGCATCCTGTCGTCCCAACCTGATCATCCGGCTGGATGTCTCGCCGGCGATCGCCCATGCCCGAAAACCTGATCATGACCTGCGTCTGCTCGAACTCAAGAGCGAAGCTATGAAAGCCCTGAGCTTCGACGGGGCTCCCCTGATCTCGGTCAACGCAGCGGAACCTTTCGAGACCGTCTGGAAAATCGTTTCCTCTCGCGCGCAATCGCTCCTGATGACCGATCTTATCGGCTGCCGACCAGAAGAAGTAACGTCCTACATATGACCAGATGGATGAATGACCGTGTTTTTCGCGCCGTACTGAAAAACGCTGGAGCTCTCGGATCGGCAAAAATACTAGGAGCCATCATAGGTCTCGGCTCACTGCTCTGCGCCAGCAGGACATTGAGCGCGACAGAATTCGGCACTCTCATGCTGATTCATACCTATGCACTGGTTGCCGGCGCCCTGACAAAATTCCAGAGCTGGCAGATGATCCTGCAGTTCGGCGCCCGTCCATATGAAATGGGCATCATGCGGGTCGTCAAACACGCCACCCAGTTTGCTGTCGGGCTGGATATCATATCCGGCTTGCTGGGAACAACCGCAGGCATGTGCGCACTACTTCTTTTCCATAATTATTTTGGAATCGAGTCACAGTACAGAAATAGCGCATTGATCTATTGCACGTTGATTCCAACGATGTCCGCGGCCACACCCGCCGGGATCCTGCGGCTTTTCGATCGTTTCGATCTGATTTCACGGCAGCAGATCGTAACCCCCCTCCTTCGCGGTTGTGGAGCTTTTGCTTCCTGGCTGTCGGGGGATAGCCTTACCGCATTTCTGGTCACATGGTATGTCGCCGACATGGCGGGTGATCTGGTTCTGTGGCATATGGCCGTTCGCGAATTGCGGAAGAAGGATTTCCTGAGCGCACTGCGTCCCAGCCTGCGCAGTGCGCCCCGAAACCTGCCCGGCGTCTGGCGGTTCGTATGGCTGACCAACCTCAATACGATGCTCGACGCATGCTGGTCGCCTGTCGGCAACCTGATCGTCGGCGGGACGATGGGGCCTGCGAATGCAGGGCGCTACAAGATTGCAACGACGCTGCTTGAGTCCGCTGTCAAACCTGCCCGTTTCCTGGAAAAAGGGTTCTATCCGGAAATCATGCGTCTCAATCCTGCAAGCAACTATCCCTGGCGGCTCGCCGTAAAAACCGGCGTCCTATCGGCCTGCATCGGTGTCGTCATCACGCTGGCCGTCTGGGGCGGCGGCAAACCCCTGATCGGGTTGTTCGGCAGCAAATACAGCGAAAGCTCGACTGTCATGATGATCATGGCAACTGCTCTGGTCTTTTCCATGGGCGGCTTCCCGCTGGAATCTCTGCTTTATATGACAGGACGTGCTCATGCCGTCCTGTTTGCCCAGATTGCTTCGGTAACGTTCTACATCGTCTCGTTGGTTTTTCTGTCTCAATATTATGGTCTGACGGGGGCTGCGTGGGCCTATGTTGCCGGCATCATCGCCCTCCAGCTTTTATCCGGTCTTTTTGCGGTTTCAGGCTATCTGAATCGTGAACATCTATCGGCCCCCATCTAACCATGCGCAGGCAACCATGATAGACCTCGAATACCCCCGCTATGACAGCGCCCTTCTGGACCAGTTGTTCACCAACATCTTGAATGACGACATCGTTCATTTGGATGCAGGATATCCCCACAATCCCGCGGCCCCTTTTCCCGACACCCTGGCTGCCGACTGTTACCGGCTATGCTGGCAGTCCCTGGATCGCAGGGTCGACATCCCGGCCTTTCGGAAACTGATCTGGACCATCCTGATTAGTGGCGGAACAGACGATCCCGAACAACGCCTGGCCTTCAAATATGCACGGGCGCGCTTCAAGCATCTTCGTTTCGCGTTTGCCAATCTCGACGTCCGGCATCGCTACCCATGGAGCCTGAATTTTGTCACCACTCTGATGGGGCATATGCAGGATGCCTTCAAGAATCGTCAGGCCAGGCGGACGAGGATCATCGGTGCGATACTGTGGCTTGTACTCCAGTTCCCTTTTTATACGTTGATCCGCTTTAAGATGAAACGATTTCGTCCGGCTGATCAGAAGAGTCTGCAGAAGTATTTTAGAACAGAGAATGAGAAGATGAAGAATTTTCTTCAAAATACATCTGTCACTGGGCAAAAAATACACAATATAAGGAAAATAATCAGTCGCCGTGTAGCATTTAATGATACTTGGCGTGTTCTGCATCCCGATCAGAATGCGGATGCTGTTTCACGATATCTTGCAACTATCAACGGCCTAATGGGAAATTTACACGATATCTTAATCGAGAAGCGATTTGCGGGCCATTTTGATTACCGATACGAACCGTGTGTCATAAGCTACGACATAATCGAAAGATTGCAGATATTAATCAATGAATTCGATAGAGTGGATATATGCAATTAACTTAGGTTCTGACATAGATAAGCATTGTTTGCGATGGCTCACGCGGGCAGTTAGCCCCCATTGAATGAGGATTTTCAGGAGTTTTGCAGGTGAACGGATGTTGAGGCGCCATTCGCATTCTGCCAAGAAGAGATGGAAGTCTTTGCGTAGTATTCCATTCTATCGCCGCAGATGCCGCTTCGCCTAGCTCCAGAAATTCTCGATGCCGGTGATACGGTTTCTGCCTAAGGTAAGATGCCTGCTATGATTAATGCGTTCGTGATGGAACCCCGATATATCCAGCTTGTCGTAAGCATGCTAGGAATCGCCGTAAACGATTGAAACCCGCTGTAATTTCTTTCGAATGATCGACATCAGCGTCTGATGTCCGGCATTGGGGATCATGACGGCATGGACACGACGGTGCCGTTTCAGCAGCCCGAAGACGGCCACTTTCCCGGCAGTGCCCCGGCCTCCTTCTTCTCCTTTGCGGTATCCACCGAAATAGCTCTCATCGACTTCGATTTCACCCGAAACCGGTAACTCATGAGCAATCTGTTTCGCGGTGATCTCTCCCAATTTCCGGTAATACAGGGTCGCTGTATTACGATTGACGCAGACAAGCTCGGCGGCGCTCCGGGCGGGCGTGCCCGCCACGAAGTGCTCCAGAAGGCGTTTTTGGATGTTGACAGGCAGCCGGCTGCGACGAGGTGCTTTCATATGACATATCAAGTCTTTATTGGCTTACTTATGCCACCCCCTTAACTTATAACTAGGGCCAATCGACGTTCAGGATTCCCCAATAGGCTAATCGCTGCTTCATAGGTCTCCGTGTTTATGGGGGGAGCGGGCGGATGGGGATCAAGCGATACGAATTGAGCACAGCCGCAGTGGGAGCAGATCAGGGTTCTGTTGCCTGGGAAAACGATTGATCCTGGGCGGACTGGATCGGATAATCGGCTGTTCGTAAACGGATGTTTATGGGTTCTTGCGATTCCGGTGCCCACTGGTGCGATCTGCCTGAACGCTATGGAAACTGGAAGACGGTCCACCGGCGCTTCAGTCGTTGGTGCCATGCGGGCGTATGGGAGCGGTGTATTCCACTGCGCTGACCGCCGATCGTGACAACGCGTATCTGGATGATCGATAGCACCGTTGTCCGTGCCCACCAGCACGCGGCAACCGGAAAAGGGGGGCGCAAAATCAGGCGCTGGGGCGTCCCCGAGGTGGATTGACCACCAATATCCACATGCTGGCCGACGCTCTGGGTCGACCGTTACGGTTCATTATCACCGGCGGTCAGGTTCATGACGCCACCCAGGCATCTGCATCGCTCGAAGGCCAGGCTGCGAGCGCGGTCATCGCCGATAAGGCTTATGACAGCAATGGGCTCCGTGAACGGATTGCTGTCATGAACGCAGAGGCTGTCATTCCGTCAAAACGGAACCGCAAGGTGTTCATCCCGCACGACCAGGCTCTTTACAAAGACCGGAACCGTATCGAGCGATGCTTCAATCGCCTCAAACATTGTCCGTCGTTCGCAACGCGCTACGATCGCAGAACCATCCATTTCACAGGCTTCATTTATCTCGAAGCCGTCATGATCTGGATCGCTTGAATGTCGATTAGCCCTAGTCGAACCGGCGGATGAGGATAGCATTAGGAAATCAGGCACGCCGTCTTGTTCCGCCGCTCATCGCGGATCGTGCTGGTAGAGTTTCGCAATGTCCGTGTCCGTACGATTGCCGTGAATGGGGAGCTTCGTGAGTTCTCCTTCCAGGACACTGAATTCGTCCATCGTGAGTTCGACGTCCGCGGCGCCGAGATTTTCGCGGATACGTTCAGCTGTTCGTGAACCAGGGATTGGCGCGATGAAAGGCTCCTTCGCCAGCATCCAGGCCAGCGAGATCTGCGCGGGCGTGGCCTGCTTCTCATCTGCAAACCGGTTTAGCAGCGCGATCAGCGGCTGGTTGGCTGCGATATTAGCCGGCGTGAAGCGCGTGATAACCCGTCGCACGTCGTCACCCTGGTAATGCATACCGGCCTGTACAGTGCCGGACAGGAAACCACTGGCCAGCGGAGAAAACGGCACAAAGCCGATACCAAGCTCTTCGCAAAGCGGGATCACGTCGCGCTCGAACATGCGCTCCATCATCGAATATTCGCTCTGGATCGCTGTCAGCGGTGTCACGGCGTGCGCACGCCGGATATGCTCCACTGTCGCCTGCGACTGGCCCCAGCCCAAGATCTTCCCCTCGGCGATAAGCTTGCCCATGCACTCCGCCACCGCTTCGACCGGAATGTCGGGACTGACACGGTGCTGGTAGTAAAGCTCTACATGATCCATACCCAGCCTCTTGAGCGAGGCGTCCAGATGGGCCCGTATCTGCTTCTCGACAGGGTTGTCGGCCGCACTCTCGCGGATATGAAGTTTGGTCGCCACCACTACCTGGCTCCGGATCGGCTGAAGAGCTTCGCCGAGCAGCAATTCGTTGTCTCCCGCCCCGTAGACTTCCGCCGTATCGAAATGCGTGCAGCCTAACTCATGGGCATAGCGAATCAGACGAATTGCCTCGGTGCGTTCAGGCACAGCACCATAGCCATGGCTGAAACCCATGCAACCAAGACCGATGGCCGAAACCTCGATATTCCTCAATTTTCGAAATTTCATGACGATTTCCTCTTCCTTATGTCCAGGTGTCTGTCCCGGTCAGTGAGCCGTAAAGCCCCCGTCGACGGGCAACGCCACGCCCAGGACAAAGCTCGCACCGGGGCTGCACAGCCACAGCACGGTGGATGCGATCTCGTCGGAACGACCCAAACGCCCGATGGGCTGTTCCTTCAGGATTTCCTTGATGGCGTCGGCCTGCTCGACCAGCATGTCAGACACCATCGGCGTGTCGATCGTTCCAGGACAGATCGCATTGATGCGCACGCCACGCGGCGCGTATTCCATCGCCGCACTCTTGGTCAGCCCGATCACCCCATGCTTGGACGCATGATACGCAGCACGGCAGGGCAGACCGACAAGACCGCCAAGCGAGGAACAGTTGACGATCGCGCCGCTCCCCTGCTGACGCATCTGAGCCAGTTCATGCTTCATGCAGGCCCAGACACCGCGCAGATTGACCGCGTTGACCAGATCGAAACTCGCCGCCGGCTCGTCGGCTGCGTCACAGGGGGGCACCTGAATCCCGGCATTGTTGAACGCCATGTCGAGACGGCCGAATGTGGCAACGGTCTGCGCGACCACGGAGGCCACCTGGTCTTCATCGGTGACGTCGCAGACGATGCCCAGCGCTTTGTGGCCTGCGGCGATCAGGTCATCCGCGGCGCGCTTCACGCCGTCCGCATTGACATCGGCGAGTACGACGGAGGCGCCGGACTGTGCAAAAGCCTTGGCGGTCGCCAGTCCCATACCGGACGCGGCACCGGTTACGAGGGCCACCTGGCCCTTGAAATCATAGACAGGATTCATCGTGTTTTCATCCGTTCAGGGCAGGCCTTTGTCTGGCCGGCAGGAACCGCCTGAACAACAGGCAGAATGACAGTTCCTCCATCCTAAACCGATGGTCGCGCGTTTGGTGTTGAACATCCCTCATCGCAATGATGAGGTATTTCCGATCAAAAGCCGAGCGGACGCATTTCACGAATCAGATCGATCAGGAGTTTCAGTCCCGATGGGACCTGCTGGCGGCTGGAATAGTAGACATGATATCCGGGCCCGGTGGTTGACCAGTCCTCCAGAACGATCCTGGCCGTTCCCTCGGAGACAAGCTGCGCCTGAACCGGTTCCGCCGCAAAAAACAGTCCCGCCCCGTTTCGTGCCAGGGACAGGCCGGTCTGACTTTCATCAATCGTGAGCGTCCCGGGGACATGCACTGCGAATTCCTTGCCGTCCCGCTGGAATTCCCACTGATAGATGCTTTCATCGCCCAGTCGTATGCGCAGGCAGCGATGATCCTTCAGGTCGTATGGTGTTTCTGGTGTTCCGAAACGTTCCAGATAGGCCGGGGCTCCCGTGACAACCCAGCGGATATCCGCCGACAGGCGCTGGACAATCATGTCCTGCGGGACGGTCCCGCCATATCGGATACCGGCATCGTAACCGTCCCTGACAACGTCAACCATCCGGTTGCTCGATGTGATCTCCACGTCCACATCCGGATACCGGTCCATGAAGACAGGCAGGACCGGGCCGAGCAGCAGGGGCGCCGCATCGGCGACGACATTGAGGCGAATACGTCCGGTCGGGCTGTCACGAAACCGGTTCAGGTCTTCTACGGCCTGCCCGATGGCTGCGAACGGCGCCGTGATGGAATTGCAGAGTTCTTCACCTGCCGCCGTCAGGTTGACGCTGCGGTTGGTTCGATGGACGAGACGAATACCCAGTCGGGTTTCAAGTCCCTTCAGGGCATGGCTGAGGGCCGAAGCGCTGATTCCCAGTTCCAGCCCGGCCTTACGGAAATTCCGATGCCGGGCGATGGCAAGAAAATAGGTGAAATCGGCAAGATCCGAACGGCTGAACTGCATGATATGCATGAATGTCCCTCATAACTTATGATCGGCTCAGAACATCTTCCCTCCATCAGAACCAAACCAGATGAAGTGAATCCCGTGCCGATCGCCTGACATCATAGCAACACATGCTCCTGCATGGCGCGAATAGTTCATTGCAACGATGAATATTGTTCATCAAAACTCCTTGGTTCCGAGTTTAAAAAGGACGATTTTCTTTGGAAAAAAGCCGAATTTCGGGTTTCGGCAATGTTGTCCCCGACATCGCGAAAGCATCCGCGCAGCGGGACCCGCCTCTCGCGTTCGGTTGCGACCTGTGCCTCTGGAGCGCATGGTAATCTGGCAGGAGAGAGGCTGACCTGATCGTTGTCCGCCATCGCTGGTTCGATCTTCCGGGCATTCCATCGCGTCTACGTTGCCGTTGGTTATCGGGTGTGCTTCGCGGAGCGGGCTGAATCGGCGCCTCTCGATACAGGCGGGATGCATGCTCTGCAAAACGACGAAGGAGAGCAATTGATGGCAGACGAACCTATGGCCGCGCGCCAGTCATTCGGGGACATCGCTCCCGAGCTTGCAGAGATCTCTGACAAGGTCCTGTTCGGGCAGGTCTGGGCCGGAGCGGGCCTATCGCCCCGCGACCGCAGCCTTGTCACGATCACCAGCCTGATCTCCCTCTATCGGGAAAACGAACTGCCTTTTCATATGAAGAAGGCGCTGGAGAACGGGCTGACGAAAGACGAGATCATCGCGGTGATCACGCAACTCGCCTTCTATTCCGGTTGGCCGACGGCCATGACCGCGCTGGGTATTGCCCGCCAGGTGTTCGCTGACGCCGATGCGGCTCAACAATCCGATCGCTAAAAGACAGAGAGATTCCCTATGGATTATCGCTATCTCGGAAAAAGTGCCCTGAAGGTCTCCCCGCTCTGCCTCGGCGCCATGATGTTTGGTGGTGAGACGGACGAGCAGACAGCACAGCGGATCATTGATCGTGCTTGTGAACAGGGGGTCAATTTCGTCGATACCGCTGACGTGTATCATGGCGGCAAATCGGAAGTCGCTGTTGGCAAGGCTGTTGCCGCCCATCGTGACGACTGGGTGATTGCCACCAAATTCGGATATGGCGGCCCCCAATCCGGCCCCAACCAGCAGGGCCAGTCCCGCAAGTGGATCATGCAGACCGTCGAGGGTAGCCTGAAGCGCCTGAACACCGACTACGTCGACATTCTCTATTTCCACCGCGCCCTGGTTGATGCCCCGCTTGAAGAAGGTCTCCGCGCCATAAGCGACCTCATCCGCCAGGGGAAGGTGCGCTATTATGGACTGTCCAATTTCCGGGGATGGCGGATCGCAGAGATCGTTCGCCTCGCGGACGCGCTCGGCATGGAACGCCCTGTCGTCAGCCAGCCGCTCTACAATATCGTGGATCGTACCTGTGAAGTCGAACAGCTTCCGGCCGCAGTAGCTTATGGGTTGGGGGTTGTGCCCTACAGCCCGCTGGCACGCGGCGTTCTGACGGGCAAATACGCTCCCGGTTCCTCTCCGGCAGCGGATACGCGCGCCGGCCGGGGCGACATGCGGATCATGCAGACGGAATGGCGTCCGGAATCACTGGAGATCGCCCAGAAGATTGCAACCCATGCCAAAGACCGAGGCACGACACCCATCGCCTTCGCGTTGGCGTGGGTACTGAAAAACAGGCTGGTCAGCGCCCTGATCGCAGGCCCGCGTACAGAAGCGCACTGGGAGAGCTACTGTGCGGCGCTTGATGTCACCCTGACACCCGAAGACGAGGCCTTTATCGACGGCCTGGTCAGGCCAGGCCATGCGTCCACCCCCGGTTATACGGACCCCGGCTATCCGGTCGAAGGCCGCAAGACGGCCTGAAAGAAGGATGCAGACAATGAAGACACATGGTTTTTTTGCCGAGAGTGCCGAAGCTCCCCTGAAGCCATTCTCCTTTGATCGCCGCGATGTTCGCAGCAACGATGTCGCCATTGAAATCCTGCATTGTGGCGTCTGCCACAGCGATCTGCATCAGACCCGCAATGACTGGGGCAACACACTCTAAGATAGCCAGTGTCCTGATTCCTGCGGCGTGTCGTCAGTTAGGCCCTGAGAGCTTGAGATGAGAGTTGTACTTTCTGTCGCTCTGTGCTGACTGTTTTTCCGTTTTTTGGGGAGACAGACAGATGCGGCGCTATAGTTTACGCGATGACCAGTGGGAGCGGATAAAGGATCTTCTTCCCGGTCGAGAAGGCTATGTCGGCGGCACTGCGGCGGACAACCGTCTGTTCATGGAGGCGGTGCTGTGTCGCTATCGCGCGGGCATTCCATGGCGCGATCTTCCTGTCCGTTTCGGGGACTGGAAAAACGTGCCTCGGCGTCTGCGCCGCTGGTGTGAAAGCGGCGTCATCGAACGGATATTTCGTTATCTGGCCGCTGATCACGACAACGAATACATGATGATCGACAGCACCATTGTCCGGGCGCATCAGCATAGTGCCGGAGTTCTCAAAAAAGGGGTAAGGATCAGGCCATCGGACGATCACGAGGCGGGGTGACGACAAAGATCCATGCCATCTGCGACGCTCTGGGCAATCCAGTGGAACTCGGCATCACACCGGGACAGGATGCGGATATCAACCGGGTGTACCGATGCTGGAAAACATCGATCCGGATGCTTTCCTTGCCGACAGGGCGTATGACGCGGATAGGTTGATCGAGCGGCTGATACAGCGCGGGATTACTCCGGTCATCCCGCCAAAACGTAACAGAACGGCACGACGGAAAACCGATTTTTCTCTCTACCGTGAACGGAACCTTGTTGAGAGATTCTTCAATAAACTCAAGGCAGTTCCGCGCTATCGCAACCAGCTACGATAAACTGAAATCGACCTTCCTCGCAGCCATGCAGTTCGCCTCACTCATTATTCTTCTTAAATGACGACACGCCGTAATGGAGCGTGTACAAAATCAAGCAACAAGAGCGGGAATGTCATTGCCGAGCGGGAATGGATTTTCAGCGAGAAATGCTCAACCGATGTTTCCTTCTCCTGATCTTTACATTGGTGCTAGCCCAAAATGGCTCAAGGAGACGGTTATTAATTGGCTAATCGCCAACTCATCATAGAAACTAGAAGATAAATTGTTATTTCCGCTGTGTGGAGAGGAAGATTTATTATGTTTGTAGATATACCTGCCCCTAAGTTTCGCTATGTTTATGTTATACATAATGCGGAAAGGAACAGATCAAAAATAGGGATGTCTTATAATCCGGAGGAGCGACTTCGTAATCTGCAGACAGGGAACGATAGCGACCTTACCCTGACTTACCAATTGGGAATGGATGCCGTATTGGCACCGAAAGTCGAGCGAGAAGCCCGGAAAATTGCCGAAAATGATTTTAAAAAACCGAGGACTAGAGAGTGGTTGGGAAGAACATCAGCTGCAGAAGCGCAGCAGTGTGTTCGACGAGCTTACGACCGAGTTCGAGGAAGGAATTATCCCGAAAAATAGTGTTCTTTAGCGTTTGAAAATTATAAATGTACCATAGAAGAAATATTAAACATATTTTGATTGGGAGGATTTTCCACTTGATTGGCTGCGGGAATTTCTGGAACTGGTTGGGCAGAAACCTAATGTGGTGAACAGATTAATGATATTGTTTGGGCCCATATAACAGATATAGAGCCCCGGATTTACGATCTGTGCGCGCTTCAACAGAAACTGACACAACTCCTTGTACAATGTCAGCATGGAAAAGTCGCCGAATGCCGGATTATCGGGGCGCTGCAGCCTTACGCAGACAGGGCGACGACCGAGTAACGCCGGGCTTCCCCTATCCTGCGCGCCTCACTGGTGAAAATACATCCTTTACCACCCGGTAGGACCCGCCCGGAAAGACCGACGGGATGGGGGCAGGTGTTGTCTCCGTGCGCCTGCGGGGTTGGTCCAGGGGAATGAAATGCCCAGCTTTCGTCATCGGTGACATGGCCGGGACGTCAGAGGCGAAAAAGGGATCGTCCAGACTGCTTCGATGGAGCGCGCATGTGCTGGAGACGGGTGTATGCGGCGCGACGTGAACCAGCCCATAAACAGGCGCGGATGATGGGCGTAATGCCGGATTGGCTGTGGAAACGACCAGCAGCTTTTGCAGAACCCTTTAGCGGGCAGAGACAATTTCGCTTCAGACAGCATGGTCCCACCTTTACAGCATGGTCCCACCTTTATGGACCAGTCATGCCGGCATCGTCTCTCCATGGGGCTGACGCGTCCGCACACCATGGCCTCTGTCGGATGGCTGATCTGGCCGAAGACCGGCTGCGCCTCGATCGGCTGGCCGCAACGGCGTTCCAGAACTTTCTTCCCCTGACGGCTGCGCCGTCCTCCGCTGCGCTGCGGCCCTGAAGGGTGCTCTGCCGCTCGCCTCCGGCTGGTCGATCGCCATCGAGGCCACGGTGGTCGCGGCCCGATAACAGCATGGAGATACGACAATGGCTAACATCGGTTCCTTCAAGAAGGTGGGCGAAGGCTTCGAAGGCGAAATCGTCACCCTGGCCCTGCAGGCCCGCAACGTCCGTCTGGTGGCGGAAACCAGCCGGGCCAACGACAACGCCCCCAACTACCGCGTCTACCTCGGACGGGTTGAACTCGGCGCCGCATGGACCCGCCGCTCCAGCGAAGGCCGCACCTATCTGAGCCTGAAGCTGGACGATCCTTCCTTCGCCGCCCCGATCTTCGCCAACCTGTTCACCGACGAGGAAGGGGAAGGATACACCCTCATCTGGACCCGGCCCCGTAGCCGGAACGGGGAGTAAGCGCCCCACCACTAACCCCGCCCGGTCTCCCCGGGCGGGGCCTTCCGGCGCTTCTTTTTCCGTGGGGCTCTTCCGGGGCGCGGGCGGCAGCGCTGGTTGCCCGACGTGAGACGCAGGAGGAACATGAGGCTTTCCTTCAGCCTTCCCATTGTACCATGCGCGAGGGCGAACCGCGTCAAGGACGCGTGGTCCCCCCAATTTTGCCCGGCGCACCCTTCGGGCACGCCGAACAAAATCGGCTCCCCCACGCGCCAGCGAGCCGGTCGCCTGCGGCGATCCCTGACCCGGTCCACCCCGGCATGAGCCGTCCGTCCTGTCTTCGAGAAACGAAAGAAACAGGACGATGACCACGCGACACGACCACATCCAGATGCTGCGTGCCGAACTGACCAGCTTTCACCTCAGCCGTCGCGAGCGGCAGCAGATCGAGCGCGAACTCAAGGAGGCGCTTGCCGAGCGCGACGCCGAGCCCCCTGCCTGACGGGAGGGCTTTGGCTCCTCTCTTTACGTGGTCAGCCCGGCTTTCAGTGCTCACGATATCGTCATGGTGCCATCATTCAAGGAAGCACTGCCTCGTTTTCCTAAACATGTATCAAGGCGACCCGGCTGACAGATCCACCTGAAAATGGTGAGCTTTTATCGAAAAAGAGTCGTGCTCGTTGGCAAATCGAAGGAGGGTCCATTAGAAACATTCCGGGTGTGCATCATCTCGGGATGCAGCGCTTTCCTCGCGGCATCTATGACGTGCTCTGGCCATCTCGGTAGTTCTGGAGGGGAATGGGAGAGAACTGCCATGGACAAACAGCCCGACTGGCACGATCCACGTTTTCGCTCACATCTGCACCACCTCGATGCGTCCGGGCTTGCGCATGAACTGTTGCGCCGGATTCCTGCTTACGTCACGGGGTACCAGTCCCTTGGCCAGCAACTCGGGATGCTTAGGAGTATTCGTTCGCGACATGAACTGGTGGAGCAGTTTGCTCGCCACTGGGGGTTATCCTGTACCGGCTGAACCGGAAATCCCAGCATGGATAGAACCGGCCCTCTGGGCACCGGAATTTTATCCCGGCGTAACAATCATCGTGGAAGCACCCGCAGGTTTTGACTACCGTCGCCTGCCAGCCATTTTCCTCACAGACATGGACACAGAACGGCAGGGGCCAAAGAGCAAGTCTTTCGCTCTGCGTCATGACGGAAACACATACCGTGTCCAGATCCATGATACGAGAGCAAGTCATCGCGCTGCAGTCCTCGTCCCCTTGGACGGAGGTGAGAAACTACGCATTGCCGAATTACGTCGGTTCATTCGCTATCTTTCCGGATTACCTGTCCCGCCTTTATCCCGGGCATTGGGGCTGCCGCTCTACCGTGCGCGTTTCATCGCGGACGCCATCTGTGCCTATGCGGGGCGCCGGGCTGGTGCCTCCCATCGCGATATTGGCGTGGTTCTTGATCCATCCGTAAGGCACATGAACGCACGGCAATGGGATACTTCGTCCCAGCGTGGACGCGTCGGACGTCTGCTGCGCAAGGCCACGCGATTGGCCGAAGAGCGTGAATATCTCACCCTTCTCAGACCCGCCCGTTTCCGTCTCTCCCGGTAGATTGCTTCACCGTCCGGACGATGCCGTCCGGCACGTATGTCCATAGACGGCCGCAATCTGCGTACGTCCCCGCCACGACAGTTTCCGTCCACGCTGCGCCCAGTCACGCCCGAACCGACGGAGGCCAGCATGACGCGGTCACACCCGCGTCAGGATAACTTTCTCGACGAACAATTGCTCACCACCCCACAGGCCGCCCATCGGTTAAACATCTCGCCGCGGACGCTGGAGCGCTATCGCTGCAGGGGAAGCGGTCCGGTCTTTCGCAAGATGGGCGGTCGGGTTCTCTACCATGTCAACGACATCCGGCACTGGATCGAGAATGTCGCCTGCAAATCCACATCTGAAGAGTCCTATGAAAAAGCCCGTGTGATCGGAAGCCGCAGACTAGGGCATCGGCCATGAGTGCGCGTCCGGTGCCACCGGTTCTCTCCCCCTGCCTACTGATCGATCTCATGTCATGGCCGTTCTTCAGCCTTAGCAAATCTCCCCGGCATGTGCCTGTCAGCTTTGCCATGGGGCGTGTCACCATGCAGGTGTCAGGTCGCGATGACAGCCCGATGGCAACCATCTGGGATGCCGATATTCTGATCTGGGCTGTATCCCGTCTCGTGGCCGCGCGCAGGCGGGGCGTGCCCGTTTCGTCTCGTGTGCAGGGCAGCATGAGTGAGGTACTGCGCTTCATCGGGCGTGACCCCGCCGCCATCCGCTATGAACGCCTCCGGACGGCGCTGGACCGGTTGCACGGAACCCGAGTGACGACATCGCTACGTCAGACCCGTGACGGCGCGCAGGGCTTCTCGTGGCTGATCGCATGGCAGGAACGGCGTGGAGAACTGGACCTGATCCTGCCCCAATGGCTCTGCGACGCCATCGGTCGACGGGGTGTGCTCACGCTTGATCCCCGTTACTTCGCCTTGACCGGCGGGTTCGAGCGCTGGCTGTATCTCCTCGTTCGCCGACATGCCGGTCGGCAGTCCGATGGCTGGGCGTTTGATCTGCCCCATCTCTATCGCAAATCCGCATCCCGTTCACCTTACCCCCGCTTCGTTTTCGAAATCCGTCGTCTGATCGCGGCGGACACCCTGCCGGGCTACCGCCTGCGTCTGGAGACCGATGCCAGCAATGTGCCGGTGCTCCGCTTCTCCCCTGATCCCAGCAAAGAAATTTATCCACAAGAATCTGTGGATAACCATGTGGAGGACTCCTGATGCCCATCGACCTATCAGGAATCGGATTCTCGACCTATCAGGAACGGGAAATCCCTCTAACAGTTTGGAATAACAGGAGAAATTCGCGATCTCTAAAGGTACTAAATACTATAACTATTCTGTACTTGTACACCGCGCTGGAGTGCGCGCGTGAGTCTTCGACTATCATAAAAACCGAAGATTCTGTGGCGACATTTTCCGACAGTTCTGCGCAGTGGTCCATGGCGGCGGGCAGATGCGGCGGTATGGAGCGGGGGATTTGGTCATGACCCTCCTTTGCGGCGATTGCCGGCTCCTGATGCCTGATCACGGGCCTTTTGATCTGATCATCGCTGATCCGCCCTATGGCGAGACATCGCTGGCGTGGGATCGGCACGTGCGTGGATGGCTGCCGCTGGCGGCAAAGGCATTGAAGCCTCACGGTTCGCTCTGGGTCTTCGGCTCTCTGCGCAGCTTCATGGCTACCGCGCCGGACTTCCGGGCGGCCTGCCTGAGGCAGGCTCAGGAGATCGTCTGGAAGAAGCAGAACGGCAGCGTCTTTCATGCAGATCGTTTCCGTCGTGTGCATGAACTTCTGGTGCAGTTCTATCCGGAGGTTATCTGCCGCGCGGCGTGCCGTTGCTCAAGCCCATTGTGGCGATCGGCGGACAGACAGTCTGCCGTTCGGGCCGTCACATCACGATCGACGGCTGGCCTGCGGGTGACGCGCTGCCTGCCGATCATCGGCGCCGTCCCTTGCCCGTCTGGCAGGGCTGTCGCCGTCTCGGTGTGCGCGAACTCTTCGTCATGAACACGCGCGAACCCCGCAGTCTCGACGGGCGGTATTTCGGCCCCCTGTCGGTCAGCAGCGTGATCGGGCGCGCGACGCCGCTCTGGACTGGCGCAGGCCCTGCGGCTGCCGCCAGCCCGCCTCCTTCTCATACCTCAAAGGATCACTGACATGGCTCAGATTGGACTCTTCACGCGCACGGCTGACGGTTTTTCCGGACGTCTGCGCACACTCGCACTGGATGCCGAACTGACGCTGGTGCGTGTGGAGACACCGGACGGCGGCAACGCACCGGATTATCGCATCCATCTTGGTGACAGTGCCGAAGGCCCGGAAGTTGGCGCGGGCTGGACACGTACCGGCGAGCGGGCTGGCGAATACATCGTGGTGGTGGTTGACGACCCCTCTCTGGCACAGGGCCTGCGCGCGAGCCTGTTCCAGTCGGGCCGGGGCGGACGGGTGTGGCAGCTTGTCTGGAACCGCCCGCAGAAACGTCAGGGAGCACGCGAATGACGCGCCTGATTGCAGGAGGGGGACGGGGTGGCCGCAATGCCGCCGCTTGCACCTGGTCCAGTTTCGCCCGGTTGTGCTGCACAGGGCTGGCGGTTTCGGCGGTGGTGCTGATGCGTCCTGCCAGCGCGCAGGACATTGAGGGAATGATCCGTCAGGCTGCAGAGCGGGTTGCCCTGCCACCCGAATGGATCCGTGCGGTGATGCAGGTCGAAAGCGGTCGTGATAGCCATGCCATCTCCGCCAAAGGGGCGATGGGCCTCATGCAGATCATGCCTGCGACATGGCAGGAGTTGCGGCGCGATCTTGCGCTCGGAAGCAATCCTTTCGACCCGGAGGACAACATCCTTGCCGGTGCCAGCTATCTCCGCCTGCTGCACGACCGCTATGGGGATGCAGGATTTCTGGCGGCCTATAACGCAGGACCGGGCCGTTATGAGGCCCATCTTGCGACGGGCCAGCCTCTCCCACACGAGACACGGGACTACGTCGCCTCTGTCGCGCACCTGCTCGACCGGCGCACGTTTCCTGCGGACGGTCTGCACGAAACCGGCGTCTCCGTTGCGCGCGAACGGCCTACAGACACTCTGTTTGCCGGCCATTTCCCGCACACGCTTCAGGCATCGGCTGGCACGTCCGAGGCGCTGTTCGTGCCGGTCACCATGGAGCGGGCACGATGACCGGGCGCGTGCGGGTGCCGATGGCGCGATGGATCGGGAAGGCGGGAGAACGGCGGTTGCTCTGGGGATCGGGTCTTTGTGGGCTTATGCAAGATAAAAGCCGCAAGGTGCGGCATGGTTGGGGAGGGCGGTTTTTCTGGGGCTTTCACAAGGTCATTTTCCCATCCCAAGGTGTCCGATCGCATGATTGGCTTGTTTTCAACGTGTTAGCATAAGGTCGCGGTCTTCATGGCCCGCGATGACGATTTCCGGGTCCGGCCAGGCCGCATCCGCTCCCCCCGTGCCCGCGAGGGGCGGTCTTTCATCGGGCGCGTGCTGGCCGCCACCAACCGGGCGGGTGGCATGGGCCGTCCTGGCTCGGGGCGTCCCGGAAAGGGATCGTCCACTTTCGGACGGGGCAGGGGTGCTGCAACCCGCGCCAACCGTCTTCTGTCTCGTCGCACCCGGCTTGCCATCGTCAAGGCACGGGTGGTCCGGCATGGCGCACGGGCGACCCTGCGTGCCCATCTGTCCTACCTCCAGCGCGAAGGGGTGACGAAAGACGGAGAGAAGGCGCGGCTGTTCGGAGCCGAGCGCGACCATGTGCCCGCACGCGAATTCGCCGAGCGGTGTCAGGATGACCGGCATCATTTCCGCTTCATCGTGGGACCAGAGGATGCGGCCGAAATGGCGGACCTGAAAACCTTCACGCGGGAACTGATGACGCAGGCCGAACAGGATCTCGGCACGAAACTGGACTGGGTTGCCGTGTCGCATTGGAACACCGACAATCCGCATATCCACATCATCGTGCGGGGCAAGGATCAGGACGGCGAGGATCTGGTCATCTCGAAGGATTACATCCGCGAGGGATTGCGTGCCCGCGCCCAGAACCTGGTCACGCTCGAACTCGGGCCGCGCACCGACCAAGAAATTCACCGCAACGTCGAGCGTCAGGTCGAGGCGGAACGCTGGACCCAATTGGACCGCCAGTTGCAGCAGGACGCGAACCAGCACGGCATCATCGACATGGCGCCGTCGCCTGACCGGCAGCCTGACACGTTCGCGGTCATGAAGGTCGGGCGGCTGCGGCGACTGGAACGGATGGGCCTTGCCCACGAGGTCGGAGCCGGACAATGGCGGCTGGATGAAACGGCGGAAACCACCCTGCGCGAGATGGGGCAGCGCAATGACATCATCAAACGCATCCACCGTGGTCTGAGCGAACAGGGGATCGAACGGGCCTCGTCGTCATGGGTACTGGCTGGGGAAGACCTGGCCGAGCCGGTGATCGGACGTCTGGTCGCGCGCGGTCTGGATGATGAGTTGAAGGGGAGTGCCTATGCGGTGATCGACGGCGTGGATGGGCGCACGCACCATGTCCATCTGCCATCACTGGAGGCGGCTGGAGATGTGCCGCACGGTGGGTTGGTTGAACTGCGGACCTATAAGGATGCAAAAGGGCAGCGACGGGCGACGCTTGCTGTGCGCTCCGATCTGTCGATCGGCGAGCAGGTGCGGGCACAGGGCGCGACATGGCTGGATCGCCAGCTTGTCGCCCGCGAACCGGTGGCGCTGGGCGAGGGAGGTTTCGGGGCGGAGGTCCGTGACGCGCTACGCCAGCGCAGCGCTCATCTGGTCGAGCAGGGGATCGCACAGCAGGACGGAGCGCGGGTGCGCTATCCACGTGGCATGGTCGCCTCCATGCGGGCGCGGGAGATGGGGGAGGTGGC
Source organism: Drosophila nebulosa (assembly GCA_024703675.1). NCBI lineage: Eukaryota > Metazoa > Arthropoda > Insecta > Diptera > Drosophilidae > Drosophila > Drosophila nebulosa. The sequence continues at coordinate 665,644 of JANFPS010000021.1, read as the reverse complement.
CGAGCGTCTGGCGCGCGAAACCGGTCAGCCCATCCAGAGTGCCGAGGCCGGCGAGTATGTCACTGGAACCTACCGGCAGCGCCTGACCCTCGCCTCAGGGCGCTTCGCCATGATTGATGGCGGCCTCGGGTTCCAGCTTGTCCCCTGGACGCCATCTCTGGAGAAACAGATCGGGCGTCATGTCTCGGGTGTCGCGCGCGAGGATGGAGGTGTGGACTGGTCCTTCGGACGGAAGCGGGACATGGGGATCGGGATTTGATGATATTCGTGGGTGTGGAAATGACCAAACCCCACTCAGAGTTAGTATCGCGAGAGCCGCGGTGATGCATGTTTGAAGCATTTTTAATGTGGTGGCGGTTCCTGGCTTTAGCAGGATCGCTGGTGGGGGTACGAATAACACAACTAGTAAGACCTCCCAAATTGGGAGGTTTACAATCAAGTTATCAATGGTATAAATGATCCCATATTGGGAGGAACATCAGTGCGGTTGATTGGTCGAACAAAATTAACGCCGTTAGCCGTTTCTGACAGTGAAACAGGTAAATGGATCGCTAATTGGATAAAAGAGCTCGAATATGCACACTGGAAACATCCATCCGATGTGTCGAGTCAATTCCCGCGCTCTTATCGCGATAGCGATAGCCGCTTCATATTTCCCCTACTGCACCGCCCAACTGGAGTAGAGGTCTTGATCGCTTTTCCTCAAGGAACAGCCCTTATAACGGCAATAAAATCTCTTGAAACCCATGATGGACGCTAAAATCATTCGCACTGAAGATCAGTATCACGCTTACCTTAAGGAGGTTGGTGATCTGATCGTACGCAGTGAAGTTCTGACGGCGGACGAACAAAACCGGATGGAGGTTTTGACTGTCCTCATCGAGTCTTATGAAAACGGCAAGTGCCCGGTAGAACCAACAGATCCGATTGATGCTATTCTTTTTCGCATGGAAGAAAGGGGCCTTAAGCGAGCGGATTTGATTCCGTATTTTGGAACTAGCAGCAGAGTGTCTGAGGTCTTAAACCGTAAGCGGCCTTTGACGGTTCAGATGATACGTGCCCTTTCCCTTGGTTTGGGCATTTCGGCTGATACTCTTGTTGGCTTAAATGAGGTGGCTCCAGTAAAAAAAGAAATCGATTGGTCCAAATTTCCAATTAAAGAAATGGTAAGTCGTGGATGGATGGATCGTCTTACAAGTAAAAGTATTGGTTTGGCTGAAAGTGTAATTAAAGATTACATAGCGGGTTCAGGTCTGCAGATAGGAGCAGCATCTTTCCGTCGTAGTCTTGCAGGTGACGCCACGTCGCCTACGACGGTGTACGCTTTATATGCTTGGCTTGCTCGCGTTATACAGAAAGCGCGAGTATCCAAAAATAATATAAATGCATTTGATCCTAGTAAGATTAATTCAGGTTTTTTGAGAGAGTTAGCCCAACTGAGTTGGTCAGAGCGTGGCCCCCTTTTAGCTGTTGAATATCTTCAGAACCATGGGATTGTTGTGGTTTTTGAAGGACATCTAAAAGGTACGCAAGTTGATGGGGCAGCTCTCAAAGATGTAGATGGAACGCCAATAATAGCTCTGACGCTACGATACGACAGGCTAGATAATTTTTGGTTCACACTACTTCATGAAGTGGCTCATGTTTGGAAACATTTAGATGGAGATGAAGAAGCCTTTGTTGATGATTTAAATGTTTCATCGGAAGATAGGCGTGAAGCTGAAGCCAATCGCCTTGCTGGAGAAGCCTTTATCCCGCGACTTATTTGGCGGCGAAGTGATGCTTATATCTCTCCAAGTAAGGAGAGCATCAATAATCTTGCACGAGAATTGAAAATACATCCTGCGATAGTCGCAGGTAGATTAAGAAAGGATACAGGGAATTTCTCTGTATTCAGTGATATGCTGGGTAGTGGAGAGGTAAAAAACATGTTCGTTTCTGAGCTTGAGGATGCTGTATAATGTCAGCTACGCACATTTCTATTCTAAAGGCTAATCAAAACGAACTCGAGGCAATCTATCATCTGGATGATAGGAGTTCGGATAAATTATCCATTCTCTTTGAGATTGATCCGCCTTCGGAAAGTGTTCGTAGCCGTAAGTATATGAAGGAGAGTGAAAATCCTACTATAACTTACTTGGACCGAAAAATTGATGAAATAGTGGATCATTGGCCTCAACGGCCGGCAATGATCGATGGATTTCGGTGGGCGCCGGATGCTCGGGCTGAGAATGGCGAGCATGTAATCCCTTATATCATTTCACGTTTGACTGCAGCGGGTAATCCTGTGACGCCAGTTATCGGATATGATCGATGGGAGAGTGCTGAGTATAGGTTGGCTCTGAAAAATATTCCTATTTGCCAAATTAATGGGTGGTGTTTGCGTTTGGACATCACTGCCATCGAAGATTTTTCTGAACCGGAATTTTTTCAGGAAAATATAGATAGTATTATTGAAGAATTGAATATTGATCCGCGGCAGTGCTGTGTAATTCTAGATTTTGCCGACCTCTCAGCCATAGCAGATCCTGTTCCAGACATTGTCGGAAAAGCAAGCGGGATCATCAAACATCTCCAAAAAACTAACTTCTCATATTACACAGTGTGTGGCTGCTCCCTACCATCCTCTGTCGACAAGGCGGTCTCAAAACGAGATACAAGTGGATTGATCCTTCGCAAAGAGATGTTGGTTTATCAGATGCTTAGGTCTGAATTCCCAGCCGACCTTGTTAAGAGTGGAGACTACGGAGTGCGTGGTCCAACAACTACAGAACACCCTAATCCTAACATCAACGGTAAAATTCGTTACACGACGGAACTACACTTTCTTGTAATGCGTGGACACTCGATTAAGCTTGATGACGGGAAGTATGTTCAAATGCATGCTCTTGCTGAAAATGTAGTAAGTTCTGAGCACTATCTTGGAGCAGATTTTAGCTGGGGAGATAGAAACCTTTTATCCTGCAGTGAAAAAGAGAAAATAAAAGGAAAGATAAAATCGGGTAATGCCGGAACGTGGATCGGATTTGATACTAACCATCATCTAACTTTCACTATTCAAGAGGTTGAAGAATTTGAGCGTAAGCTTAAAGTGCGCGAGCTTGTTGAAGTCTGATTTAATATGATTATCCTTTAAAATAATGTTGTGTGAGGTAAAATGACTAGTATTGTATATCTCTCTCCAAGAGAAGATATTCCGGCCGATCATCATGTTGCCGTCGTTATTCATAAAGACGAGAGAGGTGTCGAAAAAGGCTATTTTTACGACAGTAAAAAAAAGGATTTTGGTGGATCGGGTCCATTTGACTGGCTTATGAAGGAAGTTCTCGATCGTGCGACACGGTATGCTACAGAGCGAGGAATTTCGACTGTTGTGGTTCGTGCTAAACGGGACTGATTGCACTAGGAAAATACATACCTTTGTCAGACCGAGGTTGTGCTAACCTAGCGCCGAAGATTTGGTGATCTAATGGAGATCGTGATGTCCGGACACAAGACGCAGAAACGGCTGCATTATGCATGGGCTAGCTTTGAGGCGATCCGCGTTGCTGGCGAGCGGGCGCGGGAAGTCCGGACAGCCAGTGGTGAGATTATGACCTATGTCCAGAAGGGATGGGTTGTACGCGAATTCCCCGGCGGTCGGGTTGAACGTCTTGCACCGCTGGAAGAGTTCCGCGACGAAGATTTTCCCTACCCAGCGTGACAAGATTACTGATTTACGCAGGACCGAACGGCTCTGGAAAAAGCAGTCTGCGAGTTGGCACAAGCGCTGACATTGAGCCAGTTGACGTCGTCATTGACCCCGACCAGATAGCGCGGGGGATAAATCCGACTAGCCCGCGCGATGCCGACCGGGAGGCCGGTCGAAGAGCCATCGAGATGTTCAATGCGTCTCTGGCAACTGGGAAATCGATTTCTCTCGAAACGACATTATCCGGCCACTCCATAATCCGTCGCATCACTGCGGCCCGGATGGCCGGATATCATGTTGAACTGAGATATATTGCTTTGGCATCGGTTGAAATGAATGTTCAGCGCGTCCGGGCACGTGCTGCGGGTGGTGGACATTTCATTGAACCTGAGGCCATTCGCAGACGATATATTGGCAGCCTCGTCAATCTTCCGACTGTCATTGGCCTGTCTGATCGTGTTGTCATCTCCGATAATTCAGGCGTTATGCCGGAGCCTGTCCTTGAAATCGAGAATGGTCAGATTGTGCGTCGAGGCGTGACTATGCCTGGATGGCTGGTCAGCACATGTCCTGATTTCTGCTGTTAGTGCGTTTTATCGCGAAGACAAAGAGGCTATTGTAACGGGTGCTGGTGACGCTTGCGCCGACAATTTTGCGCCTCTTTGCGCCTGACTGCGCGGGTAGGGCAGAAAACATTGAATCCAGTTAAGTGTCTTCGTTTCCTTTCCTCCATGGGTTTGTATGGAGGAAAGGACTATGTCCGGATCTCGGATTTTATGGGGGCAGGTGAGCGTCATCTTGCTCATGATCGTCTTCTCGTGGTGGGTGGCGACGCAATGGGTGGCGTGGAAGCTAGGCTTTCAGCTCCAACTCGGCCTTCCTTGGTTTACTCTTGCGCATCGATGGCCCGTTTACTGGCCGCCCATGATCTTCTGGTGGTGGTATGCCTATGATGCGTATGCCCCGGATATCTTCGAACAGGGCGGGTGGATTGCTGGTAGTGGTGGCTTGCTGGCATTGGTGTCTGCCATCACGTTGTCGGTTCACCGTGCCCGTGAGGTGAGACGGGCGGCGACTTATGGGAGTGCGCGCTGGGCCAGTCGAGAGGAATTGCAACAATCCGGACTGCTCGATCCTGACGGTGTCATTCTTGGGCAGTATGGGCGTGACTATCTCCGCCACAACGGTCCTGAGCACGTCCTTTGTTTCGCGCCGACCCGGTCTGGCAAGGGGGTCGGGCTTGTTATTCCCACCCTTCTGACATGGCCCGGATCAACCATCGTCCACGACATCAAGGGTGAAAACTGGCAGATCACTGCGGGCTTTCGTGCGCGTTTCAGCCGGGTGATTCTGTTTGACCCGACCAATCCGGCTTCTGATCCCTACAACCCGCTGCTTGAAATACGCCAGGGGGAGTGGGAGGTCCGCGACGCCCAGAATGTCGCGGACGTGCTTGTCGATCCTGAAGGATCGCTTGAACGCCGGAACCACTGGGAGAAAACGTCACACTCTCTTCTGGTGGGCGCCATCCTGCATGTTCTGTATGCCGAGAAGGACAAGACGCTCTATGGTGTCGCCAATCTCCTGTCCGATCCGAAACGCTCAATTGAAGCCACGCTTGCTGCGATGATGCAGACGAAGCATCTGGGCAAGGATGGCCCGCATCCGGTGGTTGCATCGGCCGCCCGTGAACTGCTGAACAAATCTCCCAACGAACGGTCTGGTGTGCTCTCCACCGCCATGTCGTTTCTAGGCCTGTATCGCGATCCGGTCGTCGCGAAAGTTACCTCGCATTGTGCCTGGCGGATTGCGGATATTGTCAAAGGGCATCGGCCCACCACGCTTTATCTCAGTGTGCCACCCTCGGATATCAGTCGCACCAAACCGTTGATCCGTCTGATGCTGAACCAGATCGGGCGCAGGCTGACCGAGGATCTGAACGCGCATAAACATAATTATCGCCTGCTGATGATGCTGGATGAATTTCCCGCACTCGGACGGCTCGACTTTTTTGAGAGCGCTCTGGCGTTCATGGGAGGCTATGGCATCAAAGCATTTCTGATCGCCCAGAGCCTCAATCAGATTGAGAAAGCCTACGGTCAGAACAACTCGATCCTCGATAACTGCCATGTGCGGGTCAGTTTTGCCACCAACGATGAACGGACCGCCAAACGGGTTTCGGATGCGCTGGGGACCGCGACCGAAATCCGGTCGCAGAAAAACTATGCCGGGCATCGCCTGTCACCCTGGCTGGGGCATCTGATGGTCTCGCGGCAGGAAAGTGCGCGTCCGCTCCTGACGCCCGGTGAAATCATGCAGCTTCCACCAGCCGATGAAATTGTCATGGCGGCTGGCACCGCACCTGTTCGGGCCAAGAAGGCACGCTATTACGTCGATACGCGCTTCAAGGAACGATTGCTTCCACCGCCCAAGTCGGGCGAGGCAAAGGCGTCAATATCAACGCATCCAGATGACTGGACCCTACGTCCCTTGCCGGAGACAGCCGGACATACCTCAGCTTCCACCCAGTCAACGCAGGAAGAGGAAACTCCTCTGGGGGCTGGTCACAAGCGCACTCCGGATGCCGACCCCAGCGATATTCCGCCCCGTGACGAGACGGATGAGCAGCGCGAACAGACCAGACCACACGAGGCCGGCCAGCGCGGCACACGGTGGGACCGGGACTTTCTCGATCTGCAGAAAGTCGCCCGGCTGGCCGCAATTGACCGCGATGATGGCATGGAGATCGGTGGACCATGAAGCGCGCCCGCAAAAAGCAGCAGATGACGGTCTATCTCGATCCCGATCTGTTCAAAGCTGTCAGTGATATGGCCATCCGCCGCCGTCAGTCCGGTTCCCTCGTTGTCGAGACGGCTCTGTCTGTCTTTTTTTCGCCAGAAGAGGGGACCGGGCAGGCCGCACTGAGCCGACGGCTGGACCGTGTCGATAAACGTCTGTCACGGTTGGAGCGCGATACCGGGATTACCGTCGAGACGCTGGCCCAGTTCATCCGTTTCTGGATGATCATGACGCCCGCCTTGCCGGAAAGCTCGGCTGCTGCTGCACGGGCGCAGGCGGCAGAACGTTATGAAGGCTTCATCGAAGCACTCGGCAGGCGTCTGGCGACAGGCCGCCGCCTGCATGAAGATGTTCTTCCGTCCAATGCCACCGGAGGGGAGCCAGATCCATCGTAACGGAAACAGCGTCTGTGCTTACGGCTGAATTTGAAGGCATGCCTGAAGTTGAATCGACACAGAAATATATGTCTTTTCGGATTGCGGCAGAACCGACTTTTCATGGCGTCGGGTCTGTCTGAGTGCTGCCTCCCGCCGATAATTTTACGCCTCCTTGCGCCCCGTTACGCAGCCCGATGAAACTCTGTTGAAAACTGGCGGAATGGTCCCTTCTTAATACTTCCCGCGCCTGTGATCTGTGTCTCAGGTCTCAAAAAAAGCGGGGATTTTCATGACAGTTCATCAGCCTTTGTCCCCCGGGACGGTGCGAAGTTCCGCCATGCTACGTACGGCGATGGGGCCTGCCATTGCCGCGCATCTCTCCGACCCTGCCACGATCGAGGTCATGCTGAACCCGGATGGTCGGCTGTGGACTGACCGTCTGGCAGGCGGACTGACCGACACGGGGGAAATTCTCTCCGCCGCCGATGCCGAACGCATTGTGCGTCTGGTCGCTCACCATGCGGGAGCCGAGGTGCATGCTGGTGCCCCCCGCGTATCAGCCGAGCTGCCGGGTGGGGAGCGGTTCGAAGGACTACTGCCACCAGTCGTGACAGCACCGAGTTTCGCAATTCGAAAACCGGCCGTCGCGGTCTTCACGCTCGCGGATTATGTCGCGGCCAACATCATGACAGAAGCGCAGGCGGACTGGCTGCGCACTGCCGTTACGGCCCGCAGGAATATCCTTGTGGTCGGTGGCACATCGACCGGCAAGACCACGCTGACCAATGCGCTGCTGGCCGAGGTCGCAAAAACAGAGGATCGCGTGGTCCTGATCGAGGATACGCGCGAACTGCAATGCACGGCGCCCAATCTGATCGCCATGCGTACAAAGGATGGTGTCATTACACTCTCCGAACTGGTGCGATCGGCACTCCGCCTGCGCCCTGACCGTATCCCGATTGGCGAGGTGCGTGGTCCCGAGGCGCTTGATCTGCTCAAGGCCTGGGGAACCGGCCATCCGGGCGGAATTGGTACACTCCATGCCGGATCGGTGCTGGCTGCCCTCTATCGATTGGAACAGTTGATTCAGGAAGCCGTCGTCACCGTGCCACGCGCGATGATTGCTGAAACCATTGACGTGGTCGCCGTGCTGTCAGGGCGCGGCACCGCCCGTCGTCTGAGTGAACTGGCCGAAATCGACGGTCTTGATCCCGCCACAGGCGCTTACCGCATCCGTCCGGCCAGCCTGTCATCCTCCGAAACAGCGTTCTCCGGGAAGGGAGAGTCATCATGATGTCGCGTTTACGCCGCCATTCCGTCGCCCGGTCTGTTTGCAGCCTGCCCGATAGTCGTGTGATCGGCACAGCGATGCTGCTGTCGCTCTTCTTCGGGTCATCGGCCTGGGCATCAGGGGCGGGCATGCCATGGGAAGAGCCGCTCAATCAGATTCTGGAATCCGTGCAGGGGCCGGTCGCCAAGATCGTCTCTGTGATCATCATCACCGTGACCGGCCTGACCCTCGCCTTTGGGGAAAGCTCGGGCGGATTTCGTCGCCTGATCCAGATCGTCTTTGGTCTGTCCATAGCTTTTGCGGCCAGCTCGTTCTTCCTGTCGTTCTTCTCCTTTTCCGGCGGAGCGCTGATCTGATGGTCGGCGGATATGACGATGATGCGGTGCCGGGCTTTCACGTCCCGGTGCATCGCTCGCTGACCGACCCGATCCTGCTGGGTGGGGCACCCCGTGCTGTCGCCATTGCCAATGGCACGCTGGCAGCGGCTATCGCGCTGGGTCTGCGCCTCTGGCTGATCGGCGCAGGATTCTGGATCGTGGGGCACACGCTCGCGGTCTGGGGCGCGAAGCGTGATCCGCTGTTCATCGAGGTGGGGCGGCGGCATCTCCGCTATCCCGCCTGGTTGCGGGCATAGGGAGACCGGCCATGATGTCCCTTGACGAATATCGCAACCGTGCTGCGCTCCTTTCCGACTTCCTGCCTTGGGCCGCGTTGGTCGAAAAAGGTGTTGTCCTGAACAAGGATGGGTCTTTCCAGCGCACCGCAAGAATACGCGGCCCTGATCTCGATAGCGCAACGCCTGCTGAACTGGTGGGTGTGACGGCACGACTCAATAATGCCTTGCGGAGATTGGGTTCAGGCTGGGCAGTGTTCGTGGAAGCGCAGCGTGTGCCAGCGACACTTTATCCCTCCAGCGATTTTCCCGATGCCGCCAGTCAGATGGTGGATATGGAACGTCGGGAGCAGTTTGAGGACGAGGGCGCGCATTTCGAGAGCCGGTATTTTCTCACGCTTGTCTGGCTACCGCCTGCTGAATCATCTGACCGGGCAGCGCGCTTTCTTTATGAGGGGCGGGAACATGACGGGCCGGACCCGCACGGTATGCTCCATGCCTTCGTGGATCGCAGTGATCGGCTTCTTGCCATGCTGGACGGGTTCATGCCCGAAGCGGCCTGGCTGAATGATGGCGAGACGCTGACCTATCTGCATTCGACCATTTCGACGCGGAACCAGCGCGTCAGGATGCCGGAAATTCCCATGCATCTCGACGCCCTGCTGGTGGACCAGCCCCTCTCAGGCGGGTTGGAGCCGAAGCTCGGTGATGCCTATCTGAAAACTCTGACCATTACCGGTTTCCCATCGCGGACGTTTCCCGGCATTCTCGATGACCTGAACCGGCTGGCGATACCCTATCGCTGGTCCACCCGTGCGATCCTGCTGGACAAGACCGATGCGACCAAAGTTCTGATAAAGATCCGACGGCAGTGGTTCGCAAAGCGCAAGGGCATTGCGGCCATTGTTCGGGAGGTCATGACCAACGAGGCTTCGGTCCTCGTGGACAATGATGCCGCCAACAAGGCGGCGGATGCTGATCTGGCGTTGCAGTCGCTCGGAGCGGACGACGTCGGGCAGGCGTACATCACCGCCACGATCACGGTGTGGGACGGCATTACCAGCATCGCTGCTGAAAAACTCCGTCTGGTCGAGAAGATCATTCAGGGTCGTGATTTTACCTGCATGGCGGAAAGCCTGAATGCCGTGGAGGCCTGGCTTGGGAGCCTGCCCGGTCATGTTTACGCCAATGTGCGACAGCCGCCGGTATCCACGTTGAATCTCGCGCACATGCTTCCGTTGTCGGCCGTCTGGGCTGGTCCGGAGATGGATGGGCATTTCAAGGCAGCGCCGCTGTTCTACGGCAAAACCGCTGGGGCCACGCCGTTCCGGTTTTCCCTGCATGTCGGTGATGTCGGGCATACGCTGATCGCAGGACCGACGGGGGCAGGGAAGTCCGTGCTGCTGGCGCTCATGGCATTGCAGTTCCGCCGGTATGTGGGCGCGCAGATTTTCGCCTTCGATTTTGGTGGGTCCATGCGGGCGGCCGCGCTCGGTATGGGCGGAGACTGGCATGATCTTGGCGGGGGTCTGACGGATGACGACGCCTCGGGTGTGGACGGTTTTCCCGGTGTTTCACTCCAGCCACTGGCGTGGATCGATGATCCGGACGAGCGCAAATGGGCCAGCGAATGGCTCGGTCAGATCCTTGCCGGCGAAGGGGTAACGTTAACACCAGACGTCAAGGCGTATCTCTGGTCCGCCTTGAATTCCCTGGCATCATCGCCCGTTGGCGAACGGACCTTGTCCGGCCTTGTGGCATTGCTCCAGTCCAACGCCCTGAAACAGGCCTTGGCGCCTTACTGCCTGAGTGGCCCCTATGGTCGTCTGCTGGACGCTGATGACGAGCATCTTGGAAATGCTGATGTGGTGGTGTTCGAAACTGAAGGTCTGATCGGCTCTGGCGCGGCTTCGTCGGTGCTGTCCTATCTGTTCCACAGCATCGAGGGACGGTTGGACGGCCGCCCGACCCTGCTGGTCATCGACGAGGGGTGGCTCGTTCTGGATGACGGGAATTTCTCCGGTCAGTTGCGGGAGTGGCTGAAAACCCTGCGCAAGAAAAACGCCAGCGTCATCTTCGCAACCCAGTCGCTGTCGGATATCGCCAATTCGCCCATTGCCCCTGCCGTGGTGGAAAGCTGCCCGACGCGGATATTCCTGCCCAACGAGCGGGCCATAGAACCGCAGATCATGGCCATCTATCGCGACTTCGGTCTGAATGACCGGCAGATCGCCATTATCGCCCGCGCGGCCTCGAAGCGGGAGTATTACTGCCAGACGCAACGGGGAAACCGTCTGTTCGAACTGGGACTGGGTCCGGTGGCACTCGCCCTGTGCGCAGCGTCCGGCAAGGATGACCATCGTCTGATCGATGCGGTTCTGGCGGAACATGCGCGGGACGGCTTTCTGCCAGCGTGGTTCGAGGCGCGTAGTGTGTCATGGGCCGCCGACCTTCTGCGCGATGGAGGCGTGCCATGAAATACGGCATGCGTCTTTATGTCGTCATCGGGGCACTTTCGATCACCATCATTCCGTCCGCCTATGCCCAATGGGCGGTCTATGACGGTGCGAACCACGTCCAGAATGTTCTGATCGCGGCCCGCACACTCCAGCAGATCGATAACCAGATTACGTCCCTCGCCAACCAGGCGCAGATGCTCGTCAATCAGGGCCGCAACCTGGCGAGCATGCCTCTGTCGACATTGTCGACGCTGCAATCAACGATTTCCCAGACGACGGCCTTGCTCGCGCAGGCGCAGAACATTGCCTACAGCGTCCAGTCTGTCGAGCAGCAGTACCGGCAGGCATATACGTCAGTGTCCTCTGGCATGCCCGACAGCGCCCTGTTCAGTCAGGCGCAGACGCGCTGGCAGAATTCTGTGGGCGGGTTCGAAGATGCCCTGAAACTTCAGGCTCGGGTGGTGGGCAATATCCCCAGCGACAGCAGCGCCATGAACCAGCTTGTCTCCTCCAGCCAGACCTCTACGGGCGCGTTGCAGGCGGCACAGGCGGGCAACCAGCTTCTGGCCCTGCAATCCCGACAGCTTTCCGACATCCAGGCCGAACTCGCCGCCAATGGCCGGGCTACGGCTCTGCAGCAGGCGCGCGAGGCCGCGACGGAAGCGGAGAGCGTGGCGCAATACCAGCATTTCTCCCAGCATGACGCCTATGTGCCCGGCACCGTGTCGATGTTCGGTAGCAGCGGGAATTGATCGCCATGGCCACCAACGACGTAGGCGTAATCGACACTTTTCTGAATACCTTTACCACCACGATCGATACCGGGTTCGGTCTGGTGAAGGGCAACGTGATCTCACTGGCGGGAACGCTGTCCGTGCTGGATATCGCTCTGGCCGGGCTGTTCTGGGCGTGGGTGGCTAATGAAGACATCATCCAGCGTCTGGTCAAGAAGACGCTCTATATCGGCTTCTTCGCCTGGATCATCAACGATTTCGATGCGCTCTCGAAGATCGTCTTCGACAGTTTCGCGGCTCTCGGTCTGAAAGTCGGCGGTGGAACGCTGGCGCTTTCGAGTTTCCTGCGTCCCGGTCGTCTGGCCTCGACCGGCTTCGATGCGGCCCAGCCGCTTCTGGACTCTGTCCACACTCTGCTCGGCCCTGTCGCCTTCTTTACGAATTTCATCCAGATCTTCGTGCTCTGCCTGTCCTGGCTGATCGTGCTGGCGGCATTTTTTATTCTGGCGGTTCAGCTTTTTGTCGCCCTGATCGAATTCAAGCTGACCACGCTGGCAGGCTTCGTGCTGATCCCCTTTGCGCTGTTCAACCGCACCGCTTTTCTGGCCGAGAAGGTGCTGGGCAATGTCGTCTCGTCCGGCGTGAAGATCATGGTGCTGGCGGTGATTTCCGCCATCGCATCCGTGCTCTTTAAACAATTCACCATCTCCTACGGCAGCGATGTTCCCACGATCGGGCAATCTGTCTCGGTGGTGCTAGCCTCGCTCGCGATTGTCGGTCTGTCCCTTTTTGGCGGCAGCATCGCCAACGGGCTGATCTCCGGCGCCCCCCAGCTTGGCGCGGGTGCTGCTGTTGGTACAGGTATGGCGGTTGGCGCGATGGGTGCTGCTGCCGTAGCGGGCGTTGGAGCCGTCGCTTCTGGCGGTGCCGCAGTCGTTGGCGCGACCGCCGCTGCTGCACGGGGAGGGGCTGCGATCGCCGGGGCCGCCACGTCAGCCTATTCGGCTGGAACGGCCGGTGCATCTGGTGGCGCGGGCAGTATGGCCGCCGGGATCGGAGGTATGGGCCGGGCTGTCGGCGGGAATGTCGCGAATGCCGCCAAAGGGGCGGCCTCGCGTGCAGGCTCATCTCTCAAGGAAAGTTACGCCGCCGGCAGCCAATGGGCCGCGCAGGGCATGGGGGGCGGGAAGGGTGGTGAAACCGGTGGTTCTGACGGCGGTGGCCCCCCGCCATCCGGGGATAATCCCTCAGGAGGAGGAGGTTCTCCTGCCGGTGGTGGCCCGGCAGGCACGGGTCCGTCCGGAGGTGGCGGTGGAGAGGGCGGGGGTGGCTCCGGTCGCACCGACAGCGAGCCACCGCGCTGGGCACGGAGCATGAAGCGCCGCAATGCCGCAGCCCATGCCGCCGAGGCGGCTCATGTCATCCGCTCCGCCGATGGCGGAGGCGGGTCGGCGTCCATTGATCTGTCAGAAAAGGAATGAGGACGATGTTCCGTCGCTCCACCACGCGCTACGGGGCAACACCCGAGCCGGTCACACCTTATCAGAAAGCTGCGCAGATCTGGGATGACCGGATCGGGTCCGCCCGCGTTCAGGCGCGGAACTGGCGACTGATGGCGTTCGGGTCGCTGTTCCTGTCCGCCGGACTTGGCGCGGGACTGGTCTGGCAGTCCGCGCACGGCACAGTCACGCCGTGGGTCGTGCAGGTAGATCATCTGGGCGAGGCGCAGGTCGTCGCCCCTGCAACAGCGTCCTACAGGCCCACCGATCCACAGATTGCCTGGTATCTGGCCCGCTTCATCGAGGATATCCGCAGTCTGTCCTCCGATTCCGTGGTGGTGCGGCAGAATTGGCTGCGTGCGTATGATTTCACCACAACGTCAGGTGCCGTCGCACTGAATGACTATGCGCGCCTGAATGACCCTTTTGCCCGGGTCGGGCGTGAGCAGGTTGAACTCGATGTCTCATCGGTCATCCGTGCGTCGCCCACGAGTTTCAGGATTGCATGGGTCGAGCGGCATTATCGCGATGGGGCTTTCGTTGGCACAGAGCGATGGACCGCCATTGTTGTGATCAGGCTCAACACGCCGCGTGACGCCGACCACCTCCGAAAAAATCCTCTGGGGATTTACGTCTCCGCCATCAACTGGTCGAAGGAGCTGGGCCAATGATCCGTCGTGCTCTTCGTTTTCTGCCGCTACTGATCCTGCCTCTGGCCGGATGCGCGCAGCAGTATCATCCACCCGTTATCCGCTATGATGATGCCGTGCAGGCGACACGTCTGCCGGATGCGCCGAAGCCGGTTCAGGTGGTTGAAGTCCCGAAACCGCTTCCCTTGCCCGGGCAACTCAAGCCTCTGCCATCACGACGAGCGGTCCATCCGTCCCCCGAAGTCGCCGACCCGACTGCGCGTGTGACGCAGGCCAATCTGGCAGCGCGCATCCAACCCACGCGGGCCGGGTTTATCAATGCCGTACAGGTTTATCCCTACAGTCCGGGCGCACTCTATCAGGTCTACACCTCGCCGGGTGAGATCACCGACATCATGCTCCAGCAGGGCGAAAGGTTGGTCGGCACGGGGCCGGTTGCCGCTGGGGATACGGTGCGCTGGATCATTGGCGATACTGAGAGCGGGACAGGGGCGACCAAACGCATCCATATTCTGGTGAAGCCAACACGGCCGGATCTCACCACCAATCTGATCGTCAATACCGACCGACGGACCTACCTTGCCGAATTAAGGTCAACGCCAGCTACCTATATGGCATCGGTCTCCTGGAACTATCCCGAAGACGATCTGATTGCTTTGCATCGGCAGGATAGCGCTGCCGATGGAGCTGCGTCGGTGGATGCGGGGCTGGATCTGAACGCCCTGAATTTCCGTTATGCCATCCAGCCGGTCAAAGGCGGCACGCCGCCCTGGCTGCCCAGCCGGGCCTTCGATGATGGGCATAAGGTCTATATCGCCTTCCCATCGGGAATAGGGCAGGGAGAACTGCCGCCGTTGTTCGTGCTGGGGGCCGATGGCGGACCGGAACTGGTCAATTACCGGGTGCGCCAGAACTGGATGATCGTGGATCGTCTGTTCGCCGCCGCTGAACTGCGGCTGGGCGACAAACAGTCTGAACAGCGTGTGCGGATTGTCCGTACCGATGGACGGCGCTCATGACGGGCGAGCAGGACGCGGACCGTGACGCAGGACGGGAAGAGGGAATGGACGGCGGGCGCCCTGCGGTTCCGTCATCCACACCAGACCTCCGTCTGCGGGCGGAACGGCCAAAGGTCGTCCGGCTGTCGCGCTATGTCGTCTGGGGGCTGGCCGGCACCGTGATGATCGGAATTGGTCTGGCACTCGGTTATGCGCTCCAGAATTCCGGTCGTCAGGGGCCAGGGTCAGCCGTTCAGGAGTCTGATGCGCGTCCCTCGGCCGACGGGCTGGATGCTTTGCCCAAGGATTATACGGGAGTACCGAAACTGGGACCGCCCTTGCCTGGCGATCTGGGTAAACCGATCCTGAAAGCGCAGCAGGAAGGACGCGCTGGTCCTGTCTCTGGCATGGGTGACCATCGCGCCGAACAGGAAGTCGCGGCTGCCATCGCCAGCAAGCTGTTCGTGCAGACACATGATGGCGGGCGACAGGACAATGAACGCCCCATCGTCGCACCAGTAACAGGGGGTAACGCAACGGCTGCACAATCTGGCGCGAATGACCGTCAGGCTGCAAACCGTGCCTTTCTGGCGGGAGAACCTGATCGTGTCACGGTCAGTCCCGATCGTCTGACGCCACCAGCTTCCCCCTACGTGATTCAGGCTGGGACAGTGATTGCGGGTGCGCTGAACACCAAAGTCACTTCTGACCTGCCGGGCCAGCTCGTTGGGCATGTGACGCAGAATGTCTATGACAGTCCGACCGGACGCTATCTTCTGGTTCCCCAGGGCAGCACGCTGTTCGGGAGCTACAATAGCAGCATTTCGTTCGGGCAGCAGCGCACACAGGTCATCTGGACGCGACTTATCCGGCCTGATGGCGACAGCATCGTGCTCGACAGGATGCCCGGCGCGGATGCGATTGGCCAGACCGGCCTGAAGGATCTGGTGGACCAGCACTGGGGCCAACTCTTCAAGGCCGCTCTGGTCACGACCCTGCTTAGCGTCGGTTCCGAAGCCGGCACATCATGGGGCGAGAACAACCTGTTTCAGGCGATCCGCAGCGGGGCCAGCAACGGATTTTCCATGGTGGGGAACCGTCTGATCGACCGCAGCATGGACGTGCAGCCCACGCTGACTGACCGGCCTGGGCTTCCGTTCACCCTGATCGTCAATCGCGATCTTGTCCTCAAACCCTGGCATCAGCAGGAAGGAGCATCCCCATGACCAAACTCCGTATCAGTGCCATCCCCGACAGTCGGCCCGTGAAGCTGACGATCGAATTGACGGCGGAAATCCATCGGGATCTGCTGCTCTATGTCGAACTGGTCTCGGGCACTGCCGGCGAGCCTGCAGACACCGTAACTGACGCGGCCAGATTGGTGCCGCTTATGGTTGGACGCTTCATGGAGACGGATCGGGCGTTCCAGAAACAGCGCCATTCACGGGTGGCTCGGACGAAGTCGGCGGGATCAGGTCCGGGTAACGCTCCCTGAGCAGGGAGAGGAAGGAGGTGAGGGGGCGGCTTGGATTGCTTCGCAACCAGCAGGCGGCAAATCGTAACTCGCTCGGCGCGTTTTCGAAACGCAGTTCCCGGTAGACGATCCCCGGCAATGTCTCGCCTGTGCTGCTTTCGCAATCGATCATGATTCCGCGGTCTTCACTGACAAAAGGTCGCAGAGAGGCCAAGGGGATATCATGCTCGATCAGAGTGGGATGGTGACTGCCGCGGCCCAGACATGCGCGAATGATCCGCGTCAGCTCCTGACCTGGATCCAGACTGCTGACCAGAAAACGTTCCTTTTTCAGCATCATCCACTCGAGCACCGCTTCGCCAGCAAGAGGATGTTGAGCGGGTAAGACGGCAATGCATCGCTCTGGCCACAGCGGAAGACACCCTTCTGGCCAGTTCAATTCACCGGCCGTCACGATGGCAATGTCTATATGACCCCGTTCAAGTGCCGCCAGGAGTTCACGCCGGGTGCCACCAACCAGCCGCCACTGGAGGTCCGGGTAACGATTGCGGAATTCGGTCAGGGTGGCGCGCAGGTTGCCGGTCGAAAGTGAGGTGTAAAATCCAATAGCAATGCGCTCGCCTCTCTTATGGCGGCTGGAGCGCGTATGGGCAGTCAGACTTTCCATGTCCTGAAGGATACGTCGTGCGGCCTGCATGAAAGTGGTGCCATCATCTGTGGGGTGAACGCCGTCTCGTCTCCTTGTAAACAGGGAATAGCCGACATGGTTCTCAAGCGCCTCGATGTGCCGCACAACCGTCATCTGTCGCACGCCCAGTTTCAGGGCGGCTTTTCTGATGCTCCCTTGCTCAAGGGCCGCGATCGCATATCGCAAATGCCGGGTTTCTATCGTCATTATCAGAGGTTAGCAGGGTCCGGTTCCAGAAATACAGCGTTACACGATGATGATAAGTTGACATAGAATAAATTAGTCAGCGTTGGCTTTACACTCAAAGTCTAAATATTATTAATTCGTTATAGGCGAGCGCGTGCCTAGCGCCCGTTTCCGACTGCCCCGCTTGCCGGCCGACAGGCCCTTTTCGCGATACAGCCGAAACAGCTTCTTGTGGTTAATGGCGATCCCTTCGCGGTCGAACAGGAGTTGCAGCCGCCAATACCCGAACCGGCGCGGCTCCGCAGCAAGGTCGCGTAGCCGCCCGCGTACGACGGCATCATCTAGGCGGCGTGATGCATAGCGCCACGTCTTCCGATCCATGCCGATCAGCCGGCATGCCCTCGCTGCAAATACTTTTTTCGGTTCGCCCAAGCGCGGCATCCCGCCGCAAACCGGGCGTCACGAGTTTTTGCTAGCAGTTGCTTCAGCTTCGCGCTTTCTCCATCACCTGTATCCAATGGACAAACCTCACTTCAATTTGAGGGCACTCCACGGGGCAACGTCAAGCAATGTCAGCAACCAGGTTGTTGCTTCATTTCATGGGCAGATATAGGCTAGTCGAGAGAATGGGATATGTGAAAACTCAGCGAATAAGATGTTGCTCATATAAATATTTACGGGTGGAAACGATAGAAAAAATGACAAAAATAATGAATAAATACGATTCTATTAATCTATTAGAATCAGAAATTTCAAAAAATAAAGACCGCATTAAAAATGAGATGTCAAAATATCAAAAAGAATCTCTATTCCACTTATGGATGGAGACCATTAGAGGAGTAGAAGAGTTAATTAATGTCATGAAGTTTGGAATTCATGATGGTAATTTAAAAGAATACCTACTTAAAATTAAAATAGATAAAAATTACCTAAGTAATCCTACGGAGGTGTTTTTGATTATTTGTAGGTACATTTCGCCTTTGTTTGGAAAAAATACTGCCGTAAGGATAAATAAAACAATAATACAAATAGCAGCTATAAAAAACTCATTTGATCAACATAATATTTCACAATATAGGCCTACCTTTAAACTGGAAACACTAAGTGATGTTGTGGATTATCTGCAGTCAAGGCGTCGCCACTATCTGGCTTTATTGTATATGATTCCAGATCTATGTACAGGAAATGAAATTCCAGATGACCAGTGCATTCTTGTAGATTTCGCAACCCTAGTTGAATTAAATGGGATGTCTATTACGAGTTCCTATTTGAATCTTGCAATGTCTGATATTTACGATGATTTCCAAATAGAAATTATAGACGATGTATTTAAATCAAACTGTTGGCTTGAAACATTAGATGTAGATTTCTCTGATCCAGAGCGTCTTTCCATTATAGCTATGGAAGATTTGCGCGCAGATCAGATAGCGAAGGCTGAAACGGAAGCAGTGCCCGCTAAGGCTATTTTTTCGGCTTCTGAATTAAGAAATTTTGTCAAAAAAATTGCCGCAACATATGATGCATTTGGTTTAAAAGATTCATATTTTTTAGAAATACAAAATATCATATTAGAACTATCTCTTTACATGAAGGATGACTATTATATAGAAATAAAAAAAGATGATATTTTAAAAATTTTCTCAAAACAACATTATATAAAAACGACCGACCTCATGCATATGTTTGTGGCCCAAAACAATGATGAATACGAAAAGAGTATCAATGAATTTAGGCCATTTATTGATATTGAAGGAGTATTATTCTCAAATGAAAATATGGTTATAAGATTTTTGTATAATTTTAAAAACAAACATCTTGAAAGTAGAAAGAGATATCAAATACACTCTGGCTTTATATTTGAAGATATAGTGAAGAAACAGTTAGAGAATATGGGGTTCGATATAAAAGATATCAAGCGCATAAATAGAAAAGAATTTGATGTTGTTTCTGTGAAGAACAATAAAATATATAATTTCCAATGCAAAAATAATTTTATAGATATTAGCAAAATATCAGAAGATAGAAAGCTGTATGTAAGATACAACAAAAAACTTGTCTCATATTATATTAAATCCTTAAAAAAAGAAAAGGAAAGAGAGGGGTTGTTGATAAGTAAAATTGGTATCCCTGATATAACACACTTTATTATAACAAGATTTCCGGTTATTTCTGCAAATGAAAGTATTATAAACTACAACGAATTAGGGGTTAAAATTCCTGATTTAGGATAGGTAGAAATTTTATAATTATGTCGAAAATATTATTATGAATTTAATAAATAGTTATATTTATAAAAATGGGGGTGGTATATCTCTTTTCGATCTGTTTATTTGTATGAATATTTGATATGCGCAATAACAATATCGTTTATACATACTGAATGGTCTTCTTTATATGTGGTCTAAGCAAGTGCGTTATGGCAGTCATGATGGCGGAAGCCGCATGTATCATTTCTGGTGCTGTTCTTCGAACAGACAATTACCTAGAGATAAAAGGCAGGGCCAGTTTGGGAGTGCCCAAATATGTTTCCAGCCTTCATTCGACTACGTGTGACGACCGCTGCGCGCCCATATCGGGATCCACCGCGTTTCCGTGCCGTTGGCAACGGTGCCGATTAGCCTTGTTGTGGTCTACCTTGCTTCCGTGTCTGGAAATACGATATCGGTGAGGAAAAGAGATATGGTTCGCAGTTTGATGCTGATAGGTGTACCTCAAAGGTGGGTCGTAAAATGTAGTGGTGTGTCAAGTGGCACTGTCTCGTCTATTAGCTAGGACTTGAAGGATCGACCTGCTCTTCAGTTATCCTCAAAAATGTAGTTTGTCGGAGCTTCGAGCAGAAGAAATGACAAAGATCGCAATTCCTAAGGTCTATTCATTAATCTTGTCTCTTACGCAGGAAACAATGCGATCAGAAGCAGAACTCGAAGAACTTGCAGCGCAACTCGAAGTAACGGGAGAATACCGGGTGCTTCGCCGGCTGCGTTCGCGAACCGAGTTTAGTCCAGACGACGGCAGCTCTAAGAAAATAGGCATCGTCCTTGATGTAGAAACAACCGGACTTGACTATCTTCGTGATGAAATTATCGAATTAGCAATGGTGAAGTTCGAATATGCATCCGATGGTAGAATCTTTCGAATTACGGACATCTATAACCAGCTACGCGAACCCACTATCCCGATACCGCAAGAGGTTTCATCTTTGACCGGAATTACGGCCGAGAAGGTTTCTGGCCGCTTGATCGACGCCGTGGAGGTGGAGACTTTTGTTGGCGATGCGGTAATCGTTATAGCCCACAACGCCGCGTTCGACCGAAAATTCTGCGAACGGGCGTGGAGGTGCTTCGTAACAAAATCCTGGGCTTGCTCTATGAACGAGATCGCTTGGCGGGGGGAGGGGTTCGAAGGAACTAAGCTAGGGTATCTGCTCGCAGGAATAGGGCTTTTTCACGATGGGCACCGAGCTTCCGAAGACTGCAAAGCTTTAATCGAGCTACTTTCACGGACCCTGCCTGTATCTGGAGAAGCGGCATTGCGACAATTGCTTGACAATGCGCGCAAACCTACAGCCCGGGTTTGGGCGGAGAACAGCCCCTATGACTTGAAGGATGCACTGAAATCAAGGGGGTATCGTTGGAATGACGGATCTGACGGCAGGCCGCGTGCCTGGTGGATTGATGTCCCAGAAGAACAACTAGAAGAAGAAGAAAAATTCCTGCACAATCAGATTTACGGTGGGAATTTTGATTTTTTTTGGACTCGGATTACGGCATTCGACCGATACTCAGTTCGTATCTGACGTCGCGCGCAACCTAAAGGGTTAAAGATACTTTGTCGATGCACGTTCGAGAGCAGCAAAAATGAAAATGCAGACCATTCGCCTTTCAGGTTTCCGATCTTTTGGAAAGGAAGCCACTGAAATTTCTTTCGAGAATGTCACTTACCTGATCGGCTCCAATGGTTCCGGCAAAAACAGCAGCGTTGCAGGCACTGTGTCGCCTTTTCGCAATTGATGTATCGCTTCGTCGCATCGTTCGATCTGATTTTCACGTTCCCTTTGAAGAGGCAGAGCCGCCGAACGAACGGAGGCTGTGGATTGAGGCGGATTTCATTTTTCCAGAATTACAAAATGATGATGACAATTCAACGGTTGCTCCTCACTTCGGGCATATGCGGTTAGATGAATCCGATGGTATCCCCCGTGTTCGCTATCGCCTTGAAGCAACCATGGGCGCAGACGGGGATATCGAAGAAAATCTGATTTACGTCTTGGAAATTGATGAGGATGGTGAGCCGATATCGTCGGCTCAGGTCCCGCGGGCTGAGCGAAACCATATTCATGTCCACTATCTCCCCGCCAGAAGAGATCCGGCAGACCATATCACCTTCGGCGCGAACGCCTTGCTTGGGCGAATTTTGCGGTCCGTTAACTGGGATGAGCAGCGTGAGTCGGTTAAGGGATTGACGGATCAGATTAACGATAGTCTGGCTGCAAACCCGTCGATCGATACGATCAATGACAGCTTAGAAACAGCATGGCAATCTCTCCACAAAGGCGCTTTTTTTGTGGAGCCTCACATTACATTCGCCGCAACGGAGATTGAGACTCTCCTGAAGCATATATCGGTGACATTCGCGCCGGGTCATGACGAGGTGCTTGTAGACTTTGCCCGTCTAAGCGACGGCCAAAAGTCTATGCTCTATTTATCCTTGGTGATGGCATCGCAAAAAATCGGCCGGGCAGTTCTGGCGGGTGAGGAAGAGAGCTTTGACCCGGATAAATTGCGCCCACCGGTCTTTACGTTGGTGGCGATTGAGGAACCGGAAAACAGCCTTTCGCCTCACTATCTCGGTAGAATCGTCAAATCACTGAATGAGATGGTGACGCACCACGATGCCCAAGCATTTATAGCAACGCATGCTCCTTCAATGCTTCGAAGGGTGGCCCCTGAACATATCCGGCACTTGAGACTTACGGAACAACGAAGGTCTAAGGTTTCGTTCATCAAATTACCTAAAAAGGCTGACGACGCTCATAAATTTGTCCGTGAAGCAGTTCAGGCGTTCCCAGAGATATATTTTTCACGCTTGGTGATACTTGGTGAAGGCGACAGTGAAGAAATCGTACTGCCACGAATTTTACAAGCAAAGGGCGCTTTTGTGGATGATGCCGCGATTACGATAGCTCCACTTGGCGGAAGGCATGTAAACCATTTCTGGCGCCTTCTATCACGATTGAAAATTCCTTATTTTACCTTGCTAGATCTCGATGTTGCGAGGTATCAAGGCGGGTGGGGAAGAATAAAATATGTCAATGATCAGTTGTCCGTTTTTAATCCTGATAAAAAACTTCCTGATGACTATACAATCCCTAAGTGGAATTCCGAAAAATACAAAATTCGTAATTATCTACATTATCTAAGATTGCTTGAGAAACGCGAGGTCTATTTCTCTTATCCGATGGACCTTGATTTTTCCATGATCCTTTCCTACCCCAAGGAATACGGGGCTAAGAAAGAAGCCCCGGTCACGGCTACGCTGGCAGCGGTGCTTGGAGAAAGTCATTATGCCCCAGACCAGTATGATGAGGATGAACAAGAGTTCTTCAAAGCATACCATAGGCTTTTCAAGCTGGGCAGCAAGCCAGCCGCGCATATCAACGCTCTAGCAAAATTAACTGATGTGGAGTTGTTAAAAAATATTCCTGAATCACTTGGAAGGTTGGCGGACGCTGTAATAAAAAAGCTTGCGGATTTGCAGGAATGATTAAACCTGACGCTTGGCAGCCTGCAGATGGACTTGAGCTTGAACCGAGCGCGATGCGCGCGGTGAAGGAGAAGGAAAAGAGCCTTGCACTTACGGCAGGCCCAGGCGCGGGTAAGACCGAGATGTTGGCACAGCGTGCAGATTTTCTATTGCGAACAGGGACGTGCCGTTATCCAAAGCGAATTTTAGCTATCTCCTTTAAGGTTGATGCCTGCAAGAATTTGAAGGAACGAGTGAGACGACGGTGTGGTCTCGATCTAGCTGCGCGATTTGACAGCTATACCTTTCATGCGTTTGCAAAGCGCCTCATAGACCGGTTTCGGCCAGTGCTGTCTGGGAAGGATGCTCTTGACGTCGGCTATGAAATTGGTCGCGAGAGGATAGCCCGCAAGCAGATCACTTTTGACGATCTCATTCCCTTGGCAATCAAGATCGTTCGCAATTCAACTGTCGCCAGAAACGCCGTCCGTCAAACCTACAAAGACGTTTTCCTCGATGAATTTCAAGATTGCACAGATCAGCAATATGAATTGATTAAGTTACTATTCGGGGGACTTCCAGCGAACCATTCAATACGCTTGACCGCTGTAGGAGACACAAAACAAAAAATTATGGGCTGGGCAGGAGCTCTCGATGGCATCTTCTTGAAATTCGCGAGCGACCTCTCCGCCAAGCCGCTCAATATGTATCGAAACTTCCGCTCTAAGCCTCGCTTGCTGAGGATGCAGAACGATATTATCGCGGTGCTCGACCCGGCTTCAGTCATGCCAAAAAATCAAATGGTTGGAGATGAAGGTGAGGTATTAGTTTGGAACTTTAAGGACGCTGAAAAAGAAGCGGTCAACATAGCTAAATCTATCTCTTGTTGGATCAATAACGAAGGGATTCCTCCGTCCGAGATCGCGGTATTGCTATCTAAGCAGCCAGATTTATATGCCGCCAATGTAATGGATGAACTGCAAAAGCTGGGCATTCCCTATCGAAATGAGCAGAAACTTCAAGATCTAGGTGCAGAACCGATTGCTCGGTTAATCGTCGACTATCTTGCCTGTCTTTATGGCAAACATAATCCCAAAGCCTGGGTCAGGCTCATGGATCAATTGGTTCCCTTCGGGGATGAGGAGTTCCAATCAACAACTCGTCAAAATCTTCAGCGGATCATTTCGCAGGCCCGAAGAAAGACCAAAGTTGCGAAATCGATAGGCGACAAATTTATGGGCTGGTGGGAACTGGCGCAGGAATTTTTGCAGGAAATAGGCGTTGAAACGCTCGCGGCATTATCTTCCGACTATGAGGCAAATGATCGCCTTTCAGATTTAATTGGAGAAACGGAAGGGCGGATCAAGGAATTGATCGAAATAGAGCCCGATCTCATCGCTGCGCTTGACCGGTTCTCCGATGACCAAGCCGTGCGTATTTTGACGATTCATAAAAGCAAGGGTTTGGAGTTTGACTCGGTAATCATCCTTGGTATGGAGGATCAAACATTCTGGGGGAAGATTGAGGAAGAACGTTGCGTCTTTTTTGTAGGAGTCTCTCGCGCCAAAAGACGTCTCGTTTTGACGACAAGTCAATATCGGGAAACCCCTCCCTCGAATCCTTACAGATGGCAGGAAGTGCGGACCGCGCATAAGGAATTTCTTAGCTACGCCAAACCTCACCTGTCGAATATTTCAGCTTAACAGAATGTCGACACGCCTTGCTCCAAATCGGTCCTCTCGGTTCCCTTCCATCTTGCCCGAAACCAGAATTATTCCTTTTGGCTCCGACGTCGGCTGCCTATGTCCACTGCGCGGAAATCTATTCAACGTCCCAAAAGCGCTGCGGAAATCTTCTCGGACACAAGATTGGTTGAGAGCCTCACGTTCTCCCGCTTTAGGTGAGCGTAACGAGATGTCGTCTTGATATCACTATGTCCCAGCATACGGCCTATCATCGTCAGGTCGGCACCCATTTCCAGTGCGTCAGAAGCGAAGGAATGGCGCAGATCATGAATCCTGACGTCGTCTAGACCCGCGGCTTTGCGAATGCGGCGCCAGGGCTTTTGCAGGTCAGTCAGAAAGCCGCCTTGTTTCCGCCCGGTAATCACGTAGGGATTGTCCGCTAGGCGGGGGATGGATTTGATTACGTTGATGGCTGCTTGTCCGATCTGGACGATTTTGGCCCCGGTTTTACTGTCAGGCAGCCTCAATTCAGATTGGTCGAAGAAAACGTGGCTCCATTGCAGAGTCTGGATTTCGCGTAGTCGGCAACCTGTCAGGATAAGCAGACGGATCGCCCAGACGGCCTCTGGCATATCCTCTGCTTCATTGAGTGTGGCGCCGAGGCGCGCATATTCTTCTTGGGTTAGATAACGCTCGCGCTTCTCTTCCTTATAGCGCTGAACGCCGCGGCAGGGGTTGAGACCGTCAGTCCGAATACCCCAGAGGTCTGCCAGACTGAACATTTTGGACAGTACGCCGAGTGTGCGATTGGCCTGATAAGGGATCTGTCGTAGATCCCCGTGAAATTCGGAGACGTCCGCACGCGACATATCTGCCAGCCGGCATGTCCCGAATTTGGGAACAATGAACAGATCCACAGCTCTCTTATACTCGCTCTGGGTCGTTGGTTTGAGGTGGACATCCACATACTCGTCCAGAAAACGGTTGCTGAATTCCCTGACGGTCATCGCTTTGCGTTTTTCTACACGAGCATCCGCGGGATTCTCACCGCTATGCACCCGTGCAAGAACCTTGATGGCTTCTTCACGTGCGAGATCGGCCGTCCATGGGCTCCCATGTTGCCCGATGGTGTAGCGGCGCATGCGTCCGCCGGAGCGGTAATGGATGACGTACACCTTTCGACCGGATGGCCACACCCGGACAGCGAAGGCCGGAATGCTGTCATCCCAGAGGAAATAATCCTTCTCTGCTGGTTCGGCAGCGGTGACAATTTTCTTGCTGAGCTTGGCCATGCTTGCCCCGATCACAGGAAACACATAGGAAACAGATGAATGCGAAACCGGGCGTAGCCGGTACAATAATTGCGTAGCCTGATGGGACGTTTTTTCAAGGAAAATAAGGGGTTCTGCGTGGTAAGGCGTAGTTCTGTCGGCTGGGGCGGGGAGGGGCGTAGGTCCAAATCCCTAACTCATAACCTGAAGGCCGCAGGTTCAAATCCTGCCCCCGCAACCATTGAATCCTGCATCAAGAACTTACCAAGAACGCCAGCGTCCGGGTGATGCATGGCGTTCTTCTTGTTCGTCGCAAAGACCAGCATCGCAGCTAAATCACCCTCAAGGAAAATTCCAAGCATACCATTCTCCGGAAGAAGGCGGATCCGCGTGATCAGAGACCGGATTGCTTCTCTGGCCTGCGTCCCGGTGGCCTCGTTCTGCAGACTGTCGTGGAGCGTCGCAATCTTCTGGCGATACAACTCTGCCATGTTCGGATGAAGGAGTGGCGGCGGGGAGGGGGCCTCGGCCAGTCGTCCCTCAATCTCCGCCTTACGGGATTCAAGTTGCTCCATGCGTGTCTTGAGCGCAGAACTGGCAAAGCCATCAAGGATTGCCTGAACGGCCTTATTCAGTTCGCGCTCGATTTTGGGAAGTTCGGACTTCAGAGCGACCAGATCGGCCCCTTTCTCCATCCGCAGTCGGTTGACCTCACGTGTGAACTCGTCACAGAATTCTTTGAAGAGGGTCGGATCCATCATTTGCGTTTGCAAACCGTTGAGCACGGATTTTTCCAGAACGTCCCGTCGAATTGTCAGGCGGTTCTCGCAGGTGCCCTTGTTGCGGGCTGTCGAGCAGCCGAGGTGATGTTTCGAGATCATCGAAAATCCACCGCCGCAACAGCCGCATTTGATCAGACCTGTCAGAAGGTGGGTCGGACGCTGCAGGGCGTTGAGCGGATGAGTGCCAGTGCCGCGGGATTTTTGGGACCAGGTCGTTTTGCTCTGACGGGCTTTGACCGCCTCCCAAAGATCCTGCTCGATAATCCGCAGTTCAGGCACATCCTGGATGACCCATTCGGATTCAGGGTTCAGGCGTGAAACACGTTTCTTGGTAACAGGATCCTTGAGGTAGCGCAGGCGGTTCCAGATCAGACGACCGATATAAAGCTCGTTGTTGAGGACGCCTGTGCCACGTTCCCGGTTGCCATTGATCGTTGACGGACTCCAGACTCCTGAAAGAGGCCCGCGAAGACCTTCTGCGTTCAGGGTAAGAGCAATGGCTTTGGGAGATTTACCGTCGGCATACTCCTGAAAGATCCGGCGGACGATCTGGGTCTGCTCGTTATTGATAGCGCGTTCGCCGCAAATACGGTCACCCTCTGCATCGCGGAGTTTGACAACATCGTAGCCATAACACAGCCCACCACCTGATTTACCATGCTCAATACGGCCGCGGAGGCCGCGATGGGTGTTTTTTGAGAGTTTCTCGATATATTCGGCGTTCATTGTGCCGGTCAGGCCAATATGCAGAGAGGTAATCTTCCCCTCACTGAGCGTCTCGATTTTCACGTCCGCAAACTTCATGCGTTTGTAAAAGCCCGCCACGTCTTCCTGATCACGAGACAGTCGGTCCAGACCCTCTGCCAGCACGATGTCAAACTGTCCAGCCCGAGCCTGTGCCATCAGGTCCTGAATTCCGGGGCGGAGCAGGGTTGTGCCGGAGATCGCCCGGTCACTGTGGCAGGCAACGATCTGCCAGCCGTTTTTTTCTGCGTGCGCGCGGCAGATCCGGAACTGGTCCTCGATGGAGGCATCCCGCTGGTTGTCCGAGGAATAACGGGCGTAAAGCGCAACTCTCATGACGGTTCGATCCTGTCAGTTCTCTGGGGCGTCCTCGTTCAGAGAATGCCGTGATCTTTGCTCTGCGTACCAGTCTCTGGCCGCCTGCCGGGCCAGAAGTCGAACCAGCGACATGAGGGTGTGTACGGGCTGAGGTGTTGAACATACCTGCTGGGGCGACTGAATAGGGGTGACGGGGTCGACCATCGCGCTGTGCCTCCGGAATTGCAAGCACGATCCTCGCGATAAAAAAGAGGTCTGAAACGTTCCCTTTGAAGGGGACTCTTCAAATGACGCTTAATGGCAAGAGAGTGTGCCGGGATGAAGGTCATGATTTGCGGGGTTTTGACTCAGGACTTTCCTGTCTGGCCATTTCCTGCACAAGACGTTCGGGCAGGGCCGGCAGCGGCAGGCAGAAGGGCGACCCTGACGCTCTGTCAGGTTCAAGGAAAGAAGGTGGTGTCGTGCACTGCTTATAAAAAGCACGGCGCGTCTGATAGATCTGGCCTGTTATGCCACTCCTGATACGTATGAACGGAGTGGTCTGGGCCAGCCATGAGTCTGGATCGAATTCCGGGGCGGAAATTGCTGTTGCCTCGGGACAGTCAGAGGACTGAAAACGGGCACACTTACTGGGAAGAAGCTTCTGTTCCAGCCCCCATCTCTGGAACCACAGGGTGTAGGCGAGGGTTGCGGCTGTCAGTTCCCGGTCACGATCATCGTCCATGAAACTGTGACGGGAGCGCAATGGTCGGATATCGTAAGTGCCGGCCCTGCGTCGGTCCTCAGCATTATGGGAGGGAAGATAGTGGGTGCACCAGATGACATCCATGGCCGCCAGAAGGGACATAACGCCAGCGAACCGTTTTTTAAGTTCAAAAAACCGCTTACGTTTATGGCCTAAATTACGGGACCGCTTTCCGGGGGGAGGCGGGGGCTGATAGCCGGTCGGGAAAGGATCATGGGGCTCGACCAGCAGGGTGTCCGCGCCGTTCAGAGCATCAAGGGTTTGTCTGCAGCGTCGCCAGGACATTGGAATGTCCGGATGGTGAAAATATGCGCGGGCCGCGATGTGTAGAGGCCGACCGATAAAAACCCTGGCTTCGTGAAGGATCCTGTGACGCATCCTGTCGTAGGTTTCGAATGAATAAGGAGGAACAAGTGAGGGGTCAGGTTCTGAAAAAAAATCTGAATATTCTTTGTTTTGATAACGGGTTTTGTAAACGGTTTTGAGGGTGTCAAGCTGCTCGAAAAGACTATTGCGGCTAATCTGGCTCAGTTCATCGTCCTGTTGAGACATGAATAAAGACCGGAAACTTTGTCCATCAGGGGGGCTGGCTGCGAGGGTTTCCCGCAGATCCTGTTCAAGGACGATTTGTGCCACCCGTAGCCAGGCGGTCAATGAGGGGTGACGTTGAGGTGTTTTGACGGATTGATCGAATGACACAGGAAGTGTTTGAGGGAGGCGCGTTGCCTCTGGTGTGAGGCACTCCAAAAGGAGTGCCTGCATGCGGAAGTTCAGAAACCTGTCTTGTGTATTCAGGGGAATAGAAAACTCTTTGTTTTTGCTCGACATGGTTCTGTTGTTTCCCAGAAAACGCCTGATCTTAATAATAGACAGATAGACAGTAGATTTCGAATTACAAGCTCAGCAGATCATCGGCCTATCTGTGAGTCCCCTTCAAAAGGGACTCCTGATTGTTGTACCTTTGGTGCACGGTATCCGCAGTATCCAGCACAGTGCGATTGCCAAAGCACTCAACAATCAGAAGAGGTGAAGATGGACGCGTCGAAGATTCCTGTTCTCACGATGAAACAGAAGATAGAATGGCTGGAGCAGCATTGTTACAAGCATGATATCATGAATACAGTTCGAATACTCAATGTTATCAGGAGGGAGTGGCATGTTGTAGGGCCTGATACGATTTTGCAACATTGCCCCGCGGAAGTCCGGATTGGGTTGTCTCGAGGTGAATTATGGGCGCTGGTGATGCAGGCGGTCCGGTCTGGAGACAGTGGCCGAATTTTGCCGTGTCATTATAGTCCTGATCAGCGGCAAGAATTTTTGATGAACCACTCTCGTTATAACGTGCGCAGCCAATATATTGAAATGGTACATATTATCTATCGCCGATGGGTGCCGATCACACCGCCGACTTTAATTCTCTGTTATCCAACTTCCTATTTGAGATATGCTCAAAAAAGTGCATGGGCAGAAATAAAAGACGTGGCACAAAAAAATATTTACTATCCCGAAAAATTTGTACCTGATTGTATTGACTGGGAGGCTATTGGATTTGCTGAATTGTTTCAGATGGCCTTTATCGCAGATGCTCAAGACGAACAGAGAAAGGCTCTTGTTCCTGTTCAGGATAATTTAAAATATCCGATAAGAAATGATAATCTGAGAGTGGAGGCTATTCAGAGTCAGAAATTTGAAGAATGGGCATCTTTTCGAAAAGAGCCTTTAACCCTCAAGAATGTCGTGGAGGAATTTCTTCGACAGACGTGGCCACCTGGAACGATCGAACAGCGTCAGATATCAGAAAATCTGAAAGCAGCTGGCTGGAAAGCTGCTCGTACGGCAACATGCAGATTCTGGATCAAAAAATAGATATACTGGACGTAATTCGTTAGCGTTGTTTTCCTAAGAGCCTGACTCAAAAAGCGTTCTGAATGATTTTTGGCAGAAAACTGCGCGTCGTTCGGATTAAAGGTCATGAGGCTTGGAGAGTATTGCCCCCAACTTCATGACCATAGATCGTGATTGGGAAGTCAAAATACCTATTTGGCCTTCACTGTGAAAATTAGTGACTTTTAAGTATTTGAAATCATTCAATTAATTTTCGGTCAGGCTCTAAGAGTTTTCGGGCTATTCACGTAAGAACAGACCGAAAATATTATGCTGTTTTTATGATTTTATTGGGACGGGTGAAAGCCGTTTGCAGGGTTTTCGTGACACACTGTTCGTGATGGTGACCCCGAATATATAGTTTGCCAGATATAGAATTTTTATTGAATAGGTCGCGGTTGGTGTGCGTGCGAACAATCAGCTGTGCCAGATTTGCATTTCCGGTGGCGACAAGCTTTTTCAATTCATCGGGTAAGATCAGTCCTTCGCTGGCGATCGGCGTCATGACACACGGCACGCCTGCAGCAAGACTGTCGAGGACCTTCCCTTTAATTCCTGCACCAAACCGAAGCGGGGCAACAGTCAGTCGTACCTGATCCATTACGGAGGAAAGATCAGGAATATGACCCCGAATATGGACACGGTCGCTGGCAAGGCGTCTAATTTCTCCCGGCATGCCGCTGCCAACAAGATGGCAGATGATGTCCGGCGCCTGTTTCCACACCAACGGCATGATCTCATCGACCAGCCAGTGAGCCGCGTCAACGTTGGGCGCATGAGCAAAATTGCCGATAAAGGCGAGGCCTGTACGTTTCTGGAATCCCGGTACACGTTTTCTGACACGGACAGCCCATGGTGCATGCACAACAGTGGCAGACGGCACGTCCCGGCGCAGCAAATTTTGCTCAGCAAGAGAATGAGTGAGCACGACGTCTGCCTTGCGTGCCATCTCATATTCGGATGCTTTCAGCTGGTGTGCTGTTGCGAGCAGTTCGGGACGTCTCTCAATGACAGCCTGACGGGCGACGCGGACATGATGTAGATCCGCCACCGCATAAACAACCCGGGCCCGGTGCTGGGTCTGGCGAACAAGGGTCATGTAACGCGATGCCACATGTTGCCGGTGGAGGTAAACAACGTCGTAGCCGTTGGCATGCCGCGTCAGAACCTCTTCCACCGAATTGTAAAATGGCGCGTTGCAAACCATAACATCCGGAACAGGGAAGGGGGCCTGTGTTCCCATCCCGTCAGCAGCGACAAAGGTCACCTGATACCCCAGAGTTTGCAGGGCCCGGATGTGCGACAGAATAGCCACCGATCCGGCATCCCGCTGGCCGTCCGGTAGGGCGCTGTCAATGACCAGCGCTTTCGGGGCAAGGGTAACGGGTTCAGCATATCCTCGTCTGGCGAGTTGCCGGGTCAGCGCCATACGGGTGTGGTCTGTGGCTGTATCTGCTCGCACCTGCTTCAGGCGATCGACCTGCTCCAGCAGAAAGGACAGGACATGGCTCTGTGTCTCGAGGCTTTCTGCCGACGAGACTGCGGTCTTCACCGCTTGCTCCAGATACGGATCAAAGCTGTCTGCTTGCGGCAGAAGAGTAGGCGCGCCCAGCAGAGAGCCATTGACGGCCCAGCGTATTTCGATGGTGTGCCGCGTCAGCGGAGAGAGGGGCGGGAGCAGAAGAAGGTCGAACCCGCAACCTTCAGGACCCTGTCCAGCCTGCAACACATCGGGGCGACGCCCGTTTGCGACCGTGCTGGCACGAAGCTGGCCATTGACCACGATCTGAAGGGGTACGGGCACGTCCGGGGTGGCGGGGTTATAGGCCCAGCCTGCAATCCGGTCCCGCGACACGAGATCAACCCAGCCGCGAAGAGAGTTCGAAGAAGCGGGGTGAGTGGTTCGGGTTTCAGTCTGCGTTTCAACCACAGGCTCAAGACCCCAGGGAGCATGTCCGAGCTGACCTGTTCCGTACAGTGGCTGAACATCAATCATATGACGCTGGTGCGAAGACAGGCCGCCGGGAACAATGAAATGAAAACCACACGCCTTCCCGACATCCTGTCGTGTCAGATCGGCCGTGATGGCCCCAATACAGATACCATGATCCAGAATGCGCAGAGGAACAGGTTGGGCGCTGCCAGACCATCGCGCCCATCCCCTGATTTCCGTGTGAGTCACAGCGTCCAGATAGCCTTCCAGATACCCTGAATCTGACGGTTTTTCCGTGTTGTCTGGTCCATCTGTCTGGTTCAGACGGTTTCGAACAGTTTCAAGAAGAATGCCTTCTTCAACCCGCGGGGCGCAATATCGGGCCGGTTTTTTCTGGGTGTCGGGATACAGCGCAGTGTATTCTGGAGCATTGTGGAACATGCCGCGTGAAGAATCATCGAGGAAGCTTTCTGCAGGCGCGCCTTCGGCCAACAGGATATCATGGCTCTCAAGCTCAACATGAAAATACTGGACACGATCAACCCGCTCCGCCTGCCGGATGGTCTGGTCGTTGACCAGCAGAACGGCCGGAATAAGGACGTCATCAATGAACATTGCATGCAGCGGGGAGACCCAGAGATCGCGTCGTGGCAGGTCGTTGCCAAGAGACCCGGCTGTAAAAATGACAGGTAGAGCAGAAGGGTTTCGGGAGGCAAAACGTCCGGAGTAGCTGCGGTGGCCAATCCAGTGGATGGGGCGTGTCTCCCCGGATGCTGTCACTACCCGGTCACCAATTTGCAGCGCTTCTACCGGAATATCACCATGATCCGTGGTGATCAGCGTTCCGGCGCAATAACAGGGTGTGCCGTCATCAGCCTCCAGAGTGGCCAGCGTGCCGCCATGTCCATCGCTCGAGAGAACGAAATGCTTGTCTGTGTAATCTCCGTCCAGCGTAACAGATGAAGTGACGCCCCCGGCAGTGACGTCCAGAATAGGGTCACCCACGATCTGGGCTGTCGCAGCATCGTCCCAGCTCAGAGCAGAAAAATCGAGACTGCCACCATCGTCAATCGTGACGCCGTCCGCAGGAATGGTGTCAACGTCGAGACGACCGCCGCTTGCGACAGTCACATTCGTAAATGTGGCTCCTGATTGCAGAGAAAAAGAGGCTCCCTGCCCAAGGGTCACACCTGTAACGGTTGCCCCTGATTCAATCAGCATGCCGCCGTTCTGCTCAAGCGTGACATTTCTGATAATTGCCCCGGAATCAACTCGCATGCTCCCGCCGCGCAGGGTCGCATCGTCTACTGTCCCGGCAACTTCGATGTATCCCCCATCGGTCAGGAGAACAGTATGGGCGGTACCACCCTGTTCGATGATTCCCCAGCCGGTACTGGTAAAAGTAGCGTCTTCCAGAAGACCGCCATAGGCTTCGAGAAAGCCGTTTTCGTCGTTATCCCCGGTGACGGTCACGCCGGAGGCAAGGCCGCCAGCGCTGATAGTGAGGTCGCCCTGATCGACAAGGGTATTGAGGGCTGTGCCGCCGTTCTCAACCCATAACTCTCCATCATCTCCGAGCTCAGTGTCCTGCCACACGGCACCATTCACGACGTGAACATCCGAACTGACGAGACTTGTTCCTGACGCTGAGGCTGACGTCACCTTGGCCATTGCACTGAAATCCTTCCCGGACGGACCGCAACGAGGCGCGGTATTTCTCAGGAAAGATTAGGTGAGGAGTTGTAGAAAAACAAGCGAAAACACGTACAATTTTTATTATGCGAGTTTCCGTGGGCTAAATGGAGCACTTATCCCCGTGGCAGACCGCCAAACCAGACCACTTCTCCGATAACCTTCAGGCTTTGAATGTCTTCTGCCGACAGGTCCTGCGGTGGGTAACGATCATTGTCAGCCAGAACGCGTATGCCGCCACCCAGACGCAGGTCAAGGCGGCGTAGCATGACGGTCTCATCGACTTTCAGGGCATACAATGCGCCTCCCTGAACCTGAGTCGAGGCCGTATCGATCATGACGAGATCTCCATGGAGCAGGGTCGGTGCCATGGCGTCGCCTGTAACATCTGTCAGGCGGAGTGCTGCGATGGTTGGGCGCGTCAAAGTCGTCTCCAGCCAGCCTTTCCCGACCCGCAATCCTTCTTCCCGGTCATCTAGCCAGGGGATGACAATCTGGTGGCCACCGCGTTGCGGGGCGGGGCGAGAAGGGGATTGGTTCAGGTGTGTTTCGCCAACGCCATAGGCAAGCCAGTCCAGTGTTACGCCGCAGACCCGTGCCAGAGAGGCAACGG
The DNA here is from genome assembly GCA_024703675.1 of Drosophila nebulosa. Classification (NCBI taxonomy): domain Eukaryota; kingdom Metazoa; phylum Arthropoda; class Insecta; order Diptera; family Drosophilidae; genus Drosophila; species Drosophila nebulosa. The sequence continues at coordinate 630,776 of JANFPS010000021.1, read as the reverse complement.
CAGAGAGCTTCATCTCACTGCCGTTCATGTAATCACGCAAAGTTGTGTAAGGCACGCCCGCAGCCTTTGCTGCATGTGTAATGCCTATGCTCTGGGCAGCCTGACGCAGCCGTTCCCCGCGCTCGCGCATCAGTTTGATCTGCTCATCCATGAGCTTGCGCTTTCTGGATCGGGGCGGTGGCATGCGAACGCTCCATAACGGAAAAGTTCGTCATTATACGACGAAGCGCTTGCATGTATAGTCGGGGAGCTGTAAGTTCCATAGAGGGCATATGAAGCGGGTCTCCGTGTCTCATGGGCCTGTTCTCGCATGAACAGCGCGGTCTGTCGAAGGGTTTGTCATGTCTCATGAAGCGCCTTGTCTGTCCTCCGTGCCGCCCCGGGATCGCCGGCTCGAAGACCTTCACGCCGGATTGCATGATGTCATGCGGCTGGTGGAGCTGGAGCATCAGGTCCTCCGGGGGCGGCTTGATACCCTCAGAGCCGATACAGATGGTGTGAAAACCCTCGAAGGCGTCATTGTTCTGGGGAGCGTGGTCCATCAGAAACTGACACATCTGCTCGCGCTCTGCCGTGACGCAGGAGATCTGTAAGATGTCGTTCCTGATCTCGTCGCTGTCAGGGATGATCCGTTCGGCCCCGCGCCTGAGTGTCTTGCTGGCTGTCGCCGGCGCAGGCGGGCTGAGTTTTATTCTGTTCTCCGGGCCGCATGGTGAAACCGGCGATTTGCAGAAGGTGCTGATTGAGCGTCATCCTGAGGGCATGCGGTCCTGCATGCTGTTACGCTCTGGTGCAGGGATAGACTTTCGTGAATGGGCGAATAAACGGTTCTGGATGCAGTCGTCGCCCTGGACGGCTCCCACGGCCCACCCGTTTCTGTTTCATGCCGGACCAGCAGATGAGGCGCCCTCGGATCTGGTGACGGATCTGACGCAGCGTGGTGTTCTGGAACGGCATGTCGTGCCAGTCACATTCAAAACGTCCGGCGCAACGAAAGAGGCCGTATTTTACACGACATCCCGGAATAGTCCGGATTTTAGCTATACGCTACGCCAGCCCGGGCGCCTCTTCGACGGGTATATTCCGATTGCGACCCGGGCCTATCCTGAACAGGTGCCGCAAAAAGGGGAGGAAGAACGTGATGAACCATTGTTGCTTCATCCCTATCTGATCAGTGAGGTCGATGGTGTTTGTGTCGGTCTGACGCTCCGCAGGATTGTCGACATCCGGCATCCGGAGCATGACCCGACCGGACGGGAGATCATTACTGCGACGGCTGTGTATCGCAGCGACGGCCCGAAAGACTGGATGCGGACACCTGTCTTTCGACGCATGGCGGGAACATTTGCCGGGCTGGAGGCCGGGGCGGAAGTGCGCCACCATCTGATCTATCGCAAAGGGACTGATGGCCTGACGCTTTTTGCCGAGCAGCCGGAAGGATGAGTGTCATGCGCGTTCAGGGCGTTTCCCTAAAAATCTGTCTTGTTGCCATGAGTTCTCTGGCCTGCGCGTTGCCGGAACGGAGTTATGCCGCTTCAGATGCTGAAGCGGCCAAGGCAGCTGATGCCATATTGGAGCAGGTTCGCCATGATCCGGCAGATCGCGGGGAGTTCGAAAATGGCAACAGTCGGCGGGTCTGTCTTTCTATCGGGTCAGAGGCCATTCTGAGTCTTTCGGCCTATCCACGCTCGATAGATGTGGCCAATCGGGTCGAGAAAGGTGTTGAGCCCGGGGAGGGGTATAATGCCTCCACACAGGGCGTGCTGTTTGGGGAAGGGCCGCGTAATGTGGAGCCAGGTCCCTTCATCCAGGCGTTGATGGACGCTGGCCTTGTGCAGCGGGTTCCTGTGACCTGGCGTGTCCATGCTCAGCATCCTGCAATGCCAACTGCAGCGCAACTCGGGCTTCACGATCTCGATGACAGTTCGGAGCCGAAGCCTGATGAAGGTCCGCCGGGTCAGGAAGAAACCACGCAGCATTTTGCAGGGGATCTGTTCCTGGCCACGGGGCCAGAAGCCATGGCGATTTTTGACGGACCTTCAGAGGACCAGAGCGTACAAAATAGTCTGAAGGCTCCCCCTCTTGCTGGAGATACCGCGCCGTCCGGGGTGCGGGTGCCAGCCCGGCTCTGTTACGGTCTTACAGCCCAAAAAGTTCTGGAATATGGTCCGTTGCAGTCTGTGGCGCCACAACATGACCGGATAACGGTCGTTCTGCTCATGACGCCAGAGGGAGTGCCGTCCTGGGCACAGGATCCTCGTATCCTGCAGGAGCTGCAAAGTCGTTTTGTGGTGCCTCAGGATGTTCGTATCGGTACCTATGACAGCTATGGCGATGGCTGGCACAAAAATAACCTGACTTTTCTGAAAGATCTTGCTGAATCAGGGTACGTGACCGGAGAGTGATAAGCGTTCGGATAACGTGTCGTGATGTTTTACGCGTTTGAGAAAAATCAGAGTTAAGACATTTTTTATAATAAGGCGTCTAGGAAAGGGTATTTCATGAAGAAGGTATTTGCAGGGCTTTCTGTGGCCGTGGGTCTGGCTGTTGGCCTGCCGCAACAGGCGCATGCTGTAGACTGGCAGAAGCTCGCCGATGCAGCAGCATCGCATGCGTACGGCAATGAGCAGGGACCGCAGCCGGGGAGGGCGGCGACATCCGCTGATGCACCGTTCTTCACACAAACGAAGGGAATCAAATTTGCCAAAGGATCTTTTTATCCTGCTGACCCTGCGACCGATCCAGATGCTCAGGCGCTTGAAAAGGCACCCCGTATTGTGGATGTCAGTTTCGGACCGTCACAGCCTCATGTGACGGTGCTGATTGCCTATTCCAATTATTATGGTCCAGTGGGAACGCATATTGCGCTGACTGACGCGCAGCATAAGGTGCTGTGGGAGAGTGAGGCGCCAGAGATCCGCATTCTGCCGACAGAAAATGCAGGTGTGCATGATTTTGCGTCTGCACTGTCATACCCCGGGTGGGTCATCAACAGGTGGCAGCCTGCTTCTCATACATGGAGCAAATTCACGTCGGTGGGCACGCCGTTCTGAACGGCGTATGAAGAGACTGAAGCTGGCGGGTCTCGCTGTATGATCATGAACGTGGCCTGCGACCGTAAATGAGATCGATAGTCTGAGCCAATAACGGGACATGACGTCACAATGACGCCATTTCCCGCTCTGTCATCGTCCCTGGAGATGTCATGACACTTCAAAACTGCTGTCACGAATGGCGTCATACGGTGGTGTGGCCGTGTGGAGTGGACTGTCTGAGCCGTAGAATGGCCGCCTTTTTCCCTTTTCTGTCCCGTTTTTGTCTCTTTTTCGTCCTTTCGGGGGTATGTGAGGGCACGCTACCTCAATTTCATATGCATGCTGCGCAAGCATATGAAATCGCTGCGTTTTTTCTTCTTTTCTCTCGTTCTATCGCATTTAAAAATGCTCTCTTTTAACCCATTGTTTTGAAATGGTTTTCTAAAAAATATTATCTGAGCAGGGTAATTCATGGATGGTTTTGTGTCTGTCCTCACGATTACGCATATCCGCTAATGCCCCATGGGAAGCGATGTGTGTGGTCTTTTCCTCCCTCTCTTTGGACGACAAGGACAAAAGTCATGTCTCATTACCCGCTTTCCGACCTGTTTCCCTTCACCGATGACGTTGTGCATGCAGCGATGGAACTCAAAGCCCTTCATGTGCTCGAGGGCGTTCTGCTGCTCGAGATACTTGGAGGCAGCGAAGCTGCTTTTGAGGCTCTTGAGGGCCTGGTCATATTGCATCGCGACATGGAACGTCGTTACGGCCGCTTGGAACAGCTTCTGGCGGCTCCAGTGACAATGAAGCAGGCAGCCTGACCTCTTCAGTCACGCTCTATCTTTATCCCAGACAATCTTTTCCTGGCTCCGTATCACGCTGCGTGATCGGAGCCATTTTTTTAGGATGCTCCCTATGACACCGGACTATCGCTTCGACCCGCTTCAGTTCCCGATGGCCGCCGGGGCCGGTCTTTTTCCGCGCCGGGATATTGACCTCTATGCTGAGCTTTCAGCCCGTGTTGGCGTTTGTGTCCATGGCTTTATGCTGGCAGATCTTGGGCGAAAGGCCTGGGATCTGCGCAAGAAATACTGGCAGTCAGGGGAGGGGGCATGGGTGGCCTTTCGTGAGGCTGTGCATCAGTGCCATCCGCACCTACCTGTCGAGGAAAAGCTCGCACAGGACGGTCATGAGTTTGATTCCCTTTACGAATTGGCCGTATACCGACGCCTCAAGTCCACCCTGCCTTCGACGTTAAAGCTCGACATTCATCCTGTTGTAAAAGGATGCATTTTTGAGGAAGCGGCTTTCGCCGATTTCAAAGTGAGTTCGACCCAGTCCGGCAAAAGCTGTTTTATCGAAGTCGTCGGTCTGTTTGACCGGACATTCACGGCTTATTCGTCAACACAGAAGGCGCGAAAGGACGAGACCTTAAGGCGACTTCATCGCTATCCATCCAGTCAGCGCCCGATCCTTATTTTCAAGGACATGGTCTGTGATCCTGAACAGGTTGTGGCGGCACTCAGGCAGGCAATTGCGGCAGTTGCGGAGGACGGGCTGCGAACTGCTGCCTGATGGGGGGACTTGCCGAATGACGCCATGATGACGCCTGAGTTTGGGTGTCACTGTCTGAAAAGTGGCGTCATGACATCAGAAACATGCTGTCATGCTCGTGTCATGACTGCTGTCACCGAGAAGATGGCAACAGATGCGAGAAAGCCCGAGATCAAGGAAATGGCAGAAAACAGCTATTTCCTTTGGTGTCCCTATGGTCGTTGCTATCGGCAGATGAGGGCACGCTACCTCAATTTCATATGCATGCTGCGCAAGCATATGAAATCGCTGCGTTTTTTCTTCTTTTCTCTCGTTCTATCGCATTTAAAAATGCTCTCTTTTAACCCATTGTTTTGAAATGGTTTTCTAAAAAATATTATCTGAGCAGGGTAATTCATGGATGGTTTTGTGTCTGTCCTCACGATTACGCATATCCGCTAATGCCCCATGGGAAGCGATGTGTGTGGTCTTTTCCTCCCTCTCTTTGGACGACAAGGACAAAAGTCATGTCTCATTACCCGCTTTCCGACCTGTTTCCCTTCACCGATGACGTTGTGCATGCAGCGATGGAACTCAAAGCCCTTCATGTGCTCGAGGGCGTTCTGCTGCTCGAGATACTTGGAGGCAGCGAAGCTGCTTTTGAGGCTCTTGAGGGCCTGGTCATATTGCATCGCGACATGGAACGTCGTTTACGGCCGCTTGGAACAGCTTCTGGCGGCTCCAGTGACAATGAAGCAGGCAGCCTGACCTCTTCAGTCACGCTCTATCTTTATCCCAGACAATCTTTTCCTGGCTCCGTATCACGCTGCGTGATCGGAGCCATTTTTTTAGGATGCTCCCTATGACACCGGACTATCGCTTCGACCCGCTTCAGTTCCCGATGGCCGCCGGGGCCGGTCTTTTTCCGCGCCGGGATATTGACCTCTATGCTGAGCTTTCAGCCCGTGTTGGCGTTTGTGTCCATGGCTTTATGCTGGCAGATCTTGGGCGAAAGGCCTGGGGATCTGCGCAAGAAATACTGGCAGTCAGGGGAGGGGGCATGGGTGGCCTTTCGTGAGGCTGTGCATCAGTGCCATCCGCACCTACCTGTCGAGGGAAAAGCTCGCACAGGACGGTCATGAGTTTTGATTCCCTTTACGAATTGGCCGTATACCGACGCCCTCAAGTCCACCTGCCTTCGACGTTAAAGCTCGACATTCATCCTGTTGTAATAAAAGGATGCATTTTTGAGGGAAGCGGCTTTCGCCGATTTCAAAGTGAGTTCGACCCAGTCCGGCAAAAGCTGTTTTATCGAAGTCGTCGGTCTGTTTGACCGGACATTCACGGCTTATTCGTCAACACAGAAGGCGCGAAAGGACGAGACCTTTAAGGCGACTTCATCGCTATCCATCCAGTCAGCGCGCCGATCCTTATTTTCAAGGACATGGTCTGTGATCCTGAACAGGTTGTGGCGGCACTCAGGCAGGCAATTGCGGCAGTTGCGGAGGACGGGCTGCGAAACTGCTGCCTGATGGGGGGACTTGCCGAATGACGCCATGATGACGCCTGAGTTTGGGTGTCACTGTCTGAAAAGTGGCGTCATGACATCAGAAACATGCTGTCATGCTCGTGTCATGACTGCTGTCACCGAGAAGATGGCAACAGATGCGAGAAAGCCCGAGATCAAGGAAATGGCAGAAAACAGCTATTTCCTTTGGTGTCCCTATGGTCGTTGCTATCGGCAGATGAGGGCACGCTACCGCAATTTCATACGCACACTTCGTATGCATATGAAATTGCTGGCTTTTTTCTTTTAGTTCTATCGCATTTAAAAATGCTCTCTTCTCCTTCAACAGATTGGTAAGAATAGGATATTCATCTGGCGGCTTGGAGTATGTTGTCTGCAGTCCCATGTGAAGAAGGACTGGATAAAAGGACCGTTCCCATGATTCCGCTTTCAATTCTCGATCTGGCGTTCATAAATGAAGGGAGTTCTGCTGCAGATGCACTGCATCGCAGCGCGGACCTTGCTGTGCATGCAGAGAGTTTAGGGTTCCGTCGCTTCTGGCTCGCGGAACATCATGCGATGCCCGGTATCGCTTCCGCCGCGACCGCTGTGGCAATTGGATATGTTGCTGGAGCGACGAAAACCATTCGGGTGGGGGCAGGCGGCATCATGCTGCCCAATCACGCACCGCTTGCCGTCGCCGAAGCGTTCGGGACACTGGACTCTCTCTATCCCGGACGGATCGATCTTGGATTGGGACGGGCCCCAGGCTCCGATCAGGCGACCATGCGGGCACTGCGGCGTGATCCCGGCTCTGCTGATCGTTTCCCTCAGGACGTTGCGGAACTGCTGCATTATTTCGAGAAACCCCAACCGGGGCAGACGGTTTTTGCTGTACCGGGAGCGGGGCTGGTTGTGCCCGTCTGGCTGCTTGGGTCTTCCCTGTTTTCTGCGCATCTAGCCGCAATCATGGGTCTACCGTTTGCATTCGCCAGTCACTTCGCACCGGACCTGATGGAAGAGGCTCTGGCACTTTATCGTCAGCGTTTTGAACCGTCAGAACGTCTTCAGAAGCCTTACGCCATGCTGGCCGTCAATGCGATTATTGGAGAAACATCTGCCAAGGCGCGGCATGCAGCGACTTCTCTGGAGCAGCATTTTGTTGCGTTACGCCGAGGGCGTCCAACGCAATTTCCAGCACCTCGCGCCGTTTCATGGAGCGAACAGGAACAAGCTCTTATCGACAGAACCCTGCGTTATACGTTTACAGGAACGGCAGATATCGTGGCCGCAGGGATTTCCACTTTCATAAAACAGCATCAGCCCGACGAACTCATGATCGGCGCCCCCCTTTTCTCACAGGCCGCGAGGCGGGCAACCCTTACCGGCATTGCGCAGAAGCTGATGGATCGTCAGTCAGTGGAAGTTGCGTGACTTTATCACCAGATGTTCGGATCTGGGTTCCTGCAGGTCTATGCCGACGTTTTGCAAAGAACGGTTCCCGACGTCCGCCAGTAGGCCGGAGAGGTCGGTGATCTCCTTCGCCACCAGATGCGCGACCTCACCTTCTTTCTGGAGCATGCCTTTCACGGCAAGCATCTGGCCACCAAGTATGACGCGCCGGTTCGCATCAAACATGTCCGGCCAGATGATGACGTTCATGTTGGCCGTCTCATCCTCCAGTGTCATGAATACCACGCCTTCGGCGGAGCCCGGCCGCTGCCGGACCAGCACCAGTCCCGCTACGGTGAGACGCTTCCCGTCCTTTGCCGCCAGCGCCTGGCGACAGGTGACGATGTCCCGTGCCCGAAGATCCTCGCGCAGAAAGGTCAGCGGATGATCCCGAAGGGTCAGGCCAAGCCGATTATAGTCCCGTACCACCTCTGACCCGTCCCGCATGGGCTGGAGCAACACATCCGGCTCCTCCGCTTCCCGCGTTACCTGCGCTGCCGCAAACAAGGGCAGGGGAGCATCGCGCAATGCCTTGATGGCCCACAGAGCCTTCCGGCGTGCCAGCCCGAGCGAAGGCCGGAACGCGTCGGCCTCGGCCAGATGGTTCAAAGCTGCCGCTTTGACACCCGCTCGACGCCACAGATCATCAACAGATGTAAAGGGACGGGAGGCTCGTGCGGCAACAATGCGGGCGGCATCGTTATTGGCCAGCCCCTTGACCAGACTCATGCCCAGTCGCACGGCGAACATCCCGTCAGGTCTTTCCGGTCCTTCCAGCGTGCTGTCCCAGCGCGAGGCGTTGACGCAAACGGGCCGGATTTCCACGCCATGTTCCCGCGCATCGCGGACCAGTTGTGCCGGGGCATAGAAACCCATCGGTTGGGAATTGAGAAGCGACGCCAGAAACACGTCCGGATGGGTGCATTTCATCCAGGACGACGAATAGGCCAGAATGGCGAAACTGGCCGCGTGGCTCTCGGGAAATCCGTAGGATCCAAAACCTTCGAGCTGCTGATAGATCCGTTCTGCAAAATCCTCATCATAACCGTTGGCACGCATACCCTCAATCAGACGTCTTTGAAACTGTGAGACGGTGCCGGTATTTTTGAAGGTCGCCATGGCCCGGCGCAACTGATCCGCTTCAGCAGCCGTAAAACCGGCGCAGATCATGGCCACCTGCATCGCCTGTTCCTGAAACAGTGGGATGCCAAGAGTTTTACTCAGAACCGCTTCCAGTTCAGGTGTGGGATAGTCTTCGGCCTCAAGGCCCTCGCGGCGACGCAGATAGGGATGCACCATATCACCTTGTATGGGGCCTGGGCGCACGATCGCCACTTCGATGACGAGATCATAAAAGACGCGCGGCTTGAGCCGTGGCAGCATGGACATCTGCGCCCGGCTCTCGATCTGGAACACACCGATCGTATCCGCCTTGCGGATCATGGCGTAGGTACGCGGATCCTCCGCCGGGATGCTCTGAAGCGTGAAGTGCTGGTCCTTGTGCTCGGCCAGCAGGTCTAGCCCTTTTTTCATGCAGGTCAGCATGCCGAGCGCCAGAATGTCGACCTTCATGAATTTCAGAACGTCGATATCGTCCTTGTCCCATTCAATAATCTGGCGCTGCTCCATCGACGCAGGTTCGATGGGCACCAGTTCATCCAGCCGGTCATGCGTCAGCACAAATCCCCCGGGATGCTGTGACAGGTGACGGGGCATGCCGATCAGGCAGCGGGCCAGATCCAGCGTCAGGCGAACACGTCGGTCTGACAGATCAATGCCGCAGTCAGTCAGGGCGTCATCGTCCAGCTTGCGCCCCCAGCCGTGAATCTGGCCCGAGAGTGTGCGGATCAGGTCTTCGGGTAGTCCCATCACCTTGCCGACATCGCGTAAGGCTCCCTTGGCGCGATAGCGGATTACCACCGCCGTCAGGGCTGCGCGGTCACGACCGTAATGCTCATAAACCCATTGGATGACCTGTTCGCGTTGTGCATGTTCGAAGTCCACATCGATGTCCGGCGGTTCGCCGCGCTCTTCAGAGACGAAGCGTTCGAATAGCAGGGAGTTACGGGCGGGGTCGATGGCTGTGATGCCCAGCACATAACAGACCGCAGAATTGGCGGCTGAGCCGCGTCCCTGACAAAGAATGTCCTGGCTGCGGGCATAACGGACGATGCTGTTCACCGTGAGGAAATACGGTGCGTATTCCATGCGCCCGATTAGGGCGAGTTCATGGTGCAGGCTTTTGCGGACTTCGTCCGGCACCCCTTCGGGATAGGTGCGGGCTGCCGCCTCCCATGTTAGCGCTTCCAACGCCTGCTGGGGCGTCTGACCGGGCACGGATACTTCATCAGGATACTGATAGGCCAGATCGTCAAGCGAGAAGCGGCAGCGCTCCACAATGTCCATAGTGCGGGCGACCGCTTCAGGGTAACGGCTGAACAGCCGGGCCATCTCCTGCGGTGGCTTGAGATAACGGTCGGCATGACGTTCGCGGACAAACCCGGCCTCGTCGATAGTGGTGTTGTGCCGGATGCAGGTGACGACATCCTGCAGGATGCGCCGGTCATGAGTATGGAACAGCACGTCATTGGTCACGACTGTTGGCACACGCGCCTGATGCGCCAGGTTCGACAGTTCGTAGAGACGCATCTGGTCATTCGGGCGGCGCAGCAGGGTGAGCGCCATGTAGGCGCGATCGACAAAGGCGTCTTTCAGCTTGCGCAGATGCAGGGCACAGGCATCATCCGCCGTGTCGGGGATCATGACAACGATCTGGCCTTCACTCCAGGCGACGATATCCTCCCAGAGAAGACGGCATTTCCCTTTGCCAGCACGCGCTTTGCCTATGGTGAGTAGACGGGAGAGAAGGCCATAGGCAGCCCGATCCATCGGGTAGACCAGCACGGGCGGAAAATCCGCCAGATCGAGACGGCATCCCACAACAAGGCGGAGCCCGACCTCTTTTGCCGCGACATGGGCCTGCACTATCCCGGCCAGAGAATTGCGGTCACAGATGCCCAGTGCCTCGATGCCAAGGGTCTTTGCCTGCGCAAACAGTTCGATCGGAGAAGACGCCCCGCGCAGGAACGAGAAATAGGTCGTGACCTGCAGTTCGGCGTAGTGCGGCGCCAAGCCGTTCATCCGAAAATCCCGTGCAGAAACCAGCCCTGCGAGCCGGTCTCGCCATGCTCACCGTCACCAGCACGGTAAAGCCAGAAGCGTTCTCCGCTCGTGTCCTCCACCCGGAAATAATCGCGGGCGATGGTCAGTTCGGCGTCATTCTTCCACCATTCGCCGAACACGCGTTCCGGCCCGTCGGCGCATTTCACTTTCCGCCGCACGCCCCGCCAGATGAAGAACAAGGGCGGCTGGTCCGGCAGTTCCGCCATGGCCTGCACCGGCTCAGGTCGTGCCAGCAGGCGGGTGGGACGTGGCCAGTGGTCCGGCCAGTCCTTTGTCTCCTCTGGTGCAAGGACAGGCACGCGGCAGAAGGAGCGTTCGGGCAGATCGCTTTCCACCGGGGCAAACCGATAGAGCGCCTGCATGCCCACACGGTTGGCCAGCGTGTCGATCAGGTCGGACACATCGGCTTCTTCCTCGGCGATCAGGGAGGACACGGTCTGCCGCCGATCCATGGGCTCCGCCAGTGACGCGATCAGCACCATGCGCTCGATACCGAACCCCGGATCAATGGTCTCGATTTTCTCGCACAGCAGTCGGGTCAGGCGCTTCACATCGCGTACCGGCATGGCGGTCGCGACCCGGATCGCCTCGGTGCGGCTGTCCACCCGATGCAGTAGCAGATCGAGGCGGCGCACGCCCTGCCCACGTTCGTCCAGTCCCTGGCAGAGCAGTGGCACCAGCTTACCAATGTATTTGGCGATGGTCTCGGCCGCGCCGATGGGTTCGGCAAAATTACGGCTGACCTCCACGGGATCAACCGGGCGGACAGGCACGATAGCTTCCCCCATACGCCCGAACGCCTGATCCAGCCTGCGGGAGATGTCGGGGCCAAACCGCAAGGCCAGCGGTGCGCGGGGCATGGCGGCCAGTGGTCCGATGCGGGATACGCCCAGCGTGGCCAGACCCTCAATGATAGGGAAGGGCAGGCGGAGAGCTTCAACGGGCAGATCAGCCAGAGCAGAGGTCGTTTTATCTGAAGGGACAACCGCAATCGCTAACCGGCCATAGCGAGCCAGTGCGTGGGCCGCCCCCCAGGTGTCCGCGACTACGGCCCGAGCGCAAAAACCGGCACCTGCCATGCGGTGAACCATGTCCTTGAGCATGGGAAGTTCGCCACCATGCAGGTGATCCGCCCCGGTCGTGTCCAGAACCAGCCCGTCCGGCGCATCGACGGCCACGATGGGCGCGATCCGGTGCTGGAACCACAGGGCGAGTTTTTCCAGCCCCAGCCGGTCGCCTTCGGGATCGGCATCCATTAGCACCAGATCGGGATACAGCGCCTGAGCCTTGGCGACCGGCGTGCCGGGACGCAGCCCCAGCTTGCGGGCGGCGAGATCGACCGACAGGACAACTCGTCGCCGTCCTTCCCGTCCGACAAGGGCCAACGGCGTTTCAGGCGCGGGCGCGTCTGGTCCAAGTCGTTTCCTGATCCGGTCGGTCGGCCAGAGTGGCAGGTAAAGCGAGACGATCCGCGACCGGGATACAGGGGGCGAGCCTTCCTTTGGCATCACAGGCCTCCACTTCAAAATCGGCACATTCGCCCGCCCGGGCGCGGATGAGTTCCAGCAACCAGCGCGGTCTTCCAACGCCGGGCACCGGTAAAGGCACGGATGGCAGGACTGAGACCCGCCAGCGTGTGACAGAAGCCGTGGGCTGGCCGAAATCCGCCGCATCCGTCTGCCGCCGCCAGCGGCGGATCGCGATGCCAAGCGAACCAGACGTCTCGGCCGCCAGTTGCAGGCGACGTGAGGCCGTCATGGACAGGCGGGCGACTTCGGCGACAACAGCTCCCAGGCCGCCATGACGCAACCCTTCCTCGAAGCAGGCCAACACATCGACGTCCGAACTGGCCTCGACAAAAATGGTTCGCCGTGCCGACAGCCCGACCTGTTTCAGGGAGGGGGCGAACACATCCTGGCGGGTAACGATCCAGAGCACCTTGCCACGCACGCGAGCTGCAATTCCGGCGCAGAACTGACCGGCGGCCGCACTGTGCAGGGCGTCATTGCCACCTCCGGCCACTTCATGGAGGGCACCGAGCGCCAGCCCGCCACCGGGCAGACGGTCGTCGATTTCGCGCACGCCAAAAGGCAGCACCGTGCGGCGTCGGTCGCAGTGCCCTTCGAGACGGCTGATCGCGGCCCGCAACGTTTCTAGGCCAGGTTTTTTCTGGGTTTCAGCAGTCATTTCACGGCTCTATGTCCCTTGTGCAGGTGCATTTGATGATTATATGTTCCTGATTTGTTCTAATTATGCTACGCAAGTCAATGCAAATTCGCTCCGTATCCGGCATGCTGGTGTTCGATGTCGGTTCGGTATCGTTGATGAAAGTGCGCTAAGGAATTGAATCCAGAACCTTCTCCCGCTTCGGGCAGCGACGATTATCTGTCCCGTCTGAATGATGCGCAGCGGCAGGCCGTCACGCACGGGACCGGAGTCTCGGCAGGCGAGGTGGGCTCATTTCCGCTGCTGGTCATTGCGGGAGCTGGATCGGGCAAGACGAACACGCTTGCGCATCGGGTGGCGCATCTGATTGCGTCGGGCGCTGATCCGCGCCGCATCCTGCTGCTGACCTTCTCGCGCCGCGCCAGTGTCGAGATGACGCGGCGGGTGGAACGCATCTGCAAAACCGTGCTGGGCGACAGGACCGGTCCACTGGCCGACGCGTTGGCCTGGTCTGGGACGTTCCACTCCATCGGTGCGCGACTGCTGCGGGAGTATGCCCAGCAGATCGGTATGGACCCGGCCTTCTCGATCCATGATCGGGAAGATTCTGCCGATCTGATGAATCTGATCAGGCATGATCTGGGGTTTTCGAAAACCGAAAAGCGGTTTCCCGGCAAGGGAACGTGCCTTGCCATCTATTCCCGCGTGGTGAATTCCGGCGCGCCGCTCGCCGATATGCTGCTGAAGCATTATCCGTGGTGCGCGGGCTGGGAAGCCCAGCTCAGACAGCTCTTTGCAGGCTATGTCACCGCGAAGCAGGAACAGGGCGTGCTGGATTACGACGACCTGTTGCTGTGCTGGGCGCAGATGGTCAGCGACCCGGTGCTGGCCGCAGATATCGGCGGCAAATGGGATCATGTGCTGGTCGATGAGTATCAGGACACCAACCGGCTGCAGGCGGAGATCCTGCTGGGCATGAAGCCCGACGGGCGCGGTCTGACGGTGGTGGGCGATGACGCCCAGAGCATCTATGCCTTCCGGGCCGCGACCGTGCGCAACATTCTTGATTTTCCGGCGTCCTTCGATCCCCCGGCCCGTGTGGTGACGCTGGACCGGAACTATCGTTCCACGAAACCCATTCTGGATGCGGCCAATGCGGTGATCGGCGAGGCGACGGAGCGGTTCACCAAAGATCTGTGGACCGAACGGGCGTCGGAGGAAAAGCCGCGACTGGTTACCATCTGGGACGATACCGCCCAGGCGAACTACATCGCCGCTCGGGTGCTGGAAGAGCGGGAGGCGGGAACACCGATGAAGCAGCAGGCGGTGCTGTTCCGGGCTTCGCATCATAGCGGCACGCTGGAAGTCGAACTGACGCGGCGCAACATTCCGTTCGTGAAGTTTGGCGGCCTCAAGTTTCTCGACAGCGCCCATGTGAAGGACGTGCTGGCGCTGCTGCGCTTTGCCCAGAACCCACGCGACCGCATCGCGGGCTTTCGGGTGTTGCAGCTTCTCCCCGGCGTGGGGCCGGGTTCGGCCCGACGCGTGCTGGATACGATGGGCGAGAGTGCGCATCCATTCGAGGCGCTGAAGGATGTCAAAGCGCCGCAGCGCAGTGGCGAGGCCTGGGCGGGTTTCGTGAATATGCTGACAGCTCTCGGCAGCCATCAGGTCGGCTGGCCGGGCGAGATCGCGGCTGTGCGGTACTGGTATGAGCCGCATCTGGAGCGGCTGCATGAGGACGCCTCCACGCGGCTGGCCGATCTGGTGCAGCTTGAGCAGATCGCCGGGGCGTATCCGTCACGAGAGAAGTTCCTGACCGAACTGACGCTGGACCCGCCGGATGCCACATCCGACCAGGCTGGCGTGCCGTTGCTGGATGAAGACTATCTGATCCTCTCCACCATTCATTCCGCCAAGGGACAGGAATGGAAGAACGTGTTCGTCATGAACGTGGTCGATGGGTGCATTCCGTCTGATCTGGCCACAGGTGAGAAGGACGACATCGAGGAGGAGCGCCGACTGTTCTATGTCGCTATGACGCGGGCGAAAGACAGTCTCGATATCATGGTGCCGCAGCGTTTTTACGTGCATGGCCAGCACAGCCGGGGAGACCGGCATGTCTATGCCTCGCGCACCCGCTTTATTGACCGGGACATGCAGCCTTTGTTCCAGTCCATGGCCTGGCCGGTCGTGAAACCGGAAGAGCAGGCCCGGCAGGAGGCGGTGCAGTCCGTGCAGATCGACATGGCCGCCCGTCTGCGCGGCATGTGGTCGTAAGGAAGCAGACAGATGTGCAATCTCTATTCCATGACTTCCAACCCACAGGCGATCAAAGACGTTGCAAAAGTCCTCGAGGATCGCACGGGGAATCTCCAGCCATTGCCCGAGATTTACCCGAACACGATGGCGCCAATCGTGCGGAATGGCACGAACGGTCGTGAACTGGTCATGGCGCGCTGGGGCATGCCGACACCGCCTGGTTACCTGAAAGGCCATAAGGTGGATCGGGGTGTGACCAATATCCGCAATCCGACCTCGACATGGTGGAAGCGCTGGGAAGGTGTGGCGCATCGCTGTCTGGTGCCGTTGACGGCGTTCTCGGAACCTGAGCGTCTGCCTGACGGGAAATCACGACCGTTGTGGTTTGCCCGTAGCGACGGAGAGCCGCTGGCTTTCTTTGCCGGGATCTGGTGCCGGTGGACATCCGTGCGGAAACTGGCAGACGGGGAGACGACGGATGACCTGTTCGGGTTTCTGACCACCGAGGCTAACAGGGAAGTGGGCGCGATCCATCCGAAGGCCATGCCGATGATCCTGACGCAGCCAGACGAACTTGATGTTTGGATGAATGCGTCTGTCAGCGAGGCTTTGCGGCTTCAGAAGCCTTTGTCGGATGGCATGCTTGCTTGGGTCGATCCTCCGCGGCCTTTGGAATGACTGCAACGGGGGGATTTCAGAGTGTCCGGTTATGGACCGTAAACACAATAAGCAGTCACTTGCTTTTGCAAAAAGATGGTGGGCAATCAAAGGGTGGGCGCTTAAGTGCAGCGCTGATGCGCCCAACACTTGTCAGGCCTTTGCTTTTGATCCGGAGGGCTTGTTGTCTCGTCTAGCATCAATCAAAACCACATCTCTATTCCCTTCCAAGTCCAATTTCTTAAGAATTGATTTTACCCTCTGAAACTCGGATTCCGTGAAGTAGAGAATGGCTTTGATAGCCTGTTTTGCATCACTTGCTGCCTGATAAATTTCTGCCTGTTTGGCTAAGTTCTGCTCCAGTTTAGTATTTTTAGCGAGCTTCATTTCAATAAGGGTTTTTTCCCGGCTTCGACTGGCCTTAAAATCGACAGGACCGCGGCCATCGTTTACTTCGGCACTAATGTCGGACGGTGTGCCAAACCAAACTAAGCGATACAGGACATGCAAGTCCTTCTCGCGCTCAATCGGTAACCCCTTGTCATCGTAGAAGAAGCGTTGCCCCCCCTTATTCTCGATCACATCCTTCAAATAGGCTAAGCGAGCATGAGCCTCTTCATAGGTATTTCTCCCGATCTTATAAAACTCTGTTTGCGCAACCAGAATAGCTTGAAGATGCTGCAACTGCTTTATGAACATATATTCAATAGCGAAAACCCTCTCTTCGCTCAAATCATTCGCTTGATCGCCCTGCATCTCCTTCAAACGAATGAAATAGTCGATGATATTCGGAAACTTTTGTATAGTCGCAAGCGCGGCGGCGGAGCGGTCCTTCTGCGTCGGCTTTGGCTCCCTCGGCTTCCGCCAGCGTCGCCGTCCCTGCCTTGTAGCAGAGGGTGTGACAGGCTTAACTCTCCGACGCAGTTCTTCTTCAAAGTATCCGAAGACAGCCGCTCTGATCTGTGGATCAGGGATGGCATCCGGTATCTCTTCAAATTGGCCAATTAGGTCTTTGCGATTAATCCAGTTTTCATCGCGGGTGAGCATATCTCTAGGAGTCAAGATAATATAGTCACCGTTGATCGTAGGCAGTTTATATCGCTTCCTTGCCCAACTCTGGGTCTCGTAATGAAATATAGCTCGATCCACCCACACCTCTTTTATGGCATCTGAGGGCAGATGGGCGGCGGCAAATGCCTCAGTATATCGGCAGAGAAAGTCTTTAATTAGATTAGTGGTGAAATCGCTTATGTTGTCGCGACCCACTCCATCCGCCACAAGGCACACTTTCTCGATATGGCTACTTTCAGTTATTTTTTCCTTACCAAAATCCGAGAATATGACATGCAGATTGGCATGCAAATTTCTGGCAAAGTCTATGCCTAAACCAGCGCCATGGTTCCCGCTCACAGAAAATCCTAGCCAGTTTTGCTTGACCTCCGGAAAACAGTACCAATTTTGCAGTTGGCCTTCGCTTACACTCCCCGCCGCCGCACGATCCCTCAGAAACACAAGGTATTGAATAATATTTTCGTGAAGTTCGACATATTCAGATTTTTCACTATGGAAAAGCAAAAATGGATCAATGAACAATGGCAGGTCATTGATAACCGATACGTTTAGCGCCCCGTATGCTTCAAATACGTTCTCATCGATGCCAAAATGGTCGCTCAGAAACGTGGACATTTACTACTCTCCTGACCAAATATTAAATCGATTTGACAATCCTTTAGCATATCAAGACCTCAGAATCGTTGCGAAAATGTGGATTATGCACCATGCGCAAGGTCCATTTTCGGGCCCGGTCGCGCAGCCCGGTTATGATCACAGAGGCCACTGCGGCCTGCCTGGTCCCTCGTTGCGGAGACGAGAGACAGCTATGAGGGGGGAAGCTGACGGTCGACTGCAAATCGGTAAGAGTGGAGAAGCCGACACTCATATGCTCGACAACATCTGCTGCCAAGCACAGAGCTATCAACGAATCGGTTCATCCAGTTACATTCCTGATTGCCTCTTGATATCCGAACGCAGATTGCTGCTTGGCGGGAGAGGGCGTGGCTGATTTAGATTGACGATGAAGGGTGTTAGCCTTTCGGACGTGAGCTGGGCGATGATCCTGAGTTGGCTCCTCGGTCAGCATGTTGTCTGGCTGTGTACCACAGTTCTCGAAAGCGTATTGAACGGCTTTATTTACAGCGTGCGGTTGTTCTCACTGTCGCTTACGAGCCATGCCGGGGCTGAAGACTGCATCGGTCGCCTGCTTCGCGGCCTCATTGTCGCAGCGCTTGTAATCAAAGATATCCGCTCTCACCGGTCGTCACGTAAGCCATAGTGCGGCATCTGTTGTTCTCCTCCAAAGCCGGGAAAACAGTCAGCACAGAGCGACAGGACGTACAATCCTCACTTCAAGCTCTCAGGGCTTAACGACGACACGCCGTAGGTCGGGTCCCAAAAACGGACCTTGATGCTGAAAAAATGCTTAGGGGGGAAATGCCTGCTGAAGCTCGGTTACAAATATTCGAAGCTTGGGTGTCATGACCGAGCCCGCATTATAGAGCAAATGCATGGGTCTGTCAGGAATTGTCCAATGTGACAGGATGCGGACAAGGCTTTGGTTCTGTATTTCTGGAAGCAGCGCTGGCTCATATCCCAGCAGGATCCCGTCGCCAGCAAGCGCTGCAGAATGCAGGACGCTTGAGTCATTACTGATAATCTTGCCAGAGATGGGGACAGAGCGCGTAATGCTCCCCCGTGAAAAAGACCATGTCGCTACAGGACCGCCAGCATTTTCATACACGAGACACTGGTGCTCGGTCAGATCTTCAGGCGTATCTGGAATTCCATGTTTTTCCAGATAATTCTGAGTGGCGCAGATGGCCCGTCGATAGGCCGTCAGAGGACGACTGATGGCTGTGAGGTCCGTGTCCAGTTTGCCAATTCGGATAACGGCTTCATGGCCATCCATCGTGGGATGGACCCGTTGGTCTGTCAGAGACAACTGGAACTGGACTTCCGGATATCTTTTTTGAAAATCTTGAAGAAACGGAAGAAATACCGTTCGCCCGAAGGTAACGGGGACACTGACAGATAACGTTCCGCGCGGTGTACCAAGCGTATTGGCCGCCAGACTGTCCGCCCGTTCGGCAGCCTTTAGCACAAGGTGACACTGCTCGCAGTAAAGTCGTCCGGTTTCTGTCAGGCTTTGACGACGGGTGGTCCGATGCAGCAGGCGCGCGCCAAGATGACGCTCGAGAGCCTCTATATGTTTGGCCACCATCTGTGGCGACAGGTTCAGACGCTGGGCGACCGCTGCAAAAGAGCCCAATTCTACAACCTTGATGAAAACCTTCATGCTGGTCAGACGGTCAAGCATTCATCACCCTTAGTTGTGACTGATGTCTTATATAGACGATTTATCCTCGAAAAAAGAAGAATATGCTGAGCTTTCCGATTGATGAGCAAGCCATTCTCTGATGGAGACTTTCGAAATGCCTGTTTTTCTTTCTCGTATGGGTCACCCGGACGGCGACGGGTGAGGGGAACAAGTCGTGGCCCATGTGCTGTCTCTCAAACGTATGATTTAGGCAGACAGTCTCCTGGTCTCCGCTTTTCGGTTGCCTGTCAGACCGTACGGCCGGGTGCCCCTACAAGAATTTAAGTCTCGATTACTTCACGCTGATAGTGCGATTTTCTTACGCTGGAAAATGAAAGGAATTCCTATGCTTATGAACGCTCCTCAATGGTACACGATAGGTGATGCCCGTATCCTGAAAATTCAGGATCTGACGCTGGCTGCACTCTCCCCAGAACAGCTGCTTCCAGACTGGGATGGCGCGCGTGCTCTTCAGGTTTATCCTCAATTGTCTGAAACGCTGGATGTTTCAGGAGCAAAGATCCTTTTGAGCATTCATAGCTGGTTGATTGAGGATCGCGGCCGGAAAATTCTTGTCGATACGGGAGCCGGAAATAACAAAGCACGCCCAGCGGCACCGTATTTTGATCATTTACAGACTGCATGGCTTGAAAATCTAATGCGCGCTGGTGTCCGACCGGAAGAAATCGATTTTGTTCTTCTGACACATCTGCATGTCGATCATGTCGGGTGGAATACACGAAAGCAGAACGGCACCTGGGTTCCCACCTTCCCGAATGCTCGGTATCTCTTTTCCAAAGCCGAATACGACTTTTTTAGTGATTCGGCTCATGATACTGCCCGTAATAAAACCAGCTTCATGACACGCGAAGATAGCGTTGATCCAATTGTTTTGGCGGGTCTTGCAGACCAGATTGACGTGGATGGGACGGAAATCCTCGAGGGGTTTTCCTTTCACCCGACACCGGGGCATACACCCCATCATGCATCTATTGTCCTGAAGTCTGGCACAGAGTGTGCACTCTTTACGGGGGACGTCATGCATCATCCGATTCAGGTTAGTTTTCCGGAGTGGAGTGCCGTTTTTGACGCAGATCCTCAGACAGCCATTACGTCGCGCAAATGGGCCTTGGATTACGCTGTCGAACACGACGCTACAGTGTTTACCACGCATTTTCCGATGACATCCGCAGGTAGAGTAATACCACACAATAAGAAAATAGACTGGTATTTCCGCTAGATTTCTATTTTTAAATCTTCCAGGTCGAAGGGAGGGTGGCAAGAAAATCCATAACGATTTGTGTGCGTGCAGGCGTATGGCGTTTCTCCAGCCGCACGGCAGAAAGAGGTTCCTCAGCGATCCGCCAGTCCTTTAACACCTCGACGACATGGCCCCTTCGAAGATCATCAAGACCCAGCCATGCAGGTGCCCACCCGATGCCGAACCCGGCCCGAATGATGCTCCAGGCGGTCTCAGCATCGTCAAAGACATGCTTTGATCGGGGAACATAACGTATGGTCTTTCCATCTATCGGTGACACGAAGCGCCAATTGTCGATTTGGCCTGTTCCCTTATTCCTGAAGCCGATTTGCGTGTGTCCTGCCAGATCCGCCGGTGTTTCCGGCACACCATGACTCTGAAGATATTCGGGGGTGGCACATGCGACCCAAGGGAACGAGTATAGTTTGCGAGAGATATGGCCGGGCAGACCGACGAGACTACCAGAGCGGATAGCGAGATCAATGCCACGTGTGGCGAGATCCGCCATTTCGTCACCCAGTTGGATTTCGATATTGATTTCTGGATGTGCATGCAGGAACGCGGGTAGTTCAGGCATGATACAGGTTCGCGCAAATGCTGTTGGAGCAGTGACCCGGACACGTCCGACGGCACTTTGGGTTCCCAATTCAGCGAGTGACGTTTCTATTTGTGCCAGGCTGTCCAGCAAATGACGACCCTGACTAAGCAGACGGTCACCCTCGTCAGTAAGGGAAAGCGCATGCGTCGTTCGGTGCAGCAGACGAACCCCATGCTTTTGTTCAAATCGAGCTAGGGCCTTTGACATGGCTGAAGTTGTAACGCCCGCGCGACGAGCTGCCTCTGCGAATGAGCCAGCTTCAACGATGCGAACGAACCACAAAAGCTGAAGAAGGCCCGGAGACAGTGATGGTGTGGACATGCAGTCAACACTGACATGAACGCTACTGAGCTTCAAGAGCATCCTCATCTGCCACATATTAAGTCTTACTTAGAATGGAGAGAGAGATGAAATACTTAGTCTTACTGACGCCGGCTGCCGGCAAGAAAGTGGAAGACATCGCACCGCACATGGTTCCGGAGATCAAGGCGGTTTGGGAGTCTTATAATAATGGCGTGCTCCGCGAGTTCTATTTCTCGGCAAGCCCGCCTGTCGTTACTCTGATCTATGAAGTAGCTGATGAAGCCACTCTTCACTCCGAACTCGACCGCTTACCTATGATTCAGGAACATTTGCTTGATCGTCAGGTGGTAGCGCTAGGCCCATTCGTACAGTTTCAGGCCTTGTTCGATAAAAGCCTGTTGGGACCAGCATAAGGTGGTCACGGCGGCATATTCGGATAATCCTTGGATTTGATTGGAGTTATCACATCGCAGACCCGGAATGATCTTCTGGTGACAAAGAGATGAAAAAACATCATCCGTTGAACATGATATTGAAGGGTACGGGCAATACTGTGAAGTTGGCTCATCTGCCTCCAGAGAGCAGTATTGCCAGCACATTCAAGGACGCCGACCTGGTCGACTCCTTTAGCCTAATACCTCATAATGATGTGCCCTACGACATAGACCTTATAGCGCATATCATTTTTGATCGCCCTGCCTGGTGGGTTCGTGGCCTTCTGGCAATACGCGATAATATCGTAGCTCTCTTCGGTCTAAAAACAACGGACGAACTGCGATGTAAGGCGCGCGCAACGGGAAACAAATCCATCGATTTTTTCCCGGTTCTTGCGCGTAATTCAAGTGAACTTGTACTGGGTGAAAATGACCGGCACCTTGATTTCAAAATTTCGATCTTGCTTCGAATGCCAGTGAATGGAAGCGATTTCGAAGTAATTGTCACGACCGTCGTCCACTGCCACAACAATCTGGGCCGTCTTTATCTGGCCTTGATTAAGCCGTTTCATTTCCTTGTCGTTCGGTCAAGCTTGAAACGTGTAGGAAGGAAAGCTTGAGCCTTTACGATGACAAAAGAGCTTGTTGAGACAAAGCGATGTGTTCCCAAAAAGTCATATAACCCCAGATAAGACGAGAAAAACCCGTTTCCGCACAGCACAGTTTTGCATAATCTATATTGTTTCCTGTTGATGATCGGGTCAGTTCATTGTTTTCTGCAAGGCGCGACCCTTACCGATGCTTGCGGCGAGAAACGCTGCCACAACCCCAGCAGTGCCTGCGAGGACAAGCATGTCCTGATAGCTTCCCTGCGCCTGGCGCAGTATGCCCGCGAGGGACGCGGCACAAGCTGCGCCAATCTGGTGCCCGAAGACGATCCAGCCGAACACGATGGGAGCAGACCGTTCTCCAAATGCCATGTTGGACAGACGCAAGGTTGGCGGAACTGTTGCGATCCAGTCGAGGCCGTAGAATATTCCGAAGATCATCAGACTTTCAGGCGAGAAATCGATGAAGGGCAGCGCAATCAGCGACAACCCCCGCAACCCGTAATAGGAAAACAGCAACCAGCGTGCATCTAGCCTGTCTGTCAGCCAGCCGGACAGCGTCGTGCCGACAAGATCGAACATCCCCATCATGGCCAGATAACCGGCTGCTGGAACTTCCCCGATGCCATGATCGGCACAGATCGCGATGAAGTGCGTACCAATCAGTCCATTCGTGGTGAAACCGCAGACAAAGAAGGTGGCGAACAGAAACCAGAAGTCTCGTTTGCGCGCAGCCGCCAGAAGGGCTGTTATGGCCGTGCGTAAGGGGTTCTGGTCCGTATACCGAAGCGACTCATGATCCGGCTCTGCCCCATGCGGCACCAGTCCACGATCAGCCGGGTGCTCGGGCAGGAAAAGAGCCACAAGGGGCACCAGTATCAGGGTGGTTGCGGCAACGGCCATGACAGGTGCCTGCCAGCCGAAATGATGGGCAAGTGCCGCAAGACCCGGCAGGAAAAGCAATGAACCTGTTGCCGTGCTGGCAGCCAGTAACCCCATGATCGTGCCACGCCGGGCCACGAACCAGCGGTTTACCACTGTGGCACCCAGCACCATCGCCACCGCACCCGTCCCGAAACCCGTCAGCACACCCCAGGTCAGAAAAAACTGCCAGGGTTGCGTCATCCCCAGTGACATGAGCGTCGACAGACCGATCAGCAGCAGCGCACCAATCAGCATGCGGCGGATGCCGAACTTCTGCATGAGGGCTGCGGAGAAAGGCCCAACGAGCCCGTACAGGAAGATGCCCACTGCGGCCGAGAGGGAAATGCTGCTGCGGCTCCAGCCCAACGCGTCCTGCAACGGCATCATCAGCACGCCGGGAGTGGCCCGGACACCAGCGGATACCAGCAGTGAGAGAAACGTGAGCCCGACCACCAGCACGAAGACATGCGGGCGTTGTGTTCTCATGTTTCGGGGTATGGCAAGCTTCATATGACTGACCGGTAAGTTACGTTGTCCCGACCGTGGGGGCCGATCGGGAACATCGTCAAGTTGCGAGTTTGGAAATGTTGTCTCACACAGCGGCCTGGTCTCTTCAGCCTTAAACCCCGTGAAACCTGTTGATCTCCCGCGCGATCCATTCCGGTTTCTCATCGGGCACCCAGTGGCCGCAGTCGGGGATGACGCCGCCCTGCACATTATCCGCTACCAGCTTCATCGAGCGCAGTGGGATCTCGCCCATGCAATGTGAGCCGCCATAGGCAAGGACCGGAATTGTCAGCTTCGTTCTCGCCAGTTCGCGGCTTTGCACTGCGGTTTCCGGAAAGGCGCGATAGTAATTGAAGCCGGCGCGCATCCCACCGAGCCCGCTATAGCAGCGCACGTATTCGGTGATGTCGGCTTCCGTGATCGAACGCGGGTCGAACGCATAGCGCTTGAAGAAGAAGCTAAGATACTCGCGCTCGCGCCCGGTAAGGAGTGCTTCCGGTAAGTCAGCCTCCTGATGGAAGCCGAAATGCCAGTATTCCTTCGATGCATCATCGTCGCTTTCTATGCCGAGGATCTTGCTTTCGAGGAACACCAGACTCTTGACCTCGGTAGGGTGACGAGCGGCATAGGCATAGGCCACCCGTGCGCCATTATCATGCGCCACCAGGCGGATGCTTGCGAAGCCAAGGTGGCGGACGAGTGCGTGCAACTCGTCGGCGACGGTGTTGCTGTCGTAACCGCTGGCCGGCCGCGAGGAATCGCCGGCACCGCGCATGTCGACCGCGATCACTTCATGGCCCGCCTCGACAAGGTGGGGAATGACGCGATGCCATTCGTACCACGTCTGGGGCCAGCCATGGACGAGCAGCACCGGCTCGCCTTGACCTGCGCGGACATAATGGAGGCGCACGTCGCCGATCTGGGCCATGGCGTGTGTCAGGGTAGGGTGGGGCATGTCGTGTCTCCTGTCTGTCAGGCGGAGGGAACGAGAAAGGCCTGAAGTGCTGCAAGCAGAGCTTCAGGCTGTTCCTCGGCCGGATAATGGCCGCTGTCGGGAATGATGATAGATTGCACGTCATCGGCGACGGATCGGAGTTCCTGTTCGACCATGTCGCCGCACGCAAGGGCGCCGGAGAAGGCCAGCACCGGTAGTGCGATCCTGCGTGCCATACGCCGACGATATTGCGGGATCGAAGCATCGATTGCCCGGTAATATTCAAAGCTCGCGCGCAGGGCTTTGGGGTCGCGCCGCAGTTGTTCGATGTAAAAGTCACGCGCAGCAGCGGGGAGCGCCTCCGGTGAACCCGCCTTGGTGGCGAACTGGTAGCCGAAATAGATCGCCTCACGGCCCCGGACCAGCGCCTCGTTAACGCCGAGCGCACGGTTGAAGTTAAAGTGCCACAGGAAGTCGCTGGTGCGTCGGTCGTCGCTAATTAGGGGCGGCGACGCGGAGAGACCCGGGATGATCGCCTCTCCCAGCGCAATGCGGGCAATCCGCTCCGGCCGATCAGCAGCCATCGCGTAGCCGGTCCACATTCCGATGTCGTGACCGACCATGGCAAAGCGTTCGTGGCCGAGCGCATCCATGAGCGCGAACATGTCGGCGGACAGCGTATCGGCATCATAGCCATCCTCCGGCTTGTCGGAGAGGCCGACGCCGCGCGGGTCGACGGCGATGACGGTGAAGCGTTCGGCCAGCGGCAGCATGAGTGCGCGCCACGCGAACCAGTTTTGCGGCCAACCGCCGAGCAGCAGCAACGCAGGCCCTTGGCCGCCGATTACGGCATGCAGACGCACGGCGCCGATATCGATCAGATAGCTCTTGAAGGTATCGGTAAAGCCATCCGGCAGAAGGGGAACGCCCGTTACCGAACCAAAGCCAGAGACAGGTTCGCCGATCGAAAATCCGGCAGGTAGCATGCGCATCATCCTTTATGTGATACGCAGCACATATATTGCTCAGTGCCGATCTGCAAGCATTCTGTGATGAGTGTTACATAATTTTAGCGGGGAAGCAGGCGATCCAGGAACAGGTCGGCTGCAGCGAGGAGCGTCGGTTGTGAGACGCCATCTACGGTTTCGATCGATATCCCATTGAGGAACGTCATGACGCAGGCCGCGAGTGCCTTCTCATCGGCTTCGGGCGCCAGTTCGCCACTCTGTTTTGCCTTTAACAGACGCTCTGCGAGGAGGATGCGGATGCGTTCGCGCTGGTCTCGCAGGAAGGTACGAACGGGATCACTGATAGGCCCAAGATGGCAAGCGCCGAGCACGATCAGACAACCGCGCGGTTCGTCATGGCGGGTAAAGGTCTGGATTGTCTCGGCCAGCATTGATCGTAGCGCATCGCGCACGTCACCGTCACCGGTCAGCGCCCGCATGGTCGAGCCGCCATCGGATGCGACGTACAGTTCGACCGCTTCGCGGAAGAGGTCTTCCTTGCTGCCGAAGGCGGCGTAAATGCTGGGTGAGTTGATCTGCATGGCATCGACAAGCTGAGTCATCGATGCACCGTCAAAGCCATGCCGCCAGAACACGTTCATGGCGCTTCGGAGTGCTGCGTCCCGATCAAAGGTACGCGGTCTGCCGCGTCGTGCTGCAGGCGTCTTCGTCATTCTGGTCCCCAATATGTGCCGAGTGATACATATAGGTGAGGCGCCTGAAGAAGAACAGAACGGCTCTTGCCAAAGGCCGACTGCGCGGATCTATCAGTCCTGGCCATTTTTCAAATGCGGTCGTTTTCGGGATGCTTCAGGTGCAAGATTTTCGTTTCGAGCCTACACCGGATCCCCTAAATGTTCCCGCATCCACCTTGCCTCTTCGCTGGGACTGCGACGGAAATGGCGCTTGAAGTCTCTGCTGAACTGGGCGGGACTGGCATAGCCGACTTCGGCGGCAATAGCAGCAATCGCTCCCTTACGCCGTGCGATCATCAGTCTGGCTTCGTGCAACCGTAAAGCCTTGATGTACTGGATCGGAGTGTTGCCGGTAAGGGACTTAAAGCCAGCGTGATAGGAAGGGACACTCATACCGACCGTTGCAGCGAGTTCCGATACCGACAAGCCTTCATTATAGCGTTCGCGGATCAGCGACAGGCTTTGCACGATCCTGTCTGTCGTGTCATTGCGACGCAGCGCCGCCATGAGCGAGCCGCCCTGAGGACCGATCAGGACGCGATAATGCAACTCGCGCAGCAACCCCGGACCAAGAATGGCGAGTTCCTGCGGATGATGAAGAGCATGAAGCAGACGCTGGAGCGCACCCGTAATGGAGGGCATCATCCGACTGGAAACCAGACTTCTTGCCTGCACCTTCTCATCGTGACCAATCTGCCCATCCAGGGTGGTCACGATTTCAGCTGCAAGCTGCAGGTCAAAATCAAAGTAGATGGCAAGCAGAGGCCGAGCAGGACTAGCCTGCGAAGCCATCCGAAAAGGCACTGGAACCGAAACGGCAAGATAATGGTCAGCGTCATATCGGTAGACCTCGCCATTGAGGAAGCCCTGCTTGGTCCCTTGCAAGACGAAGACCGCACCAGGGCGATACAGGACCGGTACATCTTCAAGGATGGTATCGGAACGCAGGATGCGGATACCCGGCAAGAGCGTGGCATTGTAGCCAGGTCGGGGGGCGAGTTCGGCGGCCAGCGCGAGAAGAGAAAAGGATTCAGGTGAAGGAATCATAGGATCGAGCAAGAAAATTAGAGGAATTGCGATGGAAAATGCATCAAGACAATATTATTGATCAAAGCATGAATACGATCAAGCAGAGTGAAGCCATGTCAAAGCAAACTTTTTTCATCACGGGCGCCAATTCAGGGTTTGGTTTTGCCATTGCCCAGGCCGCCCTTGAGGCAGGGCATCGGGTGATTGGCACAGTCCGGTCGCAAACCGCACGCGCGTCCTTACTGGAACGACTGCCGGATGTTGGCGTAGTCCTGTGTGACGTTACCGAGTTCGACAGTATTCCCGCCATCGTCGCACAGGCAGAAGAAGACCACGGCCCGATCGACGTGCTCATCAATAATGCAGGCTATGGGCATGAGGGCATTCTGGAGGAATCCCCGCTCGGGGAAATGCGCCACCAGTTCGACGTCAATGTCTTCGGAGCTGTTGTGGTCGCCAAAGCCTTCCTGCCGCGTTTTCGCGAACGTCGCAGCGGGTTTATCGTGAACGTGACCTCAATGGGAGGTCTGATCACCATGCCGGGCATAGCGTATTATTGTGGCAGTAAGTTTGCCCTGCAGGGGATTTCGGAAGTCATGCGTGCAGAAATGGCGCCCTTCGGCGTTCATGTCACGGCGCTGTGCCCCGGATCATTCCGCACAGACTGGGCCGGGCGTTCGATGGTCAGGACCGAGCGCTCGATCGCGGACTATGACGCTCTGTTCGATCCGATCCGGGCTGCACGACACGAGAAGGACGGCAAGCAGTTGGGCGATCCGGCGAAACTCGCCGCCGCAGTGCTTAAGCTTGTTGCGTCGGACGCGCCGCCTCCGCAACTCCTCTTGGGCAGTGACGCCCTGCGCCTAGTTCGTGACCGTCTCTCTCGCATGGAAAAAGAAATTGCCGATTGGGAAGAAGTGACCCGGTCAACGGATGGCTGATGCTTCTAGAGAGCGGATTTTTCGAACCCAATCTCGGTTGTGAGCGCGTAAGTACCGGGTCTGCTTACGCGCTTACCTCGGAAATTGAGTCTATCGCTATATTTGTTTTTAAGGCAACGCGGACTTTTGGTATTGATCACCAATTATCCAAAAACATTCATAACCGATGTATGCTGTGAAACAGTCTTTGCGATGCGTGCAGCCACGCCCAGCGCGAAAAGCGCCGCCATTTGACGAAATAGTGCCGCAGTGTCCGTCGCGACTTCATTTCTCATTGCCTGTACGTCTGAACGGTTCATGACCCGTTTTGCCGGTTAAGGTGTGCAAGTCGTGGGCAGCCGGTAGCCTTTGAGTGAAAGTCGGGTATCGTCATTGTTATTATTCAGCACAGCTGATTTATGAATTGCCCCTTTGAGGACACTGGATCTAAGGTTACGAACGAGTGTTCGTGAGACAAAGAACAAAAGCGGGAGCCGGCTCCCCTGCGTGATATTGTGAACGAAACGCGCGAGGTGTTTCGTGAATATGGTTATGAAGGTGCGTCGATGCGCGATCTGGCTTATGGCGTGACGTCCGCGACACCTAAGACGCAGGAAGCCATCAGGGTATTTTTCAAGTCTGTGCGAGAGGCCATGACCCGCATCCTGCGGACAGGAAAGATCGGGTCTCCCGAAGCGACTGCTGATGCGCTGGCTCAGCTGGAAAGAGCAATGCTCTGGATTGCGATGGAAGGGGACAACTGGCTGGTCTTGAGCCCAGCCGCAGAAAGAAGAGTAAGTCGTCGCTATGACCAACGTCCTTCTGTTTATCGCCGTCGTTGTGGTTTGGGGACTGACGTGGTTCGCCATGCATCTTCAGCTTGGGGCTGGGCCGGTAGAGATCGCTATCTTCTGGCGTTTCGCACTTTCGCTCGTTCTGCTCGGGGGCTGGTTATGTCTGGCGGGACGGTTGAGAAGACCGGCAGCGGCAAGTATTCCATGGCTGATAGCCATGGGGATCTGTCTGTTCTCCGGCAATTATCTCGTGCTCTACCGGGCAGCGGCTTATCTGCCGAGCGGCATGGTCTCGGTAATCTTCAGTCTGGTGAGCGTCCTGAATGCCTTGAACCTCTGGCTCTTCTTTCGTCAGCGGCCTGACGCACGAATTATTGGCGGCGGTTTTCTGGGAGTAATGGGCGTCGCACTGCTGCTTGGCGGAGATCATGGGGGAGGGGCACGAGACGGCAGCCTCACCGGGGTTGGGCTTGCACTGGCGGGCACTCTATTCTTTTCACTGGGCAATATGGTTACCCGCAGGATCGGACGTTTCGATCTGGATCTGCCGAATGCCGTCTTCTATGCGATGGCAATGGGCACGCTCATCGTTGGAACGGTTGCCCTGACGCAGGGATACAGCTTCACTATTCCGCTTACCGCAGCGTGGCTTGGGGGATTGGCCTATCTGTCCGTATTCGGCTCCGTCATCGGATTTCTGACCTATTTGTCTTTGGTGCACCGGATTGGAGCGGACAGGGCCGGCTATACGACGATCCTTTCCCCTGTTCTGGCTCTTGCGGTATCAGGCATTTTTGAAGGGACGCAGTGGACGCTTGTTATGCTGATCGGGCTCGTAGTCGTCTTGGCAGGCAATGTGCTGGCCTTCGTGCGGCAGCGGCCTGTTCCGGTGCCTGTCGAGGTGGAGCAGGCGTGAGTTTCCGTCATCATCGCATGCAGAAAAGGCGACAGACATGACGGATAAAACTCTGATCATTGTGGACCTGCAGAACGATTATTTCCATGGTGAGCGTTGGCCGCTGGGGGCATTGAGGATGCTGCAGGCAACGGCCGTCTCGTCCTGAGGCGCTTTCGGGAAAAAGATATGGCGGGTACCGGTGTTTCAAGGGGCAATCTAGCGGACTCAAGAGGGCGTGATACTTCGCCCGCGATCCCACATATATGAGTAAAGAACTGAGATAGCGGTTTCGCGCTTAATGGTGAGCATAGCCGCCCGCATGCGCGGCATGTAGTCGTAAGGGAGCGGGATCGATGTGCAATCTCTATTCCATGACCTCCCACCCGCAGGCGATCAAGGAAATTGCGAAAGTCCTTGAGGATCGCAGGGGCAATCTTCAGCCGCTGCCCGAGATCTACCCAAACATGATGGCGCCGGTCGTACGGAATGGCGAGAACGGCCGTGAACTGGTCATGGCGCGCCGGGCTATGCCGACACCGCTCGGTTACCTGAAAAGACATAAGGTCGATCGCGGTGTGACAAATAGTCGCAATCCGACCTCGACATGGTGGGCGCGATGGGAAGGTGTCCAACAACGCAGTCTGGTGCGGCTGACAGCGTTGTCGGAACCGGAGCGCCTGCCTGACGGGAAATCACGACCGGTGTGGTTTGCCCGCAGCGACGGAGAGCCGCTGGCTTTCTTTGCCGGGATCTGGCGCCGGTGAACATCCGTGCGGAAACTGGCGGACGACGAGACGACGGATGATCTGTTTGTGTTTCTGACCACAGAGGCCAATCGGGAAGTCGGCGCGATCCATCCTAAGGCCATGCCGGTTATTCTGACTCAGCCGGATGAGCTGGACGTATGGATGAACGCCCCAGTGGCTGCGGCTTTGCGTCTTCAACGGCCTCTGCAGGATGGTCTGTTGGTCTGTGTTGAAGTCCTGCGTTCTTTGGAGTGAGAGCCATAAAGCCGAAAGAGGACTTGCCTTCATCCCCGTCATCCGCTCGGTCATAGCCCGTTCCGCAAAGCAGACGTGGCCATGACGAGCAGCGAGAGAAAGGAAAGCGGAAATGATCTGATCAGGCGGGAAGAACTACACTTTTCCCACCATCGGCCATTGTGATTGACCCGACCATGAAGCTGGCCTCGTCAGATGCGAGAAAGGCGATCACCCTTGCGATCTCCTCTGGCTGAGCCGCACGTCCGATGGGGGCGTGTTTGCCATAGTCTGCAAGGGCTGATCGGCCGTCTGTATGAATATGGTTGAGAATATTGGTCACGGTATCTCCAGCGCACACGGCATTCACCCGGATCCCATGGCCGATTGCTTCCACTGCAAGGGTCCGGGTGAACTGTGCGAGAGCCCCTTTTGATGCGGCATAAGCTGCGATCGATGGAAATGTCTGAAAGCAGGCATAGGAGCCGACATTGACGATAGCTCCGCTACCGTTCGGGATCATCGCACGCATCGCCTCACGCGAGTGCAGGAATACGCCCCGGATATTGACGGCGAAGATGCGGTCCCAGTCCTCAAGAGTCATGTCCACCACCAGTTTGTTGATGATGATGCCCGCATTATTTACGAGAATATCCAGCTGACCGAACTGTTCCACCGCTGTTGTCACAGCTAGTCGGGCAGCGCCTTCTTCTGTCACGTCCCCGACGAGTGGGAATATGCCAGGCCGGGCAAGGGCGCTGACACAGGGATCGCAGTCCTCCGCAATAACCGATGCCCCACGCGCATGAAGTAGTTCCACAGTTGCGCGACCGATCCCGCTTGCAGCGCCGGTGACAATCGCGACTTTGCCTGCAAAATTTCCTGATGTGTTTTCCGGATCCATACAAACCTCCTGTGATGTCGAGGACATTATCTGGAGTGACCGGGCCATAAGTTTAATACCGAATATTCGGGATGGGTTATACGGCTGGGCAGATACAATCTGTCACGGCTTCTTTGCACCGCGCACGGCGGCAATAAAGGTCTTCACCGCAGTCGACCGATGACGGTGCGGGGGATAGTAAAGCGCAAAGCCAGGAAAAGTGGCGGAATACTCCGTCAGCAGGGGAAGAAGATGGCCGGCCTCAATGAGCGGCTGGACCTCGCTCTCAACCCATAATGCAATGCCCGCACCAGCAACGGCGGCATCAAGTGCGGCCCGCTGATCATTGAAGGTCAGCGGGCCGGATACGGCTACGGAGAACCAGACGCCGTTTTCGCAGAATTCCCAGTTGTACAAGGCAGCGTGCCCCGGCCAGCGAAAGCCGATGCAGAGATGATTGCGGAGCTCACGCGGATGGAGTGGCACCCCGTGCTGATTAAGGTAGGACGGGGCGGCAACGGCAATCTGCCTCAAACCGGGCTGAAGCAGAAACGCAATAGCATCCTGATCCAGCATCTCCCCAAGCCGTATGCCTACGTCGAACCGTTCGTGTACGATGTCCACGCCAGCATCATCGATCTGCACCTCTACGCTGATCCGTGGGAAACGTCGGACAAAGTCAGGCAAGAGCGATTTTAGAAAGAGCTCATAACCAAGACGTTGGGCGTGAACCCTCACGGGTCCCGCGATTTCGCCACCCATCGCACCGGCCTCGCTTATAGCGGCCCCGATTTCTTCGAACGCCACGCCGAACCGCGCCGCCAGACGTTCACCGGCGGGCGTGGGGCTGACACTGCGTGTCGTTCGGTTCAGGAGCTGGACGCCAACAAAGTTTTCCAGTCGGCGGATCGTTTCACTGAGCGTTGAACGCGATACACAAAGTTCTCTCGCAGCGGCGACAAAACTGCCGCGATCGATAATACAGCACAGTGCGCGAAGATCAGAATAATAGCGGTCAGACATATCCTTCTTTAGCACAAAACCAAGTTTTAATGGTTCGATTTTCCAGCCCGTTTATGGGGTTATGGGCGATCGATCGTTCCAACCCATATGATCTGTCAGTTGGGGGTGTAGCGGATTGACGGGGTATGCACCCATGTCGAACATAATGTGCCTATCCCTATATTCTTCAAAGCGGACGTCCTCGGGTCCCCCAATTCACGATCACCTAATATCCCGCCAACCACTCGAATGATGAGTAAAAATCTTCCGACACAAACCATCATTGGCATAAATAGGTTATCCTTACCGAGACCGCGAGGTAACTCCACGATCCGTTCCTATCGAATTCTTAGCTCCCATGCCCGAGACGGTGACCGGGTCGAAATCCGTGGGAGCGGGAATGCCATGCGATCAGGAACCCAGCGATTGCGAGCACCAACACAGCCCACGGCAATGATGCTGCACCCCATATGTCGAGCAGCGCGCCGCCCAAAAGGCCCCCGCCGGCTATGGCACTGTTCCACGCCACGACATTTATTGACAACGCGACATCCGCGCCATCACCGGCCGCATCCGCCAGTGCCGTCTGGAGCAACGTCGCAGCGCCTCCGAATGTCAGACCCCATATGGTGACACCGATCATGATCACCGCAGGTGATGTGGACCCGAGTGCGAAAACACCCGCGACAGCAGCGAATATGGCCAGACTGAGCAGGACGGACAGGCGCAAGGCGTGATCGACCGTGCGGCTGGTCAGCCAGATGCCAACTAGAGCGGCGACCCCGAACAGCAGCAGGATGCGATCTGCCTGTCCCGCCAGTCCGGCAGGTGTGACGAACGGCATGATATAGGTGTAGAGCACGTTGTGCGCGAGCATCCAGGCCATCACTACGCCCAGAACAGACCGCACGCCCGGCATGTCCAGAACATGCCGGAATGGCAGGCGCTCGTGATGCGCGGCCCCCGGAAAGTCAGGAACCTTTGCCAAAACCCATGCGATCAGCAGTATGGTCAGGCCTGACATGATCCAGAAGGCCAGACGCCAGCCGACGGCAGCGCCCAGCCATGTCCCGGCGGGCACCCCCAGCGACAGTGCAATCGGTGTGCCGACCATGGCAATCGCCAGGGCACGGCCTTGCTGGGCGCGCGTCACCATCCGGCGTGCGTAGCCAGCCAGCAACGCCCAGGCGAGACCCGCCGCGGCACCCGCTCCGTACCGGGCCACGAGGGTCGCGCCGTAATGCGTCGAAAACGCGGTGATGGAATTGAACACCACGAAACCTATGATCGCCAGCAGCAGAACCTTTCTGCGCCGCCATCGCTGCGTGGCGAGTGTCAGCGGAATCGCCGCACTCAGTGAGCCTATGGCATAAGCCGTCACCATCTGCCCTGCCAGCGCAGGGGAAATATGCAGACCCGCACCAATCTCAGGCAACAGACCGGCTGGCAGGGTTTCGGTCATGATGCAGATAAAGCCGGTCATTGCCAGTGCGAGCAGACCAGCAACAGGCAGGCGTTCATTGGAATTTTGTGAGGGTAATGTTGTCTTCGGGGTCATGCGGCACTCATATACGGATCGATTGATACACATATATGGGAGCAGCAAAATCTTGGCAATTATTTCTGGATCACTTAATATGGAAGTCTTTCGGAAGGAGCAATAGTATGGCGCGGACTGGGCGTCCTCGTGAATTTGACCGCGACAAGGCGATTGACGCCGCCACAGCGCTCTTCTGGGCGCAGGGCTATGAGCCGACCTCCCTGACCCAGCTCAAGTCCTGCATGGGTAATATCTCGCCCGCGAGCTTCTATGCCGCGTTCGGCTCGAAGGAAGCCCTGTTCCGCGAAGTCGTGCAACGTTATCTGGAGACCTACGGACAGGTGATGGCGCCCTTATGGGACGAGAGCCTGTCCCCGCGCGATGCCATCGAACGGACGTTGCGTGGTTCGGCGCGCATGCAGGCAACCCGTACACATCCGGCCGGGTGTCTGGTCGTCTGTGGCGCCAGTAACTGCTCACCTGAAAACGAACCCGTCCAGGCGCTCCTCGCGGCGGAACGACAGCGCACGCGGAAGGGTATCAGAGCCTGCGTGGAACGCGCCATCGCTCTTGGCGAATTAAAAGCGTCCTCGGCGACAAAGGTCCTGCCCAATATTCTCACGACTTTTTTCCACGGCATGACATGTGAGACCAGGGACGGGGTGACCTCCAACACTCTGGATGCGGCCGTCACGTCTCTCCTGACATTGTGGGATATCAACACGGTGAAGCGGGGGAAGAGCAAAGTGTCCTAAAAAACGCCGACGATCTGACTGCGGCGAGACAATTTCGATCCGATAGGAGTATTCCATATCAGTCGGTCCACAAATTGTTGACCGTGCTTCGCGTTCCTATTATGGATCGATTGGTATGGAAATTGTGCCTTCGAAACACGATGCCACGCCTCTTCAGGGAATCCGATCATGAGCACATCAAAAATCGCCTTCGTCACGGGCGCCAATCGTGGCATCGGCTACAGTATTGCGAAGCATCTGACAGCCTCCGGCATCAGCGTGATCGGCACTTATCACGCCAATAAAGATGAGGCGAAAGCAGCCGAATGCGCCCTCAGTCAGGAGGGCGCAAAGCTGCGCATGCTGCAACTGGACATCACGAACCATGCGTTGTTCACGGATTTTGCTCACCGGGTAAAAGCCCTTCTCGGAAACGAGTTCGGGCAGCAGGGACTAAATTATGTTGTCCAGAACGCTGGCAACATCATCCACACACGCTTCGATGCCGCAACATCCGAACAACTCGACAACCAGTACAACATCCACTTCAAGGGCCCCTACCTGCTGACGGTAGCGCTCCTTCCGCTGATCCGCGATGGAGGCCGCATTCTCAACATCACCTCTGCCGCAACACGCTTCTACCTGCCGGATCATGGCCCCTATTCGGCCATGAAAGCGGCAACCGAGGTCATTTCGCTCTACATGGCAAAGGAACTGGGCGAGCGGGGCATTACGGTCAATGCCGTTGCCCCCGGCGCGGTTGCATCGGATTTCGGCGGTGGCCTGGTCCGTGACGATGCCACGATCAACAAAAACCTCGCAGAGATC
This sequence comes from Drosophila nebulosa, assembly GCA_024703675.1. Lineage (NCBI taxonomy): Eukaryota > Metazoa > Arthropoda > Insecta > Diptera > Drosophilidae > Drosophila > Drosophila nebulosa. The sequence goes on along the minus strand of JANFPS010000021.1, from coordinate 594,729 downwards.
ACGCCGCTGGGGCGTGTCGGACAACCCGACGACATTGGAGCCGCGGTGCGTGCCCTTCTGTCCGATGACATGCATTGGGTGAATGGCCAACGCATCGAGGTAACGGGAGGCCAGTCGCTATGAGGACCAGACAGACACGAGCAGGAGAGTCCCGATGATCCACGTTATGGCCAGCAGTGTTATCAATGCACCCGTTTCGTCTGTCTGGGGGCTGATCCGCGATTTCGGTGCTCTTGGTCGCTGGTTGCCGGGTGTGAAACGCTGCGTGATTGAAAGCGATGATCCCGGCGACCGTGTTGGCGCGATCCGTCGTGTTGAAATGGGCGATGTCGGTGTCATCCGTGAACAGCTTCTGGCGCTGTCCGACGTGGATCATGCGGTGACTTTCTCGATCATTGAAGCGGCTTTACCGATCCGGAACTACCGGTCGACCATCACGCTTCTGCCTGTAACGGATGGCGATCGCACATTTATCCGGTGGTGCGGTCAGTTCGAAGCGGCTGCCGAACACGCAGCCAGCATGGAGGCCAGAATGCCGATACATATCTACCAGCCAGCGTTCGACAGGCTGGCAGAAATTCTTGCGTTGATGGAAACACAGTCATGAGCAGCTTTAATGGCAAATCCGTCCTCGTGCTTGGCGGCAGCCGCGGGATTGGGGCCGCCATTGTCCGCCGCTTCGCAACAGATGGCGCGAAAGTCGTTTTCACGTATCTGTCCTCCCCTGACGATGCTCAGGCCCTGGCGGCCGAGACCGGAAGCAGAGCCATGTGCGCCGACAGTGGCGACCGGGATTCCCTCATCGCGCTGATCGCCTCGCTCGGTCCTCTCGACGTGCTGGTCGTCAACTCCGGAATTCTTGGCGCGGGTGATCCACTGGACATGCCGCCGGATGACATCGACCGGCTTTTCCGTATCAATATCCACGCGCCTTATCATGCGGCGGTTGCTGCCGCACGAGCTATGCCCGACAACGGTCGCATCATCTTCATCGGCTCAGCCAATGCCGACCGTATGCCGATGACTGGCCTTGCAGCCTACAGCGCCAGCAAGGCCGCACTGAAAGGCATGGTCAAAGGACTGGCACGTGATTTCGGAGCGCGCGGCATCACCGTCAACGTTGTCCAGCCCGGCCCCACCGATACCGACATGAACCCTGCCGATGGACCGCTGAAAGACGTGATGCACGACTTCATGGCGATCAAACGCCACGCTACAGGCGCGGAGATCGCAGGGCTGGTCGCGTATCTTGCCGGGCCAGAGGCAGGCATCATCACGGGTGCTGCATACAATATCGATGGCGGTTTCGCGGCCTGACGACATGACTAATCTCCAACTATCTGCTGAAAAACAGGAGCGAGGATCATGACCCATTCACCATCTAATGCCGCGAATTCCGGCATCTTTACGATCGGCGGCGATCTCACAATCCATCGGCTCGGCTTCGGTGCCATGCGCATCACAGGCCCGGGCATATGGGGTCCGCCCGCTGATCACGAGGAGGTCATCCGCACGCTGAGGCGCCTTCCCGAGATCGGCGTCAACTTCATCGACACCGCTGATTCCTATGGGCCGGATGTCTCGGAATGGCTGATTAAGGAGGCGCTGCACCCGTATCCCAAGGAGCTTGTGATCGCCACGAAGGGTGGTCTGACCCGTTCGGGCCCGGACATCTGGAAGCCGGTCGGACGGCCGGAATATCTGCTTCAGCAGGTGCACAAAAGCCTGCGCAATCTCGGCGTCGAGCAGATCGATCTGTGGCAATTGCACCGCATAGATCCCAAGGTTCCAGCGGACGAGCAGTTCGATGCGATCAGGTCCTTCATCGACCAGAAACTGATCCGGCATGCAGGACTGAGCGAAGTCTCCGTCGACGACGTCAAGGCGGCATCGAAATTCTTCAAGGTCGCGACCGTCCAGAACCGCTACAATCTCGTCGATCGCACCAGCGAGGACATACTCGACTACTGCACCGGTCAGAATATCGGGTTCATCCCCTGGTTTCCGCTCGCCGCTGGCGACCTCGCGAAGTCGGGCTCAATCCTGGATACCATGGCAGGCAAATACGGCGCGCACCCAAGCCAGATCGCACTGGCATGGGTCCTGAAACGGAGTCCAGTGATGCTGCCAATCCCCGGAACTTCGAAAGCCGCTCATCTGGAGCAGAATATCGCCGCTGCCAGCATAACGCTGTCCGACGAAGATTTTGCAGCACTGGATTCAGAAGGACGCAAGGCGTTTCAGTCAACGCTGTAGGGGAGGGCTCCCGGGCAGTCACAGCCCCGGTGCCGAAAGGCCAGGGGAAATGTCCGGACGACACCTGATATTTTCGCGTTCGATGACAATAAGGCTGCTCCAATGAAAATTTATGACTGGCCTACAGGGCCCTATCCAGCCCGTGTCCGGATTGCTCTGGCAGAAAAGAATCTCCTGCCCGACGTCGAATTTGTGCCGATCAACTTGTGGAGGGGTGAACACAAGACATCAGGTTTCCGCGCCAAGAATTATTCCGGAACGTTGCCAGTTCTTGAACTGGATGATGGACTCTTTCTCGCCGAATGTACGGCCATCACGGTCTATCTTGATGCGCTCGCCGGGGAACCAACACTGACCGGTCAAACCCCGCTTGAAAAAGGCGTAATCCAGATGATGACAAAACGCGCCGAGATCGAAATGATGGACGCCATCAGCGTCTATTTTCATCATGCCACACCAGGTCTTGGTCCCGATGTGGAAGTCTACCAGAACCGGGAATGGGGCCTGCGCCAGCGCGATAAGGCTCTGTGCGGGATGCATTACTTTGATGCAGTGCTGCGGAAACAGTCCTTTATAGCCGGTGAGGCTTTCTCGATGGCGGATATTGCAGTCATCGGCGGTTTTATATTCGCCAAAGCCGTAGAATTACCGATCCCACAGGAATGCGAGGCACTTTTAGCCTGGTTCGCGCGGATGCAGGAACGTCCGAGTGTCCGGGAGCAACTGGCGATTGTTCCGCCGAAGCACTGAAACGCGAAGTAATCCCAGATAGATACGCAGCTTTCGTCCTCATACCGACTTCGTGCAGGATGTCTTGGGGCAGGCTCTGTGTCAGAGGCAGCCCGAGGGGAAAGTGATCCATCATTTCGATAGGGGCTGTCAGTATGTATCCATTCGTTACACGCAAAGACTGGCTGAAGCGGACCTCGTTGCTTCTGTCGGAAGTGTTGGGGATTCCTATGATAATGCCCTGGCCGAGACCATAAATGGTCTCTACAAAACCGAACTCATCTATCGGCAAGGACCATGGAAAAACAGAGAAGCTGTTGAATTTCCCGGCAGAAGCTGAGGCTCGATTTTATGCTCAGCAGAAATTACATGTTTTAGCCGCTTAGTTCAGATAAAAAATGGCTCCACGAAACCCGGGGCAATTCAGTCGCACCACAGAGGCGTGACCTGCAAGTCAGGTATGCGAATTTCCTGCCGTGTGCCGATCTGAAAAGGTTAGCCATTAATAGTGAAATCGTCCTCCTTCTTTGTCGTTTATGCGCTCGTTATCATTATTTAACGGTTATTCGATTTTCCCCAAGCAATAACTGATAGCTGGTGTGTCTTGGATCTGGGTAATTATATTCCGCACCGCTGGGGCGGCTTCACTAGCCCGGAAAACAGCAGCGACTTCTGATACGATTGGTTCTCCCGCAATATCGCGAAAGACAACGCCTGGCAAATTGACGATGATGCGGACCGCACCTGGACATACGGCAATACCGTTCCCGATTGATACCTGTGTCAAGACTGCCAAAAGACTGCCGGGGGCCGAGACGATCCTGGGTGTAAAATTGCCTCGGCTTGCGACCTGAAATGTACCGAATTGCTGTTCCGGCATAATGAAAGAGGCATCATTGATCTGTTGCGGGTGCACCAGATTGGTTTCCGTAGCTGCATCAAAAGTGTCTGTCGGCATTGCCAGGCAAAAACGGTCACGGGCCAAGACATGATAGCTCAATAATGGCGGTAACTTCATGGGCAAGCGCACAAATCCAACATCCACTTCACCATCCACGATAAGCTGCGGCAGATTCTCCATCGGGAACTCGCGCGCGTTTAGATACACGCCAGGATGTTTCCGTGCGAACCGGTTCATCTGATCTTGCAGCACGCCGGTATATGGTGCCGAACCGACATAACCGATTTCTATACGCCCCAGTTCTCCGCGTCCGGCTCTCCGTCCAGCATTTTCAGCTCTGGAAAATTGCTCTAGTACTCGTTGGGCTTCGCTGAAAAATACTTTGCCTGCCGATGTCAGCATGACGGAACGTTTTGTACGTACAAGCAGTTGTGCCGCCAATGTCCGCTCGATTTCCTGAATTTGCACCGTAAGGGTAGGTGGGGAAATATTGAGCCGCTCTGCCGCACGCGTAAAATGAAGTTCTTCTGCAAGAACTACAAAATAGCGTAGGTGTCTCAATTCCATTTTGGTTTCCTGTTAGGCTGTACCTAAGAGTGGAGCAAAATACTCGTAATGACGGCAACTAAAACGTGGCTTAGTCTTTGGACGTTGATTCTTGCACAAAGCCAGAGAAATGAAACGCCTCCAGATATTATTATCCTTTTTCGGGATTATGATCGCAAGCTCGCATACTGACACATCAGATCATAATGTGCTGAGTGCCAAAGTGCTCCTCGCAGTGATCAATCAATGACCGAACTCCTCCCTGCCGTAAGGCACGTCAATCCGCTTTTCGTTCTTCTGACGGCCTCTGTCGGATGTGCTCTCACTGTTCTCGATACCAATGTGGTTGCAATCGTGCTGCCGACGATTGCCCGGGAATTCAGGGCCAGTTTTGCGGATGTCGAGTGGGTTATCAGTACCTATGTGCTCTGTTTTGCCTCCCTGCTGTTGCCAGCAGGGGCGATTGCGGACCGGTTCGGGCGGCGGCGTGTTTATCTTATTGGCATAGCGTCGTTCGCAATTGCCTCTCTGCTTTGTGGCCTTTCTCCATCTGCTCCGGCTTTGTATCTGTCGCGTGCCTTGCAAGGCATCAGTGCGGCCTTCCTGCTTGCTCCAGCGCTGGCGATTATCGGACATGGTTTTCACGATGCACAGGAGCGAAACCGAGCATGGGCAATATGGGGTAGCATCATGGGCCTTACCATGGTGCTTGCACCGATTATCGGTGGGCTCATTGCCTCTACATTGGGCTGGCGCTGGGCATTTTACATAAACGTGCCTATCTGCGCGTTTCTTGCTGGTGCCGTAATTTTCCTTATCGAAGAGTCACGCGATGTGGCTGCCAGAAAACTGGACCCGGCTGGTATCGTGTTTTTCGCCGTTTCCATGTTCGGTCTCACATGGGGGCTCATCAATGGCCAAGCGGCAGGTTGGACGTCATGGAGTGCGCTGGGTGGTTTTATCGGAGGTGGTCTCTCCGCATGTGCGTTTATCGCAGTTGAGCAGGCGCAGGCACGGCCTATGCTGGATCTTCGCCTGTTTTCTAGTCCGCGGTTTTTGGGGGCTGTCTGGGCAATGTTCGCCTATGCGGCTGCTGCACAGGTCATGGCGTCCATGCTCCCCTTGTTTCTGCAGAACGGTCTGGGGCAGTCAGCCTTGCAGGCGGGGTTCGACATGCTCCCGTTTGCTCTCGCAATGCTGGTCTTCCCACATATAGGAAGGCTTCTGGAACGCCGTCTCTCATCGGCGAGTATCCTCACCATAGGTCTACTTTTTGTTGCTGTAGGCAACGCTATAACTGCATGGGGTGCCTATAGTGTTGCCTGGCATGTTATCATGGGTGGAATGATCGTGCTGGGAGGCGGCGGCGGCCTGCTTAATGGAGAGACACAGAAAGCGATCATGAGTGCTGTCTCACGCGAGCGTTCCGGTATGGCATCCGGGATCAGTACGACATCCCGGTTTTCAGGCATTCTTCTTGGTTTTGCCATGCTCAGCGGGGTCTTGGCGACAATGGTCCGCAGCTGGGTGAGGACATTCGGTTGTGGTGTATGTCAGCGCCCTTCAACATTTGCCGATGCCATTGTGGCGGGCGATTTACCAGGTGCCCTCATCGGATTGAGTAGTTCTGCCCGGATAACAGGGCTTGAACAGGCCCGTCAGGCATTTTCCCACGGTTTCTCATGGGCACTGCTTACCGCATCAGTTTTCGCGTTTATTTCGTCGGTAATGGTTTCAACGTTAATGCGTACAGGCAGACAGGATTAAATGTGTTGCTCTTTTGTCGAAACAGAATGTCTGTTTTATTTTAAGACTGATGTTCGGATCGTGGCATCCAGCCATGCGCTGATTTAGGTAATGACCTCTGACTCAATGCGGAAATAACCGTGTGTAGTCAGGGAACCACAGTTTTTTCCGAACTGAATTGCCTCGGGTCTTGCGGTCTCCACGAAACCTGGGGCAATTCATTCATCGGTTCGCATGTAGCTCTAAATTTGGAAAATGTCTGGCTCCAATAATTGCGCAGAACAATAGGAGACGGTTGTCAGTGGACTACTTCGGAGCATTTCGTATTTTTCTTCGGGTCAGCCAAATGGGAAGCCTGTCGGGTGTGGCAACAGAGCGAGGAATGAAGGTCTCCACTGTTTCCCGACAGATAAGTCGCCTTGAAGACACACTTGGCGTCGCCCTCTTCAATCGGACGACGCGCGGGCTGCATCTTACGGAGGCCGGACATGAATTGCAGGCTCGGGCATCGCGCATTCTCTCCGATGTTGAAGATGCGTGTGTGATGGTGACGTCATACAGCTCTGCGCCGCGAGGAATATTGCACCTCAATGTCCCATGCACTTTCGGACGACGGCACGTTATGCCTCATTTGGCGGAGTTCGTTGCCAGCTACCCGGAAATTCAGGTCGATGTGTGTCTGAACGATGCAACGGTCGACTTAATCGAGAGTGGGACGGACATTGCTATTCGAATTGGAGCACTCGTTGACTCGACGCTCATAGCGAAGCGTCTGGCTGGGCATTTTTCGTATGCTCGTAGCAAGTCCGGACTACTTGTCGAAAAATGGCGTGCCGACAAGCCCAGAAGATCTCGTCCAACATAGTTGCTTGCTATTTACGCTTCAGCCTAGCAACACATGGTACTTTAAGCGCAAAGAGGAACGGGAAGCTGAACTACAGAAGCTTTTGGTTGACGGAACCATAAGAGCGAATGATTCTGAGGCTCTTCTCGAAGCGACGCTTATGGGGATGGGTATCGCGTTCCTCCCCAACTGGCTGATTGGGGGTGACCTCGAAGCGGGAAGGCTGGTACGGGTACTCGGTGATTTTGAGTGGTTTTTAGCTCCCGGTCCCGAACGTGCCATCTGGGCAGTCTACCCGCCGACTAAGGCGATGGCGCCGAAAATTAGAAGCTTCCTAGAGTTTATAAGTCATCGTTTTCGCAATCCCTTTTATTGGGAATGATGCGACCGCTGGTTATAAATCAGCCGCATCATTTACCCTGAGAGGTTGTCAGCTTACCTTTGCTGCGTCACCACCGGTAACCGCCATTTCCGCGCCTGTTACAAGAGCAGCTGCATCAGAGGCAAGAAATACGGCCATCGGAGAAATGTCTTCCGGCTGCAGCCAGCCGACGCCAAGTGGGACTGTTGGTGCTCGAGCGTCCCATGTTTCCTGTGCTGTCGGGAACGCAGGCGTTGATTTATTTGATTGAGCCATCGCAGCACGAAAACGTTGTTCGTTGTAAGTCAATGCGGTTCCGACAAGTCCGGGAAGGATGGCATTGCAAGTGATATTGTATCGACCAAACTCAAGAGCGGCAGACTTCATGAGGCCAAGTATCCCCCATTTCGAGGCGGAATAGGCTGCGCCGGTCATTGTCCCCATGCGCCCCTGCATGGACGACAAGAGGATCAGGCGACCATAATTACGCGCAACCATTTTTGGTGCGAAGGCGCGGACGGTATTGGCAGTTCCCGTCAGATTGTTCTCAATTTGATCCTGCCAGTCATCGTCAGCCATTTCCAGAAGAGGCTTCCAGCCCTGAATCGCGGCATTGGCAACGACGCAATCGATCTTGCCATAAATTTTTTCGACATGATCAGCGGCTGCACGAAGTTCACTGATCTTTCTGATATCGGCAACTACAGCTTCTCCTCGGCGCCCAAAATCACGGATCATCGTGACGGTTTCCTCAAGCTCCTGCCGGGTTGCTGGAGCGGCGTCCGCCGTGGGGCTGACGGGTCCGGCAATATCGAGAGCAATGACATCCGCTCCGTTCGCCGCGTATTCAACCGCAATCGCACGTCCAATCCCGCGTGCAGCCCCGGTTATAACGGCTACCTTTCCATTCAGAGTGCTTCCTCGACCGGGTTTTATCGGTCCGGCAGTTTTCTCATGGGGAGGCTCTGGGTACGGGCCGTCCACAGGTTCTGCAACGGGCTTTTCAGCTGCGAACGCTGCCCCACCGGAAGTTGTAGACGCGAGCAGTGCAGCGATGCCTCCTCCCAGTGCGAGGGCCGACCGCCTGCTGGACATTGAAGGGTTGTCACTATTTTGAGTGTCAGACATTGAAAGTGTACCTCATTTAGATAATTACGCACATTGGTCGTGCAAAATAACTACGTCCGACAGCTCTTGAGCAGAAGGAAGCCGGGCATCCTGCGATGCAAGGAGGCCAAGCGCGGACCAGTCCAGTTCCTCCCAGCCGCGTGCCATCATTGCCACCATTCGGTCACGCACGATGCTTGTGAAAGGCATGGGCGTAGCGGTGTGTTCCGCTTCAGTTAAAGCGAGACGCATGTCCTTGAGTGCGAGAGGGACCACCATGCCTGCTGGACGGTAGTGCTCCTTGAGAATTTTGCCGCCGTAAGTTTTATGGACCTTTGAGTCGAACAGTGAGTTGGTCAGCACTTCAAAACCCAGTTCCGCGTCTATGCCGCCCTTCCGAAGAAGAGCAAGGGTCTCGCCCATGCTTTGCAGTGTGGTCGCGATCATTACGTTAGCGGCAAGCTTCATCAGGTTCGCGTGCCCAGGGTCGTCACCCATGGCGAAGACATGCTGACCGAGCTTGTCCAGAACGGGGATTACCTGGTCCACTTGTGTAACTGGCCCTCCCACCATGAAGAATACTTTGGCAGCGGCTGCCAGGTCCGGATTGCCCAGTACGGGAGAAGCTACGTATCCCTGACCACGCTGTTCGTGAAGAAGAGAAAGCCGACGCGCAGCTGTCGGGCTGATAGTGCTTGTTGAAATGTGAATCGCGCCTCTCTTCATCGCGGCAAGGAGACCATTCTCGCCTTCGCATAGAGCAAGGATAACCTCGTCATTGGGCAGCGACGTAAAAATGAGATCACATGGGGAGAGATCTCTTATTGCATCAACAGGTTGCGCGCCGCTGCAGGCGTCTCTTTTCGACTTGTTGCGGTCGAAAACAATGGTCCGATAGCCGTTTGATACCAGGTTGCGCGCAAAAGCTGCGCCCATATTGCCCAGACCGACAACGCCAATGCACAGGGAAGATCTCCCGTTTTCATGGGCCGTGGCGAAGTTCGATGTGTGGGCGGTAGTGGCGGATTGCTCCATAGGTCTGCACCTTAACTGTCGTTACACTAAGGTGCAGGGTAAAAGCCGGCCGGACGGCGCAGAATGCCCCCTGGGTACAAAATGAATTTGCACCTTTGGTTCTTGCTTGCCTTCAGCTTGCGTGAGGCGGCCGACAACGTCGTGGATGCAGGGAACATGTGCCGTTGAACGAACGGCATTTATACAACAGCAGACCATTCAGTGGAGTGGTCTGGTTTGGGCATGATTGCGTTGATTGTGCGGATTATGTTCAAATATAACTCTTACCATTGTATGGAAGCCTCCCTCCATGTCCGCATACCCCTATCTGGCCCACTGGAAAGAAGAGATCAAACGGAGTCCGAACGCCATTTATCTGACGATCGCGGATGCTCTGGCACTTTCCATCCGGAAGGGTGAGCTGAGGGAAGGAGACAGGCTGCCTCCACAGCGAACAATCGCAGAGTATCTTGACGCCAATCTGACGACCGTGACCCGGGCGTTTACCGAGGCGCGGCGGCGCGGCCTGATTGATGCGACGGTCGGCCGGGGCACCTTTGTCCGTGTCGGCGCGGGAGAAAGTCACTGGCGTCATACGGGGCCGGCCGTAGTTGACCTGACCATGAACCTGCCGCCCATCCCGCAGGACCCGCCCCTTCAGCGCATTATCCAGAGCGACATTACGACCATCCTCAAGCAGCAGGACCTGAACAGTCTGATGTCCTATCGGGTAACGGGCGGTACACTGGAAGAACGCCAACTTGGCGCGAAATGGATCGCACCCGTCATCGGGCAGCGGCGCACAGATGAAATCCTTGTCTCGCCGGGCGCCCAGAGTGCTCTGGCTGCGATTGTCAGTACCCACACGCAACCGGGTGATGTCATTGTCACCGACCGCATCGCCTATCCGGGCATCCGGACCATTGCCGCGCAGTTCGATCTCATTCTGGTGGGTGTGGACAGCGATATGGAAGGCATGATGCCGGACCAGTTGGATCGGGTCTGCGCCGAACATCATCCCCGGATGCTCTACTGCATCCCGACCATCCATAATCCCACCACGGCCACGATGTCTCTGCAAAGACGCAAGGATATCCTGAAGGTTGCCCAGCGCCATCATCTGCATATTGCTGAGGACGACCCTTACAGTCTTCTCATGGACAATCCGCTGCCTGCGCTGGCGGCCCTTGATCATAGTCGTGTCAGTTACGTGGCGACTCTTGCCAAAACGCTCAGTCCGGGCCTGCGCACGGCGTATGTCGCCCTGCCCAACACGGACATGACCCGACGTGTTACGGCGGCGATCCGGGCGATTGCGCTCACCAATGCTGGTCTGCTCAGCGCGCTGACGGCGCGATGGATGCAGACCGAGCAGGCGCATACGATCCTCCATGCCATCCAAAAGGAACTGCGCCTGCGCCAGTCCATTGCCCGCAAGATTCTCGGAGAGGGGCACTGCATGAATCCTAACGGACCGCATGTCTGGCTGAAACTGCCGGACTGGTGGGGGAGTGCGGATTTCGTGGCCTATGCCCGCAGGCGGGGGCTGGCGCTGGTGCCCAGCACCGTTTTTGCTATCAACGGCGAGCCCCCGCAGCGCGCACGGATCGCCCTGGGCAGTGCACCTGACGCCGCAAGCCTTGAGGAATCCCTGCATGGGGTGCTGTCGGTCCTGCAGCACAAGCGTTCCCCTGGTTTTGCCGATATTGTGTGACCTGACAGCACGATCAGGAATGGTCGGAATCGCCTGATTCCCAGAGGCTATTCGCGAGCGGCCAAAAAACAAAATAGCTTTCTGTTCACGAATGCGTGAAATAAATATCCTTACAAAACAAAGTGGTATTCAATTTATTCCCAATTGTCCTGCCCGTTAATATTTTTTGTATGGATCTGTCGTGGCTGGAAACAGGCCTGTCATGCGCTTTGCGTCGTTTGTCATGCATAGATCAGACATACAATATTTTGTCTCCCCGTCATCCCGTGCCACGTTCGCTTCGGCACAGCGGTCAGCTTCGGCTTCTCGTCGGAGACCGCAGCACACGGGAGATATACCATGCCGAAAGTCGAACACGCTCCGCATAAAGATGGCGATTGCTTCGTCAACTATGAAAATAAGGTCTTTGAGGACGTTAAAGCCAAACCCGGCGAAAAAGCCCTCATCACCTTCCATACTGTCGCCAATGAAGGATCGGTTGGGTTCGTAAATCTTCTGCAGGCCACACGTCTGATCCGCAAAGGCTTCGAGACGTCGGTGCTGCTGTACGGTCCGGGTGTGACGCTTGGCGTGCAGCGTGGCTTTCCCCGTCTGGGTGACGAGGCCTTTCCGGGGCACATGAACTGCAACAAGCAGATCGCGAAAATCCTTGAAGAAGGCGGAAAGGTTTATGCCTGCCGCTTCGCGCTTCAAGCTCTCTATGGCTACGGCGAGCAGAATCTGATCCCCGGCATCACGCCGATCAATCCGCAGGACGTGCTCGACATCATCCTGCTGGCCCGCCGCGACAACGCCTTTATCCTCAATACCTGGACTCTCTGAAGGCCCAAGGGAGGACCGCAAGCCATGTCCCGTATCGTTCGCGCCGCAGCCATCCAGATCAGCCCCGTCCTTGGTGACGATGGTCTGGGGACTGCCCGGAAAGTCTGTCAGGCCATCCGCGATGCCGCCGAAAAAGGCGTGAAGCTGGTGGTCTTTCCCGAAACCTTCGTGCCCTATTATCCTTATTTCTCATTTATCCAGCCTGCTTTCCGCTTCGGCGGAGAGCATCTGGAGCTCTACGAGCGCGCTGTCATTATCCCTGGCCCGGTAACCGACATGGTGGCTGAAGCCGCCCGCGACACCGGCATGGTCGTGGTGCTGGGCGTGAACGAGCGCGATTTCGGCACGCTCTACAACACGCAGATCATCTTTGATGCGACAGGCGAGATCCTGCTCAAGCGCCGCAAGATCACGCCCACCTACCATGAGCGTATGGTCTGGGGGCAGGGCGATGGTGCCGGGCTGAAAGTTGTTGAGAGTGCTGCTGGGCGCATCGGGGCACTGGCCTGCTGGGAGCATTACAATCCGCTCGCCCGCTACGCGCTAATGACCCAGCACGAGGAAATCCATTGCGCCCAATTCCCCGGCTCGCTGGTAGGCCAGATCTTCGCCGACCAGATGGAAGTCACCATCCGGCATCATGCGCTGGAATCCGGCTGCTTTGTCGTGAACGCCACAGGCTGGCTCACGGAAGATCAGATCAGGGATATAGCGCGCGATCCCGCGCTGGAAGGACCACTGCGGGGTGGATGCTTCACGGCCATCGTCTCACCTGAAGGCAAGCTGCTGGGCACGCCGCTGACGGAAGGCGAGGGGATGGTGATTGCTGATCTCGACTTTGCACTGATCACCAAGCGCAAGCGGATGATGGATTCCGTGGGGCATTACGCACGCCCGGAATTGCTCAGCCTGCTGCAGGACCGGCGGCCCGCATGCACGGTGCATTATGTTGGTGAGCATGGAGCAACTGGGCCGGTTGCTCCCTCCAATGACGAGGCTGCGTCATGACCGTCCCAACACTCGGCACGCTTTCCGGCCGCAAGCTCGTCACTGACCTGCAATCCTTCGGGCTTCAGATCGGTGAGCAGACCGGCGGCATCGCCCGCAAGGGTGGAGCCGGTCCTTCCGACCACAAGACGATCACCATAGCAGGTCAGACCGTCATGGTCCCGGTTTATACATCTGGTGCACGACGGTCTCCGTTTCAGGCCAGTCCGCCTGACCAGAGTGGGACAAGCACGCTGCTGCGTGATGGCCAGACGCTGGGCACAATCCATTTTCCGAGGGCTCCGCGCTTTTATGGCCTGAGCACGGCGGACGGCATTCCTTACTGGAAGATTGCCCTTCTGCATGGCCGTGACACGCTGGCGACCACGGTGCACCAGACCTGCATCCGCTATGCCGACCGGCGTACATCCTGCCAGTTCTGTGCCATCGGCCAGTCGCTGGAGGCCGATCGCACCATTGCCTACAAGACACCCGCGCAGCTTGCCGAGGTTGCAAAGGCCGCCGTGGAACTGGACGGCGTGCGCGACATGGTACTGACCACCGGCACACCCAACGTAATTGATCGGGGTGCTGCCGTGCTGGCGGAATCAGCCCGTGCCATCCGGGCCGCAGTAGACCTACCACTTCAGGTCCAGTGCGAGCCGCCGCGTGACCACGGCTGGTTCCAGCGCCTGCGCGATGCGGGGGCCGACAGTCTGGGCATGCATCTCGAAGCCGCAACACAGGCGGTGCGGGAGAAGATCATGCCTGGCAAGGCCACGGTCAGCGTTGATCGCTATATGGACGCTTTCGCCAGTGCCGTGCCGATCTTCGGGCGTGGACAGGTCAATACCTACATTCTCGCGGGTCTTGGCGACAGTGCCAAAGACATTCTGGCTTTGGCCGAACGCCTGATTGCGCTCGGGGTCTATCCCTTCGTAGTGCCGTTCGTGCCTATTTCCGGCACACCGCTGGAAAATCACGCGCCGCCTTCAGCCGAGTTCATGAAATCCGTGTTGGCGCCACTGGGCCGGATGCTGCGCGAGGCAAACATGAAATCCACCGATATCCGGGCCGGGTGTGGCCGGTGTGGTGCTTGTTCCTCGCTCTCGGCATACGAACAATGAGCACGGTCCTCGAAGGCATGGAAGACCGGCCGTTCATCCCCACGGAATATGTTGTGCGTCTTGCCCGCACGCCGTGGGAACGCGCCGGTTATCATGCTCTGCGCCGCGAAGTGTTCTGCACCGAACAGCAGGTATTCGCGGACGACGACCGGGATGCAACTGACGCAGTTGCCATTCCCATCATCGCGGCCTGCTGCCTGGCGGGGATGCCGGATCGGGTTGTGGGAGCGGTGCGCATTCATGAAGCTGAACCCGGCATCTGGCGCGGTTCCCGCCTGGCTGTGCATGCTGATCACCGCAAGCTGGGGCGGATCGGAGCGGAACTCATCCGTATGGCAGTCAGCACGGCGCATGAACTTGGGGCCACCCGGTTTCTGGCCCAGGTGCAGGAACAGAATGTGCTGTTTTTCCGCCGCCTGCACTGGAAGAGTCTCGGCGTCATCACGCTGCATGGCCTGCCACATCATGACATGGAGGCCGATCTTTCGCGCTATCCGGCACACGGTCAGGATCAGACTTGGCTGCTACGTCCGCAGCCCCGGATACGGCAGGTGGCGTGATGGCACATCAACTTGCCACACTGCTGCGCACGCTCCGCCATGGTCGCGCCCTTGCGGGCAAACAGGATATTGCTGAAGCTGCAGCGATCCTGAAACCGGCAGATCCCGACGCCATCCGTCTTGGCGATGACTGTGCCGCGCTTCCAGACGGTGACGGCTATCTCCTGCTGGCCAGCGAGGGATTTCAGGACAGCTTTGTCCGCTCAATGCCGTGGTTTGCCGGGTATTGCGGCGTGATGGTCAATGTCAGCGATATCGTGGCCATGGGAGGCCGTCCCGTGGCCGTGGTGGATGCGTTGTGGAGCGATACGTCCGAGGTGGCCGCGTCCATCCTGACGGGTCTGCATGACGGGGCACGCACCTATGGCGTGCCTGTTGTCGGCGGCCATACCAACATGCGCAGTACCCACAATTCGCTGTCGGTGGCGATCCTCGGTCGTGCCCGTCACCTGCTGACCAGCTTCGATGCCAAACCGGGCGAAGTCCTGATCGCCGCCATCGATCTGCGTGGCCGCTGGCATGACCCGCACCCATTCTGGGATGCAAGCTCAACCCTGTGCGGCACCGACGGGGCAGCCCGGCTGCGGGGGGATCTCGAACTTCTTCCGTGCATAGCCGAGGATGGGCTAAGCCGTGCCGCCAAGGACATCAGTATGGCGGGGCTGCTGGGTACCGCCCTCATGCTGGCCGAATGTTCGGGCGTGGGCATGACGATCACGCTCGATGACATTCCACGGCCAGAAGATGCGCCGATGGAGCGCTGGCTCTCCGCATTCCCGAGCTATGGCTACCTACTCACGGCGCGCCCCGAAGATGCTGAGACGATCATGGCCCGATTTTGTGGGCGTGATATTGCAGCCTCTGTCATCGGTCAGTGTGACAGCACGCTGCGGCTGGATGTCACATGGGCGGACGAGAAGGAAATCTTCTGGGATCTCGCCCGGACGCCACTCATGGGATTTGCGTCATGAGCCTATCCATTGGAATCCTGACCCATTCGACCAATCCGCGCGGCGGTGTGGTGCACGGCATGGCGCTGGCGGAAGCCTTGTGTGACGCAGGCCATGACGCAACGCTCATCGCGCCGGATGTGACCGGGACTGGTTTTTTCCGCACGCCCCGCTGCACCACATACTGTATTCCGGCTGTGCCGGAGACCGATCTGCCAACGCTGGTGGAACGCCGTATTGGTGAAATCTCGGACGCACTGCATGGGCAGCATTTTGACGTGCTACACGCGCAGGACCCCATCAGCGCCAATGCGCTGGCTGATCTGGTGGAAAAGGGGCGGATACCGGGCTTTGCCCGCACGGTCCACCATCTCGACCGTTTCTCCCAGCCCGTCCTTGCCGCGCGGCAGAAGCGGGGCTTCATGGCGGCGACCGAACTCTTTACCGTCAGCGCAATGTGGGAAAGTGCCCTGCATGACAACCATGGGCGCAAAGCGCCCGTTGTCGGCAATGGGGTCGATCCCGTGCGCTTTTCGCCCGCACCAAACACGTATGATGCCTCGCTGCGGGCACGGTATCGTCTGCCGGCTGGCCATCGCCTGATCCTGACCGTAGGCGGCATTGAGCGCCGCAAGAATACCCTGCAACTGCTCGACGCGTTTCTGGCCCTTCGCCGCGAACAGCCTGATGTGCATCTGGTCGTGGCGGGCGGGGCTTCATTGCTGGATCATTCTGCCTACCGCACGCTGTTCGCGGCACGTCTGCATGAAAGCGGTGCAGCGGATCACGTGACCATAACCGGACCGGTTGCGGATGACGATATGCCAGCCTTTTACCGGCAGGCTGCCGTGCTGGCCTATCCGTCCATAACAGAAGGGTTCGGCCTGTGCCCGCTGGAAGCGCTGGCCTGCGGCACGCCCGCCATTGTGCCAGAAGTCGCGCCCTTTACCGGGCACCTTTCGCGGGCAGATGCGCTGTGGTGCGACCTGACGCGCCCCGACACCCTGCTTATGGCCTTGCGGGACGCGCTAAGCGTCAAAAACTGCGATCATTTCCGGGTCAGCGGCCCCGCAACGGCCCGCCGTTTCGACTGGAGCCGCGTGGCCAGTCGGCACCTCCCTGCGTACCGGCGTCTGGCAGTCCTATGGCATGCCGATGCCCCTGTTTCCGGAGTTTTATAACTATGCCCGAAATGACTTTTCGTGTGCGCTGGCCCGATGGGAAGGAGACCGACTGCTACTCCCCATCACTGGTCATAAGGGACCATTTCACGCCTGGTCAGGATTATCCGGTCAGGGAGTTTCTTGAAAAGGCGGATACTGCCCTGACAGAGGCCAGTGAGCGGGTTCGCGCCCGCTACGGCTTCCCGTGCAGCCGCGCCCTTGGCCAGCTGCACGCCATTCGACAGGCCGGTGCGCCCTTCCTTAATCGACCCGATGCGCAGGTGCGCGTCCTGTCTTTCAGTTGTTGAGACGAAAAGAACGACCATGACACAGAACGAAAAAAGCATTCCCGTCATT
The DNA here is from genome assembly GCA_024703675.1 of Drosophila nebulosa. Lineage (NCBI taxonomy): Eukaryota > Metazoa > Arthropoda > Insecta > Diptera > Drosophilidae > Drosophila > Drosophila nebulosa. Next base: position 577,545 of record JANFPS010000021.1, on the reverse strand, counting down.
ATCGTGGGTGGCGGACAGGCCGGGCTCTCCATGAGCTGGTATCTCTGCCGCGAGAAGGTGGAGCACATTGTCTTTGAGGCAAAGACGGCCTGCCATTCGTGGGAGGATGAACGCTGGGACAATTTTTGCCTGGTCACACCGAACTGGCAGTGCGAACTCCCAGGTCATCCCTACAAAGGGAACGATCCTCACGGATTCATGGTGAAACAGGAAATCATCGAATACGTGAAGGGCTTTGTTAACTCGTTCAACCCACCGCTGCACGAACACACGGCTGTCACCTCCATCACGCGCCATGAAGGCGGCGGGTACCGCGTGGTGGCGGCTGGAGAGACATGGCATGCAAAGCATGTGGTCATTGCATCGGGAGCGTATCAGGACGCGGTTATCCCCGGCTATGCGAGTGCCATCGATCCCACCATCCATCAGGTCCACTCGCAGGATTACCGCAATGCCGCCCAGCTTCCGAACGGCGCGGTTCTGGTCGTGGGCAGCGGTCAGTCCGGTGCGCAGATCGTCGAGGACCTGTTTCTTGAAAAACGCAAGGTTCATCTCTGTGTCGGTTCCGCCCCGCGTGTCTCGCGCTTCTACCGTGGCCGCGATGTCGTGGACTGGCTTGCGGACATGCACTTCTACGATCTTACTGTGGACAATCACCCCTTGCGTGACGGCGCACGCGACAAAACCAATCATTATGTCACCGGCCGAAATGGAGGCCATGATCTTGATCTGCGGCTCTTTGCCAGGGAGGGCGTGGGCCTGCATGGCACGCTGGAGACAATCCGCGATGAAGTGGCGCACTTCGCGCCGGATCTTGCGGAAAACCTTGATGATGCGGACAAGACCAATGCCGACATCAAGAAATCCATTGACGCCTACATCGCCCGCGAAGGGATCACGGCCCCAACCGAAGCCCCTTATGCACCTGTGTGGGAGCCTGATGGTAGCAACACCCCGCTAGACCTGAAAGCCGCAGGCATCACCTCGATCGTCTGGTGCATTGGCTTCCGCCCGAACTATCGCTGGATCGACGTTCCGGTCTTCAACGGGGCCAACAAACCGGTCTGGCATCGCGGCGTAACCGACGCGCCAGGATTCTACTTCCTCGGCCTGCCGTGGCTGCACACATGGGGATCGGGACGGTTCTCCGGTGTCTCGCGTGACGCCGCGTGGCTGGCCAGTCAGATCACCGGCAAAGACGTGCCCGTAGCCTGAACGGAGTAAAATACCATGCTTCCATGGACGACATACGAGGCGATGTATGATGCGGCGCTGAATCGGCCAGAGCAGTTCTGGCTGGCTGCGGCACAGCGCGTGACATGGAAGCAGCCGCCAGTGGCCGCATGCAGGACACGGGCGGATGGCTGGCATGACTGGTTTCCTGACGCCACGCTCAACACCTGCCACAATGCCGTGGACCGGCATGTTGAAAATGGTCGCGGCGGGCAGGCAGCATTAATCTGGCATTCCTGCGCCACCAGGGAACGGCAGGTGGTGACTTACCGGGAACTACAGGGCAAGGTGGCCGGATTTGCTGGCGGCCTACGCTCGCTCGGTGTGGAAAAAGGCGACCGTGTCCTGATCGTTATGCCCACCATGATCGAAACAGCCATCGCAATGCTTGCCTGTGCGCGGATCGGGGCGGTGCATGTGGTGGTTTTTGCCGGTTATGCGGGGCCGGAACTGGCGCGCCGGATTGATGATGTGGCCCCCAAAGTCATCATCACCGTCAGTTGCAGCTTTCAGGGGCAGACGGCAATCCCATCCGCATTTGCCCTGAATGAGGCGCTGGACAAAGCGACGCATAGACCACAGGCCTGCGTGATCGTGCAGCGCAAAGCCTGTCCGGCCTCACTTCTGCCGGTGCGCGATCATGATTTCCACATGCTGGAGCAGTCCGCGCCAGCAGAGCCGGTCATACTGCGCTCCGAAGATCCCCTGTATATTCTTCATACATCCGGAACGACGGGTCATGCGAAAGGCATTGTGCGTGACAATGGCGGTCATGCTGTGGCCCTCGCCTTATCCATGGATTTGATCTACGGCTGCAAACCCGGTGACACCTTCTTTACGACATCAGATCTGGGCTGGGTTGTCGGTCATTCCTACGGCGTCTACGCCCCTCTGATCAGCGGTTGCACCAGCATAATCGTGGAAGGTGGCGCATCTGCTTCCGCTATTCACACGCTCAGTCATGAGCACGAGGTGAAATGTCTGTTCACGACGCCAACACAGATGCGACTCATGCGACAGGAGAGCCGCCATCTGTCAGGAACGATAGTGCCCGCGCTGAGCCGCATCTTTGTCGCCGGGGAATATGCGGACCCAATTTTGCTGGACTGGGCGCGGGCATATTTTCGTAAACCCGTCGTCAATCACTGGTGGCAGACCGAAACCGGCTGGAGCATTACCGCCCATTTCTTCGGCCTGCCCGAGCGTGAACCGGTGGCGCTCATGAATGATATCGGACGGCCTGCACCGGGATTTCGTCCGGCCATAATGCCCTCCATACCGGGGGAACAGTGCGGCGAGATTGTTCTCTCCCTACCGTTGCCGCCAGGCTGTCTGGCAGGTGTCTGGAAGGACAGGGCGATCCATGCTCCTGCAGCGTATCTTGATGAAACACGCAGGCATTATCGCACCTTCGATGAAGGCATGATCGAAGCCAATCGCGCCGTGCATATGCTCGGACGTTCCGATGATGTCATCAAGGTCGCGGGCCGGAGGATTTCCGGCGTGCAGATCGAAAAGATCATTGCAGCACATCCGGCCGTTCATGCCTGCGCCGTGGTCGCGACCCCCGATGAACTGCGGGGACAGCGACCTGTCGCCTATGTGGTGACTGATCCCGGCATGAAATATGTTCCGTCTGCCGAGGAAATCGTTGCACGGGTCAACGAAGTCCTCGGGCGCTGGATTGGTCTGAAAGAAGTCCACTTCGTCAGTCACCTGCCGACCACCGTATCTGGCAAGATTACACGCAAACGTCTGCTGGTATCCTGATGGTAGCAGTGTGGCATGCCATTTGTGGAACGGCCCGTTCAGATGGCTTGGCCGCCGGAGACTTCAATCCGCTGCGCGTTCACCCAGCGATTGTCTTCGGACAGCAGGGAGGCGATCATCGGGCCGATGTCGTCAGGAAGGCCGGGACGTCCGAGTGCGGTTACTTCTGCAATATGGCGGGCAATGTCTGAATTGTCCCGCACCATACCTCCCGAGAAATCCGTTTGAATCGCACCCGGTGCTACTGTGTTGACGGCAATGCGGCGAGACCCGAGTTCCTTGGCCATGTAATGCGTCATGACTTCGACCGCGCCTTTCATGGCGGCATAAGCAATTCGGCCGGGATAGGCGAAGCGTGTCAGACCGGAGGAGATGTTCACGATCCGGCCACCATTGGCGATCAGCGGCAGCAGGGTCTGCGTCAGGAAGAACGGACCTTTGGCGTGCACGCGATAGGCGGCATCAAAATCCTCTTCCGTCACCTCGCCAAACAGCCCGCTATGGGACGTACCGGCCATGTTGACCAGATAATTGAAGCGCTCCGCACCCCATTCGCGCAGCACGCGCCGGATTTCGTCGGCGAAGGCAGGAAAGACGTGCGTGTCGCCGGTGTCGAGTTGCAGGGCCACTGCGCGGGCACCGCTCTGTTCGACACTATCGACCACCTCATCAGCTGCGGATCTGTTGGTGTGATAGGTCAGGATTGATGAGACGCCGCGTCGGGCGAGGGCTTCAACGGTTGCGCGGCCCAGTCCACGGCTGCCGCCGGTGACAATGGCAATGATGTCTGCTTCAGGCATAGGAATCTCCAACGGGTGAGGGGGCAATTCTGGTCACAACGTTGGCCGTTCGATAAGAGCGCTCTTTCCGTCAGCATTGTTTTGCGCCATGGAATAATCCCATGGACAGGCTTGCCACACTCGACCTCTTCGTCCGCATTGTTGACCGCAGCAGCTTTAGCGCCGCCGCAGCCGATTGCGGCATCTCCCGCCCGGTTGCCACCGCCGCGATCAAGACGCTGGAGCAAAGGCTCGGCACCCGACTGCTGCACCGTTCCACCCGCCACGTTCGGCCAACGGAGGAAGGCGCTGCCTATTATCGCCGGTGTGTGGCGATCCTGGCGGAGCTTGAAGATGCCGATCGTGGTGCGAGTGGTGCTGTGGCCGGCCTGTTGCGCGCTGACGTCATTGGGCGTCTGGCGCGTATGACCCTGCTGCCAGCATTGCCGGACTTCCTGGCCCGTCATCCGGCGCTGACCGTTCATCTTGGCGAGGGCGAGCGGTTTGTCGATCTGGTGCGCGAAGGGGTGGACTGCGTGGTCCGGACCGGGAGCCTGCCGGATAGCGAAATGATTGTCCGCCCCCTCGGTGTTATGGAGGAGGTGACGGTTGCGAGCCCGACCTATCTAACGCGGCACGGAATGCCTGCCTCTCCCGCTGATCTTGAGGGCCATCAGATGATTGGCTTCGTGTCCTCACGCACCGGCCAGACCCTGCCGCTGGAGTTTACGCGCGGAGATGAGGTGATCGAGGTCTCGCTTCCCGCACGCCTGCTGGTTGGGGGCGTTGATACCTATGCCGAAGCGGCCAGGCTCGGCTTTGGCCTCGTGCAGGTACCGCGCTATGGCTGTGAGGATGACCTTGCAAATGGCACGCTGATCGAAGTCCTCCCTGATTTTCCACCCGTGCCAACTCCAGTTTCTGTGCTTTATCCGAGCAACAGGCAGCTTTCTCCGCGCGTGCGTGTGTTCGTGGACTGGCTGGTGGAGATTATTGGCCCGCGACTTCACCACAATGCGAGTGAGCGTCCCTACACGGGCGCAAAAGCGAGATAGAGCGAGATCGTTGCAATCGAGAGCACGGTGGAGGCCAGAACGACACGCCCGGTAAGGGCTGCCTCCCGGTCATAGAATTCTGCCAGCATGAACGAGCCGGTTCCCGTGGGCAGTGCGGCAAGAAGCACCGCAATGTTTGTCATCGCCGGCGTTAGGTGGAGCACGGGTGCTGCAATGATCCACGTAACCAGAGGTTGGGCGATCAGCTTCAGGCTGACAAGAATGGCAGCGGTCGACAGGCGTGCAGATGCGGCACCGGGGGAATTTCCGGCAAGGAACAGACCGAGGGCGATCAGGGCGCAGGGGGATGCAGCCCCGCCGAGAAGCTTCAGGAAGGCATGAACGGGTCCCGGCAGATGCCCACCGGATACCATGACCAGGCCACCAAGTGCTGGCGCCACCAGCAATGGATTTTTCACCAGCGAGAAGAGCGTTTTCGCGACAATGTCGCGCGGCCGTGCTTCGGTCTGCAGTCCGGCCTCGATCAAAACGATCGCTATGACAAACAGTACACAGACCGTCACGATCGTGGCGATGAGGGTCGGCGCCATGCCGGTATCGCCGACGAGCGACAGGACAAGCGGGAAACCGACAAACCCCGTATTGGCGTAGCTTGCGTTCAGTCCGTCAATGGTGGCATCGACAAGATGATGTCCTGTTGAGACCCGCCACCACAGCGTCCCGGCAAACACGGTAAAACAGCCAAGCGTGAACGCTGTCATGAATCCCGGCTCCCACAGATCGGTTATTTTTGCATTCGCCACGATGTCGAACAGCACCGCGGGTAGCGCAAGATAGACCACCAGCCGATTGACTTCGCGCGTGGCATTGGGACCCAGCGCACCCGATTTGCGTGCGATCCATCCGGTAAGGATGAGGGCAAAGATAGGCAGGACGATCAGCAGATTGTTCAGCATCAAAAATCTCGGGAGGTCAGCAAAAGCGTGACGCTACTGAACGCTATTGATATAATCCAATGCTTATATGGTTGACGATCAATGCTTTCAGGGTATCAGATGGACACGCGGCATATGCGGTATTTCATGGCCCTGGCGGAGACGCTTCATTTCGGTCGGGCCGCCGAGCGGATGAACATGAGCCAGCCGCCGTTCAGTCGTCAGATCGCCATGATCGAGCATTCTTTGGGCGTAAAGCTGTTTGAACGAAATTCGCGCAACGTGGCGCTGACCCCAGCCGGAAAACACTTCATGAAAGACTGCCGAAACGTGCTGGGGCGGTTTGAGGATGCCTGTCGGGATGTAAGGCTAGTCGCCAGCGGTATGAAGGGCGAATTGCGGTTTGGATTCATGATGCACGCCGCCCACAGTGTCGTGCCGCAACTCGTGCAGCTTTATGCGGAGGCGCGGCCGGATGTCCGCCTTGTCCTTGATGAACGCACGCCGACAGAAATTGACGAGATGCTGGTGGCGGGAACACTGGATGCCGCAGTGACATTCGGTTCGGAATATACACTGAATCTGCAAACAGTTTTACTGACCAGGGAACGGTTGCGTATCATCATGAGAAAGGACCATGTTCTCGCCGCAGCCAGGCAGATCGACCCTATGGCGCTCTGTAATGAGAGGATCATCGCCGCACCGGCCGCGACAGCGCCTGCTCTACGATCTGCGATCAATAGCTATTTTTCTGCCAAAGGACTTGTTCCGCATGTCGTGCTTGAACCCCGGTTGCAGCACACGATCATCCAGCTTGTTGCAAAAGGGCTGGGCGTAGCCCTTATCCCCTCATCGCTGTGTACCGAACTGGGGGCAGGGCTGATGTCACGGGCTTTAACAGACGCTCCCCAACTCGACGTTGTTCTTCGAACGCCGATTACTACGAAAAACCCCGCGGTTTCGACATTCATGGAAATCGGGAAATCGATACAGCGGGCTTCACTCTAATCCATAGAACCAGTGCAGAGAGCCAGTTTCTAATATCTTCTCTCTCCATATTCCATTGTCATGAGTGGAGTAATTTTATGATGTCTTCCGACGCCAGACCCAGCCCAAGCATAATCATGATCACTCCGGATATGTAGCCGGTCACGATGGATGCTTTGGGGTGGCTGCTTAATATTGTCCGCGCGCCAAATCCGACCATCAGATAGATGGATACACAGTTTATTGTATGAATGATTCCCAAGATCCCGATCTGTAAAAAGATCGGCCACGATGAACCCGGATTTGTAAACTGGGGCAGAAGGGCGAGAAAAAACAGGAGAGCCTTGGGGTTCAGGCCACTGATGGCGAACCCTTTGGTAATCCAGCGCCGCGCACCAGTTTCCCGTTCATGTCCTTCTTTCGGTAGGGGAGGATGACGCAACAGGGAAATGCCCAGTTTTATGAGATAGGCCGCGCCTGCAAACGTCAGAATGGTGATTGCAAGCGGCATGTTTGCAACAAGCGCACCAATACCGCCCGCGACCGTTGCGGTAATGCCGAGGTATCCCAGGAATAGACCAAATACAGCGGGAACGACTGCGGCATGATTACGTATTCCGGCTGAAATAACATACGCCCAGTCAGCACCCGGGGTTGCGGCAAGAAGGATGGAGATCGTCCAGAAGGCAAGAAGAGTATGCAAATTCATCGAAGATGCGTCGCTTTACAAGAAAATCCACAGGGATCCCGCAGTGTTTCCACGGTCTCCGGTTACGTTCCGGATCAGACGGAAAGGATAGCAGGATAGCGCGGATCAGCGGGCATGGGGTTGCGTTTATGCCAATTTACCCGCAATATTTAGCATCTGATTGCGTCAGGATGCTCATTCCTGATATAGGATGCCAATGAAACTGGATGCGATTGATCGGCGTATTCTTCAGGTTCTTCAGGAAGATGGCCGCTGCCCCAACAATGAACTTGCGAAGCGCGTCGGGCTCTCTCCATCGCCATGCCTGCGCCGGGTGCGGGTGCTGGAAGAAAGTGGCGTTATCGAGGGCTATGTCGCCGTTGTGAATCCTGCAAAAGCCGGGTTCGGTGTGACGGCTTTTGTCAGGATATGGCTGACGGGAGAAGACGAAAGACAGTCCGAGCATTTCGTCGAGGAAATTGGAAAACTTCCACAGGTGACAGAAGCGCATGTCCTCGCGGGAGATTGTGATTTCCTGTTGCGCGTTGTTGCAGAAGACCTCCCAGGACTGCGACGTTTTCAGAGCGAACAGCTCGCGCGAATCAAAGGTGTGCGGAGCATGAAGACCGACATCCCTCTTCTGAGGGTCAAGAACGCAAGCTTTGCGTAGGGGATCCTCATCGATGATGCAGAGGGCGATGGGAACGAAGCGGGCTACCAGTTATATTGCGCATGCGTAAAAGCATCGCCTTGAGATTAATTCTTTCGTTCTGAGCCGACAGAATGTGCAACATTCAGGCATACAAATACACCTGAAAGCGCGAGATGACGAAGTCGAGAAAGACTCTCGCATGCTGGGACATCTGTTTGCTGCCCAGATACGTTTTTACATTTTCATTTGTGTAGGGATTGATGGTCGAATACGCCATGTCTCATTCCTTTATTTCCGGGATCGCACAGTTTGCGCGATCCCGGCTTTCCAGCTTTTTTACGGAATCAGCAGGAGCTTCCCGGTCGTCTTGCGGCTTTCCATGTCGGCATGGGCGCGGGCGGCGTCGGCCAGCGGATAGGTGCCGCCAATGTGGACCTTCAGCTTGCCTTCAGTGATCCAGTTGAAGAGTTGCGCCGAATGGGCACGGAGCAGATCCGGCGTATGAACGTGGTCCATAAAGACCGCGTAGCCGATCTTGATGCTCTTCGGGATGCTGGTGATCTCGATCGGGCCGGGGCCGCCGAGCACCGGGCCGAACCAGCACAGCGTGCCGGACCGGCGCAGGGCATCGAGCGACGCCTTCCACGTCACGGGACCTGTGCCGTCATAGGCGACATGCACGCCTTCGCCATCGGCCAGGCGCACGACTTCTTCGGCGAAATGGCCGCCAGCATCCACGATGACATGATCGGCACCGGCCTGACGGGCGATCTCGACCTTTTCCTGCGAGGACACCCGGCCGATGACCTTGCCGCCCCGGATCTTGATGATCTGCGTCAGCAGCAGGCCAAGCCCGCCCGCTGCCGCGTGGACGAGGGCAAACTCGCCCGGCTGGACGGGGTAGAAATCCGTCGCGAAATGGCTGGCCGTCAGGCCCTGCATCATGACGGATGCGGCTGTCCGGTCGTCAATCGCATCGGGAACGGGCACAAGTGCCGCCGCCGGAACGATGGCGCGACTGGCATAGCTTCCCGGGGAATAGACCCAGGCCACGCGCTCGCCCGGCCGGAAGTCCTCGACACCTTCGCCGACGGACAGGACGCGGCCCGCGCCCTCGACGCCGAGGATCTTCGGATCGGCTTCCGTCCAGAACATCCCGCGCCGGACGCCGGTATCCATGAAGTTCACACCGGCTGCGGCCACATCGACCAGAACCTCGCCGGGACCCGGCACCGGGTCGGGCCTTTCGACCAGTTCGAGAACGTCGGGGCCACCGGGTTCGCGCATGACGATAGCGTGCATGTCAGTCTTCCTTGGAATGGTTAGTCAAAAGGGATATGCGTCAGGTCACGACTGCGACGCCGCAAGCGGCTTCGTGGCGTTCAGGGCCGCGCGGGCGGACTGGCCGTCGCTGTAATCATGCCAGAGCACGATCCGGCCATTGCGGACCTCATAGGTCGCCATGTTGGGGATGGGGGCGGATTCACGACCGGGCAGGGCCAGGTGATGGATCTGTTCGGCCAGTACGATCGCACCGTTGACAGCTTGATGGATCGTCTCGAAACGCACCTGCGCGAACGTCTCGAAGACCCGCTTCCAGACCTGCACGACGTTCTCTTTGCCGCGCACTTCGGGGTCGCCGTGGTTGGAAAACACAATGGCGTCGTCAAAGAATGTCCCAAGCAGGTCCGCATCCCTCTTTTCGAAGGATGCGACGAACTGCCGGACTGTTTCTCCTGCATCTGACATCTGGACTGTCCTTTGCTGGGAATGGTTCCGGTCGGCCGGGATCAGGCGGAGTAACCGCCGTCGATCGTCAGCAGGGAGCCCGTGATGAAGCTGGATTCAGGGCTGGCGAGATAGGCCACGAAGCTCGCGACTTCCGTATCCGACCCCAGGCGGCCGAGCGCCATGCGGGGACGCAGCATGTCGCGCATCGCGTCGTTCCTGATGTGGCCGGTTTCGGTCGGGCCGGGCTCGATCGCGTTGATCGTGATTCCGCGCAGCCCGAGATCGCGGGCAATGGCGCGCGTCATGGAGCTGACGGCCCCCTTGGTCATCGCGTAGGCGAAGGAGCCGGGGAACGCGGTGTAATGCGCGACCACGCTGCTGTTGTTGATGATCCGGCCGCCTTCCTTCATGTGCGGGACGGCTGCCTGAATCGCGACGAAGGCGCCGCGCACATTGACGGCGAACATTTTGTCGAAGGTGTCGAGCGCGAACTCGTCCACCGGACCACCGAGCACGATGCCGGCATTGTTCACCAGAATGTCGAGGCCGCCCAGCTCCGCGACCGTGCGCGACACGGCAGCCTTGATTTCATCGGCATTGGTATTGTCCGCCTTGATAGCGAGGGCCTTGCCCCCGGCAGCGGTAACTTCGGATGCAACCTTGTTGGCTTCATCGGCCGAGGCGGCATAGGTGAAGGCTACGGCCGCGCCGTCTGCCGCGAGGCGACGGACAATGGCCGCGCCGATCCCGCGCGATCCGCCGGTAACAAAAGCAACTTTTCCGGTCAGTGAAAGGCTCATTGTTGAAAACTCCTGGTCGATCTGCTGACTGTTCGCTCATTTTTCTGGAGCGAACAGTCAAATAAAGAACAAAAAAAGGGGAGAGCTTTCTCCCTAGCCAAGACAGCGCAGGGCCATCTGTGCGGTAGCGCGCAGGTCGTCGCGTGTCGCGCCCCCGCGTGCCATGACTTTCAGGCCGATGAACGTCGCGTTGATGAACCGTGCGGCGTCCTTCGGGTCGATCTCCGGCGGGATTTCGCCAAGCTCCTTGCCGCGCTGGATCGTTGCGGCAAAAATGTTCTGCAGGCTCGCGGCCGATGATTTGCCAATGGCGGCGACTTCCCGGTCGCGTCGGCCAAATTCGCATATTGAGCCTACGCCAAGACACATGGTGTCATCCTGAATGCGGGCCGCGAAGCCCAGCAGGGCGGCTTCAATTCCGGCCAGAGGGGAACCGGCCGACTGGAGTGCTGCCGCGAGTTGTCCTACACTGTCGAAGCAGTAGTGCTGCAGCGCTTCAAGATACAGCGCATGCTTGTCCCCGAAAGTATCGTACAGGCTCTGACGGCCGATCCCCATGCTTTTGACGAGTAATGCGGTCGACGTTCCTTCGTACCCGTAGGTCGCGAAGGTCTGCGTTGCTGCGGCCAGGGCCGCGTCCCGATCAAATGCCTTGGGTCTTGCCATGTCCTGACATATCGTCGTTATGGAACGATATGTCAAGAATAGAAGGCACGATCTTATTCGCCATCCAGCGGAATCATGCTGGCGACCACACGATCCAGCGGATCGCTGCTTTCCGCCAGCCCACGGGCGACGCCCGCCCGATCCTCGGCCGAGCGGTTCTGGCTCATCTTGCGCTTGCCCACCAGCCGGGTGATCGGCAGGCGCAGCCCGACGATGCCTTTGAGCTGTCCCTGAATGAAGGAAACCGGCGCATCCGTGACATGCCACGGCGTTTTCTGGTGCGCTTCGTGCCGGTCGGTCAGGCGCGTGACGACATCGAGCAGGCGGTTCGCATCGCTGAAGAACTCTACCGGACCGAAAGCCTGCACGGCTTCGTAATCCCAGGTCGGGACGACCTTGTGGTTGACCTGCTTTGAGGGATACCAGCCAGCGCTGACATAGGCGTCCGCGCCCATGAAGATCGCCAGTGCCTCGCCGAGCACGGGCTCCTGCCATTGCGGGTTGGGCCTGGCGAGATGCCCGTAAAGCACCCCGTGCTCGCCCTCGTCTGGGTCCAGAAACATTGGCAGCGGTGTTGCGATCGGCCCCGTCGCCGTCGCGGTGACAAACTGCGCCAGACGGGCATTGCGGATGATCGCACGCAGCGTATCAGGGTCGTCTTCCCGAAAAGCGGATGGAACGTACATGGATTACTCCTTGGCTTTTCCAAAAAGTAGCGCGAGACTGGACCATTCTTAACGTCCAGTTCCGATAAATAATGACAGTCCAGTACGACGATGCCGATCCGAAGCCATCCCGCACAAGGCGGCTGGGCGGACGGCGGATCTACGAGGCGCTGAAGGCGCAGATCGGGGAGGGGCTGTATCAGCCCGGTGCGGCCATGCCTTCTACCCGCGCGCTTGCGACCGAACTGGGGGTGGCGCGTTCGACCGTGACATCGGCCTACGAGCAGCTTCTGGCCGAGGGCTTCCTTGAGAGCCGTCAGGGCGCGCCTACGCGGGTTGTGCCGCTTCTGCCGGTTCCGGCTGAAGGTGCGGGAAGCGTACGTCCCCGGTCCCGGCATCGGCTGTCCGCCTATGGCGAACGGATGAAAATGCTGGCGGACAGGGCCACCCCTGCGGCAGTCGGTCGGGAGCTGGTCATCGACTTCCGCTATGGCGACCTGTCCACGGCGGATTTCCCCACCCTGTTGTGGAAGCGTGCGCTCTCGGCCGCCGCGTCGCATCGGCCCGACCGGCTGACCTATGGCCGTCCGGAAGGCTCGCTAAGGCTGCGCACGGCCCTGCAAACCTATCTGTGGCGGGCGCGCGGCATCCGCTGCGACGCGGAACAGATCATCATCGTCAGCGGCTCGCAACAGGGCCTCGATCTGTGCGCGCGCATCCTGCTTGATCCTGCGGACAGGTTTGTCATGGAAAATCCCTGCTACCGGATGGCCCGGCAGGCATTCGCGGCGACCGGGGCGGTGCCGGTTTCCGTTTCCGCCCGCGAAGACGGCCTTGATACGGGCCTTCTGGCCCACACGCATGCCCGTCTCGCATACGTGACGCCTTCCCACCAGTTTCCCCTCGGCGGCGTTATGCCGGTTTCCCGACGCCAGCAGTTGCTTGCATGGGCCAGCGCGACCGGAGCCTATGTGGTGGAAGACGATTACGACGGCGAGTATCGCTACGACATCAAGCCCGTGCCGCCTTTGTATGGCCTTGGGAGCGAAACAGGTCGCGTCATCTATGCCGGGACGGTTTCCAAAACCCTCTCACCGTCCCTGCGCATTGGCTATCTTATCGTGCCGTCCGATCTGAAGCCGGTCTTTACCGCTGCCAAGCAGCTTGCGGACCGGCATACGCCAACAGTTGAGCAGGACGCCCTCGCATCGCTTCTGGAAAGCGGGCTGTATGAACGGCATATCCGGCGGGTTCGCAGGCGCAACGGCGAACGTCGCCGCTGCCTGCTGGATGCGCTAGATCAGGCTTTTGGCGCGCGGATCGTAATCGAGGGTGCGGATGCCGGTCTGCATGTCGTGGTCTGGCTGCGTGACCTGCCCGCGACAGTGGAAGCCGAACTGGTTGCGCGCGGCCGTCAGAAGGGGATCGGCCTCTATCCGGTATCGCCGCTTTATGATCCCGCACGGCCGGAAGAAGTCCCGGCCTGTGCAGGGCTGGTCATGGGATATGCAGCGCTGGACGTCCGCCAGATCAGGCTGGGTGTCGGGATGTTGGCCGAGGTAGTCCGGGGCATGACGGCGTAGTGCCGTCAGCGATGTGGCATCAGAGGACTTACCCGATATCGGAATCCGAGGGGCACTTTCTTTCGATGAGATCAGGCTCGTTCTTTTTGAACCCGGTCACCACTTCGAGGATTCGCGCAAGCGCGGCCGGGTCGGATGCACCCTGGCCATCGCGACGCGGCGTATACGGAGCTTCCAGTCGCTTTGCTTCTGGCGCTATGGGACTTGTACTCTTGTTTGATCTGTGATGTTTCCTTCCTGTTTTTCGGGGAGATGTGCAGATGCGACGGTATGGTCTGAGTGAGAGCCAGTGGGAGCGGATAAAGGATTTTCTCCCGGGTCGTGAAGGCCATGTTGGTGGTACGGCTGCGGATAACCGCTTGTTTGTCGAAGCTGTGCTGTATCGTTACTGTGCAGGCATTCCGTGGCGTGACTTGCCAGTGCGGTTCGGGGACTGGAAGAACGTCCACCGACGGTTGCGCCGCTGGTGCGAAAGCGGTGTGATCGAGCGGATTTTCCGGCATCTGGCCGCCGATCGCGACAATGAATACATGATGATCGACAGCACGATCGTCCGGGCTCACCAGCACAGTGCGGGCGCCCGTAAAAAAGGGGCGTGGATCAGGCCATCGGGCGGTCCCGGGGCGGCCTGACCACGAAAATCCACGCCATTATCGACGCTGCGGGAAAGGCCGTGGCTCTTGCACTGACACCAGGGCAAAGGGCCGACATAACCGAAGCAGATACCCTTCTGGATGAAATTGATCCCGAAGCCTTTATCGCCGACAAGGCGTATGATGCTGATCCGCTTATCGAAAAGCTTGAAGAACGGCAGATCACACCGGTTATTCCATCAAGGAGAAACCGACGCCATCCAAGGAAAATCCGCTTCTCATTCTACAAAAAGAGAAACGAAATCGAACGGCTCTTCGCCAGACTGAAGCAGTTCAGAGGCATTGCAACACGATACGACAAGCTGAAATCAACATTCCTCGCAGCAGTCCAACTCGTCTCCACCATCATCAAAATTAACTGACGACACGCCCTAGCAGATTACATTTCAGGACGTTGCTTTCTGTATCGAAGATGGATCGATCTGAGGCAGCGCGGTGGGTAAAATACGCTGGTGATAGGTTTCCGACATGAAGTCGATGAAGGCCGCGGCTGCGCTGACTGCGAGGCGAGCGTGCCGTGGCTCTAGACCTCGGTGCTTGCCGTCGCGACCATGGCCAGAACCGTAGAGGCTGCGAATCTCGGCCAAATATTGGGTGATTGTTGTCAAATTACGAAGTAGAAGACGGATCGTCTCGGCACCCTTGGCTTCTTCCGAGATACCTTCGGGAACGAGCCGTAGCTCTTTTGTGAGAAGTTTTGTGAGTTCGGGTAAGCTCGCGGTCTTGGTGAATGGAACTTGCTGTCGAGTAAGGATCGACTTACAGCAGCTTTCAACCAAGTCTTTTGCAGTGCCTATAGCTAATGCTGGGTCAGCTTCGACCGCCACAACAAGACGTTCAATCTCTTTCTGCATCCAGCCTGCGTCAAGGGCATCGGCGACAGTTCTGGCACGGGAGACTGCTAATTGTCCCGCAAGCCCGGCTCTACGAGCAACGAAGAGCGGCCTACCTGCGATGCGTTCCTCCTCGACCAAGGACCAACCGTCCTGTCGGAGTTGGTCATTATATTGTGTAATTAGCCTTAGCGACGCATCCTTGTCAGGTCGGACGACCGGATGGACAGTTTCGCAAAGGAAGCGCAAAAATACATCATCCGGGCCGCCTTGAAGACCTAACCGCACATCGTCATAGATCCAATTCTCGGACCAATCACAGTTGTTAACGCGATGCTGATAGATGTCGCCAGCCGCGTCTTTGTATCGGGAGTCGTAGGACGGCAACGCCTGTAGATCATAGATGCGTGCGAGGAAATCGACTTCGTCGAGGTTACCGCACCATCTGACTTTCTCAATCCGGAGGCCGTCGATAATGTTCAGCCGGGTTTGTCGTCTAATTCGAACACTGGGCTTAGCGACAACACCCGGCTCAGCAAGGCGTGGGACGATCTTGGCGCTATACCAATCTTCGCTATAGGGCTCCAGAACGGCTTTAAGGCGTTGGGTGATTTGCTCCTCGACGCCAGTCTTAGCGGCGCCAAGGAGCGCGTAGTCGGCAGCATCGATGGCAAGGTAAACAGTCCACAACTCGGTCCCACCGTTCCAGTTGTCGAACCCGGTCCGCTCAATGCGCGGCGCGGCCGAGCGCAACAGATCCGCGGCTTGGTTCATTCGTTCGGCGGCAAGCAGTTCTTCGACCGTTGCGAGATAACGGGCGGGGCTCTCAATCAAATCTTGCATATAGCAAGTCTAAAGCATCGCGCTTTGAGTTTAAAGGAAATAGTATCTCATTGAATTCACTTCAATTTATATATCTTGTGGCCACAGACCTAGCTGGTAGAAAAGGGTCTTTAAGGCCCTTACGCCGATGTCCGATATCTAACTCATTTGCCATACAGCGGACAATCTGCTCCCCCCCATAACTGTCGGAATAATGCGCGGTGGGTACAGTCATGCGAGATATCAATGATCTCGGGGTACGCGATATTCTGGTTGGGGAGGGTGCGGGAGTAAGAAGCAGCGGCTACATGCTGTTTTTCCCTGAATCGTGAACCACGGATTTGCACTCAATGCTTTTTGGTGTCTTCTGGATCGCGGGAAAGGCAATCCATAGTCTCTGACATAGTAACAGACTGGCCGTAGGGCAGGGGGCATCCAGCTCTTTCGGAGCAAGGGTAATAAAGGATCAAACGAAAGTAGAGAAAAATATTTCATTTTTTCAGTTAGTTAAATGTGCTGACAGCCGTTCAACGAAGCCGCTGACAAGCAGCAGTTTTCTTTGGTTGTGTGCCCCCGCAACCAGAAACACCCTTCAAAACCCCGCTAAGTCAGTGACTTAGCGGGGTTTTTTGTTGCAACCAACACCACACGCCTATCGAATTCCCCATCATTTCAATGACTTGGCACCGGTAGGTTCAAATCGGGGTGCCAAACACCTGCAACCAACGGTCCTGTACGCGGGCGTACAAGGGCGTGCTCGGGCGCAGGAGAAAAGGGAAACGAAAAAGGAAAGAAGCGTAGCTTAGCTCAGGAGCTTTGATTTTGTGGAAAATTTTGATTGAGTAATTCTTTTTTCAGGGCATGGTCGCCCTCTCGGGTTGATGACTGTCGAGCGTTGAGCAGCATCATCTTCGTGAACTGAAATGGTCTACGCTGGCATGATGCGCCCAGAGAACACGGCCCGCACGAGGCGTTCTATAACCGGTGGGTGATCGGCGTGTCAGCAACAACAGGGTCATGCCTCTGGGAACTAGGGATCCATCTTCGACGTCGAATACTCAATACCCAGATCATGAGCGTACGTTCACGCGACAGACCGTGTTCAGAGCTAAACGCCCACCTCGTGTCTGAACTCAGCCATGTAAACGTGTCTTATACCAACTATCCTTCATGACCATCTTCGGCCTTAAAGGTCCGGAACTAAATCGTGATACTTATAAACTTACAGCGATCCTGTACCGTACCGGCGCTGTAGAAGTGAAAATTAATGGACAGCGTTCATGCGATATTTAGGTCGATCTTCCACCCCCGGTTGTCATTTTGAATCAGATCACGCCAAGGAGTAGAAGCCCAAATGCTTCAAATTTTCGAACAACTATATCTAACATCAAACTAACTTTTTCCACATAAATTGATCGGCATTTAC
This sequence comes from Drosophila nebulosa, assembly GCA_024703675.1. Classification (NCBI taxonomy): domain Eukaryota; kingdom Metazoa; phylum Arthropoda; class Insecta; order Diptera; family Drosophilidae; genus Drosophila; species Drosophila nebulosa. The sequence goes on along the minus strand of JANFPS010000021.1, from coordinate 560,306 downwards.
AATTGGCGCTTTTCCAGAAAAGCCTACCCATTTACCCTCTGCTGTAGACAAATCATCCATGAGGCGCAATTGATAGCATCCGTAATATCCGCGATCTGGTCCTATTTGATCATGCCATATTCCTGTTAAAATCGTTTTATCTTTAGTTAATTTTCCTAAAAATATATAACTAAATTTCTTACCATCACATGATATATATTCAACCTTCAATGCAATTGAATTAAAGCATCTATATAATATATTTGATGATGTGTTAATTGAAGGAAAGCTTTTTCCAGAAAAGTACCAAGTAGTTTCCCATTTTCCAGACCACACCGGATCTTTTGAAAATGTATCAAGTATTCTCCCAAATAAACTCATGAACATGTAACTGAATGAGATTCGTCGACTAAAATCAGACAACCATGCAGAAATTACTGCTCTTGACGAGAGGACTAGTGTAGAGTAAAATAAAAACTTGATAATTTCAAAAGAAATTGGGTGTTGTCCCGCAAAATGTGATAACAATTTATAAAATCCCATATATTTAGAATCAAATATCTGACGCTTAGTAAAATGTTTTCAGAAGCCATTCAAGGCTTAACGAAAGTTATTGAGACATTAGCTATTCTCACATGACCTTGCCCCGTGGATTGCCCTCGTTTTGAGTAGGGGGATGGCTTCATGCTCTGGATTGGTACGTGGCGGCGTTAATCCGCTCCAAGAGGAAAAAGTGGCGCATATTGTAGACGATATTGGCCAGCCCGACCCTCATGGTGGCTCGAACGATGCCGATTGTTCGGATGAACAGTCCCGTTTGTGACTTCTGGTCAGCAAAGAGATGCTCGACACGCGAGCGGATAACTGATTTTCCAGCATTCGATTTCTAGATGTACCGCGGCATGGTTTTGAGATGCGGCTTTTTCCTGCGAACCTTCGAGACAAAGCCCAGCTTTCTCATGAAGTCTTCATTGGTCTTTGAGCGATAGGCTATGGTTGCCCAGACTGTTGAAGCCGTATTTGTTTTATCTAACAGGTCCTAGCTTAGTCTGGCGCCATCGCTGGCCGCAGCGTCGATCGCTTTTCATTTCCGGATCAGCCGGAACTTCTGGTCGATGGAAATATGATCTTGTACCGGGAGCGCAAGCGATTTTTGCGGTTTCAGGGAGTCTTTTCAATCCGATTGGAACGACGTCCTGCTCGGATGCTTTCTCCAACGGTATAGCGTTTCAGAATAATGGCTTTTGCTTCACAGAGGGTGATCTGTTTCCCTCCTTGTCACGCAGTTCGTAGGGCTTTCCTCGTTTGAGAACGCTGAAGATCCGGTTCACAATACGATTGGCAACGGCGCATAAAGCCTGTTTGTGATGATGATGATCTTTCACGGTCATCAGCGTCCAATAAGGTTCCGCCAGTTCAGGATCTGTTTTTCGTGCCGTATCCGCTGCAAGATAAAGGGCTTGTTTGATGCGGTTATTGCCACCCTAGGTCAGGGTTGGGCCAGCTCGCTCCACACCGCCGCTATCAGCCCTTCTGGGAAACAGGCCACAGAACTCCCGTAAATGTTTTTCAGAATGAAACTGCTCAATGTTCTGCAAGATACCGATCTGGGTTGGTGCGAGATGAAGGCCGACACCCGGAATACTCAGTAGAAGAGCCTGTGGGGCTAGGTGTTTGTAGAGGTCAGCAATATGCCGCTCAAGGCCCCCAACTGTCTGAAGTTTCGCCAGAACACTCTCAATTTCCGTCGCGATATCGAACTGCAGTTCCGAAAAATCAATGTGTGTCCCATGAAGGTCCCGAGCATATTGCGCTGCTTCACGTAACCCTGTGATCAGCGTTTCCACGAAAGGTCCACTGCGCGGATGGTTCCCTCCCGCATGGGGCGGCACTATATTTGGCGAGTGTCGCACGACGCGCCTTCAAAACAGTGGACGGATGAAACCATTTCTGCAGCAGGGCCAAAGAGAGCCGCGTCCCTAAATCCGGCAAGACCTTTCAAGTCTGGGAGATGCCCAACGAATGAGATCCAGCAGACGCCGTCTGGCATCCGCGATTTCGTTCTGAAAGCGACTTCTCTGTTTGGTCAGACGTTGAAGAGCGTGGCTTTTTGGATCCGGAATATGGACTGGATCAAGGCATGGCTCACCAAATGATGGCATGGCCGCCAGAATCTGGGCATCAGCCATATCTGTTTTGGCGTGTTCGGAAAGGTAACGCCATAGAGCCTTGACCCGCTTTCCCTTGACGCGGGCCACGGTGACGCCAGCATCCGCAAGATGATGGGCAACAGGAAACCAGCTCATGCCAGTTGGCTCCATGATGGTCTGGATATGGTCATCTGCCCTCAGTCCCATCACGGCAGTCTGAACAAAAGCGGCGAGTGAGGGCTGATCGTGCCTGAAACGAATTGCGTGGCCATTAGGGCGGCCATCGTCGTAGATCTGAGCGAAGTGATCTCCGCGAATGGCCACATCAATACCAATGGTACGGAATGTTATGGTCGGTCCTTTCTGGTGAGAGACCCAACGCTACGGTCACAGTCAGGTGTGTCATTCGTGGCCGATCAACTTCATTGAAAGAAGACGCTACAATCATGTTACTCTTGCCCCGTCAGCGCGGCCGGACCGGGTTCATGCTTCACAAAAGACGAGAAGATCGTCGGATCTCTCAGGGACTTTAGCCCAGAACCGGTCTGGTTCACTCTGAGAGTATAGACCCGGTTCCCAGCATGCCGGGAACCGGGTCTGATCCACAACCACATCTCTGAAGCCTGCGCTTCTCTGATTTCCTCCATGGCATCAAACCCGGCACCGCTATCGATACCTGGGATTTGTAGCCAAAGAACGGGATCGCGAGATCCGTTGCGGGCTTACTCCCGTCATCCTGCAGCTTTGCTTTCGTGAACTTCAACGTCCGGCGTGCATGGGGGTCCTTGTGCGATAGCTTTGACGGCTTGTTCTGCCAGTCTTCAGGAATACGACCAGCCCGAAAATTCGCTTTCTCAGCATTGGTATTGCGCTGCCTGGGAGCCGCACCAGCGTGGCATCCAGGATTTGGCCTGACATGGGCTGATAACCGGCGTTGCGCAGCATAATATCGAAGCGGCTGAATAGTACGTCGATGGCACCCGTCTGTGCCAGACGCTCGCGAAATAGCCAGACCGTTTTGGCATTAGGTATACGATCCGACAACCCCAACCCTAGAAAGCGCATGAAGGAGAGACGATCGTCGGTCAGGTATTCCGTTCGTTCATCCGACAGGTTATTGAGCGTCTGGATAGCCGGGATCTTGAACATCAGCACTGGATCAAACCGGGGACATACGCCTTTGTATCTGTCTGAATAAGCAAGTGTCTTTTCCGGATCAGGACGGAATATTTCAAAATTCACAGTCCGGGAAAACGTTTCAAGCTGATCTCCAAGTCCGCTCAGCCGAGCAAGCCGCTCGTCAACATAAAAAAAGACCAGACTGTTTCATTACCCATCTTCCTGTCATTTGCACAGGGGAAATGGAATTACAGAGAAGCCCTCGAAGCCAGAAGGTTTTTAGAAGCCTCCACCTGAGGGCATGTTCGAGACAGGGTCACACACATTGTATAATACTTAATGTTCTAAGACTAAAGATGCAGAAAGGCGAACGATACCGTATTTTTATTGGGAAAGAGAGTATCAATTCAACTATCAAATGCTTGCGCGTAAGGTTTACCTCCAGGCACATCTGTCGCTGCGTCGGCTAGCCACTTGCGGACTTTACGTCTTTCTGAAAGTCCAGCATAACTCTCTGGTGGATAGTTGTTCCGGACGTAAGTTGCTGCGATTGCAAGGCGGAGACGGAGGCCGTAATCCCAACTTCTGCGCCAGCCAACCTCAGCCAAGATAGGTAGCAGGATGCTACGTGCAGGCCACGGCAACCGGGATTTTAGTTCTTGCTCATGCACGGTGTCGAAAAATTTTTCTAGCATCCATCGCCCTGCTTCTCCACCTGCAGCAACGCCAAGAGCTACAAAAAATGCCTGCAAAATATCGCGCTTATCTTCAGAAAGGTCATTTACTACATTTAAAAGCGCGGCCATCCATGGCTCGGCACCGGCTGATACGACTTCTGGGGTGAGCCAGTTCAACATGTTGGCAATTTCGTAGAGCAGGCTGGTTCGTAATATTATACTCATAGTCGGCGATGCGAGCAAAATATGGGGGCGTTTAACCAACTCGTGTAGCCACGCACGACCCAGTCTACGGTTGTCTTCGTTCGCAGCGTTAATTATGAGGTGTGTAGTTTCATGCGGAAAGTGATCAAACGCCGACGAAGCAAGCTTCTCGTCATCGCGTGGTATCAAAGAGAGAATGAGCTTATTAATTATAGGTGAGAATGCCGGGATAAAATTGAACATTTTTGCCATGGCACTGTTATCGAGTTTGAGTGCATCGTTTGCCAGCAGTAGTTCGGGCTGGGCGGCAACCATTCGCTCCCGTACTCTCGGATAAGATTCTGTAATCAACCAGAATTCGTTTTTGGATATCGTGTCTGAAAGAACTGTAAATAGATGTGTTGCGAGAAGATCATGTGTAGTTGCTATTCGTTCAGCAAGATAAAGCAAGTCTGTGGCGTGCTTTGACCACATCTGCATTAACCGATTAATTCCCTTTTTAGTTGGGTGAGGGAATACCTCCTTGTTTTCTTGCGTTAATTCATACCAAATAACATCAAGTTGAGCGCAGGGAACTATTTCGCCATCGACCAATTTTTGCTTTAGTCGCAAGGCATCCTTTGGATCAGGAAAATTTTCAGTCACAATCTTAAGTATTTGCGGACCCGAATCTGATTCGGGTCTGTCGTTCAGTAAATTCACTTCGACTAGTGGCCGAAATGAATTACGCTGTCTACGTACATCGGCACCATAATTCCACAGAAATTGTCTTAAGCTGTCGTTTGCCTGACCGACGGCATCAGCAGCGGCAGCATCTACCCATGCCTTTTCGGAATTAGTAATGATAGTGGGAGATAAGTCCGAATTCGAAAGCACAACGCTCATGTCAAATTTTTTATCGAATGATAGTTGAGGTCCTCGGGTTGCAGCTGTTTGAAACCGGAAGTTACGACGGAGGCGAGGCCATTGTTGTGACCAAACAGCAAATAGGGAATCATCGATTTCGCCTGGGTCGTCAATAACTACTGTTTTATTAATTGTTTCATAAAGAGAGATAAGTATTTTAGGCACAAACGTCATAATAGACTGTTTTTTTATTGCGTGCGCATTAGAAATGAGCATTGGCAGCGTTTTGCTGTATTCAGAAAAATTATTTAGGGGCCGTATAAAAAACGAACGTAGGATGGAGAGATCGTATATTATCTCAAACAGGGAAGGCTCTAAGAGAAGTGCGTGTGACCAGACACACCCAGGTCTCGACATTTCGGGTGCTGGCCAAGTTCGCATCAGTACATAGCGATTGATCCCCGGTGCGGGGGTACCAGTCCAATAACCTTCAGAGTTACCAAACACCGTACCGGGAGCCAAATCACTGAGTTCAGTAAGGTAAGCTGCCTCGTGGCCTAAGGGAATTGACGTCTCTAATAGTCTATGACCATCGTCGTACCCAAACAGGCATTGTTCTAGCTTCATTTTTCTGTCAGTCACTGTGGGGCCATAAGCCAAACTAAAGGTGATGTAAGGTCATGGCTTATACCTTCTGGGCCCACAATCTCGATGCGATGGCTAGGTGTTAGCTTTGCCGCTTCATCAATTGCTGCGTTGTCGTCAAGCCGAATGCCTTGCGCCGACACACCATAAAGGCGAGCCTCGAAAGACTGGTTGTTAGTACGAAGAAACTGGTCGACTAGAGGCATTTTGTCGGCAAGCCACTTAGCGGGATTAAGGCCAGAACCGTGTGTCAGATCCCATGCAGAAATCATGATTGCTAAACGTCGACGACGAGGCAAAAAAGGAGAGCGCTGCAAATCGCTGAGTAACTGCACAACGCGGACCTGTGAAGGGATGAGTTTCGGTTTCCATTCGGTTGAAGACGCTTCTTGTGCTGAAGGCTCAGATTGAGAAGTGTCGGTTGCAAGTTGAGGCATTGTCGCATTCAGTTCTAAAACTGAAAGAATGTCGCCTTTGACGTCTGCGCTGATGAAAAACAAGATACCACGATCTTCAGCAATGTCGGTTATAAATTCTGGACGACACCGTCTCATTTCGACTTGCGCATCGAATGTTTCACCAGCAAGATCTGGAAAAAAGACAGTCGCTTCTACTTCTGTTTGACGGTCGATAAGGTGAAGCGTGATATCGATGTTTTCGACTTGAGTGGTACGGGGTACTTTTTGAAACGTACGCCAAGCTTCTGCAATCTGGTTTAGATAAGTAAAGCTTCCTTCGTAGCGATCTAATTTAAGACGACAGTCTGTTTCGTCTGACTCGATTAGATGCCAGAGAGCAGCTAGGAAGGTTGTCTTTCCTGAAGCGGGTAGCCCCATTATGATGAAGTCCGCTTCCATTAAATACTCCTTCTCAACAGTAACAGATCGAACTCATCAGTCAGCTCCGGCGATGGTAGTGTCGGGGTGTTTTTGCGTACTGGCTGCGGTTGCAGCCAGCTATTTAGTAGAGGTCCAAGGCCATGCCCGGGTTCTATTACTCCGAGAGGATCACGCGCTGCTGTATGGAACACTTCAATACTCGTAAACCGCTCCATATTTGATTTTTTAATTCCTTCTTCAAAGTTATTAAGTACGTCACGGGCAGTGGATGCCTCATCAGATACGAGTAGATCACATTTGGTAGTCACTAGCTGTAATCGCGCAGGCGAACTAATCACGTCGCTGCTATTAATTACTCGAAGGAAATTACGAACCGAAGCGAAAACTTCTGCTCGACGTCGATTGTCCGCGACTCGTTCTCCGTCAATGATCAGTGCTATCGTCTCGGCTTTTTTTACTTCAAGTAGCTCTGTAACGCGCGCCGGTTCATCACGAACTTCCCGATAGACTTCTCCGGCTCGCTCTGTAAGGAGGAGGTCTCTTCGGCGTAAGTGCCTCTCGTCGGTTACAGCTAGATGAAATATCCCAAGTCCGTCTCTTTTTGATGTGCGGGCGGTATCGGGCATCTCTGCTTTTGACTCTGCGCGAGACTGAAAGCTCTTTTGCTCGAATCCAATTAGTGAGAGGCTTTGAGTAAACAAATTTCCCGCGAATGGGCCACGTAGAAAGCGTTCATATATCTCAGTAACTAGCGTTGTTTTTCCACCATTTCGTTCACCAATGATCGCAATGAACGAAGCGGGGCGCCACCGCAGTATGACTTCGGTATCAACTATAGATAGCATGCCGCAAGGGGGTAGCTTTTCCCATCGTTGATCTCGTTCTGCAGGCTTGCCTGTCTCAACCTGCTCAAACACATCAATATCATCATCTGGAGTATCTGTCACAGTTGTTGACCCAGTAGATATTCATAGTAAAGTTGTTCGCCCATTACCATTGGATCAAGAGACACAGTAACTTCCAGCCCTGTTTTTTCCTCAAAACGTTTATGCCAGAGGCCTATTCCAATCGTACGGGCTAGCGAGATCGCTGCGGTTATGGGGGCTAATCTAGGGGGTATTTTTTCATCAAATATTTTTACTTGCTCTAAGTCTGTGCTGCTTAATCCGTCGATAGCTGTAGCAAGATCAAGTAATGCTCCACTCTTTGGCTTTTTGGCTAAGGTGATGATGCGTTCGAGCATTGCGGGGGCTGCCACCGGACCTAATTCTGATTCTACGGTTAATGCTCCGAGATCCAAAGCTCCGATTATGGCCGCCTGCTGCGTACCAAATGTCTTAAAATTGCGTCTGAGTGATCTGCTATAACCTCCAAACACCCACCAAAGCATCTGACTTTCTTCGCGTTGATAACGTACATTTTTGTCTAGAGCCTCAAGTGCGGATATACTTTCGGATGAAATAGTCTTGATGATATTTTCTGTTTCAGTAAAGATATTTTGGAGTATAGATGCAAGTTTTCCCCAGTCATTTGCGGGAATAGATGCGATCTTTTCGGAAAGGTCTAAGTTGGTGGTGTCTATGATTTCAGGGTTAATTTCTGTCGGTTTACGTTGATCTATTGAGTTGATTAACAGCGCTGATTTTGTTTCCTGTAGTAACCAGATTGCTTCGGTGGGATACCGGAGGCCGCTAACTCCGCCAGAAAGTACTGCTAGGATTGCGACAGGATCTCCATTAGCTACCAAACAACCAAGAATGTAAGCTGCGATTATACGAATCTCTCGGTCATTATTTACGAGACTAAAGCTCGTGTCTTTTTTTGCAAACTCGTCTCGTAGCCATACTAAATTTATGATAGGGCTCCCATAATAGGCACCCACGAGGTCTAAAATCATAGCATTTGTTGCATTTTCTACGATACTATCCGCGGGAGCCTGCCGCATGGCAATTGTTTCAGGCGTAGGCGTAAGGCCAGCTTCAGCATATCGGTCTGCGAAATTGAATTGGATCATTTTTTTTCCTCAAGTTTGCTCGGCGTCGCGCACGGCTTCAGCTAACGCGTCTAAACAGCCTCGTTCGTGGGCTCGCAAAAGTACCCGTCGAAATCGCTCGTAATCGGGCTGGAGCATGTCTTCCTCTTCCATTAGCCTTAAACGACCTGCAATTTCTAATTTTTTACTGAAAGACAATCGGTAGAAACGTAGTCCGATATCCCTGAGGGTATTCATTATGTGCCCTCTCTCTATCGGTGCGCCATCTTCTATGCTTGATCGCAATTGAAGTTCTTCATCTACAGGAATAGACATCGCGATTGACTGCTGCCAATATTCCAACTGGATACGGTGATCAAATGTCGACGCGCTTCGATCCATTTTTGCTCGAAAACCTCCTGGAGCATCTTGCCATACTCTTACATGAGCTCGAAGAAAGAGGCAGCGTTTCTCTGGTCCGCCTTCAACAGAAAGCTCAAGTAGGTTGTATCCAGGTTCTCCTCCTGCTTCCTGCCGGTCGGGGTTTACAGCACTCGCAGTTAGTCGCATGAAATCCCGGTTCATCATTATTCGGTTGGTATGAACGTGGCCGAATAGTTGGACTGGAGCAACATCGTTCAAATGGTCTTCTAATTGTTGCGCCTGTGCAAGCCAAGACAAATGATGATGTGCAACCACAAAATTTATGACGCCATCTTCCCGAGTAATTTGTCGGCTAGCCGGATCAACAAATAGGCTGCCGGGCGTATCATATCGGCTAGAAAGGAAAGCTGTATTTAGCCCCCAAAGACGCAGCGTTGATCCATCATTCATGACCAAATCTCGAGATGCTCTTGTTCGATCAGGTGGCAGCAGAGAACAGAAAAACTGAAGGGCAAAGGCATTGTAGTTGTCTAGGCTTTCGTATAGCAATCTACGAGCATCTGGATCGCGCATCTGTCGAGCAATTGCCTCGTCAGGATCTGCAGATGTCTTGATCTCGCGATGGATCATTTGGACGAGATTGCGCTCTGCGGATAGCCTCACAACGTCGTGATTTCCTGGCACGACAAAGACAGTTTCTAGTGAACCGCCACAGGCATCGCAAAGTGTACTCAGCCAATCAGTGGCGTAAGAAAATTCGTCAGGATGCCCAGCAAACGCGACGTCTCCTGATACTACTATAGCATCTGGTTTACCTAAAACAGCACACTGTTGTTTTACATCTCTGATAAGTTCGTTGCGTAAATGAAAATTTGGATCCTGTGTAGTGTCGATTTCTATTTTCCGGAAATGAATATCGGACAAATGAAGAATGAGCAAAGGTAATCCTTTCTAATTTCCAATATTTTTATACAACTTATGAATATATTATTTAATTTTACCACAAAACACTCGGGAAAGCAAAATGGCCATAGACGCCAGCTTACCGTATCTCTTGAAAGGCACAGGACCACGTTGACAAAAGATCTATACGGACTACCTGAGATCTGTTCCACTTCCTGCCTGTGGGATAACGGACAGTGCGAACAAGCATGATATGAGGCGATTTAACGGATCGGGAATGGGCGATGATTCGGTCCGCCTCTGGCGCTTAAGCGTGGACGTTGGGTACGTCCATCTGGAGACAATCGCGAGTATCTCAATGGTATGCTGTATGTTCTGCGAACGGGTTGTCCGTGGCGGCACATGCATGAGCGCTACGACAAATGGAACTCGGTTTATGTCCGGTTTCGCCGTTGGGCCGAACCGGGTGAGTGGAATGCTCTGCTGCAAACTCTGGTAGATTTGGGTTGGGCTGATGGCTGGCAGCATATGCTCGACAGTACCGTGGTTCGTGCCGATTCACCGGCCATTGGCGCAAAAAGGGGGGCGGAAGCTTCTGGTCGGTCACGCGGCGGCTTCGGGCGCTGACATGAGCGATCTCAGCTATACACTTAATGGTCCATTTTTCGTCCATTCTTTCTACGTGCTACGCTGTTTTGCGGCCTTCGCACCAAAGTCCTTCCGGACAATATGCAGACACAGGTTGAGACCTGCAGCATTCTGACAGACGACAGAATGCTGCCTTCTATCTTGGGGCAGGCGGAAGTGCCACTGTATTATCTGTCCGGATTGCATGCATGTTGTGCGGAAGGGCCCAAAAGTACGGGACAGCTTCGCTCAAATCGGATATACATGATGCATATCCGTGGGGAGGAATATTTGATGCTGACCCGTACGACACTCTTTCTATCCAACCGCTCGCAGGCAGTGCGCCTGCCGAAGATGGTCGCCTTCGGGGAGCAGGTGCGTGACGTCGTCATTGTGTCCGAAGGTTCACGACGGATCATCGCCCCCGTTGACGCAGCGTGGGATGATTTCTTTGCGGCTCCCGGGGTGGATCTGGGGGAGCGGAACCAGCCGGCCATGCAGGAACGTGAGGCGCTCTGAATGCTGCGTTACCTGCTGGATACGAACCTCTGTATCCGGGTGTTGCGGGATCGACCACAGGGGCTGCGTCCGAGGTTCAACAGCTGTGCGGAGGAACTCTGCATCTCGGACGTGGTTCTGTATGAACTGCTTTATGGCGCGGAACGCTCGTCCGATCCCGTGCGCACAAGGCGTGAGGTCGAGCGCTTCGCTGCAAGGCTGGCGGTCCTGCCATTCGATAGTGAAGCGGCCGCCCATACGGCGGACATTCGGGCTGCTCTTGAACGGAATGGCCGTATCATAGGTCCATATGATCTCATGATTGCCGGGCATGCCCGGAGCAGGGGGCTGATTGTTGTGACCGGCAATCTGCGGGAATTTCAACGGGTGGAGGGTCTTCGAACCGAGGACTGGCTGACTGACAGGGTCTGACCGGGAAAGGCGTGGCGAGACAGAATATTGATAAAAACGATTGTTTATCAATCGACTAGGTCATGCAGCGAGCCTCTCCACGAACCCGCTGACAAGCAGCAGTTTTCTTTGGTTGCAGGCCCCCGCAACCAGAAACATCCTAAAAACCCCGCTAAGTCACTGACTTGGCGGGGTTTTTTGTTGCGCGTAACATCACACGCCCATCAAATTCCCCCTCATTTCAATGACTTGGCACCCGTAGGTTCAAATCGGGGTGCCTGATACCCGCAACCAACTGCTCCGTACGCAGGCGTAAATCGGCGTGCTCCGGCGTACCGGGGCGCAGGAGAAAGAGCGGGGAGGGGAAACTGTCCTCGGGCATGCAGAAACTCCTGAGACAATGCTATGTCGGGATGACGGCAATGGGGGGATTGTGTTGAAAAAGTCCCTTTGGAGCTTCCACTCAACATTTTGGTTCGATATCATAACGTATAGAGTATTGTAATTATGGGGGATTTTCATTCCTAATTGGATACAAAATCCTAAGCAGACACCTCAAGCTGACTTTTTCAACACAATCGGGGGGGAGCGGAAAGGCAGCTTTCAGGAACCCCCTATCGGTAAGCCGCCATTCCGCCACGGCCGGTTGCACCAGGTAAGCCGTTGATCTCAGCTCGATACCTAATTCGTTGCGAAAACGAACTATTTCGCGATGACCGTCCGATGTTTCAAATGCGGCTGATAGCTTTTTTGACCTCCGCTATGCCGGCAGCGAGAATGTCGCGGCCGGCCGCGACTTCTACGTCCGGGACGAAGTGCCAACGTGGGTGATCCTTCGTGTCATAGACGGGTTCACCAGAATACTGCGCCTGTATGCCGGTACGATCCAGTCTGATCGGAAAGACCGCTGCTCCCAATCCCATCATTTTTGTGCCGACGACCGTCGCGCGGCCTATGTCGCGCATACCCATTGGGAAACCCTCGGCCATGCTTCCGCTCCAATGACTCGTCAACACGACGACAGGCTTGCTATACGTAAAGGGTCCTTTCGGATCGACATACTCGGTCCACGGCGCGCTCAATCCCGCCCCCGCTCGCCTACGCATGATGGCGTATGCTGTCCGTTCTCGAATGAATCGCCCCATGATCGGTCGGGCCACGGCCGTGTCGCCGCCCCCGTTTTCGCGAACATCAATAATCAGACCCGGAGCATCCCGCAGGTTTGCCAACGCCTTGTCGAAAGCATCAGCCGTTGCGGTGTTGGAAAAGCTCCTGATAACGATATAGCCGATGCCATCTGGAAGCATCCTGCTTTCAACGTCAGGCAAATCCGGCCACTTCTTGATGGGAAGCGGGACACTTCGGGAGGTGCCGCCTGTCGAACTCACCGACAACAGGCGGGCCTTCCCCCGATATCCTGCAACCGCGACGTTGATAGTGTAGGCATCGGCTGCCGGGTCGGGCTTTACGAGGCATTTCGGCATCAAATCGTGGATGACAGTTTCAATAGGTCGCCCGTCGATCGCGATAATTCGATCACCAATTTTTAATCCGGCATCAGCTGCCACTGAACCGCTTTTAATCGCAGCTATACGAACCATATCTCCAGCTCGCTCAGCCAGAAGGTCGAATAGCGGCCATCGTGGTGCCCCGTCAGGCGGATCAGAGAGATGCGTGTGAGCATCATACAATTCCGCGAGGACACGCTGGACGACATCCGTGAAAGCGGCATCGTCTTTAGCAGCCAGTGCCATAGGTCGGTAGAACGAGCGCACCCGATCCCAGTTAGTCTGCTTGTCGGTTAAAAAACAATAACGCTCATCCAGAGTCCGCCACAATTCGTCGAAATCCTCGACGAACGTAACATCGTGCAATGGCTCGGCCGCCCACCCGGGAGTGGCAGCAAGGGCGATGCCGGCACTACAAAAGGCTCGGCGGGTCAAGAACGGTTGCTTCACGGTACTTGAGTAACATGCACCCCGGTCCATCGAACAGGGTAATTCTCGTTGCAAAAGGGCCCCCTTTCGCAACGTCGGCTATGTCCGCTTCCGGGGCAGCGAAAACAGCTGCGCACGACGTGATCGAGGCGATAGCTGCGGCAGCATTTCTGTGCCAAACTCGAAACACATGCCTCTCCTTCGCTTCGCCGTCGAATTCGCTGCCCTCTATCTCGGTGGCCCCCTTATCATCCTCGAACTCCGCCGCCCTGGCATCCTGTTCGGGCTCATCTGGGTGGCGGCTATCGTGGCATTTCTCGCGATCCGGGGCGAAAAGCCGCAACCTCATGACGTGCGTCGCGAGCTGCGGGCCATCTTCTTGCGTTTCGCGATCCTCGCGCCGATTATTGTGGCGCTGACTGCACGGTTCTGGCCAGAGACATTACTCAGCTTGCCGCTTCAAAAACCGCGGTTCTGGCTGCTGATTATGGTGCTCTATCCGGTGCTGTCGGTATGGCCGCAGGAAGTGCTCTACCGCGCATTCCTGTTTGCCCGATATCGCTCGCTGTTCCGCAGCGACACAGGCATCATCATCGCAAGCGCACTCGCTTTTGGCTTCGCCCATGTGATCTTCCTGAACTGGATCGCAATCGGCATGACCACCGTCGGCGGCCTGCTCTTCGCCTGCGACTACGCACGTCACCGGTCGCTGCTCCTGACTTGCTTGGAACACAGTCTCTATGGTTGCCTGATCTTCACCGTAGGCCTCGGCCGCTTCTTCTACACAGGCGCCGCCTGGCACCACTGAGAGCGCTAGCCTACCGGGGCCGGAGCCGCCGTTCGCCCGTCTCGGCACCTGCAGACCAACGCCCCTGAATCCAGCCGGGCTACCACGTCAGCATTACGGAAGATGTCCACTTCCGGTGTCTCGCGCGGGCAGTTCGGGCAAGGTCAGGGCGAAACCGGTAGGTCCGCTTAGCGCGTAGCAAGCAGACAGACAGCTCTCGCCTCATGTCGGACGTACACGCTTTATATTGATCGCCCTCAAAGCAGACCTTAAAATTTGGGCATTGCCGAATGTTTTACAGAAAAATCTCGCATGGCGAGGAACACACACATAAGATTTTGGCCTTGGTCTGATAGCCGGTATTCTACGTGACGTCGCTTTTCTTCGAAATCGTGTCTCTGTATCAGGCCGTCTTTTTCAAGTTCCCGCAGATGCTGGGTGAGCATTTTTTGCGAGACCCCGAATAAATCCCGTTTCAGCTCAGCATGGCGCAATGACGGTGCTGCATAAAGCCGAAAGAGAATGGGTAGCTTCCAACAGCCCTGAACCATTTTCATTGTACGGATCACATGCGCCGCAGCTCCATCAGGACCAAGACAGGCCAAACGGTCTTTGTCCTCTACAGGTACTTTTAAGTGCGTAATTGTCTCGTTCATCTCCGACGCTACCTTGATGACAGATGGCTCATGACAATGAAGGAGCAGTTATGGATCTGCAACTTGAGGGTAAAACAGCACTCATAACCGGCAGCAGCAAAGGAATTGGCGAAGCTGTCGCAAAGGCTTTTGCACGAGAAAAGGCGAGGGTTATCGTACATGGGCGGAATGAACAGGAAGCCTTACAGGTCGCTGAAAAAATCCAACAGGAAGGCGGTCAGGCCAGAACAGTAACAGGAGATCTTACATGTGATGACGCTGTCGACCGTCTGGTCAGGCAAGCCGAGCAAATGTGGGGTAAAATCAGTATCCTTGTTAATAACGCGGGAGGATCAAGTGGCGACATTCAGAGCTGGGAAAATACACAACCTGAGGTCTGGATGAAGACTTACGACCGCAATGTTCTGGGGGCTTTGCGAATGATCAGGTGCCTTTTGCCCAAGATGCAGCAGGAAAAATGGGGCCGTGTCATCAACATTTCCAGTCTTGCAGCAACGATGCCTCCGCCGACATCTCCTGACTATTCAGCATGTAAGGCCGCTATGAACGCCATGACAGTCTCCCTGGCCAAAGCCGTGGCCTCTGATGGCGTCACCGTCAATACCATTTCGCCGGGGACCATACATAGTGTGACCCTGGACAGTCGTTTCCGGGATGTGGCAGCCCAACGAGGGCTGGCAGAGAAAGATGCGCCGTGGCCTGAGATCGAGCGTTGTGTTCTCCCGATTTTTGCGCAGGTTCCTGTTGGCCATGTTGGAACACCGGAGGATATAGCGAATGCAGCAGTCTTTCTCTCCAGCCCGCTGGCTGCCTATATCACCGGCGTAAATCTGCGGGTGGATGGAGGTCTGTTTCCAGGTTTGTAATAATCAGGGAAAGGCCGGTCTGAAATCAAAACGATTTTATCGTGGGAGCTTGAAGTCAGGCCTTTCCATATTTTGGTATATTACAACAATAGATTATCGGTTCTCTGTAAAAGCAGATTGATAAAGACGCTTACTTTGGGGGGCAGATACCGTTTGCTCGGATAGACAACCGAAATTGGTATTTCAGGCGAAGAATATTCGGGCAAAAGGATTTGAAGGTGCCCTGTGGCGAGGGCTGGCTGGATCAGAAAACGGGGCAGACATGTAATGCCTAACCCGGCTTTCGCGGCATCAAGAAGCGCACTGGCATTGTCCGAGAGCATTGTCGGACTTCCCTGTATGATCTCAGGAATTCCCTGCACCTTCGTAAGTTGCCACATGCTCCGAGGCCGTAGGTACGTGTTGAAAACAAGCTTTTTGTGGCGCGCCAGATCCTCGGGAGACATCGGCATGCCATGGCTTTCGAGATAACTAGGCGCTGCGCAGAGTTGGCCAAAAGAGCGCGCTATCACCCTGGAAATCAATTCTGAATTTGCCGGGGGAGGTCCGAAGCGAATGGCTAGATCGAATCCTTCCTCAACAAGATCGATGAAGCGATCCGTAAAGCTGGTTTCGACGGACAGACCAGGCCACTGTTCGAGATAGTCCGCAAGAACAGGCAAGACGATCTGACGCCCAAACGCTTCAGTCATAGTAATGCGCAGGGTTCCGCCTGGGACTGCGCGAGTTCGCGTGATAGTCTTCTGCGCATCTTCCAGATCTTTGATGATGATGAGAGCACGCTCATAAAATGCGCGACCATCGACAGTCAATCCGACCCGTCGTGTTGTCCGGTGCAGTAGTCGAACACCAAGTAAATGTTCAAGCCGTGCAACGGATTTACCAATCGTGGAACGGGTCAGGCCAAGGCGTGATGCTGCTTGACCAAACGATTCTGCGTCCGCGACGGCAATAAAGGCCTCCAGCGTCCGGATTTCAGCCAGTTCCATCGTTAAAGCTCCGCCCCCCTCGCACTGTGCCTCTTTGTCCCTGCTTACGGGAAAATCATTCCCCAATAACTGCATTATGCTGCCGATTGTAGATGTTATTGAAGGAATATGGTCATGACGCTAACAGCGAAAACGCAGGAACTTCTCAAAGGATGGCAGCTGGCAGGCCGTGGTGTCTATGAAGTGCTGTCAAAAAAGGGAACGGTAACCTGGCAGCAGGCTCGCGACACGTATGTCGAGGAACTTGCCGCTCTCCTTCCGGCGCCGGACGGTGTGGCATTCGAGACAGTGAACATGGATGGCGTACCGGGCATGCTGGTAACGCCAGAGACCGTCATCGAAGACCGGGTCCTTTTCTACATGCATGGTGGTGGCTATGTGCATGGCGGTGTGAACGCTTATCGTGGATTAACAGGCCATTACGCAAAGCGTTTGGGGGCAAGAGTTTATGTGCCCGACTACCGGCAGGCCCCGGAATTCATTTTCCCGACACCCATTGATGACGTTTTTCGTGCCTATAAGGCGCTCTTCTCCCTGGGGCATGAGCCATCGTCCATAGCTCTTTCGGGAGACTCCGCTGGCGGTGCTCTGGTTGTTACCATCATGCGTAAGGCGCGTGATGCAGGCGTCCCGTTGCCAGTAGGCGGTGTTGCGATATCGCCATGGGCTGATTTAACGCATTCCGGAGCCTCGGCCAAAACCCGGAACGATCTTGACCCTGTGGCAAGTGTAGATATTCTGACGCCTTTGGCGCGAACTTTTTTGGGAAATACTCTGGCTACGGACCCGGATGTCTCCCCCATCTTTGCTGACCTACGCGGGTTGTCCCCGACGCTGATTCTGATGGGCGAAAACGAAGTGATGCTGAGTGGAGGCATCACACTTGCAGAGCGGCTGGCCGAACAGCGGGTTCGTACCACACTGGAAGTGTGGCCGGGCATGTTCCACGTCTGGCTTCTCTTCGCGGGGTTCATGCCCGAAGCTGATGAAGCGCTCGACAGCGCCGTTGATTTCTTAATCAGGGAATATCGGCGCGCCAGAGCATCGTTGAATGTCTCAGACGTCATGGTGGAAAGGCGTTTTGAACCTCGGTGACGAAACTTCGCAGCTTTGGGGTCATAGCAGGGCCAGCATTGTAAAGCAGATGCATCGGGCGACCGGGAACTCTCCACTGGGATAGAACGCTGACAAGGCGACCAGACTCAAGTTCGGGCTTCAAGGCCTGTTCAGAGCCCAATACTATGCCCTCTCCTGACAAGGCGAGGGCTAATAGAAAGCCCCAGTCGTTGGACGTCACAGTCCCGGAAACCATGACGGATCGTGTGCAGGTCTTTCGTATAAAGTGCCATGCTGTTCGCACAGAATGTGCAGAGTGTTCGTAGACAAGACACTGATGCCGGGCGAGGTCCTCAGGGCTGTCCGGAGCGCCAAATTTTTCGAGATAGGCAGGCGCTGCGCAGACCGTGAGGGAATATGTGGCCAGAAGGCGACTGACGACCGTAAGATCGGGATCTGGCTCGCCAATACGAATGACAGCTTCATGGCCATCCAACGTCGGATGAACCAGATGATCCGTCAGGGATATCTGTAATCGCACCTTCGGGAATTTCTTCCGAAAATCATGCAGAAACATGGGAAACATGATCCGTCCGAAGGTAACTGGTACGCTGACAGCAAGTGTACCACGTGGTTCGCCAAGCGTGTTGGCGGCCAAAGTATCAGCACGCTCGACAGCCTTCAGGACGAGATGACATTGCTCGCAGTAAAGACGTCCTATTTCCGTGAGGCTCTGACGACGGGTGGTACGGTGCAGGAGGCGTCCCCCAATAAGACGCTCCAGAGCCTCCACATGCTTTGCCACCATCTGGGGGGAAAGGTTGAGGTGTTGGGCTGCGGCCGCAAAAGACCCGGTTTCCACGACCCTGATAAAGACTTTCATGCTGGTCAGACGGTCTAGCATTCATCGTTCCTGGTTGTGTCTGTAATTCTCTATCGAGGATTTATCGTCTGAGCGTGATGAATATGCTGGATATGGTCAGGCGACCTCAACATCAATTTGTCTACCCTTCAAAATAAGGAGCTTCCTAATGCCCATCTTTATCGTGCGCATGGATCATCCTGACGGAGATGGCTGGGGGCAGTATGTGCTTCCGCACGTTCTGTATCTCAAACAACTGATACAAGAGGGAAAGCTTCTGGCTTCTGGCCCTCTTAAAGGAACACTACTCCGATCCGGTTTTCTGATCATGCAAGGCGCTAATATTCAGGAAATTGAAGATATGGTCGCAAAGGATCCTTTTTCGCCTAAAGGTTTGATCTGTGATCTTAGGATTGAAGAATGGGACCCCCTGTTTGGCTGCCTGTCTGAGTTTTCGAGTGGCAAGCCCCCCGCAGAGCTACAATCCCTGTTTCCTTGCGATGACCCATCGTGATCTATGAGCTGATCCGCTTTCAGACAGATGTCCTTGGTGTGTCGACACTCTCCCATCGCCTGCAAGCACAGTTCTCTGATGCGTCAGACCCTGTAATGGGTAGTCTGACCGGGGTGTGGCGAGCAGAGATCGGGGAACTTGGAACCCTTCTGCTACTGCGTTCTTTTCCATCCCTGGAAGTCTTGCTCGACGCACGGCATACAACGCTGGGAACGAAAACACCCTTCGGCATCGAGATGAACAATATTTCTATGGAAATGGAAACGTTCGAAGCGTTCCCATTTCTTGAGCTTGCGGGGCTCGGTGAACGCGGCGGCCTTTATGAAATCCGGACTTATAGGCTGAAAGCAGGTGGACTGAATCCGACTCTGGAAGCGTGGCAGGCTGCTTTGAAGCCGGCAGAGGCCTATACCCGCCACCTGATCACCAGCATGTATGCGTTGGATGGAATATTGCGCATCTGCCACATCTGGGCTTTCGATAGTTTTGAACAGCGTAACCTACTGCGCCGCCAGTATTACGCGGCCGGCCTTTGGCCTCCGCAGGGCGCGCCCGAACAGATTATTCATGCACAGTCTTGGCTTTGCCTTTCGGAACCCTTCTCTCCATTGTGTTAGAGTCTGTACGGCTTGAATGATGGAGAGAACTGCAGAGCCGCTTGTGATGAGCATGATGCAGTCTGTATTTTCTGATGATAGGTGGTCGGTCTAAGCAAAACGAGTTCGCTACCGTTTGCCGACCCGGTAACTGCTGGGCGGCATTCCTATCACTCTTTTGAACGCCCGGCTGAACGAGGCTTCTGAATCATATCGCAATCGCTCTGCAACCTCTGCGATGCGAGCATTGTCCCGCATGATCCACTGCTTGGCCTGCTGCATTCGGACGTCTGTCAGATAGCGGGCAGGCGTATCGCCGAGGATGCTGGCGAATGCAGTCGCAAAGGCCGAGCGTGACATGCCCGCAATCGCGGCAAGTTTGCCTACCGACCAGTCCCCGCCGGGATCCTCATGGATCGCGGCAAGGACCTGACCGATTTGAGGCTGCCGTGCTGCGTTGATCCAGGCTCCGTCATCCAAAGTCCCACTTTCCATCCAGGAGCGGATGATCTGCACGGCAAGCACGTCGGCCAGTCGGGCAGCCATCCCAGCCGCACCGACCCTGCGGCTTACCATCTCCGCGGCAAGGGCATTGAGCAGTGGCAGAATCAGAGACTCCGATCCGATCAGTGCACGGGCATGCAGCACAGGGGACATGCAGCGAAACAAGGGATGCGAACGATCGAGATTGAAGCGCATCGACCCGTAAAACAGCAGCCCCTCCCGGTTCTCACTGGCGGCCTCTGGATCGTAGCCATCTTCCCAGATCGGACGGCATTTCCAAGGCGGAAAGGGTGGCCTGACAGCATCAGGCGCGCTGGCCAATACATGTGCATCACCGCGCGGCAGCAGAATAGCGTCCCCCGTCTGGAGCTCCGACCATTCGCGGTCCTGCACGAGCAGCCAGCACGGCGCGCCCCCTATGAAGTGGAAATAGGCATTGTCCTTCTCATGGAAGCTATAGGCCCAAGTGCCTGACAGGTGCCGCCGTCCGTATTCGAGGCCATCGAGCCGTAAGGATTGGAGCATGCGCGTAAGCGGATCAGAGCCGCCAACCGGCGAATTGCTGGACGAAATGTCATGCATAATGGCGATTATGACATTCATGACCCAACAAAGCCAGCGTAACTTGGCATTGATGGCGCTCCTCCGGACACTAGGTGGGCAGCAACGCTGAAGGAAAACACGTAGTGAGCAGACACGGGAAATCATCGGCGGGACGGCATTGATGGCCACGCTGAGCGCAACTTCCGCCATTTCCTGCATTGGCGTCGCTGCAAATGCCCATATCACTGATATTCCGGGGTTCAGGACACGTGAGGTCCGCACCGTGAGGCACCGAACGACCTCATCAAAGCTGGACTCGCCGGCGGCCCCCTGATGATCTGTGTACGTGGCCATCCGGAGCTTGCAATCACTTGGAAATGGCAGATGGCCCATTTCGCCAGGGAGGGCTGGCGATGTGTAACTCCTGACAAAGGAAACTATAGCGGTTCCTCGGTCCCGACGTCATCATCTGCGTACACGGTCCGTAAAATTCTGGCTGACATGGCCGAATTGCACGACGCACTCGGCGGTGCACCGGCGATCTGGATCGGTCACGATTGGACTGCAGCAATCTCTCAGAAGCCAAGATCGCCAGTGGTCACTTCCTGACGCTCGAACGCCGAGAAGAGGTCTACCACACGATGTCGGATGGCCTCGCCGCGAAGCGACTGAGTGCCTGATAGATCCATTTATATACTTGAGTAGACAGGAGATTATATGACGAAGTCCGTTCGCATCGTTCGTTTTAACGAATTTGGTGATGCAAATGTTTTGCAGATCAAGCACGAAGATTTGCCGCAGCCAGGACCGGGGGAGGTGTTGCTGCGCGTTGAAGCCATCGCTCTGAACCGCGCCGAGATCATGGTCCGGGAAGGCAGGTATCTTTGGAACCCTAATTTTCCCGCCAAGCTCGGGTTTGAAGCAGCGGGGATCATCGAGGCGATCGGGCCGGACGTCGATCCTGAGTGGTTGGGTGTGATCTGTAGTTCGATACCGAACTTCTCGCCTATGGATTATGGCGTCTACGGTGATGTTGCGATCCTTCCAGTCGGTTCTCTTGGCATTTATCCGGCGTCGCTCTCTTTCGAGCAAGGAGCCGCGCTCTGGGCACAGTATCTCACTGCCTGGGGTGGCTTGGTCTATGTGGCGAAGATCAGGCCAGCCGACGTCGTGCTCATCACCGCAGCCAGCAGCAGCACCGGCATCGCTGCAATCGACTTGGTGAAGGCTGAGGGCGGCATTAGCATCGCCGTCACTCGCACGGCCGTGAAGCGTGACGAGTTATTTGCACAGGGAGCAGATCACGTCATCGTCAGCGACGAAGAAGACCTCGTCGCGCGTGTAGAGGAGATTACCAGCGGTGCTGGTGTTCAGATCGCCTATGATCCTATCGGCGGCCCTATGCTTGCCTTGATGATGGATGTCATTGCTAAAAAGGGCATCATCGTTTCCTACGGCATGCTTTCATCGGAGCCGACGGTCCTGCCGTTGTTTGAGGGTTTTCTAAAATACGCGACGATTAAGACCTATGACATCCACGAGGTTTACGACGATCCCTCGCTGCTCGCTACTGCCGTCGGTTACGTCACCGAGCGCGTCAAGAATGGGCAGTTCGTCCCGCGCATTTCGACAACTTTTCCGCTGAGCAACATTGTCGAGGCGCACAAGGCCATGGAAGCTAGCAATCATATCGGAAAGATTGTCGTCGTGCCATAGACCAGCCTCTGTATAGTCTTTGGCGACCGAGCGAAGTTCCGCTGCAGGCTATCTGCCGGCGACGGACCCGCGCGGCGGCGGATCTGGGGATTGGCAAATCGAAATTGGTACACTGGGTTTCGCAGTATCGGACCTCTGATCTGCAGTACCTGTAATGCAGGCCGATCTCGTCCGGGAGAACGAGCACCTACGCTTGGATTTTCAAACCCGTTTGCCAACGCCAGCGCACCGATTTGAAAATTCTGGTGCATATCCGGGAGCATTTTGTCCTGAGCAACTCCACCTATGGTCGTCCTCGGATGGCCATGGAACTCAAGAAGGCGAAGCTCGATGTCGGCAAATGTCGTGTGAGGTGGCTGATAAAACTTAACGGGATCCGCCCAGTGCGCACCCGTCGCCACAGGGTCACAAGACCAGTTTGAATCCGAGCTCGTGCACGTTCTCGTGCACGTTAAAGAGCTTTTGACCAATCAGGCTGCTCTCGATTGCCATTTCGCTTCGACACATATTGCTGAGTGGCGGCTAGAGCATAATCCGACCTGACGGAGTCGTTTTTTGGTTCTCATCGGGGAAGAAATCTAATTTCATTCTTCCTTCCGGGCAGGAGGCCAGCGTGCATGACCGGAGCTCAATTGACTGACCTTCGCCAGCACACACTTGCCGCCGTTGCTTCGGGGATGACCCGTCGCTCGGCAGCTTCCCGTTTTGGTGTTTCTCCGTCGAGTGTCATCCGTTGGGTGGCGGAGTGGCACGCCAGCGGCCGCGACCACGCGCTGAGGCAGGGCGGGGATCGTCGCTCGCAGTGGATCGAGGCCCGGTCGGGTTTCTTGCTGGCCGCAGTCGAAGCCAAAGGCGATATCTCGCTGGTGGAACTGGCGGACCGGCTGGCGACAGAGCACGGCGTGCGTTTCGCGCCGAGTACGATCTGGCGCTACCTCGACCGCCACGCCATGACCGTTAAAAAAAACAGCGTACGCCAGCGAGCAGACACGAACCGACGTCGCGGTACGGCGCGAGGCGTGGTTCGAGGGCCAGCCTGATCTCGATCCTGGGCACCTGGTCTTCATCGACGAGACCGCTGTTTCTACGAAGGTGGCCCGTCTGCGCGGACGGTCAAAACGTGGTACACGCTGCCGGATGCCGGTGCCAATGATGCTGACCGGGCCGATGACCGGGGAATGGTTCACAGCCTATGTCCGACAGATACTGACCCCGAGTCTGGCGGCAGGAGACATCGTGATCCTCGACAACCTTCCCGCCCACAAGGGCGCTGCAGCCCGCGACGCAGTAGAGGCCGTTGACGCTCGCATGCTGTTCCTGCCGCCCTACAGCCCAGACTTCAATCCGATCGAGAATATCTTCTCCAAAATGAAGGCATGGCTCAGGCGAGCAGTCCCGCGCACTGTCGAGACCCTGCAGGCGGCCGTGTGCGCCGCCATCGATGACGTCTGCCACAGGCAGGCCACAGCCTGCTTGACCGCAGCAGGATATGAGCCAGTTTGATCAGATTATGCTCTAGCATGGCCGGGTCTCGGCATCGGCGACCGGAACCTACGCATCTATGACGTTGGCGAGCCTCGTCGAACATAACTTTGCCAGTCTACTGGTTTTCTAGATGGTCAAATGCGCCCGCGTGGAGGGCAAATCCGGATATTAGCCTGAGTTCGATAGCCTAAAAAAGCTGTGTCCAGACTAACTGTATTTTTTCTGTAGGCTAGGGCGTCAGTGCCCACAGTTAATTATTCTCCGCCTTTGGAAAATCAACGGCTAACTCCTTATGTCTCGAATGACGGCGTAAGCCGCAGATCCGCTTACGCCCTCTCTATCGACATTTTAAGGCCTACATCAGTTTTCGGAGAGCTGACGTCGTTCTTCCAACGTTTCTTCTCTAAGCCGCAGTATTTCAGATCCACGATATAGGGAGAGTCGGGGGTACAGTGTTATTTTCATTTTCGCCTCTTGAAGACTCTGAAGGGCAATCCAGATACAGATTGCTGGCTGCCGAAAGGGGTCGGCGTGCAGTCAGAAGCTGCATCAATCTTGTGTCCATGTTGCTCAAAGGAGAATATGGCTATGAGAGCCACTGTTGACTTTGCACCCCTGTTCTGTTCAAGCATCGGCTTTGACAGAATGCTGAACGCTCTTGATCTCGCCAACCGGATTCCGACGGTCGATAATTGGCCGCCTTACGACATCCTCAAGACCGGTGAGGATGATTACCGGATCGACATGGCAGTTGCCGGTCTTGCCGAGAATGACTTTACGATCACGCAGGAGCGTAATACTCTGGTCGTGACAGGGCGAAAGGCGCCCGAGCCTCAAGACGCGATCAAGTATCTCCATCGCGGCATTGCAGGCAGAGAGTTCGAATGTCGCTTCGCTCTGGCCGAGCATATGAAAGTCACCGACGCCCGCTTCGAGAACGGGCTCCTGTCCATCCCCCTGAGGCGTGAGATACCGGAAGCGCTGAAACCGCGCCGTATCGCAATCACGTCGTCCACGACGCCTGCAGGGCAAGTTGTGCCTCAGATTGAGGCGCAGAAAGAGGCTGCCTGATGGCGTGACAAAAACTCTTCCCCGGTCGGCTGAACGATCAGGGGAAGTCTCGAAAGATCATGAACATGAAAAGAATGAGAGGAGTTTTGTCGTGCCTGGCCCTGATTGCGCCTCTGCTGTGCCAATCGGGTGCATATGCTGATGGTGTTACCCGGAAGACCCAGACATCATTCGATGCAAGAACGGCACCGTCGACTTCTGCAACGCAAAAAAGCGAGCCGCGCACTCGTTATGTGGACGGCACAGGCGATATGCTGATTGACCGGCTGAATGAAAGCCAGTTGGATCAGAACTATAATGGGCCGATTTATTATCCCGGACAGCCCATCCCGCCCTTCCGGGCGATCGACACAGATCATCTGAGCCGATCAGGCCAGGAGACAACAAAGAATACGCCTTCGTCGCACGTCATGTAATATGAACCTTAGGAGAAGGTGGCACTTTCTCGTGCCGCCTTCTCCTTGACAGTTCAGGCCGAGGGATATCTAGCCTTGCGGCAGGACGGGGCAGTGTCTTCGAGACGTGCCTGTTCCCGGGCATCTCGCGCGACGCGTGCATCCTGTTCGCGAACCAACCAGTAGACGATACCCAGAGCCAGAACAGCGGCTGAAAGAGCGAACAATTCTGCGGCGGTTACCTCATGCAGATCCAGCAGGATGAATTTGCGGGCAATCGCTAACAGGGCGATCAGAACTATGGTCCGCACCCGGATGACGTTCTCATGTTGGGCAAGAACGACCAACAAGGAATGCTTGAATTCAAGGGCGATGATGACAGTAAAGATCGCACCGAAAATCGTCTGAAAAACTGTCTGGTTGATAGGATCGACCCCGACGTCGACAACCAGATGCCAGACCGCCCCGATCAGATGCATCGTCGCAACGGCGCTGACCAGCATAATGAGCGCGATCAGGGTCAAGATGATCGCCTGTTCAAAGCGCTCATAGAATGTCAGGCCGCTGAACAGTCTGATGAGGCGGGACCAGTCCCTGCTGTGCCAGGAACGTTTCATGGAAATATCATCCATAACCGTTTTCCCATCCAATAACTGAATTATACTGTTTCACGTCTTCTGTTGGGCTTTCCCACAACGGAGCGTATCGCCATGCAGGACACGACACAGATCAAAAGCGTTCACCGTCCGTTTGAACCGCATCGCTTCGTTCCTGCGGGAAGGGACTGCTTTTACAGGACACTCCCGGCATGCTCGTTCACGGAACCTGCCGTCCGCGTATCCACGGCGGGGGTCAAGGTCGTGGCCTCAGGCTTTTGACTCTCGGGCTTTCCAACGGTCAGTGATGATACAAGCGTCGAGCAGGCCTTGCCTCCGGTGCTCGACACATGAACGATCGGCGCCGACTGACCGTTCGAGGTCATCATAATTGTCTGCGTACAGGATGCGCTGGGCTCACCGATACTGACAGCTTCGACACGCTGCTCGGACATGACCTGCTTCGGCAGCCCGTGCTCAATAGCCGGAACGGCGCGTAACGTGCTGACCAGTCGTGCTGTCAGTTCCCGGTCGGCAGCCTCCATGACAGCGATATCGCGTGTCATCATGCGATCAAGGGCGTCAAACATCGCGATATCGGATATCGAGGGGGTGGCGGGGATATTCTGGACTGGCACCAGAATGCCAACCTGATGCCCCTGCGCATCAATGACGTGCAAATTACCCTGTGCTTGCGCTGGCATGGCAGCCACCCCGAAAGCCAATGTGGCGACAACAGCGCCAGCGTGAATCATCCGCGAAAAATGCATTTTGGAATCCTCCGTATCTGATAAGCAGTGTCGGACGATGCAAGGAATATGGCGCGCAAAAAGCCCGTTAGCAAGACGGGAATGATGGTGAAAAACGCGCACATGAATGTCGACTGAGTCAGTATTTCACCTTACAGACCACGTTCCATTCAGCCCCCACAACTACCTGTCGTCTTAATGGAAGCATAGCGGGCAGACTGCAGTCGCCTACTTCTACGACGTGGAGGGTTCGAAAAACCCTCTGGTTTTGGGCCTTTCTCTGTGATTCCCTCTCTTGTGTGATGACTGGAGGAGTGGCTCATGACGCAGTCTGGTTTCTTTGATGTTGAAGAGCGGCTTGCTCGATTGAGTGGGCTTGGCGATCAGCTTGAAGCGTTTTCCCGTACTGTAGATTTTGAGGTGTTCCGTCCAGAGCTGAACAAGGCGTTGGCCTATTCAGACGGAAGCAAAGGCGGTCGTCCTCCGTTTGATCCAGTGCTGATGTTCAAAATTCTGGTCATCCAGACGCTGAACAACCTGTCGGACGAACGGACAGAATACCTGATCAATGACCGTCTTTCCTTCATGCGTTTCCTTGGTCTGGGACTGTCTGAGCGCGTGCCTGATGCCAAAACCGTGTGGCTGTTTCGTGAGCGTCTGACACAGGCGGGAGCAATTGATGTTTTGTTCAACCGCTTTGATGCGATCCTGCGGAATGCCGGTTATCTGCCGATGTCAGGCCAGATCCTGGACGCTACACTGGTAGCGGCCCCAAAGCAGCGCAATACCAATGGGGAGAAGGCCGATCTGCGGGAAGGACGGATCCCACAGGATTGGCAGGACAAGCCGTCAAAGCTGTCCCATAAAGATCGTCATGCACGCTGGACCCTGAAATTCACCAAGGCAAAGCGTCAGGATGACGGGACGATCCCGTCTACGGATCTCGCCATCCCTTTCTTTGGCTATAAATCGCATAGTTCCATCGACCGAAAGTTTCGGCTGATCCGCAAATGGAAGACGACGGATCGATCATTCCCGGTGCGCTGATCACCGGCATCCGTTCGGACCTGCCGGGCGAGGTCACCGCCCAGGTGACGGAGAATGTTTATGACAGTCCGACCGGACATATTCTGCTGATCCCGCAGGGAGCGAAACTGATCGGTCGCTATGATTCCCAGATTGCCTATGGCCAGACCCGCGTTTTGCTGGTCTGGACCCGGCTGATGCGCGGGGCTGGGGACTCGATCGTGTTGGAAAACGAGCCGGCCGCCGATGCGGCGGGCTTCGCCGGGTTGCAGGACCAGACCGACAATCATTGGGGCCAGGTGTTCAAGGCCGCGTTGGTCTCGACCGTGCTCAGCGTCGGTTCCGAAGCCAACATCAGCGGCAGCAACGGCATCGCTCAGGCTCTGCGCACCGGCGGGTCGCAAGACTTCAACCAGATCGGCGAGCAGATCGTGGGGCGGTCGTTGAACATCCAGCCGACCAACACAATCCGGCCGGGGTTTCCGGTGCGGGTCATGGTGCATCGTGACCTAATTCTCTCTCCATATGGAAAGGAGGAATCGAAATGACGAAGCTTAGGCTGGGGCGCATAGAGGACGATAAGCCGGTGCGCGTTACGGTGGAACTGCCCGGTGCCGTGCATCGTGATCTGGTTGAATATGGACGACTATTAGCACGGGAAAACGGGCAGGGCGAGGTTGCTCCTATTAAGCTTATTCCACAGATGCTGGCACGCTTTATGCAAGCGGACCGGGCGTTCCAGAGATTGCGGAGAGAGACGCCAATGAAGATAAACGTGCCTGGGCCAGGCTCCGCATGAGACTTACAAACCGGCCAAGGAGAGCGTCTTCGGATTCCAGACGCCATGCCAGATGTATATCGAAGCTATCGTTAAGACCAGAAATCGGTCGAAAAACAAGGCCTAAAGGGGAAAGATCCCGGCAAGCGGTATTAGTCAGACCGATACCGCTGCCAGAGCGAACCTGCGATAAAAGGGTAACTATGCCACCCGTATGGATTATAATATTATTGTGATGGTTGAGAGGTTCTATTCTGAAGTACCAACGATATTCTTCGTATGGGTCTATTGGGATAAGAATTTTCTCTTGTAAAATATTCGTTATTGGTAAGGTCGAAAAATTACTCAAAGGATGCCCCTTGGGTAGAGTGGCAAGTAGCTTGTCGTGATAAAGAACGAGCGAGGCAACGCGATCAGTCAGTGCGCAATCGGGAATGATTGCGGCATCCACGTGTCCCTTGCCCAGCGAAGCAACGATGCTTTCTCCCTCCGGCACATAGAGTCTGATTGGCGTTCGGGAATAATATTCATTCCATATTCGAAACCAGATTTCCAGAACTGGATGGAGGGGAGGATGAGCAACTCCGATGCGGATTTCGCCGTCCGGTAAATCCGTTTCTCCCGCTATAATATTCAATAAATACCTGGCTTCGCCTATAATGCGGCGAGTATGTCTTAGAACTTGTAATCCAGGGTGGGTAGGACGTATGCCTGTCACGCTCCGTTCGAAAAGCGTAATTCCCAGAGTGTCCTCGACCCTCGTCAATCGTCGGCTCAGCGTGGCTGCAGATAGGTTAAGTGCGATGGCCGCGCGACCTAGGTGTTTAGTCCCGGGGTTTGATGGTGCGGATTTTGCATGAACCGGGATGGTTCTTTTTTCCACTGCTGGCAAATGAATTCATATGGAGTGAGGCCGCGCAATGTCTTGAGTCTGCGGGCGAAATTGTAGGCAGCAACGAAGTCTGCGAGGTGCTGGCGCAACTGGTCGTGCGTTTCGTAATAGAAGCGCTTGACCGTTGCCTCCTTGATCGTGCGGTTCATCCTCTCGACCTGGCCATTTGTCCAGGGATGTCGCGGCTTTGTCAGTCGATGCTCGATATCGAGATCAGCACAGGCCAGTTCAAAAGAATGGCAACGGAACTGGACGCTATCGGCCCGCATGGCCTTGATCTCTTCCGGTGTCCATCCGTTTCCGGCCGGATCAGTAAAATGCGTGCCGTTATCGGTCAGCACGGTATGGATGCGGTATGGAACTGTAGCGGCGAGGGCGCGCAGGAAGTCACCGGCAACGCGACGTGTTGCTTTCTCGTGCAGTTGGACGAATGCGAATTTCGATGTCCGGTCAATCGCTACAAAGAGATAGAGGCGGCCCATTTCAGTGCGGACTTCGGCAATGTCGATATGAAAGTAGCCGATCGGATAGGTCTTGAACTTTGAATGCTTCGGCTTATCGCCTTCGGTGTCGGGCAGGCGGCTGATCCCATGGCGCTGAAAACAACGATGCAAAGAAGAGCGCGTCAGATGCGGGATTGTCGCCTGAAGTGCGTAAAGGCAGTCATCCAGCGGCAATAATGTATGGCGGCGGAACGCCACGATGATGGCTTCCTCCTCGATCGACAAAACCGTCGAAAGAGGAGCTTTCGGACCAGTGCGCCGATCCGCCGTATCGGGCCGCCCCTTCCATTTGGCGACCGTCTTCGGGTTGATCCCGTAGCGTTTTGCCAGAGCCATCAGGCTCTCTTGACTATGTTGTATCGCTCGACGGACTGCCGCTGTCGTCGTGGCGCTTCCGTGGTGAACCAGGCCCATAGCGCTTCCTTCCACTCTCGTGAAAATAATGCACCATCAAACCCCGGGACTAAACACCTAGGCTATGGGCTGTGTCGAGAACCAGCAAGGTATGGAGGTCGCGTAGACTTAATGAGTGGAGACGTCTCATCGGCATTGCATTCTCCCATCCTCTAATCCGCTCCTGTTATCCATAGGTAAGCCTGCCTGTGCGGTGCTATTCTTTTTTATCGGGATCACCTGCATCAGGATCAGATGAGTCGAAGACAGGAAATGGCTTCGACGCTCGCGTCATGCAGTGTGTTCCCTATGTGCAATCCTTGTTCGAAGGGCTGGGCTGCTCTTTGCTGCAATTAATTAGTATGTCTAATGATTGCATGTAGATTTAAGTATCTAATCAATGAGCGGCAATGTTGCTATTTTTCACGACCTGTAGAAGGAGTGAAAATAGCATGTCGCTACACGCGCTTTCGATCATTACTTTAGCTACATTGAGTATGTTCGTTGCGCCTTTCATCTCCAATGCGCAGGCATCACCAGATCCGATCGTTATCAGCGATCAGGGGAGTTTCGCTGTCGGCGGGAGGGTCCAGACCGTGCCCGGTTCCTTCGTCAATAATGAGCCGACCGCAGCGGGACAGAGTTTTCACGGCGATCACCTTTACGCCTTTTATCAGGTGCCAGAACATCCCAGGCCTTTGCCGATCATCATGCTTCACGGCGCCTATGTGTCGGGGCGAAGTTGGGAGACCACCTATGATGGGCGCGAAGGCTTTCAGACGATTTTTCTGCGTCGGCGCTTCCCGGTTTACATCGTCGATCAGCCGCGGCGGGGCCGTGCCGGTAACAGCAGTGTCGGGATGACACTTGAGCCGATACCGAATGATCAGCTCTTTTTCGACCAGTTTCGTATAGGCCAGTGGCCGAAATTCTTTGACCACGTGCAGTTTGATCGCCGACCTGAGACGCTGAACCAGTTCTTTCGTGCGCTTACGCCAAATACTGGTCCCTATGATGCCACGGTTATCGCGGATGCTATGGCGGCGCTGTTTGACAAGGTCGGTCCCGCTATTCTGTTTTCTCACTCGCAGGGGGGAGAACCGGGATGGCTGACTGCCATCAGGAGTTCAAACGTCAAGGCCGTTGTTGCATTTGAACCAGGCAGTGGTTTCGTTTTTCCGCAAGGCGAGAAGCCGGCTGATATGCCGAGTGCCGCAGGTACGCTCAGGGCACAGGAAATTGCGACCACGGATTTTGCGAAACTCACACGCATTCCGATCATCATTTATTACGGCGACAATATTCCCACCAGACCGACCGCTGATCGCGGAAAGGATAACTGGCGGGTGCGTCTGGCGATGGCGAAACTGTGGGTTGCGACAATCAACCGACATGGCGGAGACGCACGGCTTGTTCACCTTCCTGAGATTGGCATCCGGGGCAACACCCATTTCCTGATGTCGGATCTCAATAATCTTGAAATTGCTGATCAGGTTTCAAAATTCCTCGCTGAAAAAAAGCTCGACTAGCAAGGCGGCGCAAAAATGACAGATCCCTTTTCCCCTCGTGGCAGGCGCGAGTTCCTTGGGACATCAGCACTTGTCCTTACCGCAGTCTCGACAGGAGTGCCTTTCATGAGCACAGCATCCGCCGAACCCACAGCCAGACCTCTGGACTACAGGAAAAACCCGTTCACGCTCGTCTATGACGGCGCGCTGACGAAGAACAAGCCCGGCAAGGTCAATATTCATCCGGTCAGATACAAGCTTCACGGGGTCGATATCGCTGCGAACGTCTACACACCCGCCGGCTACGATCCGACAAAAAAATATCCTGCGATCGTGGTGGCACATCCGAATGGCGGTGTGAAAGAACAGACTGCGGGTCTTTATGCCCAGCACCTTGCTGAAGAAGGCTATGTCACGATCGCAATGGATGCTGCCTATCAGGGTGCAAGCGGTGGCGAACCGCGCAGCGTGGATATACCTTCCAACCGTATTGAAGACATCCATGGCGCGGCAGACTTCATTTCCAGTTTTCCGGGTGTTGATGCGACACGTCTGGGGTTGTTCGGTATTTGCGGAGGGGGAGGCTACTCACTCGCCGCCGCGAAAACGGACAAGCGATTCAAGGCAGTTGCGACGTTGAGCATGTTCAATTCAGGTCGGGTACGTCGTAATGGCTTTCGGGATAGTCAGATCGATACCATCCAGAAACGTCTGGCTGACGCCTCGGCTGCGCGCGCGCAGGAAGCAGCGGGTGGAAAGGTCATTTATGCGGGTGACGCCGATCTGACGGATGCGCAGATCAATGCCCTTCCGTTTGATCTCTATCGACAGGGCTATCACTATTACTGGCGGACCAATGCGCATCCGGGCTCGACCTTCAAATATACGATGAGCAGTCTGCTGGACCTGATGCGCTGGGATGCAACTGATCAGATCGACCTGATTGATATTCCGTTGCTGATGATGGCAGGGAGCAAGGCTGACACCCTGTACATGACCGAGGATGCCTTTCCAAAAGCAACTGGTACCAAGGACAAGGAACTGTTCAGGATCGAGGGTGCGAGACATATCGAAACCTATTGGGTTCCGAAATATGTACGTCTTGCGATGGGCAAGCTGACGCCTTTCTTTGCAAGATCTGTCTGACGGGGGAGACATCCGTAGCGAGGCTTCAAAGATGAAACACATGATCCGGATATGGCGTGTGGTTGTGTCCATCCTGATGGTCGGGGGGGTATCCACGATGGCAAGCGCAGAAACAACCGATGGCATCGGTGACAAGCGGCCCTCCCGCGCGCAGCAGTTGATGGGGGATGTGGATCCCAAGCTCGCGGAACTGACCGACAAGGTGCTGCTCGGTGACGTGTGGGAACGGCAGGGGCTTGCCAAGCGTGATCGTAGCCTCATTACGGTTGCGGCGCTTATCGCGCTCAACCGGCCCGATCAGCTTCGCTCTCATATGCGGCTTGCGCGTCAGAATGGCGTGACTGAAGCCGAACTGGTGGAAACGATCACGCAACTCGCCTTCTACACAGGCTGGCCCAATGCGATCACCGCTGTCGGTGTCGCACGTGAAGTCTTTCATTCGAAATGAGGTGGCGGACGAACGCGACCATCGTCGCCGTCGGATTGGCACTTCTGTCGGGAGAGGCAATGGCGGATATGACAAAGACAGAACAGCAGGACGTTTCGGTGTTGCGTGCCGGAACAGGTCCTTCAGCACAGGGCGCGTCCGACAATTTTACCGGCAATGTGCGTGTGACCGGTCGGTTCAGGGGCAATGCGCCTGCGCGCGTTGGTGGAGCAACCGTGACCTTCGAGCCAGGGGCGCGTACTGCCTGGCACACCCATCCGTTCGGTCAGACCCTGATCGTAACGCAGGGACATGGTTTCGTTCAGGAGTGGCGCCATTCCGCGCACGCTATTGGTCCTGGTGACGTCGTCTGGATTCCACCGGGGGTCAAGCATTGGCATGGTGCCGGACCGGGTGAAACAATGACGCATGTTGCCGTTGCCGAGAGTGAAAACGGCAAGTTGGTGACATGGCTGGAGAAGGTAAGTGATGACCAATATACTGCGGGAATACGTGAGGAAGAATAATAATATATAATTTTGTAGATTATATTATTTCCAAATATGGAAATCAATATGGTCTCTCAATAAACAAAGCATCTGACGTGGAGGGTTTTATGACACATTCGAACCGAACCTGGCTTATTACGGGATGTTCCACCGGGCTGGGCCGCGCGCTCGCACAGGTGCTCATCGCACGGGGGGAGCGGGTGTTCGCGTCAGCGCGCAAACCCGAATCATTGGCAGACCTTGTGGCGGACCATGACAACGCCACGGCTTTGAAGCTGGATGTGACATCAGAAGCGGATATTGCTGCTGCTGTGGAAACAGTAGAGCAGGCAGGTGGTGTGAATGTTCTCGTAAACAACGCCGGTTACGGATATCTGACGGCGTTTGAGGAAGGTGTTGAAGCCGAATACCGTGCAGAATTCGAGACCAATATGTTTGGTCTCATTGCTTTGACAAAAGCGGTTTTGCCAAAAATGCGTGAACGCATGTCAGGGCACATCATTAATATAGCATCTGTTGGAGGATTTATTGGTAATCCCGGGTCAGCGTACTATGCCGCAACGAAATTTGGTGTGGTCGGCCTGTCGGAATCCATTTCCAGGGAAGTCGGTCCCCTGGGGATCAAGGTGACAGCGGTAGAACCTGGTCCTTTCCGGACTGACTGGGCCGGACGTTCGCTCAAGTCCGCTCCAAACCCTATTCCTGCCTACGATAAGACAGTTCATGAGCGTCTGAGACAGGTGCGCGAAACCAGTGGAACACAGGTCGGTGATCCGGTTCGTGCGGCGGAGGCCATTATCATGGCTGTAGACAGTAAAGAGCCACCGCTCAATCTTGTTCTTGGGGCGCCAGGGCTGAAGATGGTCCGTGAGAAAATTGCCTCGCTCACGGCCGAACTGGATAAATGGCAGGAAGTAAGCCTGAGCGCCGATTTTCCTGATGATGCGTAACGGCGATCAAAAACGGACACGACCCAGAAGTCCCACCATTCATTAATAAGATGCTCTAATATGAGCATGTATATTATAGCGGCTAATCATCGGCAGGCTCCCTGATGTAAGGTCAGTTTCGTCTTGAGAACCTGTTTCGGTGTTTGTCTCGGGTAGCCAGATACGCGGGCCCTTCTTTCCCGCCAGATCGGGCAAGAGAAATCATCGTTGTGGCTTTTTCCTTTTCCGGTGTTCCCGGACACGAGCACAGGCCATACCATTATGTCAGCGTCATCTTCCACGCATCCCGTGAACAAGGCAGCCATCCTGACCATCATTCTGGTCAGCTACGTCATGATTGTCCTTGATATCTCGGTTGTTCTGACGGGTTTACCTAAAATTCAGCAAGATCTCGGTTTTTCAGATGTCAATCTGGCCTGGGTCCAGAGTGCTTATACCCTGACATTTGGAGGGTTCCTCCTGCTCGGTGCGAGAGCGGGTGATATTTTCGGGCGGCGGCAAATGTTCGTGGTGGGACTAAGTATTTTCACGCTTGCTTCTCTCGCGATCGGAGCATCTTTTTCCGCATCATGGATGCTGGTGTGGCGGGCAATTCAGGGAACAGGTGCCGCTGTCCTGGCGCCGTCTACATTGTCTTTGCTGCAAACGAATTTTGCAGAGGGGCATGAACGTACGCGTGCAGTATCCTATTACAGTGCTGCGGCAGGACTTTCGGCGACGGTCGGCCTGATATTAGGCGGTCTTCTTGCACAATACCTCTCCTGGCGGGTTGGCTTTTACATCAATCTGCCCATCGGGCTGGGTATGGTTGTCGCTACCCGTTTTTACATTCAGGAGACACCGAGGCACTCGGGCAAGTTCGATCTGATGGGGGCTCTGACGTCCACCGTGGGAATGAGTGCTCTGGTCTATGGTTTCATCCGCTCGGCGCATGCGGGATGGCATGATGAACAGACGATCATGTCCCTCAGTCTGGCCGTGGTGCTCCTGATGCTGTTTGTCATCATTGAACGGGCCGCCCGGCAACCAATCCTTCCCCTGTGGCTGTTTTCCAGCGCAGAACGCTCAGGCGCTTATGCAGCGCGCATACTTTACCTTGGCGCGATGGTCGGCTTCTTCTTTTTCACCACGCTCTATCTTCAGGATGTGGCGCTCTATGGTCCGGCTTTGACAGGCCTGGCGTTCGTGCCAGCGACAATTCTCCATTTCCCGTTTGCCATTGCCGTGCCGCGCCTTGTTAGGCGTTTCAGCCCGAACAGTCTTCTCGTGGTGGGCAGTTTGAGCGGGATTGCCGGTATGGCCTGGTTGAGCCAGCTTTCCATGAATTCCGGTTATCTGCTGTCTATTGCGCTGCCAATGGTGCTGATCGGGAGCAGTCAGGGCCTTACCCTCAGCCCGCTGACGTCGGCTGGCGTTGCCGGTGTGGATCATAACAGCGCAGGAGCGGCCTCAGGTGCCGTCAACGTGGCGCATCAGATTGGTAGTTCGGTCGGACTGGCCATTCTTGTCGCCGTTTCAGGTGTGGGCGGTCTGGCGCTTTCAGGACGTGAACTGATGGCATTCCGGGTCAGGTCTGCGTTCGAAGCGGGAACTGTCATGCTGGTTCTGGCATCGGTCATCATCGTCTTTGCCATTGTCCTTCCGGGCCGAAAAAAAGGGAGGCTCTCTGTCGGACGGGAGCCAGACGAAGAGACGGCGGAAGAAGCCGGTCTTTATGCAAACGAAGTGCCTTAAGCCAGGAGTGGGTTAAATGCAAAAACGGAAGCTGGGGAATGCCGGTCTTGAAGTTTCGGCAATCGGTCTTGGCTGTATGGGGCTGAGCTTTGCCTATGGTCCAGCAACAGATCGCGTGGATGCGATCCGGCTTCTGCGCACGGCGGTCGAGAAAGGTGTGACTTTTTTTGATACGGCGGAAGCCTACGGTCCGTTCCTGAATGAGGACCTGCTGGGAGAGGCTCTGGAGCCCTGTCGGAGTGACGTTGTCATTGCAACAAAGTTCGGATTTCAGGATGGAGACATCAGGAAGCCCCTTAACAGTCGGCCCGATCATATCCGGCACGTTGCCGAAGCATCGCTGAAGCGTTTGCGTACGGATGTCATCGACCTGTTCTATCAGCACAGGGTGGATCCGGCTGTACCGATCGAAGAAGTCGCGGGAGCGGTGCGGGATCTGATAGCAGAAGGGAAAGTCCGCCATTTCGGGCTGTCAGAAGCAGGCGTCGACACAATCCGCAGGGCTCATGCCGTGCAGCCAGTGACGGCGCTTCAGAGTGAGTATTCCATGTGGTGGCGGGAACCTGAAAAAGAAATCATCCCGACGCTGGCAGAACTCGGAATTGGGTTTGTGCCTTTCAGCCCATTGGGGAAGGGGTTTCTGACCGGAGCAATCTCGCCAGACGCCAAATTTGGTGACAATGACTTCAGACATCTTGTGCCACGTTTTTCCGCTGATGCGCTTGAGGCCAATCAGGGGCTGATTGATCTTGTTCGGGAACTCGCCGCAGGCAAAGGCGCGACGCCAGCTCAGATTGCTCTGGCATGGCTGCTGGCACAGAAGCCGTGGATCGTACCCATTCCCGGCACGACAAAGATTTTTCGTCTTGAGGAAAATATCGGAGCAGCTTCGGTCAGTTTGTCTGAGGATGAGCTTCTGAAAATGGATCAGGCTCTGTCGCAGATAAAGGTCATGGGCGATCGCTACCCTGCTTTTTTGCAAGCCATGTCGGGCCGCTAAATAACCATGCAGGCCGATCTGTCTTGAGCAGACAGGATCGCGCAACCGTCTTGAAAGTATGAGATGTGAACAAATCTCGAAAAACTCTTCTTGTTGTGGGTGCGACTGGCAGCATCGGTCGTCATGTTGTCGATGGAGCATTGCTGAAGGGGTATCGGGTCCGTGCTCTGGTCCGTCATCCCCAACGGGCTGGATTGCCAGAAGCAGTGAGCATGACTGTGGGCGATCTTACCAGGCCGGAAACACTGGCGAATGCTGTTCAGGACGTGGATGCGGTTATTTTCACCCACGGGACACATGGCAGCATCATTGAGGCAGAGCAGGTGGATTATGGCGGAGTGCTCAATATCCTCCGTCTGTTGCCTGACAGTGCGGTGCAACTGGTCCTCATGACCGCTATTGGGGTCACGGATCGTAAGGGCGCTCATGACTGGAAGCGTCGGGCAGAACGGCTTGTCCGCGCAACAGGCTCACCTTACACCATCGTTCGCCCAGGCTGGTTCGATTGCAACAAGCCGGATCAGCACCGGCTTGTCTTCCTTCAGGGTGATGCACGCCAGTCTGGAACGCCTAGCGACGGCGTTATAGCGCGTGCTGATATCGCCTATGTGCTGCTCTCCTGTCTTGAATGTGCGAGTGCCTCGGGAAAGACATTCGAACTGGTGGCGGAAACGGGGGCAAGACAGAATGATCTGGAAGAATTGTTCTGCAACTTAAAAGCTGATCAACCATACAGCATGGATGGAGCTTGTGATGTAGCGAACATGCCTCAGTCAGGTGAGCCATTGGAAGTCAATATCGCGCTTGATGCCTTTGAGCAGAAGCAGGCGCGATGATTGTTTCGGAAATTGCTCTCACCCATTGGGAGGAAACATGAGTGTTGAGACCTCCCCCTTGCAGTATCTTCGAATGAAGATCGGGAAAGCTGAATCTGAAATAACAATCTTCCTGAAAAAGGCTAACCGCGAAGCAGATCTGGTGAGACTGGGGTTCGACATACTCCGGCTGTGTGATGACGTTGCTGCCCAACTGCAACAGATCAGCCCATCGAAGGCCCTGGCGTGCAGGGAGGGGTGTGACCTATGTTGCCGTAATCTCATTCAGATCAATCCGATTTTTGCGGTTGTGGCGTTGCAGGAAGCGAGACGGTCTTTCGATGAAGAACAATTTGAGGTTCTCAAAGAGCGGCTGGTATCAGACACGCCTCACTGTCCATTTCTGTTTGATGGAAGATGCTCGATCTATTCCGTCCGTCCCCTGGTATGTCGCGGTTATTACAATCTTGACTTCGAGTTGTGTAAAATAGGTGATTATTACGAGAAAGATTCGGGATATCAGGGACAGGATGGCCATGCGGCGCATCAGCTTATGATATTTCTGTTCGTGTTGGAAAACCGCATTGAAACAATAGAAAAATCACTCGGTCTGGATACAGGCCCCGTATTCCTGAACGTGGCGGTCAGGACTCTGCTGGAACGACCGGAAACGGTCGAGGCATGGTTATCAGGTCAGAAGATTTTTCCCGGAGTTAGTGGAAATGAAGTCGTTGATAGTGCGAATGCCGTGAAAACTGCTTGATGAAATCCAGAAGAAGTTCTTGGAACCGTAAGAAGTTAACCTCTTCATATTAACAAGGGAGGCGGTAATGGTATTCGTTGCAAATAATATGCCGAAAAATAAGGAAAAATTCCTGCTGGGAAGGCGGAATTTCATGCAGAGTGCCGGTGCCATGACCGTTGTAGCAATGGCAGGTACCTTGCCGCGGAAGGCCGGGGCGCAAGCGCCCTGGGCAGGTGTGCATGTTGATGGACGACGTCAATTAGGAGCACTGGAGGTTTCAAGCGTAGGTCTTGGCTGTCAGGACATGACAGGCACGTTTTACGCAACTGCGCCGAGACGGTCTGACATGATCCAGCTTGCACGGACAGCGCATGAATACGGTGTGACGCTTTTCGATGCGGCCGAGGCTTATGGTCCGTTTGAGGTTGAACGCATCCTCGGCGAGGCACTCGGGTCTGTTCGTGACGAGGTGGTGATCAGTTCCAAATTTGGATGGAATCTGGACCTGAAAACCGGGAAATCCCTAGGAGGGCTTAATAGCAGGCCCGAGCATATCAGGCTTGCTGTCGAGGGGATGCTGAAGAGGCTTCGGACCGATCGTATCGATCTGCTTTATCAGCATCGTGTCGATCCGGCAGTTCCTATCGAAGATGTCGCAGGCACGGTCAAGGATCTGATTGCAGAGGGCAAGGTCTTACATTTTGGTCTTTCTGAACCCGGTGTAAAAACGCTTCGCCGTGCCCATGCCGTGCAGCCAGTTACGGCCGTGCAGAACGAGTATTCGATGATGGCACGCGAGCCTGAATCTGAAATCCTGCCGGTCTGCGAAGAACTTGGCATTGGTTTTGTGTGCTGGAGTCCATTGGCAATGGCTTTGCTGACAGGGGATATTTCCCTTCACACCCATTTTGCCAGGAATGATTTCAGATCTAATGTGCCCTGGTTTGCGCCCGACGCGCTTGCTGGAAACCTTGCAATGGCCGGGTTTGTGAAAGACTGGGCTCGGCGCAAGGATGCGTCACCAGCACAGGTTGCTCTTGCATGGCTTATGGCCCGGAAGCCCTGGATCGTTCCGATCCCCGGCACAACAAAAATGCCCCATCTGTTCGACAATATGAGGGCGGATGCCATTCAACTGACGCCCGATGAAGTTCGGGAGATGGATACGGGTTTGGCTCACATTGTCATTCACGGTGCGCGTTTGCCTCCGGGAGTTCTGGCGCTTTCGGGAGTTGAGGCATCTGAAAAATCGCCCGCCAGTCTGTAGGCGACAAGCAGAAATTTTGCGGACGCTGTAACCGAGTATCCAGATGAGGGCAATGAAAATGAACGGCTTTTCGCGACGGGCGATGCTCGCAGCGTCAATGTTACTGTCACTGGCGCGTAGTAAACATGCAAATGCAAGGTCAAAAATTTTGCCACTACGGTCTGATGCAAAAATTCTGGTCGCTTATTTCACGCGCTCCGGCAATACACAGGTGATTGCCGGCACTCTTCATCGTGATCTAGGGGGTGAGTATTTTCAGATACAACCCCAAAAACCTTATCCAGAAGATTACGAGCAGACAGTAGCGCAGGCCAAACAGGAACGTGACAGCGGTTATGAGCCGCCTCTGGCAATGACTGTTCCCGATTTCAACACATATGACACAGTGTTTCTTGGTTTCCCGATCTGGGGAGAAACCACACCGCCGATCATACGATCTTTTCTTCGCGCGCATGACTGTAATGGTAAAACAGTCCGGCCTTTTATCACCCATGGCGGCTATGGTGTGGGGAATAGCCTCTCGGTGCTGGCGCGCCATGCACAAGGTGCCACGATAGAAGAACCGTTTGTTATGGAGGCTGATCAGGAGCGTCGAACGCTTAATCAGGTAAGGAGTTGGTTGGATGACATCCGTCATACGTAATTTATGATCTGAGTATTTAGACCAACTAAGGTTGCCGGGCTTAACTAGCCCGGTTTCCTATCCGCAAGGCGAGTGTTTACAGACCGGTCATTTTCAGTATGGCTTCAGGCAGTCTGTCGCCTTGAACGATGATCTTCGCTGTGGCGTCATCGATTTTCTGTATGTCGACAGGTGTAAGGACGAGATCGACCGCCCCGAGATTTTCTTCCAGTCGTGAGAGTTTTGTCGTGCCGGGGATTGGCGTGATCCATGGTTTCTGTGCCAAAAGCCACGCAAGAGCTACCTGCGCAGGTGTCGTCCCTTTACTGCTTGCCACACCTTTCACGATGTCCACGAGAGCGAGATTGGCTTTGCGGGCTTCTGGTGAAAAGCGCGGAACAAAATTACGAAAGTCGCCAGGCGGAAATTTTGTGTCCATATTGATCTGACCAGTCAGGAAGCCGGCACCCAAAGGGCTGAAGGGCACAAAACCGATGCCGAGTTCCTCAAGGGCGGGGAGAAGTTCTTTTTCAGGCTCGCGCCAGAACAGGGAATATTCGCTTTGCACTGCTGTAACAGGGTGTACGGCATGGGCACGGCGGATTGTTTTTACGCTGGCTTCGGACAGGCCGAAATGTTTGACTTTTCCTTCCCAGACAAGATCCTTGATTACCCCCGCAACCTCTTCAATAGGCACAGCCGGATCAACGCGGTGTTGATAGAACAGATCAATCCGGTCTGTTTTCAGACGAGTGAGAGCAGCTTCAGCCACCGCGCGGATGTGTTCCGGTCGACTGTTGACACCACCGGAGCGTTCACCGGTTTTCAGGTTAATATCAAACCCGAATTTGGTGGCAATCACCACTTTGTCACGGATGGGGGCAAGAGCCTCGCCGACCAGTTCTTCATTGGTGAATGGTCCGTAGGCTTCGGCCGTATCGAAGAACGTCACGCCGCGGTCAAACGCATCATGGATGAGTTTGATCATGGCAGAGTGGTCAGTCGCTTCGCCATAAACGCCAGTCATGCCCATGCAACCAAGGCCAAGTGCGGAGACTGTGAGGTCTTTTCCTAATGTACGATATCTCATTGTCATCTGTCTCAATTTCGTTGTTATGGATTGGGCGGGAAGTCAGGAACGATCAGTGCTGGTACTGACTGCTTTCCATTTTTCGATTTCCTGAATCTCAGCCTTGATGGCGTTAGTGGCCCATGTCACGGCATCGCTCCCAAGAAGAAGGTTATCAGGCAGCTTTTGCCCCGTGATCACGTCAACCAGAACATGAGCAGCTTTGATGGGGTCGCCCAGTTCTTTGCCGCTGGTTTTATCGACTGCCTTGCGTCGAGGGCCGACCGTTGAATCGTAATCTGCGATGACTGTTTCAGAGCCATGGAGTGAACGGCCGGCAAAGTTCGTGCGGAACGCACCTGGTTGTACGACCATGACCTTGATGCCCAGAGGAGTGACCTCTTTGCGCAGTGTTGCCGAAATCCCTTCGAGCGCAAGTTTGCTTGCCGAGTAATAACCCGATCCTGGGCTTGCGATGCGGGGCGCTACGGAAGAGATGTTGACGATTGTTCCGGCGCGACGCTTACGCATGCCGGGAAGGACGGCCTTCATGACAGAAACCGGCCCAAAAACATTGGTGGCGAACAGGGCAGCTACATCGGCCTCGTCACCTTCTTCTATAGCAGCACGGTATCCATAACCGGCGTTGTTGACCAGTACGTCGATCCCGCCAAATTGCGTTTCAGCAGCATGTACGGCGGTTGCAATTTGATCCCGGTTCGTCACATCGAGTGCCTGCGGCAGTGCTTTTCCAGGATAAGCTTTCACAAGGTCTTTCAGACTGTCAGGGTGGCGGGCGGTAATGACGGCATTATGACCGCGCCTGAGCACGTCTTGGGCCAGATCTTTCCCTAATCCGCTGGAACATCCGGTGATAAGCCATGTGGTCATTGAGTTCCTCCATCCGGGGTTTGAGCCCGGCTTCCTGATGGTCTTATTCCTGCTGAGGCAGACGAACTGTGATGACCCAGAGAGATTGCCACCACGGAAAATTCAGGTGATGGAAAATTGATGCATCAACTGCTTTGGGTCATGCCTTACAGGATGTGGGAGAAAAGCTACCCGATCTTGTGACCTGCGATTAGACGGTATAAAACGGATGTAGTTATTAGAAGGTCTAATCAATGGCGCATGAGAACTTCAATGACCTCGCCGCCTTTGCTGCGGTGGCGCAGGAGCGGAGCTTCACCCGCGCAGCTGCCAAAATGGGGGTCTCTCAATCGGCTCTCAGTCAGACCATTCGTGCCCTTGAAGAACGTTTGGGCCTGAGTCTGCTCACCCGTACCACCCGTAGTGTTGCGCCAACCGAGGCAGGCGAACGTCTGTTTCAAACGATTGGACCAAGGTTTAGAGAAATTGAGGCGCAACTGGCTGATTTGAGTGCTCTGCGGGATAAGCCTGCTGGTAAAATACGGATCACGACGGGCGAGCATCCTGCCGTTTCAATCCTTCAGCCAGCTTTGAAGCGCTTTTTGCCTGATCATCCGGATATTAGTGTCGAACTGGTCGTTGATTACGGTCTGACGGACATCGTAGCTCAAGGGTATGACGCAGGTGTGCGGATGGGAGAGCAGGTCGCTAAGGATATGGTCGCCGTCAGGATCGGGCCAGACATGCGGATGGCAGTCGTTGGATCTCCAAAATATTTTAAGAGCCGTTCATTACCTCAGTCACCTCATGATCTGATGGAACACAATTGCATTAATATGCGATTGCCTACCTATGGAGGTGTTTTCCCATGGGATTTGGAAAAAGACGGTCAGGAGGTGAATGTGCGCGTTGAAGGACAGCTTGTGTTCAACAATCTTGCTTTGCGGGTACAATCTGCGCTCGACGGCTTGGGAATAGCCTATCTTCCAGAAGACGCAGTGGCGTCGCATATCAAGTCCAATCGGCTGACACGGGTATTGGAAGAATGGTGTCCTACATTCTCAGGCTATCATCTGTATTACCCAAGTAGAAAGCATACTCCCGCTCTATCCGTTCTGATCGATAAACTTCGTTATCGTGGTAGACTGGATTAAGGTCGAACGAGCCCCAAACTATCTCGTGCTGCCAGTGTGTTCTTCATAGCAGTTGCTCCAATTCGTTCCGGCAGATCAAAGGTATTTGAAAATATATGGCGTCGGATATGAAATAGGTCTTTCTTGCAGACATATCAGTTAGATATGTGTTCTGCTATAATCTTTAGGTCACGCGGCGAGGCGGGGTATCTTGCTATCCACCAATCGCAAATATCGTTGGTTGCCTTCCCCCGCAACCAGAAACACCCTCAAAACCCCGCTAAGTCACTGACTCGGCGGGGTTTTTTGTTGCGCGTAACACCACACGCCTATCAAATACCTCATCATTTCAATGGTTTGGCACTAGTAGGTTCAAATCGGGGGCCATGACACCCGCAACCAACTGCTCCAAACACAGGCGTACAAGGGCGGGCTCCGGCGTACCGGGGCGTAATCGGGCGCAGGAGAAAGAGCGGTGAGGGGAGAGAGTGACAACCTAACAGCTAGCTTGCTGGGAAGAATTGTTTCTGTCTGGGAGAGATATTCCAATGAGGAGTATAATAGCAAATGCTATATATGTTATTATCTGCATGTTAATTTTGTATCTGCTTTTTAACATATTATATTGCATATAGTCGTAGCGTACGATCTACTGCGTCATCATGGCCCATCGCACTCACGTCAGCACTCCGTCTCCTGTCTCGAAACCTAGAGCCTCGCGCTTTGCCAAGCTGACGGAAACCGACAGTAACAGCCTGCCAGAAGCCTTTGCTACGGTGCATCTGCCGTCTGGCGACGCATCTTGGCTCCGGCGTTTTCTGGCCTTCGTGGGGCCGGGTTACATGGTCTCGGTCGGTTATATGGATCCCGGCAATTGGGCGACCGATCTCCAGGGCGGTGCGCAGTTCGGCTACACCTTGCTTTCCGTTATCATGCTGTCGAACCTGATGGCGATCCTGCTCCAGGGCCTGTCAGCACGGTTGGATATCGCGACCGGGCGGGATCTCG
The DNA here is from genome assembly GCA_024703675.1 of Drosophila nebulosa. Taxonomy (NCBI): domain Eukaryota; kingdom Metazoa; phylum Arthropoda; class Insecta; order Diptera; family Drosophilidae; genus Drosophila; species Drosophila nebulosa. The sequence continues at coordinate 515,335 of JANFPS010000021.1, read as the reverse complement.
CACAGGCCTGTCGCGACCATTTTCCACCGGCCATCAACATCATGCTGTGGCTGGCCTGCGAACTGGCCAGCATCGCCTGTGATCTGGCCGCCGTCATCGGCACGGCCGTGGCGCTTCAACTCCTGTTCGGGATTCCTTTGCTTGCGGGCGCCGTGATCTCGGTGCTCGATACCTTTATTGTCCTGTTCCTGATGAACAGGGGCTTCCGCTATCTGGAAGCCTTTATCATCGGGCTTCTGAGCATCATTGCCATTTGCTTCGCCGTTCAGGTCGTGGCGGCAGCCCCGCCTCTGGCGGGTATCGTGAAGGGTTTCCTTCCGTTGCCTGAGATCGTGACCAATAGCCAGATGCTGTACATCGTGATCGGCATCATCGGGGCAACCGTGATGCCCCACAATCTCTATCTGCATTCCTCAATCGTGCAGACCCGCGCCTTCGAACGCACGTCGACCGGACGGCGCGAGGCGATCCGCTGGGCGACATGGGACAGCACCATAGCCCTGATGCTGGCTCTGTTCATCAATGCCGCCATTCTCATCGTGGCGGCGGCCGCTTTTTACACCACAGGCCATCAGAATGTGGCGGAAATCGAGAATGCCTATCACCTGCTTTCCCCCATCCTGGGGCTGGGGATCGCCTCCACACTGTTTGCCGTGGCGCTCCTTGCCGCCGGCACCAACTCCACCATCACCGGAACGCTGGCCGGCCAGATCATCATGGAAGGTTTCCTCCGTCTCCGCATCCCACACTGGGCGCGGCGCCTACTGACCCGTGGTCTGGCGATCATTCCGGTGGTCGTGGTGACGGCAATCTACGGCAGCAGTGGTGTCGGACAGTTGCTGCTGTTCAGCCAAGTCATCCTGTCGATACAACTGCCCTTCGCCGTTATTCCTTTGGTCCTGTTCGTTTCCGACCGCCGAAAAATGGGCGAGTTCGTCATTTCCAAGAAGCTCGCCGCGCTCTCGTGGATCGTGGCGGTTGTCATTCAGGTTCTCAACTTGAAACTGCTTTTCGACACGATTTCCTAGGCTCAACCGCCCTCGGGGCACCCTTCACAGAAGAACCATATCCTCATGCTCACCTCGAAATATAGCAAATGCTATTCCTATAGGCACAGGCATTCCGGGGAGAATTCCGGTCATAAATGCATCCGACTTCGCGCGAGTTCACGCGCTATGCTGTGTTCCTGCGTGGCTGCGGGACTGAGCTGGTTCTGCATGAACACGGCAAAGGCTGATGAAACTATCGCTCTGGGTACGGGCACTATGACCGCCAAGCCCGCATCAGCGACGCAGAATGTCGAATCTGCCCGCCACGAGAGAAAAAAAAGCGCACGGAAGAAGGCCACACCGTCTGGAAAATCGGCTCCGACCGACTCAAGCGTCCCTGAGCACATCAATGTCGTCGGCCACCTTAACCAGGAGCGCGCGCGCATTTTCCCCGGCTTGGGAGCTGTCGACTACCACATCGACCAGCATCAGATTACTACCACACCTGGGGGACAGAATGCGGCCTTCAGCCAAATCCTTCTGCGTGTGCCTGGTGTCGTGCTCGACAGTTATGGCGAGGTCCATGTGCGTGGAGAGCACGGGGGGCTCACTTACCGCGTCAACGGTGTGCTGCTGCCCGAAGGACTGAACGGCTTCGGGCAGGAACTTGATACCCGCATCATCCAGTCGGTGGATCTACTGACCGGAACCCTGCCAGCACAGTTCGGCTTCCGCACAGCAGGCGTGGTGGATGTGACCACCAAGACCGGCGACAGCCTGAAGCACAACCAGGTCTCGCTTTATGGCGGGAGCTACAACACGTTCGTGCCGTCCGTGCAGCTTGGTGGCCAGCATGGAAAGCTGGATTATTTCACCACGCTGTCGTTCACCCGTAACAATATCGGCATTGAAAACCCGAGCGATACCTTCCGAGCCGTTCATGATGTGACGGAGCAGGAAAAAGCCTTCTCCTACCTGTCCTACCATATTGACGATGTCAGCAGGGTGACGCTGCTCACCAGCGCCTCCTATGCGGATTTCGAAATTCCCAATTCGTTCAAGACATTCGATGTGAACAGCCCCGACTATACCACCATTTATGATGTGGCCGGCGTGAATCCTCATGATCCGTCAATGAACTGGTCGAAGATGAATGACAGCCAGACGGAACAGAATTACTACGCCGTGCTCTCCTATCAGCGTACAACGGACAAGCTGAACTTTCAGGCATCACCCTATTTCCGTTATGGCCGGATCGATTACACGCCCGATCGCGATCGTGACCTGATTTATCAGGGTGTTTCCGAACATGAGGTCAACGACTTCACAACCGGCGGCATGCAGTTCGATCTGTCATACGAGGTAGCGCACCACCATACGTTGCGGGCCGGTCTTCTGGGGCAATACACATCCGAACGGCTGGATACCAATACGTTGGCCTTTCCCGTCGATGCGCAGGGAAACCAGAGTTCGAATGTGCCGGTGCGCCTGATCGACAACACAGGCAACTGGTCGGTCGAGGCCGGGGCGTATATCCAGGACGAATACAAGATCACCCGTAATCTGACGTTCAATTATGGTATCCGTTACGACCGGTTCGCGTCTTCCTTTGGCAACGAGGGACAGTTGAGTCCCCGTGCGAACATGGTCTGGAAACCGACACGAACCACGACCCTTCACATCGGTTATTCGCGCTATTTCGCTCCACCTTCACCCCAGTATGTTTATCCATCAACATTGGCCAAATTCGTAGGCACAACCAATGCCGCAGCTAACCTGATCAATGACGCGACGAAGGTCGAAAAATCAAACTATGTGGATGGGGGCATTCTCCAGCGCATCACGCCCGAGTTCCAGATCACACTCGATGCCTACGCCAAATGGGCGCACGATCTCACCGATCTCGGACAGTTCGGCCGTGCGGTGATCCTGGCACCATTCAGCTACAAACGTGGCCGGGTCTACGGTGCCGAATTCGGAAGTTCATGGAAACGTGGGCCATGGTCATTATTCGGGAATTTTTCCTACGTAAAAACGTCGGCTCGTGACATCAATTCCGCACAATACCAGTTTGATACGGCTGAGCTGGCCTATATCAAGAGTCACGCCATCCAGCTTGACCATCAGGGAGAATTCACCGCGACAGCCGGCGCTTCGTGGACCACGAAGCACGATATGGCCTATGTCGATTTCGTCTATGGTTATGGCCTGCGCAGCGGCTTTGCGAACCTTGAGAAAGAGCCGGAATATGACGTGTTCAACATTGGCTACCAACACACCTTCACAAAGGTTCCATTCGGACACGACATCAAGGTGCGGGCTGATGTCGTTAATCTGTTCGATAAACGCTATCAGCTCAGGAACGGCAGCGGGGTCGGAATCTATCAGGCACAATATGGTCAGCGGCGCGGAACGTTTTTCTCAGTTGTTTCGGAGTTCTGACCGTTCATCACCGTATGGTTAGTATTCTCAAGCGAATGGAAGATAATAAGGGGCCGCGTGGTCGCAGGAGGCGCATGCACAAATCGCAGTTTCAAAGGGATTGGTCGGCCCCATGTCTGCTCTCTGGCAACGCAGATCGAAGGTCAAATGGCTGAGGTGAGGCGTAAACGGAACATCGGTATCGAAAGGAAAAGAGAGAAACCGGACATCGTAAAAAAGCAGAGACGCGAAGATATTCTAAATGTGAATTTCGGAAACAATCCTTAACGATCTGAATGAGGTGAAGCGGCGAATTCGATAAAATCTCGCAGATATTGAATCTCTTCGTCAGTTTCGCGGCGACCAAGAAATATCTGTTTCGCAATGCCTTTTTTGCCAAGTTTTACAGGGTAAAGTTCAAAGCGGGAGGCATACTCTTCCACCAGCCAGCGCGGTAGCGCTGCGACGCCCCTTCCATGGGTCACCATCACCAGCATGATGTCCGTCGTCTCAATCTGCTTTTGCTGCCGTGGGCCAATCCCGGCTGGTTGCAGAAACTGCGTGTAAATATCAAGCCGTTCTGACGGAACGGGATAGGTAATCAATGTTTCATCTGCAAGCTGCTCCGGCAATACGAACTTTTCCTCACGTAAAGGATGTTCGGGACCAACAGCCAGAACGAGTTCATAATCAAAAACCGGTGTGAACGTCAGGCCGGGTTTGTAAAGCGGATCAGGTGTGACCAGAATATCAACTTCATTACTGAACAGCGCGCCAATCCCACCAAACTGGAACTTCTGTCGCACATCCACATCAACCTTCGGCCATCTATCTAAATAGGGAGAGACTACCTTCAGGAGCCACTGATAGCAGGGGTGGCATTCCATGCCGATGCGTAGTGTACCGCGCTCGCCATTTGCGAATTGTTCAAGGCGATTTTCTGCAAGTTCAAACTGCGGAAGCAGACGGTTCGCCAGTGATAACAGCCATTCCCCTGCCTGGGTGAGCACGAGTGACCGTCCCTCTCGCCGCCATATCTTTACGCCGAGCTGCTGCTCGATCTTGCGGATAGAATGGCTGAGCGCTGGCTGGGTCAGATTCAAGCGCATCCCGGCGGCCGTCAACGAGCCCTCTCGCGTGACTTCCCGAATGATTGTCAGATGACTGCGCTCCAGAATACTCATGTCTCGTCCAATAAATGCATAAAATTCATATAATGATAAAAATATATCATTTTAATTCATTTTTATAAATGCTTATCGTGACGCTTCTGCGCGATCCATTCGGATAGTTTCCCATGGTTTCGACTGACAACTACCGCTTTCTTCGTTCTGGATTTAAATGCGGCCTCAATCTTCCGCCTGAAGCCTTCAGGAAAAAAGTGGGCGCTGCACCTCTTTCCGCCTGACATGACTGACACACTAAAAAGCAGGCTATCGGAAGAGTGCACCGACGTGGTTGTCTCTGCGCCTCTTCCTCCCACCGAAATCCCAATCCAGCGGTCTCTCAGACCGAGAGCTCTTTGCGAACAATTTCCACGCCTGCGCCTAAGGCATTGAGTTTGCCTCGCGCCACTTCGCGCGACAAAGGAGCCATACCGCAGTTGGTGCAGGGATAAAGCTTGTCGGCATCGACAAACTGAAGTGCCTTTCGCAAGATGTCAGCGACCTTCTCGGGCGTCTCAATGGTATTGGTTGCCACATCAATAGCGCCGACCATGACCTTTTTTCCACGAATGAGTTCAATCAGATCCATCGGAACGCGGGAGTTCTGACATTCCAGTGAAATCAGATCGATATTGGATTTCTGCAGTCTGGGAAAGATCTCTTCATATTGTCTCCATTCCTGACCAAGAGTATTTTTCCAGTCAATATTGGCTTTGATGCCATAGCCGTAGCAGATATGGACTGCGGTTTCGCATTTCAGTCCTTCAATAGCTTTTTCTAATGTTGCGATACCCCAGTCATTCACCTCATCAAAGAAAACATTGAAGGCGGGTTCATCAAACTGGATGATATCGACGCCTACCGCCTCCAGCTCTTTGGCTTCCTGATTGAGGATTTTGGCGAATTCCCAGGCCAGTTTCTCGCGACTTTTATAGTGGCCGTCATAAAGTGTATCGATCATGGTCATAGGGCCAGGCAGCGCCCACTTGATGGGCTTCTTCGTCAGTGTGCGTAAAAACTTCGCATCCTCGACAAAGACCGGCTTCTCACGCGTCACGGTGCCTACGACTGACGGCACACTTGCATCGTAGCGGTTGCGAATTTTAACCGTTTGACGGTTTTCGAAGTCGACACCACTGAGATGCTCAATAAACGTCGTGACGAAATGCTGACGTGTCTGCTCACCATCGCTGACGATATCAATTCCGGCACGATCCTGATCGTCCAGGGTTAGACGCAGCGCATCCTGTTTACCCTTGATCAGTTCCTCACCCTGCAATTTCCAGGGTGACCAGAGCGTCTCGGGTTTGGCAAGCCATGAAGGTTTGGGCAGGCTGCCGGCCGTTGAGGTAGGGAGCTGTGTTTTCATAAGGGATGGCCTTGTGTTTCTGATTGATCAAACGGCGTAACTGGCAGACCACTGCTCAAGAACATCGTGATACGGCTTGATGAAATTCTCTTCCGTATATTTCCCCTGTGCGGTCGCCAGCTGGCTGCGCTCCTCGCGATCGTAGACAATTCGGGTATTTGAATAGTCCTGATGCTTCAGGCTCGGCTGATAACAATCAGCAGCAACAGAATTGGCATTGTAAATTTCAGGACGGTAAACTTTCTGGAAAGACTCCATCGTGCTGATGGTGCTGATAAGCTCAAGAGCGGAGTAATCAGACAGCAGATCGCCGGAGAAATAGAACGCCAATGGTGCCATGCTATTGGGCGGCATAAAATAGCGAACCTGCATTCCCATTTTTTCAAAATAGTAATCCGTCAGGGAAAATTCTCGCTGCTGATATTCAATACCCAATACAGGATGCTGATTTTCTGTCCGATGATAGATCCGATTGGTTGAGACACTAAGGCATATGACAGGAGGCTTCCTGAAATTATTTTTGTACGCCGTGGAATTCACAACGCTCTTAAAAAGATTTCCATGCAAGTTCCCGTAATTATCAGGAACACTAAATTCTGGCTTATCTTTGTTATATTTCGGTAGCAACACGCTGAAGTCATAGTCCCGCACATACGAGGAAAAACTGTTCCCTGTGAGACCTTCTATGCGCTTGTTGGCTTTTTTATCGACAATCGTCGTGTTCAGAACTTCGATCAGCGGAAAGCTGTCGCTTTTGCCAGAAAAATCGATATCCATGTCGACGGAAATGATTTCAAGCTCGACGGAATAGCGATCCCTATTGGGATTATCCCAATGGGCCAGATCATTGAAACGATTGTCAATCATCAGCAGGACATTACGCAGGTTTTCCTGACGGCTTTCCCCTCTCGCCAGATTGGCGAAATTGGTCGTGAGGCGCGTCTTATCGGATGGATGATAGTTCTCATCAAAGCGAAGTCGATTGATACTGAATGTAAAGTCCTTAATCATTATGGTTCTGCATCCCTTTTACCACGAAAAACCAGAATTTGATTTATAGGGATTCAAGATGGCCCCAATTTTCGTTTCCAGTTCTCTCAGGTCGTGGTCATCATCATGTGTGCTGATAAGCGCGGTGTCTGCTTTATGCCCGAATGATACAGTGAACAAAAATGATTTGATTTCATAAAAACATAAATATCGTTCATGGGTTGATGGAAGCAAAGCCTTACCTGGAGGAGATAAAGCCAGAGACATTATCAACGGGGCGCTTGTTTTCCGGCGTGTCGGCGAGCCAGACGGATGTTCTACATGCGAAAAACTGATATCTGCCTTCTGCCCCATCCATGATGTTCCAGCTTGCACGCGGGATGCGTTTGGCGGCATGTTACAGAGGCAAACGCTTCAATGGTCCCGCGCAAGCGGGTTAATAGGGAACTCCGTCACGCACTGGTCAGACGACCGTCCAGGCGCAAAGTCGGAGGCTGCTCCCGCAACTGTAGGCGGTATGCCGCTGGTTCGTTCGCTCTGAACGTGGACCACTGTTCCCATAGGGGACGGGAAGGTTGGAACCGGTCGGCCATGATCCGTGAGCCAGGAGACCTGCCATTGCTCAGCCACCAACCGTCGGGCGGGATGACCGAAGGGAGGAGAGAATATATGCCTGTCTGCCTCATGCCTCGGTCGTTCCTGATGAATCAGGCGATGGACTCTTTTACAGCATTGATCCGTTAGACACTTGAGATTCAGTCACCGGACAATGACCCATTCTGTCCGGTATTGGTAACGGGTACACTTGCTCAGAGAAACTGTGAGAGACGGTATGACGCTCCATGTCGGGGTGTTGCTTCGTTTCGCTTTGTGCTGAGCCAGTTGAAATGCCGAGGCAATGGAAAACGAGCGTCACCAAATTTCAGACCATTCAGCGTGCGCGGCACAGATCGATTTAAGACGTGTCAGAACCAATCCGGACTTCTGGTATCCTGTCGCCTGGTCCCGTGAATTGGGACGTGAAAAGGCAATCGATGTCCGGTTTGCAGGACGGCATATCGTCGTCGTGCGTCCCAAAAGCGGTGTGCCTTACGCTCTGGATGGCCTGTGCGCCCATCGGCAGGTTCTGCTCGCCAAAGGAGAGGTCCATGGTGATCTTCTAAGCTGTATCGCTCATGGTTTGAAATATAACCGAGACGGACAATGTGTTTCGCCCAATGTTTCTGCCGAAGCGCAATGTCTGCGTCTTAGGACCTGGGCCTGCCGGGAAAAAGATGGGCTCATTTTTGTTTTTATGGGGGATCAGTCTCTTGCGGACAAAACCCCATTCCCTGACTTTCCAAGGGTGAGAGACAGACGTTACCGCACGCGGCGCTTCGGCCAGATGGTGAACTGTCATTACAGTTTCATGCATGAAAACCTGATGGATATCAATCACCAGGTTCTGCACAGCCGACTTGTCGGCAAAATGAAGCCACGGTTTCTGGGAATGGATCACGGAGATGATTTTGTTGAGGCCCGTTACACGTTTGCACGAACGGGCGGCAAGCAGCCTTTGAGTGAGGCGCTGATTTACGGCCAGAGACGCCGTGACGGTCGGGATTTTGCCTATCGGGACGTCATGACCATCAGGACACAATATCCCTATCAGAGCCTGCGTATTGAAACGCAAGGGATTGAGGATCCCGTCATGGAGTTGTGGATCTCGTATGTGCCGCAGGACCGTGAGGAGCTGACCAACCGTGTCTTCGGTCTGTTGTCGATCAAACGACTGAAGGTGCCTTTTTTACTGGATCTTGCGTGGCCAATACTGGTCGCATTCACGGAGCGCGTCTTCTTTGAAGATCGCGAGATTGTCGAGCTGGAACAGGCTGCCTGGAAAGACCTCGGCGGAGATCACAATCAGGAAGTCTTCCCGGTTATCAAACAACTCCACGATTTGCTCAGGCGATGTGGTCAGATGCCAAAGGGCGCAGAAGAGGCCGGGCCATGAGATTGCCTTTTATCGCGCGGTCTTCGCATGTTCTTCATCCTTTACTTGAGAAGATCATTCTTCAGGCACCGGATCGAACCTGTGTGGTTTCCCTTTTGGGAAGTGATGTGTCTTTGCCAGAAGAAGAACAATTGCAGCAGAATGGTTATGAACTGTTTCAAATGATGGTGGGCGATTTACCAATCACGTATCACGAACGCGGCAACTATCTGGAAGCACATTTCAGGCCGCTTCTGGACGCGGCGATGGAGATGATAATGGCACTTCCCGATATATCAGCAGACGCATCAGGGAAACATTACGCGCAAGCCTATATTGCGGTCCAGAACCTGATCGGGGCGCAAAAAGCCGCGATGAGCATGTATTGTCGTACATAGCACAGGACTATTGATGTCATGATCTCGTTGTCCTGAATTTCCGTTGTTCCGTTAGACGAGGTTTGCCGCCAGCAAGTGGACACAGGCCAGGCGTATGATTGTTTAAAAAATTCCAACTAATAGGAGACAGGCCGTGAGTAATGTCATGGATTTCCCCGTTCAAAGCGGGGCCGCCAGACCCTACCTGGGCGCAAAAGATCTCACAAAAGAACAATGCCGATTCATCCTCTCCCTTCCGATAAGTGGCGAGTATGGTGTCCCCAAAGGGGATCATGGTAGCATTCGTGCATCATTGATATTGATGGGATATGTGGCCGCCGGATTTTCCGCGCGGTGGGGAAGCGTGGCGGCGCGTCTTACGCGTAGAGGATGCAACTTGCATCGCAAATTGCTATCAGATGGTATTCTATGACGGAGTAAATAGAATATTTCAGACAAGATATTATCATTTATCACTAAAACTTATTATCCATTAGAAATGATATTTCTCTCGTTTATTTGAACATTTACCGGCGCTTTATAAAACCGAGACGTCTCATACCGATCGTGACGCCGGTTATATAGATGCTCAGAACACAGCACAGGGTGGGGAATATCACCATCAAACGAGCAGCAGGAGACCGCAACCACGACCAGAAGTCCATGTTGTGCGGTCCATACACCCACCAGCGGGACTTTTGTGCCGCACTGTCGAAAGCGGTGATCACTTCTCCCGTTCGTGCGTCAAGATAAAAGAGCGTTCCGTTTGCAGCGGCCATACGAATGACAGGGAAATGACGCGTGTGCGTGGGACGATTGAAATAGTACAGGTCTGGGGATGCCAGAAAGGTGGCTGATGCCCCTAACTCTGTTGTTGTGAGCAGAGACGGCGACAACTGGGCATCAAGCCGTTTGTGATTGCCAACAGAATCAGTAACGGCCAGGAAGATATGCCCTTTTAGAAACGCACTGCTTACGTCTGTCCAGTCAACCGTATGTAGACGGACGATACGGTTAAGAACTGCGAGGATTTCCTCGCCCGTCACACTTCCTGTCACATGCACGGCCGAACGCGCTTCTCGCTTGCTTGCAAAAACGCCGCCTGGATTCATGGTGAAAAAACCTGTAGTGATCCAAGATAAGGCAAGAAGGCCAAACATCATGCCGCCAAGATGATGGGCAAGATGCCAGCGACGATAATACGAAAATGGCCATCGACGTCTCAGACGTAAAAGGCCGATGGAAAGGCCGGTTGCTGTCAGAAACATTCCTATTCCCGCCAGCAAGATGACGGTCCATTTCCACATCAGAAGATTGCGTCGCAATATGGCAGGATAAAGCCAGTGTGGGATTGCACCCATCCAGGCCCATGCGCGCGAACTCGTATCAGTCGCCTGCACTACATCCCCCGTCAATGATGATATATAGACGACAAGTCCTTGCGGACCTGAAAAGCGAAATCGTTCAAAACCAGTCAGTCTACCGGGAGTATCAAGCACCCACTGGTCATCCGTGGTCGTACCAGTGAAAACAGGCGGACTTTGCACCCCAACTGAGGATGCGTAAGCCGCGGCATTCATACTGGCATCGTTTGGTGTTATGGATCCCGCTCTTCCCGTCCTCAAATCAATGCTGACAGGCGCACCAGAAATAGGAACGAGGGTGAGAACTGGTTCGAAACCGGTCATGCTGAGGCGGAACGACTGGAAGCGTGCCCCATACTCGTTCAAGGCGTTAATCAGGGGCAGATGTGTAGGCAGATGGAAAAGACCATGTATTTTTTCAGCTGAGACACGATCTGGGGTAGGCCAAGGCTGCCACAGCATCACCATCCCTGAAAGGCACCACGATATCATGAGCATCCCCATGCTGATCCCCAGCCAGCGATGGGTGATATAAAGAGTTCTGAGCAGGCGTTTGCGAATATAATGATGCACAGAAATTGTCACTGCCGTCACGATGAGGCCTCAAGCACACGTGCGGCCATAGGCGCACCCGAGCAGCACCGAAACAGACCGCCATAGGCTGCGCCGTACATCACAATCGCGGTCAGCAACCCCCATCCTGCCTGCACCGCGCGGCTCACCAGTTCCGGTTCGGCCGGTTCATGCGCCAGAGCGGCCTGATGAGCCTCGTAGGCAATGGACAGGTTCACCTGGGATTCACCGAAGATCCGCGCAAAAAGGAAAGCGAGCAGCGCGGCGAGTATCCCAGCGAACATGCCACGGGACAGCAGGCGATCCATCATGTTCTCAGATCCCCGTCAGTGACACGGGAAACCGAGGAGATGGCGTCCATCATGGACGAATTCATGCACCATGTGACCGGAGACGAGGGACGTCGCACCCTGTTCCGCACCAACGAAATAAAGCTGCAGGGCGAACAGGAGCGTTCCGAAAACAACCCAAGGCAGCAGGGACTTCACAGGGATTGGCGCCGCCGCGGAAACGGGAGGAAGAGTGCGGGTGGTAATGGATGATTACTCCTTATGGCTGGCAGGCTATCAGAAACCCGCCTGAACACTGATAGAAAAAGACCGGGGCGCACCCAGAAGCACCTGATCGGGATAGCTGGTGTCCGCCCACTGGATGAAATGCTTGTTGCCGATATTGTCGATACGGCCATACACGGTCACACCCTTGTAGGTATGCCATGCGGCGAAAACATTCATGAGCGCATAATCCTTCAGGGTCAGGGTATTGGCGTAATCACCCTTGCGGGAAGAGACGTATCGCATGCCTGCGCCCAGATCGAGGGGCAGACCCTGCACACGGGACCAGATAGCCCACAGGTTGGCGGTGACGGCCGGTACGTCCGGAACCTGATTACCTGACGCATCGACCGATGCGCTGGGATGGAAGGAGCCGTAACGTGAATAGGTATAGGCGACATTGCCGGAGAGGCTCCAGTGGCGATCGAGAACCAGATCGCCCTGCCATTCCAGTCCGCGCGATTTCTGCGCACCGACCGTGGCCACCGTATCGACGCCGGTTGCGACGAGCATGCGGGTGCGTCGGATATCGTAGAATGCCAGTGTCGTCGTGAAGCGGCCATCCCACGCATTCGCCTTGATGCCGATCTCACCCTGCCTTGAATGGCTCAGACGCGTGAACTGGCCACGGTTGGCGAGGAACAGATTGGAGCCCGGCGGGTCTTCTCCTGTTGTATAGACCCCATACACGCTCACATTTTTGGTGATATCGAATACGGGACCGATACGGAAATTGTCGGGATTGTAGTGTCCCTTGAAGCTGGTGGCGGCGCTGTAACTGCCATCCTGATTGTAATTCTGCCGGTTCAGCGAAAGCCAGTCGTACCGAAATCCCCCGACAAGCCGCAGATCGTCGCGAATGGTCAGCACGTCTTCCATGAACAGCCCGGCCTGCACCATGGTCGTGGGGGATTTCTTGTAGGGATATTCCCCGGCGAAGTCTTCCAGTCCTGTCTGTTCAGGACTGGCGAGAGAAACGCTGTCGGCATAATCCGCGTTGGGAAAACCACGGTTGCGGATGAAGCGAAGATAGTAGGCATCGCCGCCGAGAATGAAGCGGTTCTTCATGCCAAAAATTGTGGAATCGAACCGGGCGTAGAGACTGTCGCCGACCTGATGCTGATTCTGGAAAACGTAGAATCTGTCGCGTCCGATGCGGCCCGGTGCAATCGTGTTTCCACTTGCGTCCGTGCTGCCGGCAGAACCGATATAACTGAGGCTTTCGGCGTTGTTCCACAGACGTTTCGAATAGATGAAGTAGCTGCTGTTATGGATCAGGATGTTTGGTGTGGCCTGCCATTCCAGATGAAGCGTTGGCGTGGCGTTCACCGAACTCGCCTGTGCATTACGCACATTATAATAACGCCACATCGAGGCTTTGGTAATGCCAAGCCCTTGTGAGGAACTGAGCAGACCGCCCACACGTCCCCCTGTCTGCGACAGATTGACCAGCGGTGTGCCGTAATAGGTGGAGAGGCGATCGGTCAGATAATCCATGCTCAGCCGAGCAGTGAATTTGTCCGTCGGCTTCCACAGAAGGGTTGTCGTGAAATCGTTCGAGTGAGGGTCAGCCCCTTTCACATAGCCATCCGATGACGTGCGGCTGAAATCCGTGCGGATGGCGAGTGTCTTCGTGATGGGCACCGAGCCACCGATGCCTGCATTCCATGTATTAAAGCTGCCGTAGGACAGCAGGGCATTGGCATGCGGTGCATCGAAGGCGGGGTCACGGGTTCGCACATCTTCCGTACCGCCAACCGCACCCTGCCCATAAAGAACGGAGGATGGCCCCTTCAGGATCTGCACGCTTTCCAGATTGAAGCTGTTCTGAGGGCGGTTCACCATTGTGGTGGGACCGAAATAGATCCCGTCCCGCAGCACGAGGATCTGATTGCCGCTGAAGCCTCGCATCAGGAGCTGCGCAGGGCTTCCGGGCGAACCGCCAGATGTCACGCCGGGCGCGCTGTCTGCAGCGTCCTCGGCCTGGGCATAGCCACGCTGCATCATCAGGTCATGCGAAACGACATTGAGGGTGGCGGGAGAATGCTGAATGGACAGACCCAGCTTGCCAGCGATGGCCGGAGTTGTCTTGAGCGTCGGGGTCTTGCCATAAGATGTTATCTCTTCGGGCGCGCGATTCCAGAGAGTGGACGTTTTCTTAAGGGGCTGTGCTTTTGCCTTCTTGGTTTGGACCGTTGCGGCACAAACAGACGAAACACAGCCAACACTGATAACTAATAGGCCAAAGACGCGGGGTACGGCACGCACGACAATTGCTCCGACAGGGCGTCACCGCGGTGGAAACGACCGAGCATCGTTTCGCCCCCGACACACCCCGTTCGGCAGCTCCGTCCGTGACTTTCACGCTATGGCAGGTCTCCTGGCTTGCTGGTCATCGGCAGGTCGGAGCCTTCCCGTCATCAATCGAAGATAACAGTGGCGTTTGTTCCGACAGCCTCACAGCATACAGTTGCGGGGGCAGCACCGGTATTGCACCGGTTTCCCTCTTAGCCTTCCATGTGGGAAACACACGGAAAGAACCATGGCTGGTTGTCTCTAGACAGGAAACAGCGGGTTCTTGTCAACAGAAACAACCTGTTTCCAGTTCTCGATTGTGAAAAGTAGTCTATGAATTCAGGTTCTGACACCAGAGGAAAAAGAATGGGTTTGTAACGGTTTTGTGCCGGTCAGGAAGTGATTATGCCACTCCTGCTTCGAAAGCGGGAAGGCTGCTTCCTACCTAAACTTGGTCGCGGGAAATCACGCTAGCTGTGTCCGCTATGTAGAAACGGCATCCAGCGATTTTATGCCCAGAATGTCGGCGGAAGCTGACATAGCTCTGGATGCATGAACTTTATGCTTTATGAGGGTAGGGGCCTTTATTTCAGTAGGAGGTCATGCGTGTGCCGAAAAAAGTTCATTAAAACAGCCTATTAATCTTGCTTTGCTCTCAACTTGCGGTTGCCGCAAGCTGAGAACCAATCCTGTCCCCGCACCATCTGAATTTGCGATGCGAACGCATCATGAACACCAGTCCGGAAACGGGCGGGGTTTTCGTTTGTTCGCTGCCCGACGCAACCGTCATGATGCCGACGAGATCGCCACGCACATTGATCTGTAGTTCCAGCTCTTCGCACCGCATATTCGTCCGGTTGTCGCAGGTGCCCTCGTTGCTTGCCGTCGAGCAGCCGAGCAAGGTGCGGGAGATCATGGAGTGCCCTCGCATCCATTCCGTGGCGGATTGTCGTTGCCTCGAAAACGAAGCATATTTTCCTGCAAGAATTTAATGAGGTCAGACATGACTGTTCTGCGGCTGAACCACATCACTTTGGCAGTCAGAAGATGGTTGCTTGCTTCGGGACGGTTTGTCTCACACTCTGATCGACCACGGTAGACTGGCAGGCAATGCAGGAGGGCGAATGGGAGGAAACCATGCAAAATCTCAAAGGAAGGCCGAGCTTGCCAGTGCATGCTGCGCCAAAAGTGCCGTCGCTGAAGATGGTCTCGCATCCTTTTGGTCTTTGATGTGACGGAACATATAACTATGGTAAACCCGACATGGGCACCTTGGATGGGCTGATACCAAACTCTCTTTTGAAGAGTTTTGCAAAGTGCGAGCTGTTTGAATATCCAACCTGTAAAGCGACGTCTGTTACGCTTGTGGTTTGGCGCATAAGTAAAGATTTAGCCCTATCCATGCGAATTTTTTGTAAAAACCCATAGGGACCGTTCTGATAGTATTTTTGAAATCCGTCTTTTAAACGCTTTTCGGAGAGACCGACCCGTTCTGCGAGCATTTTGATTGTCCATGGCTCGGCGAGGTGGGTGGTCAGTAACGCGGCGGCTTCACGGATACATGCTTCGTAGCGACCCGCCTGGCGCCATAGTGCTGCTTCCTTGTCGCTGTCGAAAGCTTCCAGCACTTCATCCAGCAGGCACAGTGAAAAACCTTCCAGCATAAGAGAGCGTCTGCCATCTACTGCTGCCGACCGAAGTGTCCGTGCTGTAGCACCTAGCGTGAATGTGCGCGAGAGGCGCGCCATCCAACACGCGGCTTTTCCTATAACTTGGACAGGTCTGTCGTGGGATGTCGCCTTGGCAAGAAAACCGGGCATGAGCTGTTCTAGTAGATCAAAGCTCACCCTAAGTTCCAGCCCGCTGAATTTCTGGCCTGCTGTTAACCCAAAAGTTGTTTCCCCGGCTGCCAGATTACAGGCAACAATTACGTCTCCCGTCTGGTAGTTCAAACGCGGGGACGGTGCGTGATCGCTGCGATGCCGGAAAGTGCCGTAGGCGAGGCCTTCAGTAATAAGGACGATAACAAGCTGAGGGGAGGCGGAAAAAGTGCCCATGAAATCTCTGCGCGCATAGAGGTCGAACACACCGAGCTCCAGCCCCTCCCTAAGAGTGAAGGTGCGCATCCGGCCTTGTAAGGCCGCTTCCCGGCCGAGTTTGTCCACGTCCTTGTAATAGGACGGAGAAAACGCATGAGCCTGCTTCATTTGCGTGCGTGAAACACGCGATAAAATCTCTACGGACATGAGCGCTATGGCCTCAGGATTAAAAAATAATAAGAATGATTATCAATTACAGGACCGGATCGCAATGGTTTGGTTCGATCGCGGTAGCGAGAAGCGTCAACTCCGATCATGACGGGAGGTGCCTTTCCACCTGCCGGAACAGACCAAAGCCCTGCACATGTCCTGTTGTTCATCTGACTGCTTGAGTATTTCGGATTATATAAACCGGTATAAACCACGGTTTTATGTAGTCAGTGTTTTTTCTGTTCTGACAGCCCTGAGCGCGCTTATCCCACTTGTTGTTCTAAGCCAGCTTTTTCGTTCTCTTCCTGCCCAGTCGGCTACGCGGATTGCGCTGTTTTTGCTCCCTGCCGTTTTTCTGCCGTTTCTGTGTCAGGGGGCAACATCTGTGCTCTGCCACAGGTTGGCATTTGATGTGGTCAGGGATTTACGCAGGGCTATTTTAAATCTCACACAAAGACTTCCGGCTGATTATACGGCCAGTCACAGAGCAATGTTAAAAAAACTGGCGCTTGATGACAGTGCCGAATTTGAGACGGCCATTGCGCATACTTTCCCCGATACAATTATCAGCCTTGTGACAGTTGTGGTCAGCCTGCTTTTTCTGGTGGTTATTTCCCCAGTCATGGCTTTGGCCAGCGTCGGACTATTGCCAGTAGCCGCATGGGCCTGGCGGCAGATCGGGCGTGTTGCCTCTGGCAATGGTCGGGCATGGCATCTTGCTGATGTCAGAATCAACCAGAACATCATGGCGTGTCTGGAAGGGCTGATGACCCTCAAGGTTTTTAACAGATCCCCGAGTTCCCTGCCTCCACTGACAGAAGCATTGCAAGATGTGGCGCATCTGGCGTGCGATATGACGCGCCGCTCCAGATGGAGCTATGTCATGGTGTTTATGTGCGTTGGCACAAACCTGCTTCTGGTGCTGCCATGCGCAATCATCCTGCACATGACGCATGGTCTTGGCCTGCCTGATTGCCTGTTTTCCATTTTGCTTGGCATTGGGCTGATGACGCCACTTCAGCGTCTTATGTTTGTTTCAGGCACGCTTCCACGCCTGCGCGCAACATTGGAGCGCCTTAACGCACTGCGTGCAGAAAGCACCGCGCAACCCGCAGCACTGCATCCGTCAGTGACGGTTCAGGCCGACAGATACTACGATGTTGTGTTTGAAAATATCAGCCTTGAACGCTCTGAAAATGAAAATGTGCTGACGTCTTTCTCGCTAACATGTCCTGCGGGGCAGGTAACGGGCATTGTTGGGGCCAGTGGGGCGGGAAAAAGTACGCTTTTGCAGCTTGCTTCAGGTAATCTCAAACCAACATCCGGCCGTGTTTTGATTGGCGGTCATGATCTTGAAACACTTGTGCCGCGAGCTATTGAGCAGCTGATTTGCCCGGTATTCCAGAATCCTGTGCTTCTTGGGCACTCCCTTGCGGATAATCTTCTTCTGTATCGCCCGGACCTTGCTGAAAGTGACATTACTGATGTTCTGGCCGAATGTGATCTTTCTGGGTGTGTCAAACGCTTTGGGTTGCACGGACCGATCGGGCGGAACGGAGCCCGTCTTTCTGGGGGGGAGCGTCAAAGGCTGGCCATTGCACGGGTTCTGGTCAGTCTGGCTCCCGTTATTCTTCTTGATGAACCAACAGCTTTTGTTGACCCGGAACGTGAGTTCCATATTCAGAAAGCTCTGGCGCGTGCGCTTGAGGGGCGTACGATCCTTATTGTCGCGCATCGGCTTGCCACTGTGCGTGAGGCCGCGCAGATCGCAGTTATGGAGCATGGGCACCTGACTGCTCTGGGGCGCCATGAAGACCTCATGGAAAAATCAGCACTTTATGGAACCTATGCCCGTCACCAGTTTGGCGATGGAGCCATGCCATGAAGGGATACTACAAGGTTCTGCTGCGCACCCTTATTGCAGACCCCGCGTTGCGCGCTGGGTTTGTGTATGGCTTGGCATCCTCTGTGGCTGAAGCGGCAGGCTACGTCCTGTTACTGCTCAGCGTGCAATGGATGGCCGAGGGGCGTAGCAGTATCACATGCGCACTGATGATCCTGTTAGGTCTGGCCGTAGCTTTTGGCCTACAAGCGCTGTTTCGCGCCCAGGGGTTGGTGCAAGATTTTACCGGCACGTATCGTGCCATGTCACAGATCAGGCTGCGCCTGCTTGATCATCTGATGGCGCTCCCGGCCCAGCGGCAGTTGCCAGACGAAAGCGCCAGACTGCTGGACCTCATGACAAGCCGTTTTGCTGCTGTGCAAGATATTTTCACCCATCTGTGGGGCATTGTCATTCCCGGTATGGCTTTACCCGCTCTGCTTCTTGTCCTGATTGGGTTCCTTTCAGTTTCTGCTGCCGCTGTTCTGGCGCTCAGTTTACCGGCTGTTATTGGCATGATGCTGCTGGCATTCCGCCTGCTGGATAAGGCCGATGCCGGTCTTGCCTCTGCACAGGAAGCTTATGCACAGGCTACACTGACGCTTTTGGAAGGTGCCGGTGAGATCCGTTTTTTTGACACACAAGGGCAGATTTCCTCTCGTGCAGAGGCGGCAACGGACAGCCTGAAAACAGCCCAGATGGCGCTTGAGGTGGCTCCTGCACCTGCCATTATGGGGTATGTCCTTGCCGCCCAGACCGGAATGGCGCTTGCCATTGGCGTGCTGGTCATGAGTTTTCAGCAAAAAGGTCTCTCCGCTGGTGCTGTTTTTGCAGCCATTATACTGACCTACCGCTTTACCCGCTGTGTTGTTGAATTGGCAGGCCAGGTTGCTGGGCTACGTTTTGCGAGGAATACACTCCACCGCATGAGCCAGATTATGGTGCAGCCCGGCATGACCCGGACTGAAAAAGTCGCAGAGCCGGAGGGGTACTGCCTGCATTTCTCAAACGCCTCGGTTCTTTTTGATGCCGACAACCCCTCTGCTGGTGGCCTTGCCCCGATTGAAGGAACAATCCGCCGAGGCACAAAAATTGCACTTGTTGGTATTTCGGGTTCTGGCAAAACCACGCTCGCACATTTGGCTCTTCGCCTGCAGGACGTTGGTGCAGGAGCTATTACAATAGGTGGGGTGGACCTGCGGGGCATGGACCGCAGTATGCTTGGCCAGAGCATTACTCTGGTGCCGCAGGACGTGCACTTTTTTGAAGGAACAATATCCGACAATATCCGCCTTGGTTGCCCTACGGCCTCTGAGGCGGCAGTGCATGATGCCATCAAACAAGCCCATGCTCATGAGTTTATTCAGCAGCTGCCTCATGGCCTCAACACAGAAATCAGGGCTGCCGCAACTGCGCTTTCCGGCGGAGAGAAGCAGCGCCTCGCCATAGCGCGTGCACTGCTTATGAACGCACCTTTACTGGTGATGGACGAAGCAACCTCGCAGCTTGATACGATGAGCGAAGCTGCCATTCGCAGCACCCTACAGCACATTGGGGGGGATCGCACAGTACTCACAATTGCTCACCGTCTGTGGATTGCACAGGACGCCGACGAAATCTGGGTGATGGAGAACGGTCACATCGTGGAGCGTGGCACGCACAAAGCCCTCATGTCTTTCAACAGCACCTATGCTCGGCTCTGGCACGCACAACAGCGCCCCCGGTCATGGGTTGCCCCCAATGCCCCACTGAACTGACCCTTACTCTCTTTGGAAAACAGGATATGTCTTACTTTAACACTCACACATCAGCACGGTGGCATCAGAAACTTTATAAAGGCCTTATGGCTGGCGGGGTTCTTGTATCCTGTTCTGCTCAGGCAGAAACAATAGCGGCCAAAAACAACACAAGTGCGCCAAAAGCCGCAAAGGAACATCTGGAGGTCGTTGGTGTCCGTCAGCCTCGGCGGCTGGACCAGACGGGCACAAGCGGGCAGTTTGTAACGGGCACACAACTCCGCCAGAAACAGGTGTGGGACTCAAATGATCTGGCGCGCGTGTTACCGGGTGTGCAGATTCAAAGCTCGGGGAGCTTTCTTTCCCCCGCCATTACAGTGCGCGGTATTACCTCGGCGCAGGACCTCTATCATCCAGCTACAACATTTTATGTGGATGATGTTCCCGTGCTTCCCATTAACGCTATGCAGTCTCTTATTGGTATTGAGAGCGTGCAACTGCTGCGGGGACCACAGGCGGCCCTGTATGGCCAGAGTGCTGAAGGCGGCGTGATTGATATTGCAACACGCCAGCCCGGTCCGCGTGCCCATGCCTCGTTCGAGGCCGGGGCGGAAAGCCGTTATGGTTACCATGTAACCGGCACGGCAGACGGCAGTCTGATAAAAGACTGGCTTTATGGCTCCATTGCCCTGACTTCTCAGGAGCAGCAGGGCAATGTGAGCAATCCGTCCACGGGTTCCAGACGTCTTGGTGGTTTTGAAAGCCGTGGAGGGCGCGCCACGTTGCGACTTGCGCCAACCGACCAGCCCTGGGAGTTGGCCTTTGCTGTTGATGGTTCCTGCAGTTACGGGAGCCAGGATGTTTATGTGGGCTTCAACAATTTGCGCGATCGTAAAATTGCAAGTGTTGTGCGGGGCACTCCCGACCCGCGTCTGAGCCGGTGTGGGCATGACGAATCTCTACATGGCACCTATCATTTTGATGGGTGGAAACTCAGTGTCATAGCCTCATGGCAAGACAGCGATATTTCGCGTTCGTTCCCTTACTATTCGTATGTTTCTACCCAACCGGAGCAGTGGAGCGCTAATACGCAGGAACTGCGCTTTGGTACAGAAGGCAAACATCGTTTTTTTGACGTTGTAACGGGGTTTTATCATCAGACAACATATCAGGATCGTACAAGCCAGACGGCCGCTTATGTTCCAAGTTACATTCCCTACCCACTGACCGCATCGCATAACCGTGCGGAAACAGTGGCCCTTTATGGCAATGTTTATTGGCATATTTTGAAAAATCTGGATCTGGGGCTAGGTGGTCGTCTCTCGCGTGATATGTCCAGCATAGCGTTCAATTCGACCTATGGCGGGCAAACGCTTTATGCGGGCAATAAGAGCCGCAATCAGAACATGAGCCTCGGTAACGTTTCTCTCGATTATGAAGCTTTGCCGGGCTGGCATCTTCATGGCCGGGTCAGTCAGGGCTACAAGCCTGCCGGGTTTAACTACGCCCCAACAAGCATTGCAGATGCAACATCCTACAACCCGGAACGGGAGCTGAGTTACGAGATAGGGACGGTGTACCGACATAAGAAATTCTTTGTAAGGGCAGGGTATTTTTATAATCAATTACAGAACGAGCAAGTCTATGTTGGTCCGGCAGGCTACCAGACAATTGCCAGTGCCGCACGTGCACATGCCAGTGGTGTGGAAGGGGAGATTCAGTGGGAGTTCAGACCCGGTTGGATTATTGGGGCAGATGGCAATAGAACAATCTCAAAGTTCGATAGCTTTAATGATGGCGCAGGCAATAACTATGCTGGCCTGCGTATGCCTTACGTTCCTGAGTTTATGGCTGCGGGGCATCTTTCAACGCGGTTTCAAACGGGTTTTGGGCGTATTGAACCCGGATTGGATTTGCGTGTAACTGGCCCGCAGTATTTTGATATTGCCAACCAGCTAAAACAGCCTACGTACACACAGCTAGACCTGAGAACAACTTGGTCTTGTGGGAACCGTTACGAGGTAATGGTTTATGCGAACAACGTAACCGACAAACTATACCGTACCTATGCCTTTACAGGGCCTGCGGGAAATGTGGCGCAGATCAGTTTTGGCAGAACTGTCGGCTTCAACCTTAAGGTTGCCATCGGAGATAACTCCAAATAATGAGAGCCGCCGCTACCAAAAATGGTTCAGCCCCTTTGTTCTACATCGGGGTTATTCCCTCCATTTGGGGTGTTTACATAGCGCAAGGCGTATTGGGCGGGCTTACGTTTGCCAGTCTGGTTCGACAGTCAGTCTGATCTCAATCCGGCCAGGCTGGTCTTCATCGACGGAACCGCCGTCTCGACAAAGATGGGCCGTTTGCGGGGCGGTCACGTCGTGATACGTGATGTCAGACGGCAGATGGAGAACGATAGATGCTCCCGCTCGGTCCATCTGGCCGTCTATGACGCGGAGAATGCCAATAATTCCGTTGATTTCCTCAAAGCTGTCAAAACCGCCTTTCCTTTCCGGATTACCCATATTCTGACCGATCGTGGCTCCTGCTTTACGGCGGATGCCTTCGAAAAAGCCTGTCAGGACATGGGAATCGACCGACGCCGGACCAAAGCTTACTCTCCTCAGACCAATGGAATGGTCGAACGTTTCAATGGCCGTGTCACGACAGAGATGTTGCCGGTCTGTGTCTCAAGCCATAAGGATCTGGAAATTCTACTCAGAGGCTTCTGTCGCGCTTACAATCATCGCCCGCAGCGTGTTCTGGGTGGCATATCCCCTGCCAAGCGTATCTCCTCATGGCTTGAAAAACATTCTGCGTCCCGTAATCCTGATCACATCAAACCGGCTAGTCGTGACATCATGAAGCAGGTCGACGAAATCCTCGATTATGCCAATGACGTCTCACAACCTGACAGCTAGTCACTTTCTCTGGAAAGACATGTTTGTGCGCCCAATTATGACTTTTTTGTGAACAAGAAACTAATTTCTTGTCTTTTCTGACATAAACACTTTGTAATCAGGCGGAAACATGGCCTTTCCTCTTCTCGATTCAAAACAGAGGACAGGTTTCACTGACACGCAGCATGATAAAGGTGTGAAAGATGACGGATACTGTTCTTTTTGGCCTCCCTCTTTCACACGATACGCACAGTCTCCTCAAAGCGTCTTCTTCCACTCCAGTAGAACCTGTGTCTGGGGTTTTTACTAACGGCGGTCCTATAACCTCATCGCTCGATTATTTCGGGACGAGCCCGGCGGCCCTAAAATCCATTGAAGCTTTTCTTTCCAAGAATGGAGGCGTCTCTCCTGAGAGTAGCACAGCATTATCGTCCTCCCTTCTTAATAAGCACGAGGCGCTTTCCTCTGTTGTCTCGGGAACAAAATCTACCCTGGGCACAACGGCGAAGATGCAATTTCTCTCCCCCTCTTCAGCCATTTTTGTTTCTGACACCGCCTCCAGCTCAGGATCTGAGACCGCACGAGCGGCAACGCCGTCAGCCGGCCTGACGGCTGTCTCCTTCCTCGCTGTCACCGGATCGAATTTCTCCTGGCCTGGTTTTACGACCCCAGCGCCCCAGACCTGGAATACGGCCGAAGAGGCTGACAAATACATTTTCAACACGATTGAAGAACGTGATCCCACAGCAGCGGAATCTGCAACCTACATCCCAAAACTTGAAGCTTTGCCTGCAACCCAGACCGTCATCAATGGTGTACTCGTAAATTATCGGGATATCACACCGGTCATGTCGGAAGTCGCGCATCTTCAGATCACAACCGACAAGCTTCAAGGTCAGTTCCAAACAGCAATGGGAGACAATGCCTCTTCTGACGTCATTTCAGCAGGAGAAGATTACCTTGGCAAAGGTGTCTCCTTCGGAACATTGCGTGAAGCCATTTTCAATTCTGATGCGGAAAAGAGTGCGATTAACACCGTTTATCAGGAGGTCCATGGCCAGGCTGCAAATGATACAGACCAACAATATGCCAAACAGCAACTGTTTCAGAATGGTATAACGTTCCAGCAATTCCGGATCAACGAGGCCCATTCGTGGCGAGCAACGGATGAATTGAAGCAGGTTATTCGGGATATTCAGGATCGTGAACCGGGTGATTACGATAACGGTTGGATCCAGTCTCAGGAAGACCAGATCGGCAACGGCCAGCAGACTTTCGGTTCAGTTCGGCATGGACTGATCTATAGTGAGAGTGAGAATGGCGTCTTCGACAGCTATGAGCAAAAGCTCTACGGCGTCAACGCAGATGGCGCGGACAGAGACTGGTTACAGTCGAACCTCGATAGTGGGAAGAGCTTACGAGAAATTCGGGTGATCGATGCGCACTCCGACAGGATGCACGGCACGCTCGATCAGCTCATTACAGACGTGCAGGGCCGTATTCCCGAAAACTCGGGAAATGATGAAGCAAACGTCCAGTCCTGGATGAACGATATGGGAAATGGCACCCGTACGCTCAATCAGACCTACTCAGAACTGGCAACTTACGATGATGGTATCCTCCAGCAACAGATCAAATTCGTAACTGATCAGGATGTTGGAGCCGATGATGCCTGGGTTGTCAGCACAAAGCAGCAGATCGGCAATCGGCAAGAGACGTTTGCAACAGCTAAAAACAACCTGATCAATTCAGATCGGGCTAATGCCGCCTTCGATGTCTATGAACAAAGGTTGTATGGCGTCAACGCAGATGGCGCGGACAGAGACTGGCTACGCTCAAATCTGAATTACGGCACAAGCCTCTCAAGTATTCGGGTAATTGATGCGCACTCCGACAGAATGCATGGAACACTCGATCAGCTCATTACAGACGTGCAGGGACGCACACCCGAAAAATCTGGGAACGATGAAGCAAACGTCCAGTCCTGGATGAACGACATGGGAAACAATACCCGTACGCTCAACCAGACCTACTCAGAACTGGCAACTTACGACGATGGTATCCTCAAGCAGCAGGTTAAGTTTGTAACGGGGCAGGATGTCGGCAGCGATGACAGTTGGGTCAGCGGGTCAATCCAGCAGATTGGCAATCGCCAGACCACTTACTGGGGTGCGGTCATGACCCTGACACAGTCTGATCGGGCCCATGGTGTCATTCAGGATGTCTATGCCGACTGGGGGCAGCTCCCACCGGATACTACCGCACTCCAGACCGCAGGCACAGCCCTCTATAATCTCTCCTATGCCTGGACCACCACCATACAGAACCAGACAGCCGATCAACTCGCCGTAGAAGCGGCAGCCTATACGCCATCCGTGTCTGTGTCTTTTCAGGATATGGTCAATGATCTCGCATCATCTACAAACCAGGCACTTGGGCTGGAAGCAAACCTGCTGACCAATCCGTATCTTGAATCAGGAGCGACTATTGATGAAACCCGTGCCTTGATGGCTGCTGGCGGAGAGAACGTCTTCGCTCCAGCAATTGATGAGGTGTCAGTCATTGTCGAGATCAAGGAGTTGCAGCAGGACAACACAGACGACTGCGACCCGGTCGAGTTCCGTAACAATACATCGATAGTGACGAATATCAGTAACGAAACCGACATCAAACCTGCCAATCAGAGCTTTGATATCGTGAATGGGCAAAACTGGAGCCAGTCTTATAAAGATAACGGCATTCACTGGAAATCTAACGGCGGCCGAGGGGATGATCAGGGGCTGCCCTATGAAGCCTGGGTGCAGAACCAGCTCAATCCATCGCAGGATCCAAAAGGCATTGTCTGGCTGCAGGACGAAAAAGCAAACTGGCGTACCTTCGATCATTGGGACCGAGATAACGGTGTTGCAATAAGTGACAAGACGATCGACCTGCAAATGAAATGGTACCAGGACAATCCCACGGCGGTGACGGCACGCGTTATGGCAAGTGCCTACAAAATGACAAGATATGATGAAGATCAGTCGAAAATTGGTTCAAACACTTCCGTTTCTTTTACCCAAGGAGATATAAACAGTTATACGCTCAATATTGGCGTGCCCTATATCACTGACCCAGACAAAATGAGCCCTGTTCTTCAGAAAGAGTGGGAAGCCCTCTGTCGCGGCTACCACAGGGCCAAGATCAAAATTCCCGAAAAAGACGGTAAGACTATTTCAATCCAGATTGATACGGTGAGCTGATCATGGCCGCGATACGTAGCAAAAGATGCAGCATCAGGCGAACGGATAAATGGATTTCCATAGAGTCCGAGGAAGTGTGGTATGGAACATATTTTTCCCGAAAAGGCCATGTCATTCATGCACCAAGGGATGTCACCCCCGAGTGGATCGGTCTGAATGTTCGCCTGGCTCTTCAAACCAGTGAGAGTTTTACGCCCATAGACGGAAGCTCTGTTGACCGAGAGGCTCGGATTGCCATGGAAGACGCCTCCAACGAACGCCGTCTTGCGTTCTGGGATGACATTACTGTATCGTATGGCTACAAAAGTCGCGACTTGGCTTGGAAGAAGTTTGATCTCGTGTTTGCATCATGGTGGTTTGATTTAACCAATGAGATCATGTTGAAGAGCTCAAAAAGCTCTCGTGGTGGTGGGCACTCGGCATGGCCCAGAAACCGCAATGAGGGGCGCGTTTTTTCTGTTCCGATAGATGCCTCGGACAGGGACATCGGTGAGACGGTCCTGAAAGCTTTTGCCAAATGCGAAGGACCGGGCAAATCCACAGAGCCCCTGTTCCCGTGATGCCTACGGCAGAAAACTTATATAGTTGCTCGTTTGGCAACTGCCAGACAACTTACTGGGGGCAGCTCCCACCGGATACTGCCGCACTCCAGACCGCAGGCACAGCCCTGTATAATCTCTCCTATGCCTGGACCACCACCATACAGAACCAGACAGCCGATCAACTCGCCGCAGAAGCGGCAGCTTATCAGCTGATAGCTGGCACCGCTTCCTATGGGCAGATCATCGAAAATATTTCCCTGTCCATTAATCAGGCCAAGGCCGTGCTCGCAAGTGCTTTGACAGATCCCATGATGAACGATGCCGGGACAGCAGATCAGTTTCGTCAGGTAATATCAACTGGTGGTACTGGATTAGTCGAAGCTGTTGCCGATCAGGAAGACGTCCAGAACAATATTAATGATGTCATTCAGGAAGGGGATAAGGATCCCTGTGATGTTCCGACTTTCAAAGGAAAACATTCAGAAGACGTACAAAATAGCGATATTGCCGCCGCAAATAATGTAGACGGTCGCCAGATGGCAGGACGGCCAACAATTCAATGGAAAGACGGTGTGCAATGGGTATCAAAAGGAAATGGTATCCAAGCACAAGGAAACCCCTTGGAAGTCTGGGATGCTCAGAGACCAAAGAGCGAAGGATATTTCTGGTTGGCGTACTATAATTCTGATCGTAGTAACTGGAGAACTTTCGATGAATGGAATCGTGATTCCCAAACTGCTATCAGCGATAAAATAATCGATCTTAATGCATCAAGTTATAAAGATAGAAGCAATAGTGCTCCGCCATCTGCTCAATTCATAAAGCGAATTCAAGGCCGTCTACTTGCCGACGTCCAGCAGATGATACGATATGATGAAGATAGCGGCACTTATCGCTACACCACCAATGTAATTACAAACCCGATGCTTTCCTTTGCTCAAAATGATATTGATCATTATGTGCTTGATCTTGGTGTGTCTGCAGAACCAACGGATTCTCAATGGAAAGCAATATGCCAAGCTCTTCAGAAAGCAAACGATCGAGTTACCGGAACTGGCAAAACTATTGATTTCAAAGTGAAGGATATCGGTTGAATATGAGTGATGCGAAAGTCCATGTTCGGAAAGCTCGTGCTCATCTAATACGAACCCGTAAATATATTGCTGTAATTTCAATGGATACTCGTGGAGGAAGTTTCTTTTCCACCACTGGATGGTCCACGTTTATCGACCACAAGGATGCTAATCGGGAATGGATTGGAGAAAACCTTCGTAAAGCTCTGGAAACAAGTCAGGACTATGTCGTTGAGTGGGGAGAATATCCTCTGCCACGAGAAAAAAACCTTGAGGAAGACAAAAAATCTTTTCCTGTCTATATGGATTTTTGGACACGTATTCAGGAGAAATACGGCTTCAAGGACTGGCGAGAAGCGCAGACCAAATCAGCGCTTGTTTTTGCTAACTGGGAGTGTGAGCAAACAGATCAGATAAGGTTTTCTGCTTCAAGGGGAAGAGGAACAAGCCATTCAGCGTGGAGCACAAATGAAAACCAAGGTAAAGTTTTTCATGTTTCGATCAATGCTTCCGACGAAGAGCTTGGGGCCGTTGCGCTACAAGCCCTTGATGCCTGCCAACCCAATTATGCCTGAAAGATTAAAAAAAGAGTATTTCAATCCAGATTGATACGGTGAGCTGATCATGGCCGCGATACGTAGCAAAAGATGCAGCATCAGGCGAACGGATAAATGGATCTCCATAGAGTCGGAGGAAGTGTGGTATGGAACATATTTTTCCCGAAAAGGCCATGTCATTCATGCACCAAGGGATGTCACCCCCGAGTGGATCGGTCGGAATGTTCACCTGGCACTTCAGACCAGTGAGAGTTTTACACCCATCGACGGAAGCTCTGTTGACCGAGAGGCTCGGATTGCCATGGAAGACGCCTCCAACGAACGCCGTCTTGCGTTCTGGGATGACATTACTGTATCGTATGGCTACAAAAGTCGCGACTTGGCTTGGAAGAAGTTTGATCTCGTAGCCGCATCATGCCGGTTTGATTCGACGAATGATATCGAATTGTTAAGCACAAAAAGCTCTCGTGGTGGAGGGCACTCGGCATGGCCCACTAATCGCGATAAAGGTCGTGTTTTTTCTGTTCCGATCGACGCCTCGGACAGGGACATCGGTGAGGCCGTCCTGAAAGCTTTTGCCAAATGTGAAGGACCGGGCAAATCTACTGAGCCTTTATTCCCGTGATGCCTAAGGCAGAAAACTTAATCTGGTAAGTCCCTGTCCTTCACAATCAATACTGTTCAGGGGTAGGGTACTTCACTGTGAGACGTCGACGCAAACCGTGTATTCTTCCCAAACTGCGACCATATGGTACCAGACAGAAGCATTGTGCGATCATTTGGACAGATCGTTACATCGCAATTTATTCGTATTATATCTATGGAGGATCTCATTTTTCGCCTGAAGGTATTGCAACACACAGGCCTCGCGACGCTATTATACCAGTATGGCTTGGCAAAACGACAAGAGACGCACTCTTGGAAAGCCGTTTTCTGATCCCTGAAGAGTGTTTTGCTCCGGATGTTTCCCTTGATCGAGAAAAACGTATTGCTCTGGAAACAGCTTTTTCAGAACGTCGTCTTGCTTTTTGGGACGAGATTGCCGCGACTTATGGCTATAAAAACCGTGAAGCAGCCTAGAACAGAGACGACCAGACGCGCGCAGAGAGGAAAGCTCTCTGCAGAGCCTGCCATGACGCCATGAACGACGTCTCCGCTGCCAACGGCAAGTCTCTGACCTTCAACATTAACCCGGTGTCGTGATGAAGAAGCCGAAACAATTCGCTCAAGTCCCCCCTCCAGGCACGAAGCGCAAGTCGTGTTCGGTCAATCGTACGGACAGATACATAACCATTATCTCCGAGGAAATATGGGAGCAACTGTGTTGATCATGTGATCTGCAAAGGCTGATTTTTCTGGATCATGGCAATGAGTGCAGGCACGCGGCGGGAGGCGGACAGGGCTGCGATATAGAGGGCTTCGCGGACCTTTCGTCGCCCGCCCCAGATGCGTCGTGCGCCCTTCCATGAGCCGCTTTCGCGTGCATGGGGTGCCAGACCGGCAAGAGAGGCGATCTTGCGGCGACACAATGTGCCGAGTTCCGGTAGTTCGCCGAGCAGGACGGCCATTAGGGTCGGGCCGATGCCGGGCACGGTGCTCATCAGGGCGGCCTGTTCCGCGAGCGCGCGATCTGCAGCGATTATGGCTTTGATGCGCTGATCGAGCACGCTGATCTGGGTCGAGAGCAGAGCGATCATGGCGTCGATCTGCTCGGCGATGTCATCATGGCCTGCGCTGTGACGACGCAACTTCTCGGCCTTGCGCATGTCGACCAACTGCCTGCGGCGTCGCAGGAAATCGGCCAATGTCGCACGGGCCGGACTGACCGGACGGGTGACAGGCAGATCCAGGGCTGCGCCCATCTGGGCCAGCACGCGCGCATCGACGCGGTCGGTCTTGGCCAGAACGCCGGTTGCGCGGGCGAACTCGCGAGCCTGACGCGGATTGACGCGCGAGAACGGATGCGTGCGTTCGGTCAGGGTGGCTATGAGGATGTCGTCGCAGCCGCTGGTGGCCTCGAAAACGACGAGCACATCAGGCGTGAGCGTTTCGGCCCATTCGGCGATGGCGTCACGGGTATTGGGAATGCGCTGCATCCTGCTGGAAGGAAGGTCGCAGAGATCGAGGAAGGCGCGCGAAAGATCGCAGCCGATGACTGGCTGTGGCATGGTGAGGGTTCCTGTCCATGTCGTGCGGGATCGAAAGTCCCAAGCAACTGTTCAGGGTTGAACGAAGGTGGAAGGGACCCATGCTCCCAAACGGGCTCCAGACCCTCGGGGGGGGCGGGCTCCCTTCCACCGCCCACTTTCGCACATCACCAACAGACAGGAGGGGGAGCAACAGCGCCGATGCTACTGCCCAGATAATAGCCAGATAATAGTAGGTGAGATAGATACCGGTTGCCGCAGACCGCCCTTCCTTGACATGTCGCGAGGTATGGCCGGTGGCACAGGATTGTCCCGCAAAGACAGCCATGCAGGACAGAGCCGGTCCAATTACGAATAGGAGGAAGATGGACGGAAAGGGTTAGGACGTTGCGAGGCGATTTCATGTGTTATCGACGTTTCCCAACGCAACCTTCCGCGCACCATGGTTCTCTCGTGGAGCGAGACCATACAACAGAATCTTGATGGGACTGCATGTGTCAAAAAATACGGATCATACGCAGTTGCATGAGCAGCAGGAAGCATCGTCTGGCCGTTGCAAAGTGAGCCGGATCGTTCTCCCCGCGAAACTGCCTGTTGCTTCAACGGAAACAGAGTAGATAGGCGGCAGTCGCCTCTTCGGAGACGTCGTGAGCACTAGCGCCATGACCCGACACCGGACATCATTGACTTCGCTCTTATACACAAGGCAACGAAACTGCTATGACCAACACCATATGGGCTAGGCTTGTCCCAGAGCTAACCTGCGCGAGCGTTACCGACAGCATGCGCTTCTATTGCGACCTCCTGGGCTTTCAAGTGCGCTACGAGAGGCCCGAGAACGGCTTTGTTTACCTATGCCTCGCCACTGCGCAGATCATGCTGGAAGAGGAGCATTCCGACGCATGGACTGTAGGGTCGCTGGATCGTCCGCTCGGGCGTGGGATTAACTTCCAGATCGAGGTAGACGCTATCCAGCCGATCCATGATCGGCTTCGCTTGGCCTCGGTCGCCTTGTTCCGCGAACCGAACGAGGTATGGTATCGTCAGGACGAGATTGAGCATGGGCAAATCGAGATGCTGGTTCCGGATCCTGATGGCTACCTTTTGCGCTTGACCGAACTTTTGGGAACGCGCCCTGTGTCGAGCGTATGACGCAACTGCGAATGTCTGACAATGCGGGTTCGATCCCATAAGTGGACTGGCAGCTTAATAGAGAGGAAGAACGAACCCGATAGCGGACAAGGAAATTTGTTCTCTCTATCGTGAAGTTCGGAACCCACTTCAGAAATTCAGCATCATGATGCGAATAGACGCTGTGCTATCGCTATCCTTGGGCATTAAGGATATAAAGATATTCCCTTTTACCAAGGGTATGTGACAACCTTCGCCGGGATATTGCCATTTAGAGCCTCCTCGCCCGACGCCAGCAAGAGTAAGGTATTTCTTGCGTAAAGCTCCCCTAAAACTGAATTAGGCCAATATGTGGTCCGGCGCGCTTTCGATAAAGCAGGCTTTCTTGCTTTGATCGTAATCAGCTGTTTTATCTGAGGACACCATCCTTGATGACTGACAGCTGCAAGATCCTTATGATCTTTCCGCTTTTTAACTCTGGTTCGTTCTGGAACTACAAGGAAGCTTGTGAGCTGACTGGTGCACGCTACCCAGCGGCACCTCTTGGCCTGATCACCGTGGCAGCCATGCTTCCAGAGAACTGGGACGTCAGGCTGATCAATCGCAACACGGAACTTCTGACGGAAGAAGATTTCGCGTGGGCCGATATGGTGATGACCGGGGGAATGCTTCCACAGAGAAATGATGCCCTACATATCATCGACATATGCCGGGCCAAGGATAAGCCTGTGGTGGTGGGAGGGCCGGATGTCACATCCAGCCCACCTGTCTATAAGGCCGCAAATTTTCAGGTTCTCGGGGAAGCTGAAGAGATCATGGTCAACTTCATCTCGGCGTGGCGAAACGGTGCCAGGGAGGGTGTGTTTGAAGCGCCTATGGGCAAGACAGACGTCACAAAAAGCCCTCTGCCGCGTTTCGATCTGCTGAAGCTGGACCAGTATCTGCATGTCGGGATTCAGTTCTCACGCGGCTGTCCGTTCAGTTGCGAATTCTGTGACATCATTGAACTGTATGGCCGCGTGCCGCGCACCAAGACGACCGAACAGGTCATGGCAGAACTGGATGCGCTCTATACCCTCGGTTATCGCGGACATGTCGATTTTGTTGACGACAACCTGATCGGCAACAAAAAGGCGCTTAGGAAGTTTTTGCCTGATCTCAAGCAATGGCAGGACGAGAAGCGCTTCCCGTTCGAGTTTTCGACCGAAGCGTCGATCAACCTTGCCGATGATGCCGAGTTGCTGAAGGATCTTGCCGATAGCAATTTCTTCGCCGTGTTCGTGGGGATTGAAAGCCCGGATACCGACACACTGGTCATGACGCAGAAAAAGCAGAACACCCGCCGGAGTCTGCAACAAAGCATCGAGACCATCCATGCCGCGGGAATTTTCGTGAATGCCGGCTTCATTGTGGGCTTCGACAGCGAGAAAGGGAGCGTCGCTTTGGGCATGATCGAGTGTATCGAAGACACGTCGATCCCTGTCTGCATGGTGGGGCTGCTTTATGCTCTGCCGACGACGCAGCTTACACGCCGACTGCTGGGGGAAGGGCGTCTCTTTGTGGATGACGGCCAAACGCAGTCGGGTGATCAGTGTACAGCCGGCCTGAATTTCGAGACCAGTCGTCCACGTCGGGATGTGCTGGACGATTACCGGACGGTGCTCAGAACAATCTATGAACCGACCGCCTATTTCGGTCGTGTACGCAGATTGGGACGTATGCTCAAACGCAAGCATGCCCATCGGATGATCAAGGGAGATCTTCGCAGTTTCTTCCGGCTGCTCTTCCGCATCCATCGGGCCGGTCCGGGCTCGGCGACACAGTTCTGGCGGATGCTGGCAGACTGTGCCCTACACAATCCAAAAGCGCTGCCATATGTGGTTATGACCAGCGCGCTATATTTGCACCTCGGCCCCTTTGCGCGGCAGGTTGTGGCAGAGATTGATCAGGAAATCATCAAGCTCGATCAGGGGCGCTGGCAAAGGCCGCTTCTGCAGCAGAAGCTTGTCGAGGAATTACTTCAGCCTGCCTGAGCTCGTGACGATTTTTTGTCCATCAAGTCGGTATCTAAACGCAGATGCTGGTTCTGAGGCGACATTAGAAAGATTTTTCCGATGGGAGATCAGAAGAGCGTCAAGATTTTGCCTTTACGACCCGTAAAGCCGAGTCTGCTTCCCCCTTAGTCGCCTGTCTGTTCAGTGAACATTGAGCAGACAGGCGGTAACCGCCTTCATGGCAGACATACGAAATTTTAAACTATTTTCGTTAAGCGGACATAGTCCATAGAATTTATCCTAATGGATTAGCGAGACTTTAATTTAGTTTTAAGTAACGATTAGTGTATCCCATTTAGCTTGTAAGTCTATTGATTGAATGCGTTCTTCAATAAAAACCATCGTGGCCTTTAGGATTGGATCTATTGCATCGTCTAGCGGCATAGGCCGTTTTGGCGGAGTGTCGACCCCGCCATGGCGACAGAATGGTCCGAGATAAGCAGGATTATTAGCCGTTTGGGTGAAGTCTTTCAGTTGAGTTGTGCTCCAACCAGCTTTGGATGCCAATTCTTTCTTCGTCCACCCTTCTCCCGTCATCGTCATCCAGTCGTAGAGAGCATATAGTGTTACATAAGTAAGATTTTGAACGCCAATATATTTCAGGATATCGCACACTACATGGTCGTATCTGGCGGCAAATAGCATGGTCGAGACTTGATGATCAAAAGGATACTCATTGTTGGTAACCCTCTTGTTAATCTCAATTTGAGAGAATGGCTCTACTCGCACATCTACAGATTCGGGCAAATTCCTAATGAATGGTTGGTCAGCAACCTCATGGGCTTTAGCAACTTCGAATTTGATCGGCTCATACGTCTTTCCTAAGTATAGGAACATCGCACCATCAAACACCGCTTTAAGTGCTGCTGAACGATCAACAAAATCTTGAGGAGTTGTTACGTCATTGAGGTGCCGAGATTCCCATCCGTAAAATTCAGGAACGCTCTCACTGTAATCTGCCCAAATTCGAACATCCGGGCTCGATAAATCTCGCGCGAAACTTTCAAACCAGGAATGGTTAGGATGTGTCGGATAGTACCAGCGCGCGTTGGTTTTTTGAAAGCCTGTTTCGCAGATCGACTTGTGAGATGGTTTGAAACAACATAAGAATTTTTGAGCAAAATTTTTGGCGCAGCCTAAATAATGTTTATATATCCCATATAAATAGGAAAATATTTTATTCAATGAACTTATCCTGATTAACTGATTCTACATACCTAGTTGTTTGCACAATTCATTCTTTAGGAGTGTCGAAGTCAAGTGGAAATTTTTATTTCTAGGTCGCACCTTGCCCATTAACAATAATATTAATATGTTACGGTCCTAAATTTGGAAAAGAAAGTTTTTTGACCGCTCAAGATTTTTACCACAACAATTTAAGAAAAAGTCGAGATTGCGGCGACAAATGTCAGAATCTTGAGCATCACGAATGACCAACTTCTGCCTATTCCACTTTATAGCCGACAGTCTGCTCCCCCCCCGATAGTGTTGAAAAAGTCGCGCTTGCTTTGAGAGTGAAGCACTGATTTACTCTTCGCAGGAGGAACCTGCAAATGATGGGTGATCGAACGAAAATACAGGAGGCACTGTTCTACGAGTTCCGTCTTGAAGATCATGTGCCAGCTGGCCACCTTTTGCGTTCAATTGATCGCTTTGTTGATCTGGACGGCCTGCGTGAGCATCTTCGTCCATTTTACAGCGGCACGGGGCGGCCTTCGATCGATCCCGAACTGATCATCAGGATGTTAATCGTTGGCTACGTGATGGGTATTCGATCCGAGCGACGGTTATGTGAAGAAGTCCATCTTAACCTGGCCTACCGGTGGTTCTGTGGCCTTGGCCTCAACGGCCCTGTGCCTGATCATTCGACATTCTCGAAAAACCGGCACGGACGCTTCCGGGAGAGTGATCTGCTTCGCCAAATGTTCGAAATGACCGTCCGGCAGTGCATCGCCAAGGGGCTGGTGGGCGGTGAAGGCTTTGCGGTCGATGCCAGCACGATCAAGGCCGACGCTAATCGGCAGCGCAGTGTTCCGAGCCCAGACAAGCTGCCAATCGAGGCAGCCCATCGTGCTGTGCGGGAGTATTTCTCGGTGCTGGACGATGCTGCATTTGGGTCTGCTACGCCCGTACAACCAAAATATATCTCTCCGGTCGATCCTGCGGCACGTTGGAACGCTGCAAGCGGTGGCCTAGCTTATTATGCCTACTGCACAAATTACCTCATCGACCTTAAATCGGCTGTCATCATGGATGTAGAAACCACGACAGCCATCCGGCAGGCCGAGGTTACGGCGCAACGCCGAATGATAGAGCGTACGCAGGAAATATTTGGAATATGGCCCGAAAGGCTTGCTGCGGATACAGCTTATGGATCCGCTGAAAATCTTGCGTGGCTGGTTCATGAGCGTGGCATAG
Organism: Drosophila nebulosa; assembly: GCA_024703675.1. Lineage (NCBI taxonomy): Eukaryota > Metazoa > Arthropoda > Insecta > Diptera > Drosophilidae > Drosophila > Drosophila nebulosa. Next base: position 479,334 of record JANFPS010000021.1, on the reverse strand, counting down.
AACCTCACATTCCGGTCTTCGACAAATCTGCCCGGCAGGACGGGACTTTCGAACGCCGAGATTTCACATATGACCACGTGCACGATCTTTACGTCTGTCCTGGTGGACAGGAACTGAAGCAGCAGTGGCGCAAGATCAACTCGGATCGACCAAACACCCCTCCCGACAACCTACTTCGATACCGTTCGTCGAAACTGGCGTGCGACGTATGCACTCTCAAACAAAAATGCTGCCCCAATCAGCCCAATCGTAAGGTTCTGCGCTCTGTTCATGAAGGTGCTCGTGATATGGCCCGCGACATTGCCTTAACCGACGCCTATATTGTCTCCAGACGAGAACGAAAGAAGGTCGAAATGCTGTTTGCTCACCTCAAGCGCATTTTGAAGATCGATCGGTTGAGGCTCAGAGGACCAAACGGCGCCCGTGATGAGTTTCATCTCGCCGCAGCTGCCCAAAATCTCCGCAAAATGGCGAAACTGATACCTCCCGGAGCGCCTGCCTTATCCACCTGAGGCAAGAAAGCCGCACGCATATCGAAGTGGTTTGGCAACACCTTCACTCTTCACCATGAGTTTTTCAACACTATCCCCCCCATTGCTGTCGGAATAATGCAAGGCGGGTGCGGCCTTTCGGGACAGGTGAGAAGGACAGGGTAACTTCTCGATTGGTCCCTCAACCAACGTGTGTGGGGAGGGACAGCTATATTCCCCGCATGTTATGCGGATATAGTGTTGCAGCTTGCGGTGATTGATCTCTATATTCTCCGCAAGGAGTGCAGGGAATATGGCGCGATACATTCATGAGCTCGGAGACTGGCCGGACTTCCGGTGGGACAATGATGCCATCTCCCATGCATTGGCCGCTGTGCGTCACCGGCAGGGTCGGCTTCTGGGGCGTATGGAAAGTCTCGGCTTCGATTTCAGATCGGAAGCGGTACTCCAGACCCTGACCGAGGACGTCATCAAGTCGAGCGAGATTGAGGGTGAAAACCTCGATCGCGAGCAGGTGCGCTCTTCCATCGCCCGGCGACTGGGTATGGATATTGGTGCGCTGGCGCCAGTGGATCGGGATGTCGAAGGCGTCGTGGAGATGATGTTGGACGCAACCCGGCATTATGCTGAGCCTTTGACCGAAGAAAGGCTGTTCGCCTGGCATGCGGCTTTGTTTCCCACCGGACGAAACGGCATGTCACGCATTCTGGTGGGAGAGTGGCGTGATGACAGAACCGGCCCGATGCAGGTTGTGTCAGGGCCTGTGGGGCGAGAGAAAGTCCACTATGAGGCATCCCCTGCCAGCAGCGTACCCACTGAGATGCAGGTCTTTCTCGATTGGTGTAATGTCGGGCAGGCGCTGGACCCTGTGCTGAAGGCAGCCATTGCGCATCTGTGGTTTGTTACCATTCATCCGTTTGAGGATGGAAACGGGCGCATGGCGCGGGCCATCGGCGACCTCATGCTGGCGCGCTCGGAACAGACAGACCAGCGTTTTTACAGCCTGTCGGCCCAGATCCGTCAGGAGAGAAGGGATTACTATGCAATCCTTGAGGTCACCCAGAAGGGGGATATGGACATCACGCCTTGGTTGCGCTGGTTTCTGGGGGCTCTGGATCGCGCCTTTGATCGCGCTGAACTGGTTCTGGGAAAAGTCATCCAGAAGGCCCGTTTCTGGGATAATCTGGCCGGTCAATCGATCAATGACCGGCAGCGTCTCATGCTCAACCGTCTGCTCGACGGGTTCGAGGGCAAGCTGACCTCATCTAAATGGGCAAAGCTGGCGAAGACATCCTCGGATACAGCTCTGCGTGATATCAATGATCTCGTGTCGCGTAATATTCTGGCTCGGGAGGCTGCGGGAGGAAGAAGCACCAGCTACAGGCTGGTTTTTCCTGGGGTGTGAACCGAAGATCCGCACTGGTGCCTTCCTGATCGCGGGAAAGGACATCCATCGTCTCTGTCACAATAAGAGACTTGCCGTGCGGCAGGGGCGGGCGGACCATGAGGAGTAGGGGGGGCGGATCAAACGAACATAAGGAAAAAAGCTTTCAATGTTTCAGTTACTTAACTATGCTGCCACACGTTCAACGAACCCGCTGACAAGCGGCAGTTTTCTTTGGTTGCAGGCCCCCGCAACCACTTGCAGTTTTTGAAACCCCGTTAAGTCAACAGCTTAGCGGGGTTTTGCTATGCGTAAATTGAGGTCATCTCCTGTAGAACTGTTTAATTTCGTAGGCTTAGGGGAAATAAGTTCAAAGCGGGGGTATCATACCGCGCAACCACTTGCGATTATCGTTATTGACGTGAGCCGCTGTTACAATCAGGCTCAGAAGCGAACGTAATTTTAGTTTCCGGATTGATGACCGACCTTATTCGAGACCTTATCCTTCGCTGGAGGGACGATCCGACAGGGGCTTATCAGAGCTGGTTTCTGTGGGACGAGCGTATCAAGAATTTCCGGTCTATCCGCCGTGGTCTGCAGCAGGTCGTCGCCGAGATTACCGCTGGCACATTCGGGGTCGCTTATCGCGGCTCCTCCCTGGAAACGGTCGTCCATTCGATTGCTGAGCAGCGCCAGATATTCAAGGGAGCGGATCATGCGTTCCTGTGGAAGCCGAAGCTACGCATTCCCGATATCTACGAAAATCCTGCCAATCAGAAAGCATTCGGGCAGCTTCTTGATACCTGTCTGTGCTGCAATACCGAAGAGCATGTGGTTTCGGCCATTCATGCAATCGATGCCCGTAAGATAAAAGGACTGGGACCAGCCGTCGCCAATCTGCTGTATTTCCTGCATCCCACGATCATGCCGCCTTTCAATACGGCGATCGTGAAGGGCTATAACGCCTTGACCGGATCAAAGGTGAAGCTGGGGCGACGGGAGGAATATCTTGCCATGCGGCAGGGTATCCTGAAGCTGAATGCGACCTATCGTTCGCTGCTGTCCAATGATCTGGGTGCGATTGGAGGACTGCTATTTGACCTCGGAAGCGGGGGCTATTCAGCGCCGCCTCTCGAGGATAACGAAACAGCGCGAAAACTCTGGGAAGCCGATCTTCACAAAGTGAGGGAGCAAAGCGCAAAAGAGGCTCGGATACTCGCAGCGGAGCGGGAAACGGATCACACCCATACCGAAATTCAGGGATGGCTTCGCGATCTGGGGCTTTCCCTAGGATACGATGTCTGGATTGCAGTCAATGATCGCAGTCGTCCATGGCAGGACGGCAAGCTGGGGGATGGCTGTCTGTCCGTGTTGCCTGGGTTCACAACGGAAACGCAAGGGGCGCAATCCGTGTGGCTGATCGATGTTCTGTGGCTGGACCGGGAAAGCCACAGGATTGTGGCAGCATTCGAAGTCGAGCATTCAACGACCATTTATTCCGGCATCGTGCGGATGCTGGATCTTGCTCTCGGGTCAGAGGCGCAGGCCTTGGATGGCCTGTTTCTTGTGGCACCAGACAAGCGGGAAGCTGATGTGCGGGAACAGTTGAGGCGGCCGGCCTTCAGCAGGATTGCCGACCTGAAAGTCCGGTATCTGTCTTATGGGGCGCTTGAGAAAGACCTCGAGGCAATCAAGCGCTTTGGTCAGGGATTGAAGCCTATCCAAGCCATATCCCATCTCCTTATCCCAGCATGACAGTGATGACAGGCATGGCAGGAGAGCGGGGTGTCTACTCTCGAGCAGTGATAAGGAAAAGCAACCATTCATACTGCCGGTACCTTTGACAGCATCATATGCACTGCCTCCGGCTGCACCTAGAAGTGTTCTATAAATCATGGCCTTATAGACTCATTTAACTGTGCGTCTTGTACGCTCAGAACTACCTCTTTGGCCGAATGCTTTTTAAGAAGATATGATGATGGAAAACATTAACAATCAGGTTCTTTCGGTGCGTCAACTTTTGGCTTTGACGCGACTTTCTATTCCGACGTATCAACGTCCTTATCGCTGGGGAGCGAGGAATATCACTGATCTCCTTGCCGATCTGGTTATCCATCAGAACAAGAGCGCCTATCGATTGGGCTCTGTGGTGTTTCATCAGCACACAGATAAAGACGGAAAGCTCGATATCGTCGATGGTCAGCAACGAACCCTGACTTTGATGTTGACTGTCAAGGCGCTGATTGAGGTGTTGGACGAAGAAAGTCGAGACAGAAAGGAGAAAGTAACCAAATTCCAGCGCCAAGATATTCGGCAACAACTTGAGGCATTAAGAGAGCCCATCCATGATTTTATGAAGCGGACGCATTTCCCTAGCCGCGCTTCAGAGGTAAACCTCCGACGAAATTATCTAGAGTTGCATCGAACAGTGGCCCGCTCCGAATTTGATGAGCAGAAAATCGATTTTCTACTCAATAAATGTCAAGTGGTCTGCTTTGTCCTAAAGGATATTTCCGAGGCGTTTCAGTTCTTTGATTCGCAAAATGCCCGAGGGCGCGATTTGGCACCTCACGATCTGCTCAAGGCATTCCATCTGCGCGAATTTGCCGAGCACGAGGCCTGCCGCAAGGCAGAGGCCGTTGCTCATTGGGAACGCCTGCCCAGCAACGAACTGGCCCATCTATTTGCCTTCTATCTTTATCGAGTGCGTCAGTGGGCCGAGGGCAAGTCAGCGCGCTACTTTGGTAAGGGGAATGTGAATATCTTCAAAGGGGTCAATCTCGAGCGGGTAGGTCACTTTCCTTATGTAGAGTCACTTCGTATCGCCCACCATTTTGTTGACGATTACAATAGCCAGTATCAGCGCAAGATAGATGGCCAGCGCATGGTTTTCCCATTTCATCTCGACCAGATGATCATTAATGGTCGACGCTTCTTTGAGATGGCCGAGCACTATCAGAAGCTCGTGGCTGCAATTGTGGCTCAGGAAACGGCCTCCACTCAGGAACAACCAGCTATGCTGCTTGATGACGCGCTGACGAAGCAAGCAGGCAAAGTGCTCTTTACCTTGAACCACTATGCACGTCGTCATCGTACAGGCGATCGCTATGTGCGGGCCATGTTTGACTGCGCTCTGATCTTCTATATCGACAAGTTTGGCAGCCAAGGGCTGTCGTTGGCCATTGAGAAATGCTTTATCTGGGCCTATCGCTGTCGTATTCGTCAGCAGGTGGTGCAACTGGCAACCATGGATAATTATGTGCTGGAGCACAACCTGATCCGTGCCATTCGTGATGCTCATCAGCCTTCTGATCTGCAGGCGTTCTATTTGCCAAACATAAGTAGAAGAGAAAACAAGAACAATCGTAACGGCAATAGAGATGAGCTGGTCGAATTATTTCAGGAAATGAATTACTATGTCTGACGCAGTTGTTCGTCCGTTCTCCATCCGCGCGTTGCTGGAAGATAGTGCCCGTTATGTGGTGCCCATGTATCAGCGCAACTATGCCTGGGGCGAAGGGGAAATCACTCAATTGTTGCAGGATGTGCTCGATTATCAGAGTAAGAAAAATATAGAAGGCACAAATCAGACTTACTATATCGGTACCTTGGTAGTTTACGCTCGGGCCGACGGTACCTTTGAGGTAATTGACGGCCAGCAGCGCTTCACGACCCTTTCCCTTCTGGCGATTTGGCTCAAAAACCAGAAGAATAGGGCCTTAGGTATGAGTTGGTATCGAGAATGTAACCTCTCTTTTGAAAGTCGTCCGGTTTCGAGCCATACTTTCGAGTATTTATGGAAGGGTGTTGAACTCTACCGTTTACGGGGGAATGCCTTCAACGAAAGTTTGGTGAATGGCTTTGAACTGATCAATAAAGCTTCGACCGAGCTTGGTCTGGTCGGCACAAAATTGACGGCTTTTTGTGAATATTTATTCAAGCACGTCCAGATTTCTCGTATCGAAGTGCCCAAGGATACTGATCTCAATCACTTCTTCGAAGCGATGAACAACCGCGGTGAGCAGTTGGAAAAGCACGAGGTGGTTAAGGCCCGGATGATGGAGGTGTTGAACCGGATTCCTGAAGTGGAAACACGTCGTCAGAACATCTATGTACTCGGGCGGGTATGGGATGCCTGCGGCAATATGGAACGCTATATTCAATACGGTTTTACGCCTGCTGAACGTCATAGCCTGTTTGGCGAAAATGACTGGGGGCAGTTTATACCTCAGGATTTTGATTGCCTGCGCACTCTGCTGACTTCCTCTTGTAGTGCGAACTCAGAGGACAAAACGGAGGATTGCCCCTTCACGGCTAACCACGGACGCACCCTATTGGCCATTTTGCGCGACGATACGCTCGACGTGGTGAACAATGTTGAAGAGGAAAGTGCTGGCTCAGAGCGATTTAACAGCGTCATTAATTTTTCCAACTTTTTGCTTCATGTATTGAGGCTCGTAAGCCGTGGTCCCGCCAACACGGAAGGCGTACCGCTTGATGATAAGCAACTGATCGATCAGTTTGAGTTGCGCGTGATGCAGCAGGCCGATCCGGTAGCGGCTGTCCAGCGCTTTACCTATGCCCTGTTAAAAACCAAGTACCTGTTTGATCAGTTTATCATCAAGCGTGAGTTTGCGGATGGCAAGGATGCCTGGAGCCTTAAACGGCTGCATTGGTACTCAAAAGACAGTGTCAGCTATATCAATACATTTGATGATAATGATGGTGGGTTTAGAGGTATTAATAGACGTATATTGATGCTATTATCGGCATTTCATGTATCGACTCCTACTTTGGTTTACAAACACTGGCTTAATGGTGCCTTGCGCTATCTGTTCGATAACTTTAATCCGGAGAATCCGGTAAGGGCAGATGCCTATCTTGGCTATCTAGAGTGTCAGGCGCAACGCTTTGTCTTCCAGCGTTTTTTGGCGCCAGGCGAATCAGCTTCCTATTATCAAATGATTTACGGCGATCTTTCCATTTTGCCTCAGATCGTAGTTAATGAGCAATGGCGGGAGATGGTCCAATCCAAATTATGTTATGGTCATATTGAGAACAATTTTGTCTTTAACTTCCTGGACTACCTTTTGTGGGTAAAAGAGCGTGGCAAAGATAAAAATTCTGATCAAGTGATTAACTTTTTTGAGTTTACCTTCCGAAGCTCGGTGGAGCATTTCTCCCCCCAGCATCCTATGGATGGTTATAAAACGGTAGAGAATGTTGCACTTCATGCTTTTGGAAATCTTTGCTTGATTAGCCATAGCAAGAATTCGCGCCTGAGTAATTTTCAGCCTCAACAGAAGCTGGAGCATTTTGAGGTAAGTCTTGGCAATGGCCAGATCGACAGCTTGAAACTGCTCTCGATGATCGAGTTGATGAAAGCAAGAGGACGCTGGCAAGAGGCCGAAATTTCAGAACATCAGGACAAAATGATTGACGTACTGGCTGAGTCGCTCCGGCATTTATCGTCATTTCAAACGACAGGGTCGCTTTGAGTTGATCAGAAAATAGTGCCTTGAGCGAGACAGAATGTCAGAAAAACCACCTGACTATCCTTCGGGGCGTGAGCAAGAATATTTTCCCCTGTTGTGAAGTGTAAGCGAACATGGCTCTGAATAAACAAACACTCCGTTTGACGAGGGCAGGGGGGGGGTATGGATTCCAGTGATGGAGTTAAGCGCAGGCAGAAAAAAGTGCATCAAAACAGCTTATTAATTCCGCTTTGTTCTCAACTTGCGATTGCTGCAATTTGAGAGCCAATCCTGCCCCCGCAACCAATGACACCCTCAAAACCCCGCTAAGTCACTGACTTGACGGGTTTTTTTGTTGCGCGTAACACCACATGCCTATCAAATTCCCCATTATTTCAAGGGTTTAACGCCGGTAGGTTCAAATCGGGGTGCCTGATACCCGCAACCAACTGCTCCGTACGCAGGCGTAAATCGGCGTGCTCCGGCGTACCGGGGCGTAATCGCGCGCAGGAGAAAGAGCGGGGAGGGGACACTGCGCCCGGGCATGCAGAAACTCCTGAGACAATGCTATCTCGGGATGACGGTAATGGGGGGAGAACAGAATGTCCGCTCCCACTGGTCGTCACGTAAGCCATGGCGCCGCATCTGTTGTGCTCCTCCAAAGCCGGAAAAACCGTCAGCACAGAGCAACAGAAAGTATAACCCTCACCTCAAGCTCTCAGGGATTAACTGACGGAGAGCCATAGAGAATTTCATTCATCGAAGAAGTAAAACGTTTCGATTAGGTCGCATTCTGTGCCCGTTTTCGGCTGTTTTCTGGTAGATTACGCGCACAGAATTGCTATCCATTATAGCTGGAAGATCAAATACGATGATTCCGGTGGTTATTTTTTGAGAGCTGATTGAAAGAAGCGATGTTCTTGTGTTTCGCCTCCATAGCCATAAGCCGAAGCTCTGCAATCAATAATATGGATGTTTGAATGCGGGTGCAGATTGCCAATTATCTCTGACAGCAGGGCGAATGCCTCCCTGTGAAAGACGGCCTTTTCCGCCTTGGTGTTGGTTTCATCTGTGATCGTCACCTCAAGCTTGAAAGCGTTTTTACCAAGAACAGAAAGCCCCCTGCCGCCGATGAACCAGTCCTCGTGCGGGTGATAGCGGATCAGCGCAGCAGTCTGCTCAATGTCCTTTTGCAGTATGCGGCAGGTGAGCGCCGATATTTTTTCCGCCAGTGTTTCACTTAATTTGTGGTCTGACTGACCTGAAACAGTCAGGATGATCCCAGGCATGGAAGACTCCTTGAAGTGTAATCCTAACTTGCAGCATGGCTTGCTATTTGAAAAACAGGAAATTATGATGACATCCATCGGAAATACCGGTGGATAATATGGCCCGGCCTTTTGATCTTGAGCAGCTCAATACGCTTATTCTAGTTTCGGAAATGGGAAGCATTTCGGCGGCCGCTCCTCGGCTCGGGCGCTCGCAATCGGCCGTCAGTGAGCAGGTCAAGAAGCTGGAGGAGATGTGCGGTCTTTCGCTCTTCATCCGTAGCAAGAACGGGGTAAAGCTGACGCCTGCGGGCGAACGCCTTGCGGATTATGGCCGCCAGCTCCTGGCCTTAAGTGATGCGGCCCACCGGGATCTCCAAGGCTTGCAGCTTGAGGGGGATTTGCGTCTGGCCATCACGGACTATTTTCGGCCTCGCACTTTACCAAATATCCTCCGGCGAGTTCGTGATAATTTCCCTCGGCTACGTTTGCACGTTTCTGTCCGCAAGAGCGCTCTAATCGAGCATGATGCTTCCGATGGGGAGTTCGATATTGGCTTGTCGATGACCATCTTGGACACTGACGCCAAGCGCAGAGAAGCAGCCCAACAGGCCATGCTTCGCACCGAGCCATTATCCTGGGTGGCACACAAATCTTTTAGTCTTTCGGAAAACGGCGTGCTGCCACTCGTGGTTATGCCAGATTCCTGTTCACTCCATCAGTTTACAGTCCGACAGCTGGACCAAGGCGGCATCCGGTATTCTGTAATGCACACAGCCTCGGGAATCGCCGGACTACAACTGGCTTTGGACGCGGGCCTGGGAGTTACTTGCCTCAACGCTTCCGCCATTCCAGAAGATGCACAGCTCTTTACTACTCCGGCGTTACCAAGATTACCGCAAGTTGCCTTTACGCTCGTGCCACCACGAAACGGAGAGGCAAAAATAGTATCTCAAGTCCGAGACTTGTTGATTGAGCAAATGAGATGAGGCCAGAGCTAGAAATTGACACTCTACTTAGAACAGATGCCTATACACGAGCAGTTGTAGTAGCCCGTGGCAATGTCCGCTTTCAGAGGTTCAGTCCGTGGCTATAAAGGCCTTGCTTGTAGGCGTGAGCAGACGTTACCAGAAGCCAGCGGATTCTTGACTAAACAATTCCTATCAGTCATTTTTCAGGAGAGAAATGTATTTGGTTGTTGAGAAACATTTTCTATTTTCATTATAGGATCGGAATTTTGATTTTGAAAAAAAATAATGCACTTTATTACCCATTTTCCCGGTGCTTAGATGATACGAGTTTAAAACAAAATTTATTGATTTTTGATAGCATTACGTTTTTAGATCCCGTCGATGATGAGGATTGGCGGAAAGAATTATTTCGAGATTTGGAAGAAAAATATGAAGCTTTCAAAGCTTATCGTGATATAGCACAAATAATGCCGTGGCTTCGTGAAAATAAAATTGTTAATATTGTAAAGCCTGAAAACTTACAATCATTACAAAGCGATCTGATTACGGCTTCTACATTAAGTGATCTTGGTGACCAAACTTGGATTAAAGAAGCCAATCCTCAACGCTACCACCTTCCGATGGAACGTAATCATAAAACTGGGCAACCGGTTTGGAATGTCTTTTCCAACAAAATGCCTAGCAAGTTTATGGAGGCCCTAACAAATGAAACCTTATTGGCACAACACCTTTTCTATGACGGAAGAGATGAAGTCGCATGGGAGCTATCTTATGCTGCAGGTTCTTCAATCGGCATAAACGTACATCTTGCTGCTGCTGAAGAATTAGGGTTAGCACCTGTGACCGATAGTGCTCTTCACCACAATTTACTTCTCATGAAACTTACACGAAAAACAAATGATAATGTTTCATACTGTGAAATATCTGATTATGTAGAGCATGCAACCAACCAATCTTTAATTAAAATTATTGGCGAAGTCCTTCCGCGTAATAATTTAGAAAACTTAAGCGTAAGTGATATAATACAATTCAGAGAGAACACGAAAGAAGCAAGAAACCATTTCTTAACGGAAATAAAAAATGATATTATAAATAAAATAGATTTCGAAAAAAGAACTGGAAATTTCTTCCTGGAGGAAGTTGTTAAATCAAAAGTTTTAAACCAAATGAAAACCTATGGTGATGAACTTTCTTCTGTCCGTGATCGGCTCTGGCCCAAAATTATAGACGGCCTTACGACTCCAGTTCCAGTCGCCACGTCTCTCGCCGGAGTTGCTGGATCTTTTATCCTAGGATCTGGATATGTTCTTGGTGCGTCTCTTTTGCTGCATGCACTTCAACCGTTGAAAATAGTTTTAGATTGGAAGGCGGATATGAAAAAAATAACCAATTCAGCTTGTGGTGCCGTTGCCTATCTCTCGCAAGTAAGAAGTTTAAGTTAATATATAATGCACTTAACTACGATAATTTCTATAGTAAGATATATTGACCACTTCCATGAGCAGCGTTAAGGACGGCTAAAATTAATGATGAAGGCAAACGGCGTCAGGCAATTGCCGGTAATTAATGACCTAATGACTTAGATGTTGAATTATATTTTATGAAATGTAGCTCGTTCCATTTTATAATAAACGGCTCCACCATTGGCAGGATCGTCAGTTATGGTTAATCTGCGTCGTGTCGATAAATCTTCAACCAACAGTATGTAGGTCGGATCCATGCCTTTCAGTTGGCTTGGCGGCAAAACGGAAGCATCAAGATTTCCAGTTTTTTGCCAATCCAAAATCTTGACGGGAATTCCTTTATTCGGATTTAGATCAAGCCACATGCAATAGCACTCGCCGAGACGACTTGTTTGCTTTCGTTGCTATAGAGGCACCTAGACACATTGCCATTTTACTCTCCTTACATTGCCCCACTTAAGCACACTGGAGAAATGTTTTTTATACTGAAAAGCACATGTCCGCTATTCGGCTCGTTGGAGAATGCTCCGAATGACCGAGATGAGGCAATTCTGTTGAAAAAGTCGCTCTTGAAATAATCATGGCTTCCTGATTCAGTCGTCATCAATCAAGGAGTATCGGCGGATGATGGGGGAGCGAACCGGGGTTCAGGAAACCCTGTTTTATGGGTTTAGCCTGGAGCAGCATGTACTAGACAATCACCTGCTTCGATCCATTGACCGGCTGATTGATCTCTCCGGAATTCGAGAACACCTTCGCCCATTTTACAGCATAATGGGACGCCCCTCGATTGATCCGGAACTCCTCATTCGGATGCTGTTGATTGGCTACTGCATGGGCATCCGTTCCGAACGGCGTCTGTGCGAAGAAGTACATCTGAACCTCGCCTATCGGTGGTTCTGCCAGTTGGGTCTGGATGGGACTGTTCCTGATCACTCCACATTTTCAAAAAACCGACATGGTCGTTTCCGTGAGAGCAACCTTCTGCGTGAAGTGTTCGAGTTGACCGTCCGGCGCTGTATCGAGACGGGTCTGGTCGGTGGGGAAGGTTTTGCCGTCGATGCCAGCCTGATCCAGGCCGATGCCAATCGACGACTGGCTGTTCCGGGAGATGAAGGCCTTCCTCCTGATGCGGCAGGGCGTGCCGTAAAAGAATATCTTGCCGTTCTTGACGATGCCGCATTCGGTGCATCGACACTTGTTGTCCCTAAAAGATTATCTCCTACAGATCCTGCAGCACGGTATTCTGCAGCCACGCCCAATCAGGCGTTCTTTTCATACAGCACCAATTATCTGATCGATCTCAGGCATGCTGTTATTGTCGATGTGGAGGCCACGACATCGGTGCGTCAGGCGGAAGTCACAGCACAGCGTCGCATGATTGAACGTGTACAGCAGACCTTTGGCTTATGGCCTGAACGTCTGGCTGCAGATGGTGCTTATGGAGATGCCGCCAACCTCGCATGGCTGGTAGAGGAGAAAGGGATGGAACCGCATATTCCTGTGTTTGATAAATCAGCCCGCAACGATGGGACGTTTGCACGGTCTGATTTCACATTCGATCATGAGAATGACTTTTATACCTGCCCGGGCGGTGATCAACTCCGGGCATCCAATCGGAATTTCACAACACCCCGTTCCCGTGTCGATAAGGATGGCTTCATTCGTTATCGAGCCCGTGTGAAGGATTGCAGTGGATGTGAATTTCGGCAGCGCTGCACACCCAATACACCCGCGCGCAAGATCATGCGGTCCGTGCATGAAGGCGCTCGCGATATGGCGCGGGACATCGCCCAGACCGATGCTTACGTGACATCACGAAGACAGAGGAAAAAGGTTGAGATGCTGTTCGCCCATCTCAAACGAATACTCAAACTGGATCGACTGCGATTGCGAGGTCCAAATGGTGCCAGAGATGAGTTCCTCCTCGCCGCAACCGCCCAGAACCTGCGTAAAATGGTAAAGCTGATGCCAGCCAACTCACTCCAGCAGGCCAGCTGAAGGAGACAGGCGCATCAAACTTCTCACAAGCCCAGATCCGCCCGACACAGCAAGCGACTTTTTCAACAGAATTAGGCGAAAGCGGAATGTTTGGGGCTGGTTGCATGATTGCTGGAGTTTCTCCGCGGCCAGAAAAACTATCATTACCTCTGCACTTTTATCGCAATTAAGTCGACTCTTAGTAGGAAAAAATCCGGTTGAGCGGCGGGCTATCATTATCTTTTGCTTTTCGACACCCTTGCAAAAAATGGCACGGCTTCAGAAAACTTAAGTTGGGTTAACATCGGGACTATGGATCTCAAAATTGCCAACTTGACAGGCTGCTGATGTGCAGAGAACGTTACGGGAATGCATTTAGTGGGGAATGTTATTTACCGACAATTTTTTAATGTCGTTATAAACGGTTGCTCTGGATACGTTCAGATGATGAGCAAGCGTATCCATAGACCGCTTCAGTTCAAGGAAGCCTTCGTCCTTCAGAATTTGAACGAGTTCACGGCGTTGTTTGGTTCTTAAAGCGCGTGGGGGCGTGGCCAAGCCTAGTGCAAATCGGTCCACACGCTCGCCAATTGCGTCTGATTTGCTGGGATCCAGAGATTCCTTACCGTCGTAGCAACTAACATCAGCGAACTGCTCTAGCATTGTGGCGATGCTGCGGAACACCGTCACGTCCACGTTCAGACACAACGCCGCAAAGTAGTGACCCTCGGAATCCTTGATGCCCACAGACGTGCTCTTCGCACGTCTGCCATCAGCAAACTGGTTCGCATAGTTACTCAAGACCTGCGGATAATTGTTGTCAGCGATCCGAGCCAGACCGATCTCCGTGGCGGGATCGCCAAGCCTGCGGCCGGACAGATTATTGTGTATGGCCAGGATCGCATGCTGCGGTGTGCGCAGGTCGTGCACGACGACTTCGGTAAAGGGGGCCAAGGTCTCACCCAAGGCAGATGCGATAAGTTTCACCTGTTCAAGGATTGCCTGCTGCTCAGCGGTGAGGGTCTTTTTCTTCATTTAGACAATTTATCAAGAGTTAATCATTTTGTCTTGGTCAAACCGCTCGACGTTCGCTATGAGGAGATTCTTATTTTAGACGATTCGTTTACATTCTGGATATTTCATAAAGGAAATTCAAATGCAAAATCATACATACTCTTCCGACATTGTCTGCCTCAACACTCCGGAAATCGCTCCACCATCCGGGCACTACTCACATGTGTGCACGGCCGGTGGGTTCGTGTTTATCTCGGGTCAGTTGCCGCTGGATAACAGCGGCTTACCTCTACGCGACGAGCCGTTCGAAGCCCAGGCACAACGTGTGCTGCACAATATTGATGCTTGCCTGAAGGTCGTCAGGTGTGCTCGCACGGATCTGGTGCAGGTCCGCGTCTATGTCGCCTGTATCTCGAACTGGGCGGCATTTAACAAAGTTTATGGGGACTGGATCGGCGAGCATAGACCCGCGCGCCCTCTTCGCTGCACCACGGTGTGGCGGTGGAAGTCGAAGCTGTGGCGCTACAGCGTCCGCAACCGACAATGTCGCAGTTCTTCCCCTCCAGGGCGTTGGCTGGCTCGGTTATTTCGAACTAGCCGGAGACCAGCATGTCATTCATGTCCACGTCTGCATAAATTCGTTCATTTGAACGACAACATCTTCTAGTTTCCAAATATTATAAAGAAACCCAACATGAAAAATTCCATGTATATTGATCCGGCAAGCGGATTAACTTATCCGCTGGATGCTCCGCGCTGGTGTTCCGATAACCGCAAGCCACTACTGATCACGCCTCAACGCGGGATATCTAAAACGGACATCGACACCGCTTTGCGCTCGCAGTGGCGCTACCGGGCCTCCCTGCCGCTGGATGTACCCAATCCCATTTCTTTGGGTGAAGGCTGCACACCCTTGGTACAAAAAGAATGGGGCGAGTATCGACCCTACTTCAAGCTCGAATGGTTCAATCCGACTTGTAGCTTCAAGGACCGCGGGACCACGATGATGCTTTCGGCTCTGCGGCAGCAGGGCGTGCACGCTGTGCTCGAGGACAGTTCAGGCAACGCTGGAGCCTCGGTCTCTGCCTATGGCGCTGCTGGCGGAATGAAAGTGAAGATCTTGGCACCCGCATTCGCCTCTCCGCCTAAGATTGCGCAAATGCGTGCATACGGTGCCGATGTGCAGTTGGTCGAGGGGCCGCGGCAGGAATGTGAGACCGAGGCGATTCGTCAGTCCGACAGCATCTTCTTCTCCAGTCACAACTGGCAGCCATTCTTCCTGGAAGGGACGAAAACGATCGGCTACGAGATATGGGAAGACTTGAATTTCCACGTACCAGACAATATCATTATGCCAGCCGGCGCAGGCAGCAACGTGCTTGGCTGCTACATGGCTTTTTCCGAACTCCTATGCGCCGGGCAGATCACCAAGATACCGCGTCTATTCGTATGCCAACCGTTCAATTGCTCGCCGATCGACGCGAGCTTTCAGGCAGGGGTGACGACACCAGTGGATCGCGAGGTCCGCAAGACGGTGTCCGAAGGCACGGCTATTGCCAAGCCGCTGCGGCTGAAGGAAGTGATCACTGCAATAAAGGACAGTGGCGGGCGCACAGTGGCTGTGGAGGAGGGGGCGATCGTCGCAGCTCTGCGTCGCACCGCACTCGTCGGCCTGCTGCCGGAGTTAACGTCCGCTACGGCGGTTGCGGGGTTCGACCGCCTTGCACAAGAAGGCTTCATTAAACCGAGTGAAGAAACCGTCGTGATCCTCACCGGCACGGGCATCAAAAATGCGGGCACCATCTCGGATCTCTTCACATGACGCGGATGCAGACGCCATAGCAAGAGGTACGAACAGTGATAAAAAGCACAACGGTTAGATAGGCCTTTTTCTTAGGATCAGTAACCATTGATGTGAGAGAGGAAATCGGATTCAGGCTCTGTGAGGAGGCTGAAGAAGAGTGATCTATATTGGCTGACAGACGAACAGATGGATCGTCTGCGTCTTTTTTCCAAAGAGCCACGGCAGACCGCGCGTTGAGACCGTCGCGTGCTGAGAGGCATCATTTTTGTCAATCGGAACGGCTTGCGCTGGCGCGATGCGCCCCGGGAATATGGGCCGCACAAGACGCTCTACAATCGCTGGAAGCGGTGGGGCGAAATGGGTGTTTTTATGCGGATGATGGATGGCCTGTCTGCTGAAAAAGCAGAGCCCCAGACCATTATAATTGATGCGACGCACCTCAAGGCACACCGCACGGCTTCGAGCCTGCGGGTAAAAAAGGGGAGCCGGGCCGCCTGATTGGACGCACCAAAGGTGGCATGAATACGAAGCTTCACGCAGTTACGGACAAAAACGGACGACCGCTCAGCTTCTTCATGACAGCAGGGCCCGTGAGCAATTACACGGGAGCCGCAGCCATGCCGCACGACGTGCGCCTGGCCGTCTTTCAAGGCCCCCCTCGGAATACAGGGCAAGGAATTCTTCCACCTTGCCCTTCAACGCCAATGCCAGCATCTGTCGTGCCCCATCGCGGGCAATCTCGGTCAATGGATTAAGGATCGATCCAGGCTGCTTTAGCGCTGTGATCGTGCTATCGTTTTTCATGGCATATCGCTCCATGTTGGAGGTTCAGGCAAGCTCGTCACCCGCCACGATACACCATCCTCTCAGACCGCCATCACCCAGTTTCCGCCATAGCTCGACGAACGGACAGAATACCTGATCAACGACCGTCTGTCCTTCATGCGTTTCCTTGGTCTGGGGCTGTCGGATCGCGTACCCGATGCCAAAATGGTCTGGCTGTTTCGCGAAAGCCTAACACAGGCTAGTGCTATTGATTGGACAGTTTTGTGGGCTTGATAAGCTATACCCGGTTGTCGTTATGCCCCCATTCTGACGGCGCTGCTGTTGGCCAGATGGCGGCGTCGGCACGTCTTGATAGGCGTCATCAGGCGTGCGTCCAGCCTGTGCCGAGTGCGGACGCTGCCCGTTATAATGGGCGATCCATCCGGCAAGCCCGGCCCGTAGTTCCGATCCGGTCTCGAATGCGTGCAAATAGACGCATTCGTATTTCAACGACCGCCACAGACGTTCGATGAACATGCTGTCCAGCCAGCGATCACGCCCATCCATGCTGATGCGAATCTGGCGTCGTTCCAGGACCTCGGTGAACCGGGGTGTCGTAAATTGTGAGCCCTGGTCCGTGTTGAAAATCTCCGGGGTGCTGTAGCGCATCAGCGCATCCCGGAGTGCCTCGGCGCAGAACTCCGCATCCATCGTGTTCGACAGACGCCAGGACAGCACCTTGCGCGTGTGCCAGTCCATGACTACCACCAGATAGAGAAAGCCTTTGTACATCAGGATATAAGTGATGTGGGAACACCACGCCTGGTTGGGCCGGCCGATGGTCAGATCCTGCAGAGGATACGGATATTTCCGATGCTCCGGATGTGGTACGGTCGTGCGCGGCTTCTGGTAGATCGCCCGCAAGCCCATTCTCGCAATGAGCTGGCGAGCCCGCTTGCGACCGACATCATGGCCGAGACGACGAAGATGCCGGTTCATCTGACGGGACCCATAATACGGTGTCTCCAGGAACTGCCCGTCGATCAGCCGCATCAGTTCCAGATTTGCCGCGCTCTCTGGCACAGGCCGGTAGTAGACGCCCTATCGGTTGAGTCGCAGCAAAGTGCATTGCCGCACGACCGAAAGCCGAGGCCGTTTCAGGTCGATCATCTGCCGCCTCTGATCACGCCCATCCGAATAGAGGCACCGCGCAAAAAATCATGTTCAACCAGCAACTGGCCGATCTTCGCATGCAGCTTCTTCACGTCGGCCAGCCAGGCTGTCGCCTCCGCTGCGGTCTTGCCAGAAAAGATGCACGCCGTGCTTCGACGCCAGTTCCGACAGCGTCTGCTCACCCTGCATCGCCTCCAGCGCGACCCGCGACTTGAACTCACCCGAATGCCGTTTCCGCGTAACCTTGCCCATCAGTCCCTCTCCTTATCCAGGTCCGGGATAGCTTATCACCCTGTCCGATTTTGCAGGGCCACCTCTATCTGCCGATGTCAGGCCAGATTCTGGACGCGACATTGGTAGCGGTCCCAAAAGCAGCGTAATACCAATGATGAAAAGACGGATCTGCGGGAAGGACGGGTTCCACAGGACTGGCAGGACAAGCCGTCAAAGCTGTTCCACAAGGACCGTCATGCGTGCTGGACACTGAAGTTCACGAAAGCGAAGCGACAGAAGGACGGGAGTATGCCCGCAACAGATCTGGCCATCCCGTTCTTTGGCTATAAATCGCATATTTCCATCAATCGGAAATTCCGACTGATCCGGAAAAGGAAGGCGACCGATACAGCGACCAGCGATGGCGCCAGACTACGCGAGGGTCTGCTGGATAAAACCAATATGGCATCAACAGTCTGGGCGGATACAGCCTACCGCTCAAAAGCCAATGAGGACTTCATGGAACAGCATGGCTTTGTTTCGAGGGTTCACAGGAAAAAGCCGCATCTCAAGCCTATGCTACGACATATCCAGAGATCCAACGCCGGAGAGTCCGTTATCCGGTCGCGTGTCGAGCAGCTCTTTGCTGATCAGAAATCACAGACGGGGCTGTTCGTCCGAACTGTAGACATCGTTCGAGCCACTATGAGGATCGGGCTGGCCAATATCGTCTACCATATGTGTCATTTCCTCTTCCTGGAGCGGTTGGGCGCCGCCGCGTAGCAACCCAGAGTGTGCTTCGCTCTGCTGAAAACGCAGAGTTAAAGTCAGACACCAGAACCATCATTACGCTGCAAGTTGAACCCAAAATCAGTCAGCGCGCCCTTCAATCAACTGTTCTTCTATCCCTCCACGTCTGTGTGGTAATTGAAGTGAGCTTACTTTGTGGAAGCGTATCAGCTGATACATCAGCCGCGAGCCCTGACGCGCTGCTCACACTTCCTTATATCCCAGTTGCGACAAAATCTCCTGCCGTAACTTCAAAAAACAGGGATCATCCCTGTGGCGGTGGAAGGGCGCATCCACGCGGATATCGGACAGGATACGTGAATGGTTCGTGCCGCCTAATACTATTACGCGTGTTGCCAGAAAGAGTGCTTCATCAACATCGTGGGTGACCATGATCGCGGTGAAATCACGCTCTTTCCACAGTCTGTGCAACTCCGTCTGCATCGTGAGCCGGGTCAGGGCATCCAGCTTTCCCAGCGGCTCGTCCAGAATAAGCATTCGTGGATGGTTCACCAGTGCGCGTGCCAGTGCCGTGCGCTGCGCCATGCCTCCTGAAAGCTGATGTGGCCACGCTTTTTCAAAACCATTCAAGCCGACAAGACGAATAGCCTCCTCAACCGCCTGATCATTTCTCTTGCCGGAAATGTCCTGTGAGAGCGCGATATTCTGTCGTACGGTTCGCCATGGATAGAGTGTGGGGTCCTGAAACATCACGATACGATCCGGCCCCGGCCCGGTGACGGGCCGGCCGTCCACTTCGATCCAGCCCGCAGCCGGTTTCTCCAACCCAGCGATCAGGCGCAGCAGAGTCGACTTGCCACACCCTGACGGCCCCAGAAGGACGACAAACTCCCCCGCCTCCACGTTCAGATTCATCTCGTGAATAACCGGGCGGTAAGCGCCATCAATGTGATAACCGTGTTCTACCTCACGCACATTCAGGGCCAGTTCCTCACCCAGTGCTTTTGGCTGAGCCGTCACCATTTGAGACCATCCTTCTGCCAGACAAGCAACCTGTCCCGCACCCGGAAGAGCAGTGTGATCAGACCCGTGCACATGACCGACATCACCACGAGGGCCGCATACATGTTGGGATAGGCGGCCCATCCCTGAGCCCACTGCATGTAAAAGCCGAGTCCTGCTTTCACACCCAGCATTTCGGCCACCACCAGCATGGCGAAGGATGCGCCCAGCCCCATGAACAGGCCGACAAAAATCTGTGGCAGGGCAGCGGGCAACGCCACGTGAAAGACAAGAAACCGCTCCTTTGCGCCCATGGTGCGGGCAACATCGTGAAAGGCCGGATCCACGGCTGAAATGCCCGACCAAGTCAGAACCGCGACAGGAAACGCAGAGGCCAGCATCATCAGGGCTTCACCGGCGATCCAGCTCGAAGGGATCATCACGAAGGCCAGCGGCAGAAGCGCGACTGGGGGGAGGGGGCCGATCATGCGCAGGATGGGATGTGCCCAGTAACGGAAGCGCTGCGACCGTCCTAGCCCGATCCCGGTGGCAATGCCGATGAGTGACCCCACACCATAGCCCACGAGCAGCAGTCCGAGTGAGTGAAGCAAGGAGTTGCCGAGGCGTGACCAGTCAGTGAGGAAAACATCCAGCAGGTCCTGCGGTGTGCCGAAGAAAGGACGGGGCAGCAGAAGTAATTTGGCCTGAGCCACTTCCCACGCGGCAAGCCCGAGACCGAGCGCGAGCGCCCATGCCGCGCGCACTCGGAGCAGTTTCAGAGCTGCGCCAGCCAGTAATGCTGCTCCCACTATGGCAAAACCGGCAGCCAGCACGTTGGTGGCAGGAAAATCGTCTGCATCTGGCCAGCGCCATGTCAGCAGGGCGGCAAACAACCACACCGGTCCTGCTAGCCATGCGACCGGCGACACCCGCACAGTAGTCTTCTGCTGGGTGACTGCTGAATCCATCTCGAACGTCGCCTCCGCCCCGCTCATGATGCAAACAGATCCTGTGTGACCCGCGCTGCATAGCGGGTGGTGTCCAGCGATGGCCGGAACACTCCGATCCCTTTCAGAGCTTCGGCATAACGTACGATCTCATCACGGAAAGGACCCGCAAGCGTCTGGTGATGATGTCCCTGAATACGAATCATCTCGGCCAGATCCTTCGCAGGAACCTTGGGTGCAAACGGCTGGAATATTGCACCGGCTTCATCAGGGTTGCAGGCCAGCCACGCTCCCGCGTCCATGATCGCACGGGTCACAGCCCGCGCCACATCCGGCTCATCGCGCACAAGGCTGCCTCGCAGCCCGATGACGCAACAGGCGGTATGTGCCCATGTGCCAGTCATGTTGCTTTCGATATCACGCAGGTTGAACTGCTTCTTCTGCATCCAACTGATAGGGTCGGCATCCGAAATGGCCTGCACCTCTCCCCGCTGGAGAGCCAGCGGCAGCAGGTCAGGGGGGAAGGCGCGCCACGAGACGTCTGTTTCCGGGTCGACGCCCACCTCTTTCAGGCGAATGGAGAAGAAATTGCGATCTGGCCCTCCCATGTCGGTCACACCGACCGTCTTGCCTTTCAGATCAGTCAAAGAGCGGATCGCGCTGTCGTGCGCCGTCATCAGATACATGCAGCCCGCATGAAGGCCGGCCACCAGCTTGACGTCGAAACCTTGCTGTAACGGCTTGAGCCACCGCAGCGCCATGCCGGGCGCTCCGTCCGCCTTGCCCGTGGCCAGCGCTTCAAGAAGCTGGTCGGTCGCACCACCGAAATTGACGTAATCCACTTCGATATTATGGCGAGCGAAAAAGCCTTTTTCCTTCGCTACAGGCACCGCCGCCGTGCAGACCGAATTTTCGTTCCACGCGATTGTCAGTTTGCGTGGCGTGGTGAGCGGCGTGACTGCGCCGGTGATCGCTGCCGTGCACGGTTCCGCATGTCCCGTTTTATCCTGGGCATGAAGCGGACGGGAAGCGAGGGCAGCCGCTCCCGCACCGGACAGGATTCCGCCCAGAAGTCGCCTGCGGGAAAAGGAAGCGCCGAATGTCATCAGACCGTATTCCGAACTTTCAGAGAAGCCGCGAGCGGCGCAAAAGGAAGGTGGTGAAAGGCGCGACCGCACCATGCAAGACCGGCGGCAATCGCGTCGCTGATCACGATGTTGCGGACTGCACAGAACAGCCCGTCATGTGTTCCTGACGTGCGGATATCCTCAATCACGCAGTCCAGAGTCACGGCCGCATCATCGAGAAGCGGTGTGTTTGTTTTTCCAACGCGGCAGACTCCGGGTGCGAATTTCTCCTTGGGTGCGTGGTGGGAACTGGCGAACACGCCTGCCACATCGTCATGTCCGCGACCGAGAATGCTGTTTCCGACCACGCCGTTGCGTTGAAATGCTTCGTGAGAGCGGTTGCTGCGGTTAAGGCACATGAGCACTGTGGGGGGTGTATCGCTGACGCTTGTCATGGCGGAGACGGTCAGGCCCTGACGCCCGGCAGGACCGTCGGTCGCTACCACCGTCACGGGTGCCCCGAGACGGCTCATGGCTTCACGAAACAGTTCAGCCGGGACAAAAGTCTGCTCAGCGACCGCAATGCCGTCAGGCTGCATGGGAGGCTTCTCCTTTCTCCAGTCCCAACGCCGCCAGAACACGGTTGCTCTCCGTGCGGTCCATCCAGTCAGGGGAGACGTCGGCAAAGCGTACGACACGCCCGGGCCCAATGACGATCACGGCTGGTTTGGGAAGTTCCCAGGTATTTTCGAGACCGTTCAGCGTCTCGCTCTTTCCGCCCTTTGCGAGCGCGCTGTGTCGGGACGGTTCATCGAACGTGTAAGTGAGCCCCAGTGCGCGTGACAGCTTCAGTCCTGTATCGGTTGCGACCAGGAATGGCAGGTCATGGCGCGTGGCAATCTCGGAGAGAAGTTCTGTCGGCTGGGGAGAGATCGTCAGAAGGGGAATGCCCGCCGCTTTCAGTTTAGGCCACAATGTATCGCGATAATGAGGCAGAGCGATATTACAGGCCGGACATCCGGCGAAGCGGAAGAACACCAGAACGGCCGGTCCTTTCGCCACCAGATCATCCAGTGACGCCGTGCTCCCATCCACGGCTGGCAGCGTGAGCTGTGGCAGCACGTCTCCTGTCTTGACGACAGATGCGGTCTTGCCATGGTCGCGGATCAGTGTGGTCCGCTGATTGACGTTTACGGCCAGAGCTGTGGGCTCCCACGTGCGCTCGCGTTCTTCTTCCAGTTCCCGGAACTTGGCGCGAAGCGGGGCAACAGATGCGGATGACGTCATGAGAAACCTCGTTGCAGATATCGGAACGATCCGATCCTGCCGCGAAGACTTCCCTGTTTCATAAAGAGTTCTTGTCATCCGTTCCTTAAACATTATTCAAGCGCCCGCCGCAGCCGCCAGAAGATCACCTATATCGCTCGCAGCATCTCCGAGATGGTTGCGCCGCACGAGTATGGTCTCGATCTCAGGGACCGCCGGAAGAGTATCGCTTGTGATCGTGGGCAGTCCTTCAGCAGTGGCAAATCTGCGCGTGCGGCAACTCACACCCAGCCCTCCGCGCACGCCTGCCCGCATGGCTGGCAAATTGGGTGTTTCCAGAACTAGCCGGTAATCACGCCGTTCCTGTGTCAGGGCGCGCAGGGCGGCGTCACGAAAACGGCAGGGCGCCTCAAGAAGAACGAGAGGTAATTCGGAAAGCTCAGCAATGGCCGGATCACCGATCCATGTCATGCGGTCATGTCCCACTACTTTCCATGTCGCGCCGGAACGGTCTCCGTGCTGCCCAAGGCACAGCACCAGATCGAGTCTTGAGCGATCGAACATTTCCAGAAGTTCCGCCGATCCGCCGATCTGGATCACAAGGCGGGAACGTGGATGCGCAAGGCGAAACTGTCCCAGCACGTCCGGAAGTAGCGTGTCGGCAAAATCCTGCACCATCCCGACAGTTATCGGCTCCGGCTCCGAATCCTGGCCGAGCGTGCGCATGATCCGGTCGTTGAGCGCGAGGAGCTGGCGTGCATATCCGACCAGTTCCTCTCCGATGGGCGTCAGAATCAGACGGCGTCCATCGCGCCGGAAAAGCTTCTGTTGAAGCACGTCTTCCAGACGCTTCATCTGCAGGCTCAGCGCGGACTGTGTCAGGAAAATCGTCTCGGTCGCCTGCGCCATGGAGCCTGCTTCCACGATCGCCACGAATGATCGCAGAAGTTCGCTGGGAACGTTGCGCGCCATGCGCTGAGGCAGGGGAGCGCCCAGATAAGGATCGGAGGGAGGGCCAGAAGAAGGCCGGGTTGACTGGGACATGATGGGCTCCGGTCTCGATCTCCGTTTAATGACCGGTTCGGTCATATTGCGACGGATGAAGTGTGTATTGAGCATTCCTTGCTTGCTTTTTATCAATTTTCAAGAGTTAATCTTAATAACAACTATAATTTATAGTGTTTCTAGGGGGATAACCATGTCCGTCGAGTTCATCGGTTACGTCGGCAGCCGCAATCATTCAGAGATCATTCCGGCATCAGGTCCGGTTGTTGATCGGAAACATATCGAAACAGCGGCCAAAATTCATGAGAATGGCGGATTTGATCGCGTTCTGGTCGCTTTCCATTCCAATTCACCCGAAAGTATTCTCATTGCCCAGCATGCGGCGTCTGTCGCGCCGGATCTCGGCCTTTTGATTGCTCATCGTCCCGGTTTCAATGCGCCGACCATCGTCGCGCGTCAGCTTGCTACGCTCGATAACCTCACGCGGGGACGCATCGCCGTGCATATCATCACTGGCGGTAGTGATTTGGAGTTGCAGGCCGATGGCGATCATACGACCAAAGCCCAGCGCTATGCCCGCACCAGTGAATATCTCGACATTGTAAGGCAGGAATGGAGCCAGACCACGCCGTTCGATTACAAGGGCGTGTTCTACGACGTGCGTGGCGCTAATTCGCTGGTCCATCCGTACGATGCAGATGCCCTCCCTGTCTATTTCGGTGGTTCTTCGACCGAGGCGATCGAAGTCGCCGGCAAGCATGCCGATGTTTACGCCCTGTGGGGCGAAACTTACGAGCAGGTGGCCGAAACAGTCTCTCGGGTCCGCGCCGCAGCAGCGAAACATGGCCGCTCGCCCCGCTTCTCGCTCTCACTGCGACCCATTCTCGCGGAAACGGAAGAGGCAGCTTGGGCGCGCGCCGACCGTATTCTTGAAAAGGCTAGATTTCTTCAGGAAACGACTGGATTTGTGCGTAATAAAGATGTTCCCAATGAAGGATCGCGTCGTCTGCTGGCTGCGGCGGCACAGGGAAGCCGTCTCGACAAGCGTCTCTGGACCGGAATTGCGGAATTGACCGGGGCAAAGGGGAATTCCACCTCGCTTGTCGGCACACCTCATCAAGTTGCTGAAGCGTTCATCGATTATTATCGGCTCGGTATCTCCACCTTCCTGATCCGTGGGTTTGATCCGCTGCTTGATGCGTATGAATATGGCCGTGATCTGATCCCGCTGGTTCATGAACTGGTGGCTGAAGAAGATAATCGCCGCCTGACACGTGTGGCCTGAAGCGGTCATGTCCGCTACGCATGAACGTCCCGTGCTTCTTGATCAGATCGGTGGGCCCGTCGCCACCGTTCTGACCGATTATGCGCAGTATCTGCGTGTGATCGAGGGCAACCGCGACAATGCAGAACCCTGGCAGACCGCAGGTGCGGACATTCTGTTGACCGGGCCTTCGCCTGCATGGGCGAAAGCGCCATCGTCGCCTCCTGCCTCATGGCGGGATGGCCCTCGCTGGGTTCAGATCGCCTCTACCGGAATAGACAGTTTTCCAAAATGGCTGACGGAGGGACGGATCGTGACCTGCGGACGTGGCGATGCCGCCACCCCGATTGCGGAATACGTGATCTCAGCCTTGCTTCATCACGAACGGCAGGTGGATGCGCTGCACCCGACAACGCCGCAGGAATGGACCGAAACCATAGCACCTTTCCGGCAGAATCCCATGACCGGCACCCTGCATGGACGTACGCTGGGTCTTGCGGGTTACGGCGCGATAGGGCGGGCCATCGCCTCTCGGGCTCATGCATTCGGTATGCGTGTCCGGGTGCTTCGTCGTAGTACGTGGGCGGAGACAGACGAAGGCATTGAGCCCGTCTCCTCACTTAGCGAGCTTTTCCGTCAGTCTGATCATCTCGTTCTGGCTATGCCGCTTACTTCCGAGACGCGGGGTGTCGTCAACGAAGATATCCTGCGTCAAGCAAAGGAAGGATTGCATCTCGTCAATGTCGCCCGTGGGGCGCTTGTGGATCAGGATGCCCTTCTACGTGCTCTGGATTCCGGCCGACCAGCCTTCGCTACGCTGGATGTCACTACGCCTGAACCTCTTCCTGCCGGACATCTGCTCTACACGCATCCTCGTGTCCGGTTGACGCCTCATATCAGTTGGGTCGGACCGGACGTCCACGCCAATCTTGTGCAGCGTATCAGGACAAACCTGTCCCGTTTTCTCAGAAATGAACCCCTTCTCGACGTAATCGATCCAGAACGTGGCTACTGATCACAGCAGATTTAAGGATTGTGTCCATGAACGCCATTTTTTCCGTTGCAGCTCCCAAGGCCCGCACTTTCCGGCTTGAATCCCGTCCACCGGCGGCATCGTATGAAGAGGAGCGGCTACATCGCAAACAGCGGCTGGCCGCCACGTTCCGTCTGTTCGGACGGTATGGTTTCGATCAGGGGTTAGCAGGCCATGTAACGGCGCGTGATCCAGAATTTCCCGATCAGTACTGGATCAATCCTCTGGGTGTGCATTTCTCGCAGATACGCACGTCCAGTCTGCAACTCGTTGATCATGAGGGAAATATCCTGATTGGAAACCGCCCTATCAACACCGCAGGTTTCACCATTCATTCCGCGCTGCACAGGGCGCGTCCAGATGTAATTGCCGCAGCCCATACCCATTCCACTTACGGCAAGGCCTTTTCCGCTCTTGGCGTTCCTTTACTGCCGCTCACTCAGGATTCCTGCGCCTTTTACGAAGATCATGCTGTTTTCGACCCTTTTTCGGGCGTGGTGCTGGAAGACAGCGAGGGAGATCGTCTGGCCGAGACGCTGGGCCATCGGAGCGCACTCATTCTTCAGAATCATGGTTTGCTGACGGTCGGTCATTCCGTGGAAACAGCCGCCTGGCGTTTCATTTCAATGGATAATGCCGCTCATGCCCAGCTTCTCGCACAGGCTGCGGGACCGCTTAAGCCGATTGCTCCTGATATTGCCCGCAAGACGGCCGCGCAGGTCGGCACGGAACAGGGCGGATATTTCTCGTTTCAGCCTCTGTGGGACTGGATCGTCGCGCAGGAACCCGACCTTCTAGACTAATTCCTCACGACAGGAGCCGCTCATGACGACAATTTCTTCCCTGCGTGATTTCATCGTTGATTTCACGAAACTTCACGATACGGACAGTGATCCGCAGACACTTCAGACGGAAGGGGCAAAGCTCCTCCGCAGGTTGGTCTCCCGTGACGACTGGCTGCCTGATGAGTTCGCGCAACCCAGTCTGGAACGCTACAGCCAGTATCTCCTGCACTGCGATCCGCTGGAACGTTTCTCAGTCGTCAGCTTTGTGTGGGGGCCGGGTCAGAAAACACCCCTGCACGATCATCGTGTATGGGGACTGATCGGCATGCTGCGTGGTCGTGAGAGCGAAACGCAGTATGAGCGTGACGCAACAGGTCATTTCCATGCCATGGAAACCAGCTTTCTGGAGCCGGGTGAAGTTGCGACTCTGGTCCCGGGCGTCAATGATTATCACCTTGTGGCCAATGCGCTGGAAAGTGAAACGTCGATCTCCATTCATGTCTATGGCGCCAATATCGGCGGCGTTTCCCGTGCCACCTACGATCCGGAAACCGGCACGGAGAAAACTTTTATCTCGGGTTATTCCAGCGAAGAGACCCCGAATTTGTGGGATCGTTCCCGCGAAAGGCAGGCAGCATGAACGCGCTCTCCCCTTCAGACGCTGCGATAGCGGAAACCACCTCGGAAACCGTCCGTGAACGGCTGCGCGCCGGTAACGAAATTGCTCTTCTCGATGTGCGTGAAGAAGCTTTTTTTGCGGCTGGACACCCGCTTTTTGCCGTCAACCTTCCGGTGGGTCGTGTCGAAGAACTGGTGGCCGGCCTCGTCCCCCGCCAGACCGTGCCGGTCGTGGTGTATGACAACGGTGAGGGGCTGGTGCGGCCTGCCATTGAGCTGCTCAGGCAATTGGGCTACAGGGCTGTTTCAGCGCTTGCCGGCGGTCTGGACGGCTGGCGTGCGTCTGGAGGAGAGCTGTTCATTGACGTGAACGTGCCGTCCAAGGCGTTTGGTGAACTGGTCGAGCATGTTCGTCACACGCCCTCCCTGTCGGCGGAAGAGCTGCACGTCCGCATCGCGCGCGGCGATGATCTTGTTATCCTCGATGCACGACGCTTCGTGGAATACAACACGATGTCCATTCCGGGAGGTCGTTCCGTGCCTGGAGCGGAGCTCGCCCTTCGGGTGCGCGATATTGCGCCGTCACCGGACACCACGGTGATTGTGAACTGTGCTGGTCGCACACGTTCGATCATCGGAACGCAGTCTCTGGTCAATGCAGAAATTCCTAACCCTGTTTTTGCCCTGCGTAACGGTACGATTGGCTGGACACTGGCCGGGTTCGAACTCAATCATGAGGCCAGTCTTAAGGCTCCGGATTTTACGGAGGCGAATCATGCAAAAGCTCGACAGAGAGCGCAGGAACTCGCCGAGAAAACGGGTGTTGAGTTCATCACTCCCGTCCAGCTGAAAGAGCTGGAAAGCTGGACAGATCGTTCACTGTATCGGCTCGACGTGCGTTCGCCGGAGGAATATGAGTCCGGGCATCTATCGGGTTTCCGTTCCGCTCCCGGTGGTCAGCTGGTGCAGGCAACGGATGAATGGATCGGTGTGCGTCACGGCACGATCGTTCTGACGGACACTGATGGCGTTCGTTCTCGCATGACAGGCCATTGGCTACGCCAGCTTGGATGGAAGCATGTTTATGTTCTTGATGACTGGACAGGTCTGAAGCACGAAATTGGTCCGCAACCTGTTCTCCTGGCGCGCCCTCTTGCTGCCATTCCTTCGATCTCCCCTGTTGATCTTCTGGCACAGAATACGGAAGTCAATCCGCCTTTAATTCTTGACCTTGCCTCCAGCCGGACATTCAGGGCAGAGCATGTTCCCGGAGCAGTCTTTATTATTCCGACGGATCTGGTGGGGCACCCTGACGTTCTGGGGGCGCGACGGATCGTTCTGACTTCTCCTGATGGCGTCGCCGCACAGATCGCGGCTCGGCGTCTCGTGGAAAACGGTGTCGAGGCACAAGTGCTGGAAGGCGGAACCGCAGCGTGGAAAGCCGCTGGTCAGGCGCTTGAAACGGGTCTGTCCCAAGAAAACTCTCTTTCCAATACAGTAGATATCTATAAACGACCTTATGAGGGCACTGACAATGCCCGTGAAGCCATGCAGGCTTATCTCGATTGGGAGTTTGGTCTCGTCGCCCAGCTTGAGCGCGATGGCACTCACGGCTTTTCTGTGCTGGAAACGTAAGTTAGTCCTGTTCATGTGGATGGGAAAAAGGGAGAAGCGGATGGCTGCTTCTCCCTTTTCTGTTTCTGGAAGATGAGTATTTCGTTTTTTGAAGTGGTAAGTAATTAAGCTGTGCACTGCTCTTTCTTATAAAAGAAGTGAAAAGAATTGCGCGCATAACAATGGCGATGATAACGATTTCAGTTCGGGTGCGTCCGGAAATGAATCAGGATTCTGAAAACATTTCGGAATGCTGCGAGGTTCCAGAGAAGAGCATGGTTTCCATGCCCTTACCTGTTCTTTCTGCCTTATAGTGTAAAGCGTGCAGTTGCGTAAATCGTGCGCGGGTCTGCGTAATATCCGGAATAATAGATCGGAACGCCCTGACCTTGTGTAAAGGCAGTTCCCTGAAGATAGCGATGATTCAGCAGGTTGCGTCCCTGCACCTGTAGCTGCCAGCGCTTGTCGGGACTGGTCCAGCTCATCATGGCGTTGACATAGGTCTGGGCGGGGATCCGGTCCTGACGGTTGGCCAGAGATGTTGTGTGCAGGTTGGTCTGGAAGGAAACATCCGCACCGATCAAGAAAGTTCCAGGAAGAGATACAGGAATATGATAGGTCAGAGAGCCCGCATTCTGAAAGCGGGGTGACCAGGGGAGTGGCGCTCCTGCATAAGGCGTCGTGTTGTAAAGACTGCCGTCAGCCAGCGTAATCTGGGCGGCATTCCCTTTGAACTTGTCCAGAGATGAATAAAGATAGGAGGCGGTATAGTGCAGATCAAGATCTTTCGTGATCTTGACGAATGTTTCGATCTCGGCTCCCACAGAATGACCTTTTCCCGCGTTGAAGCGACGACTCAATCCTGAGGACGGATCGAGTGTCGTCAACTGGATATCATCAAACTGATTCCAGAACAGAGCGCCGTTGAAACGTACGCGTCCGGGTAGAGGATCGGTTTTCACGCCGACTTCGTAGGTCGTGACAATTTCGGGCTTGTAAGGGATGGATGCCTGAAGACTGCCTGTGGCTCCAGGTGATTGCGCACGGAAATCGTATCCTGCCGATTTGCCGCCCTGTGAGATGGAAGCGTATGCCATCAGATTCGGACGGGCCTGCCAGGTGATCGCGCCTTTGGGTAGAAGCTGTGTCCAGCTCTTGTCGCCGGAGGCGGTCCACGCGACACCGCCCTCAGGTGATGAAGACAGGAGTGTCGCAAGCTGGTTGGCCACTGTAGTGATGTGATTGCCTCCAGCCAGATAGCTCAGCGTTTCCGAGTTCGAATGGTTCTCCCAATTAAACCTTAGCCCTGCCGTCAGAGTGAGTGTCGGGGTGAGATGATAATGCGCCTCTCCATAGACAGCCCAGTTGCGATTGAGCTGATCGATGACCGCATTGACTGGCATATAGCGGATATCTGCCGGATTGTTCGTCATCGTGCCATAGGAGTTGTTGGCATTACGATTTGTAAACCAGTCTTCATAAAGGAAGTAGGCGCCGACATTGAAATCAAGTTTGCCGTAATCACCATGCAGGCGTAGTTCTTCCGAATACATCCTGTCTTTGTAAGAGAGTTGCTGTGATCCGCGGGAGTAGACGTCGCCGTAATTGTCATACATGCCCTTGTCGTCATATCCCCGGATGCCGGTGATTGAAAACAGAGTCAGATGTGGCGAAATGGTATAACGGACATTGCCGGTAAAACCGGCCTGTGTGTAGCTGTTTTTTGGAAAAGCCGGATTGTAGTTTCCATACTTGTAGTTATTCAACAGATTGCCGACGCCACGGTTGGTGCTGCCGTCCACAGTGCCGTCGAATGCAAGCGTGATGTCCCAATCTTCATTTGGCGTAAAGCGAAGTTTGCCGCGTGCCTGTGTGTAATCAATATTGTTGGTGTTCTTGTTGACTGCATAGTTATGATCAATGCCGTCACGGGCGTGATGGTCGAAGGCGATACTGCCATACACCTTGTCTTTCAGGATGGCCCCACTGGCGGCCACCCCGATCTGCCATTCATTATAAGTGCCGTAGCCGGTCTGAACCACGACGCGCCTTTTGTTGGTTGGCACGATGGTATTGATGTGCACGGCACCTCCCTCGGACTGATGGCCAATAGACGTGACAGGCCCACGATCAATCTGGATATTCTCCACATCGAGCAGTTCTTGCATGTTGCCCATGTTGCGCGGCAGATAGACACCATCAATATAGGTACCGACAGAGGGTTCACCTTGTGGATCGATTTCACCAATACCACGAATGAAGTAATTTATGACTGAATAACCGGGCATATTGTTGGGGATATAGAGATTGGGTGTCAGGCGTGCGAGTTGTTTCGTGCTTTGTACACCCAGACGATCAAGACGTTCCGCGGACATCAATGTCGCAGAAGAGGGCGTTTTCTGAAGGACGGCATCCTTGCGGGCAGTGCGACTTTTTCCTGTAACACGTAACGTCTCGGCCTGAGACGACGCTCTTACAGCATGAGGCATCTTGTTGCGACGCGATATCTGCCCGGATACGAAACTCCCTTTTTCTACAGCTGCATGTCGGGTGTTCGTTGTCGTTGCGAAAATATCCTGTGCTGATCCAAAAAGAAGCGTTGCGCAGCATGTCGTCTGAAGCAGGAAAGAGTGACGGAAGCGCCTGTTCCCAAAAGACTTTGTCGAATCAACGCAGTGACGAAAATACATTGCAGCCTCGATCTCACTTGCTGGAGAATAAAACGTGAAGAATGTCTTGCATTTTCACTTGTCTTATATGTTCACCAAAACGTCTTCTGCCGTCGATCAATTAATGTAAAAGGGATCGTTGAAGTCATCTGTTTATGGCAGATTCAGAAAGCTCATCAATTTCTCAATAATTTTTTATGATTGTGGTGTGATAATCCATGAAAAGATGAATGCTGGTTGATTCATGAATTTAAATGGAGCGCACATGACATTCTTCACGGGACGCCTTTCTCGCCGTCGTTTTGGTCTTGGAGCGCTTTCCTCTCTTTTCAGTGCGCCACTTTTGACATCCCGCAGTCTCCATGCGGAGGAACTTTCATCCGTTACGTTGCGTGTTGCGAGTTTTCGGGGAATGGATTCCACAATCCTTCCCGCGACCGGCCTTGCGGATTTTCCTTACAAGGTGGAATTCAGCGAGTTCAATTCAGGAAACCTCATTGCGCAGGCTATCAACGCTGATGCCATTGATGTGGGGGAGTGGAGTGAAATCCCACTGGCCTTCATTGCCGCCTCAGGCGCACGTGTGAAAGTAGTTGCTGCCGTTGATGGACCGACAACCAATCAGGCGGTTATTGTGCCGGAAAATTCTCCTGCCCATTCATTCGCTGATCTAAAAAATCGTAAGATTGGATATATCCGTTCGACAACCTCTCATTATTTCCTGATCCGCATGCTTGCGAAGGCGGGCCTCACTCTTGCCGACGTCACGCCTGTGCCTTTGGGTATGAGCCAGGGCCTTACGGCGCTGAAGTCAGGCAGTCTCGATGCCTGGGCAACCTATGGTTATGTGATTCCCATGGTTGTAGGCGATGGCTCTGCGCGTGTTCTGGAGAGTGCCGAAGATATTCTTTCAGGACATTACTTCATTGGAGCTAATCCTGTTCGGCTTCCCGATCCTGCCTTTCGATTGGCTGTTGCGGATTACATCAACCGTCTGGGAAGGGCTTACGCGCTTCTGACACAGAACAAGGAGAAGTGGGCGAAGGTCATTTCTCCGGTCATTCAGATTCCGGAAAACATCGTGCTGAGTGATCTTAACGCGCAGAACCGTCCTTATCGTATACGCCCCTGGAACGAAGGCGATATTCAGAGTGCTCAGAATGTTGTCGGTACCTTTATCGAACAGCGTCTCATTTCTACACGTCCCGATCTGAAATCTGTTTTTTCAAATGATCTGACGCCGCTTCTCAAAGGGTAGGGCCTGGTAATAATGAGTATGATGGTCGCGAGCAGTCGCCATCATTCCAATGTTAGATGTAAGTCTGAAGCTGGGGCGTCGGTTGGGGCCACGCTGTGCGCAGAGAGTGGAAAGCGGTCGGTGGTGTTCTTCTTGTCTGCACTTGAATTATTCACTCTTGATGATCTGACGAATTCACATGATGGCATCAATAGCCTCGGCAGACCATCAGGATAAAAGATTTCCGCTTTGAGTTCGCTCTATTCGTCAACCCCCAGATGCTTCAGAAGCGTAGAGCGCAACTGCACAAAGGCAGGATCATAATGGCGTCGTGGGTGCGGAAGCGAAATGGGTAATTCTACCCGGATGCGGCCTTCTTCAAGCACGACAGCCCGGTCCGCCAGCAGAAGAGCCTCGTCCACATCGTGGGTTACTAGCAGGACGGCGCTTTTGTGGCGTTGCCAGAGGGACGACACCAGATCCTGCATGTTTAGGCGTGTCAGGGCGTCCAGTGCGGCAAATGGCTCATCCAGCATCAGGAATTTCGGTTCTCGAATGAGCGCACGCGCCAGCGCTGCACGCTGGGCTTCTCCTCCGGATAACGTCAGTGGCCACGCGTCCGTGCGGTGTCTAAGTCCCACTTCTTCGAGCACCTTGCGTGCGTCAGAGCGTGTTGCGCCGTCCTTTCCCAGCATTACATTCTGCCATACTTTTTTCCATGGCAGGAGACGACTTTCCTGAAACACCACGGCAGATTCCTGGGGGCATGAAATCTGCCCCTCCCTGACGGGGTCGAGGCCGGACAGGGCGCGCAGTAATGTCGATTTGCCTGAACCGCTACGGCCAAGCAAAGCGACAAATTCACCTTGGGCAATATCCAGATTCAGTTTGTCCAGCACGGGAGAACCGTTTCCGAAGCGACGGCTCAGACCGCGCACACTGACTGCCGGCAGGAGATTGGTGGCGACTGTGGCCAGAGGAGATATGTAGTTCATCCGATGTTTCCCGTCCGCTGGATGTGAAGAGGGCGCCAGACCAGCGCCCGGTGTTCCAGCATCCGCACGCACTGATCAGAGATCAGTCCGAGAAACCCATAGATGGCAAGACCCACGAATATTATGTCAGTGCGGAGGAAATCCTGTGCATCCATCATCATGTGTCCGATACCGCTGTCGGCGTTAACCTGTTCAGCCACGACAAGCATCAGCCATGAAATGCCGACCGCAAAACGGACGCCGACCAGCAGGTCGGGCAACGCACCGGGCAGGATCACGTCACGGATCGTCTGACTGCGTGACAGGCGCAGGGTACGTGTCATTTCCAGTAGTTTGGGGTCGATCGAACGGATACCCTTGTGAAGGTTGAGATAGATCGGGAACGTGGAACCAAGAGCCACGAGAAGGATCTTTGGCGTTTCTCCGATTCCGAACCAGAGAATGAATAGGGGAACAAGGGCGAGAACCGGGAGTGTACGAAAAATCTGGAGCGGTGCGTCCACGATATTTTCACCAAGCCGGGACAGGCCGGAAATCAGGGCGAGACTGATTCCCGCTACAAGGGCCAGGGAAAGCCCTGCGAAGGCGCGGAGAAGGGAGACACCCATATTGGTCGAAAGCGTGCCGTCCTGAACAAGGACCCAGCCTGTCCCCAGTATCTGGACAGGAGATGCGACCAGTCTGGTGGAGAGCTGTCCGGTGGAGCAGGCGGCCTGCCAGCACAGGATCATCAGCAGGGGAGAAAGGTAGCGACCGAAGTTTCGGTAAGGCAGTCTGCCGAGCCATTTTCTTCGGGAAGGAGAAAACGTGGCGACGGAAGGGATTGCAAACCGGGATACGGAAGAAGTGGTGCTATGCTGGACTGCGCCGGACATGGCTTGGTGACTCCACGCTGTAGTTATTTTCAGTGAGAGCATATTTCCATATTTACACTTTCATATAAGGTGAAATATTTTCATATCACATATTGACGTGATTTAATTGAATAGTGCAACACAATGTGGTGGTTTCTTGACAATGAAGCAGATAGTGCCACGCCGCCGGTTCAAGGCGTTTCATCTTCGCATTGTGATAGGCATGCTGACGCTTGCCCTGGGCGCAACTCCTGTCTCCTCGGCCTGGGCGGAGGACGAGCTGGTGGTCGCGGACCAGAAGGGGCAGCAGAAAGCCCTGATGCAGGCGTCTGGCGTGGACAAGGATATGCGATATCATATCCGCTGGGTGGAATTTGAAGCTGCTGCGCCGCTTCTTCAGGCTCTCGGAGCCGGCGCGGTGGACACGGGAATTGCCGGGGACGGCCCCTTCATCTTTGCGTGGGGAGCGGGGTTACCCATCAGAGCAGCGTGGTTGATCCCTCCCCGTGGAGGCGGCAAGGCGACCGCAGTGGTTGCGCCGGAGGGCTCTTCCATCACCAGCGTGACGCAGTTGTCAGGCAAGAGGATCGCCACCGGGCGTGGCTCCATCGGGCACCTGTTGCTGCTGTGTCTGCTCGCTACAGGAGCTATCCCTGCTCCGGTGCCAAAAATCGTTTTTCTTCTCCCCGCGCAGGCCAAGGCGGCGCTTGATACCGGCCGCGTGGACGCGTGGTCCACATGGGAGCCTTATGTCTCTCTTGCTGTTGTCTCTGGGCATGGACATGTTGTGGCCGACGCAGCTGACCTGATGCCGAACAACAGTTTCTTTGTGGCCAGCACGGATGCTCTGGCAAACAAGCGAGCACATCTGACGGATTTCTATCGGCGCATGACGGCTGCTTACGGGTGGGGCGCCCGGCATCAGGCGGAGTATGCCGATATACTGGCCCGACAGACCGGAATTCCTGACGATGTGGCAGTCTCTGTTGCTGAAAAACTTATTGCCATTCCAGCGCCAGTGACATTTGATACCATCAAATCCGAAGCGTCTGTTGTCGCCACCTATCGGTCCGCTGGTTTTGTTACGCGGTCGGATGCTTTCGATGAAGCCTTTGAGCAAAATCTGACATCACCCTGACGAAAGTTGATATTTTGATCATGGACGGATCACGGATTATCGAACCTATCCTTACTGAAGTCGAAGTGCCGGATGAGCTGGTCAGGCGCTTTGCTGAACGGGCAGCCGACCATGATCGCCGTGGTGAAATCGGATTCGATAATCTGGAAGATCTGCGCAAGGCCGGACTGCTTGCGCTGGCAGTGCCCCGTAGCAAGGGGGGAGGCGGGATCACTCTGCATCAGGTTGCGCAGATCGTCGCCCGTGTCGCGGAGGGTGATCCCTCCACGGCCCTGATTCTTGCTATGCAGTATCTTCAGACTCTGGGGATTGCTGCGTCCAGTACATGGCCTGAGGATGTGCGAGAGGAAGTGTTTGAGTCCATCGTTCAGTCGGGAGCGTTGCTCAATGCTCTGCGTGTCGAGCCGGAACTGGGCACACCGGCACGCGGCGGCATTCCGGCTACACGCGTGCGACGGGACGGGGATCGCTGGCTGCTTTCCGGCCGCAAAATCTTTTCGACAGGCTCTTCAGCGCTGCATTGGGGTGTCGTGTGGGGCGCAACGGAAGATGCAACGCCGCGTATCGGGCAGATCCTGGTGCCGCTCGACTCTCCGGGGGTCCGGATTGAGAAAAGCTGGCATCAGTTGGGGATGAGAGCGACGGGCAGTGACACCATCATTTTTGAGGATGTCGAGGTTCCGGAGCGTTATCTCATCAATTTCCATGATAGTGGCAGCAATCCCGAAACACCGATCCTCGCTACGGCGCATACGGCTGTTGTGGCGGGGCTTTATGATGCGGTGGCCCGCTCGGCACGGGACTGGCTGATTGGTTTTCTGAAAGAGCGCGTGCCTACGGCACTGGGTCGTCCCCTTTCGACGCTTCCGCGCTTTCACAGTGTTCTGGGTGAGATCGATGGGCTTCTTCTCACCAACAAGGCCTTGCTGAACAGTGCATTTTCAAAAATTGAGGATGAAACCATCACGCCGGTCGAGGCGGGGCAGATCAAGCGTCTTGTAACCGAAAACGCCATTGCTGCGGTTGCACGGGCCGTAGAAGTGACGGGTAATCCCGGTCTCAGTCAGGATAATCCCCTGGAGCGGCATTATCGGAATGTCCTGTGTGGACGCATTCATACGCCACAGGCTGATGCAGTTCTCGAGGCAGCCGGACGATCAGTTTTTGAGGTCGGATGACCGAGAGAGGCCAGAAGCAGAAGAAAAGCCACGCATGAACACAATAATGAAGTGATTTCAATCAGAAGGCGGCCAGTGATGCAGATTTTCTCGTCATTCGGTTTCGTATCTGAATGATGATATGGACGCGGGGCTGAATGCCCTTATCCGGCGTCTGATGGCCGCATGTACGACATGGTCCTCGGGGAATTCCAGACCGGCATGAGCCAGTTCCTTATCGAAACCACTGACCGGATGGCTGTGCCAGCCGTTCTGATTGGGTTGCAGCTGGATCAGGACGCTGGCGGCTTCTACGTCGAAAGCATGCGACGGCGCATCAACAGGTTCGGCTGTGCGGGGGCTGTCGATGACGGTCCGTGAGGCGGTATAGACGATCGAGGACGCGTTCTCGGTCCATGCGCGATTGAATGGGGATATCAGCCACGAGAGAAACCGTTCCCAACTCGGCGTATTGCGTCGTGCATAAATGAAACGCCATGGCTAAGCGTCGTAGGCGGAAGGCGCCCAGCGATTGAGGAAGAAAGGTGCGACCGTCAAACCGGCTTTACGGTGTGGGAATGATGTCATCGTGGGGGCAACTCCGAAAAGATCATAGCTGGAAAAACCTTTGAGGTTCTTCCTATATTGTTTCTGGTGACGCAGAGGCAATCAGCAGGGCAGCAGAGTGGCGTAAGGCTGCCACGACTAAAAATAAATAATCCTGAAGAGGCTGATAGGAAATCAGGCGGGAATCAAAAAAGAGCGATCGTAAAAATCGGCTACATTGAGCCGGGATGGAATGACACGGGCAGACTGATAGAGATCGGCGACTTTCTGATGGATGGCAATGACCTCGTCTGTGACGGAGGGCAAGGCTGTCATCACCATGCGCGAGGATGACACACGGGCAATGTCCAGAGGTGTGCCGGTATCATGGGAGAAGGCAAGTGCGCGTTCTTCCAGATGGGCAACTCCCCAGGCAAGAGCTTTTCCAACGCGTGACATGAAATCCGTCAGTTCTGCCCGTTTTTTGGCAATGGCAGCGTCACTGGCGATACCACACTCGACTTCATCAACCAGACCGTGGGCAGTCAGCAGAATACGAGCATGATCTTCAAGTTCAGCCGTTGCAGCATAAGGATCCCAGATCGCCCATGCATCGATTGAGCCGCTGGAAAGCGCCATTCTCGCATTTGCAGCGGCCAGAGGCGCTTGCACGATCTGGCCCGCATCAAGACTTTCGCTTTGCAGAGCGGCCAGAACCAGAAGATGGCCGGGTGAGCCTTTGACAAACGCGACACGGCGACCGATCAGATCCCGCATGGAGCGGACATTGCTGTTTCGGGGCACCAGTAATGCGTTGGATTTTCCATCCACATGCCACGCCGAAATTGCCTTGAGAGAGCTGCCGGACGCAAAGGTGAATGTGGCTGTTGCGTCTCCGACATATCCGAAATCAAGCGCGCCTGACGCAATTGCGGAGATCAAAGGGGCGCCAACGGGAAATGATGCCCACTGGATACGATAAGGTAATTGAGTCAGCTGTCCCGCTGCCCTCAACAGAGAGCGCACACCCCCTTTCTGATCACCGACGAACAGTGTAGAGCCGCTGCTTCCATCCACAGGGCCAGATAATCCGGGGGCTGCCTCCAGTGGCAATGGCAGCAATGAGAGAAAAGACGCACCAAGCACTGCGCGTCGGGAAAGAAAAGTCTTCATATTGACAGCTCCTCTCAGAAAGCTACGTAAATTGTTTCAGATTTTCTTCTCGGATTCCTCGTCATCGGATTGCTGAAGTGCATAGCGTGCAGATGAAACCATTGCCCCTTCTCGTAAAAGGCCGCCAAGTTTCCAGAAGTTTTTTAGAGGATCTTCTTTATGGCCATCCCAGCCATAATCCCTGCGGATGTTTCCCAGAGGATCATTTTTCAATTCTGAACGGGGAACATCGACAGCAACGTAAATAGCGTCTTCAGAGCAATAGAGTTCGCACAGAAAGCAGGTCTGACACTGATCCGGTCGTGCGATGACAGGGAGTTGACCGTCTTTTGCGATGTCGAGAACATGATCAGGACAGACAACGACGCATGCATTGCAGCTATTACATCGGTCAGGAAGAATTTCTGTAATCATGATGCTGCCTTTGGAATACGAAGTTTTTCCAGATAAGGAGTGATCCGGTCCAGGCCTCCCGTGACTATCCGGCTCTGGTATTCAGGATTTTGTTGAGGATAGTCTTCCCTTACATGCATACCTCGGCTCTCCTTTCGAACCTGTGCGGAGGCATTGCACCATCTAGCGGTTGCGACTATGGCGGCGGTCTCTCTCGCTGAAACCGTCTCCAGCTTTTCACCATGCAGGCTGGCCCGTATTTCTGACCACGCTTTGTCCAGCAAGGAAGCCGAAGACTTCAGTCTGGTTTCATTTCGCCAGAGCGCCTTATCCAGATCAAGCGTTTCTTTTTGTGCGGTCTGTATCGCGGCCTTTCTGTCAACAGCTTTTACGGTGCCGGACGGACGCAATCCGGCGCTACCAAGAGGTTTCAGTTTTTCGTTCCAATCCAGTGTCTTTCGACGTCTTTTGGCCTCGTGAGCGGCTCCGGTGCCTGAAAGCACACCGGACGACAGCGCCCATGCGGCATTCTGCGCTCCGCCACCGCTCGTGGCGCCTGCGATATGTTCGCGTGTCGCGGCATCTCCTGCGGCGAACAATCCTGGTACGGAGGTGGCGCAGACATTATTGACAATACGGAGACCGCCGACACCCCGGATTGTGCCCTCTCCGAACAGTTTTACTTCAAACCGATCCTGAAACATGTCGAGACCACGTCGTTCAAAGGCTGCAACGGTTGCCGGCTGAATCTCTCTGACAACAGCCGGCAGCCCGACGGGCGCTTCGTGAAGATCGGCATAAACCGGCCCGGCCCGAAAGGCATCGGCCAACTTGCAGAGATAATCGCGAGGTTTATCCCAGCCGGGTATGGACAAGAGCTGTCCTTCTGAGTTGAAGTATCGCGCTCCCGTATAAGGGAGGGTGCGTGTACTGAGCCATGCTGGGGAGATGGAATAGGAAACACAAAACTCCATTCCGGAAAGTTCTGCTCCGGCCTCCACGCCCATGAGATAGCCGTCACCTGTATTGTTGTGACTCCCCAGTAAGCCAGATCGAAAGGCGCAGCCTCCTGTAGCGAGTATGACTGCACCAGTCCGAGCGTTCCATGGTCTATCGTTCAGCCGGTCGTAGCCTGCCACGCCACCGATTGAGCCATCCTGCCGTGCCAGAAGTTCCAGAACAGGATACTGATCAAGAATGGTGACGCCCAGTTTTGTGGCGTATTGCCGCAAGGCACGGAGATATTCTGGACCACGCAGGCCGGATCGAAACGTGCCGCCCTTGCCATCGCTCGAGAAGGGATACCAGGGGGCTATTTCGGGAATGGATCGCCATGTTATATCAATGATGCGTTCCATCCACACCGGGTCTGCTAGCCCAAAAGCGCTCTCCAGTCGGCGTTCGACTGCAGCCTTGCGTAATTCCGGTTCCGGTGGCACCCACCAGTGATTCGGACCGGCTGGTGCGGTGACACCGCTGGTCCCCATGAAGCCCTTGTCTGCGATGACGACACGGGCTCCAGTTTTCGCAGCGGAAATGGCAGCCCAGCCCGCAGCCATCCCGCCACCGATAACCAGAACATCTGCAATGATCTCGTTCATGATGGTCTCCTGCTCGGGGAAATTCAGAAATCTATTCGTGCACTGAGTGAGACCGTTCTTGGGTCTCCGGGGAGTGCTGCCATGTTGCCATACGTTGTCCAGTATCGCTGGCCACCCAGATTTCGGACTATTCCCCTGAAGGTCATGTGATGCTTACCAACCGGCATGGCGTAATTGGCGCCGATGTCCCATATCCGGTAGGAGGGAAGCGCCAGTGTGTTGGCTGCTCCATCATACATTGAGTCCACGTAACGAAAATAGGCGTCCAGACTCAGGCCTTCGACATGGGGGACACGGTAATGAAGCTGGGCGGAAGCCTGTAAAGGCGCAGTTCCCTCAACATGGTTTCCCGTTATGGACGCAGAGGATTTCTGATAAAGAGCCGAAAGATAGGTAATGCCGCCCGAAAGTGTCAGACGCGGAGTTATGGCGAATGCTCCGTTTATTTCCACTCCCTGATAACGCGCCAGTCCGTCCTGCATGTAATAATTCTGGGCATTCGTATAGCCGGTACCACTATCGAGACGAAATAACGCGCCAGTCAGAGACCAGCGTTTGCGCGCAATTTTCACGCCAAGTTCGTAATTGCTGCTTTCCATGGGAGCAAAGACTTCGTTCCGGTTGACATTGCTGTTTCCGGCCTGTCCACCGCTTTGCATTGCACGGACATAGCTGAAATAGACATTCAGCCCCGGGTCTATCTTGTAGGTCAGTGCGAAGACCGGTGTTACCGGAGTGTTGCGATGACTGGCTGTCTTTGTGCCATCGGGAGAAAAATCGTTTTCATTATACCACGTATAACGGAAGCCCGCGAGCAAAGACCAGTTTTTCCAGGTGACAGTATCACTGAGAAATGGAGCAATCTGCTGGTAGTCAATATAGTGATACAAGCGGGGATGATAGAAATCTGCCGGTGTGTGCCCAGACAATGTGGGGATATCATTGAAGATATTTCCTGTGGAAATAACCGTATTCGTTGTTGCGTTGGCATCTGTGTCATACAACTGGCGTTCCCATGATATGCCAGCGACTATGTCATGCCTGAAAGGGCCTGTATTGATATGGCCTTCGGTCATTTCCTGAACCTGGTTATACCACCACTGCCTCTGAATGAAGAAGGCGTTATCGTGGTAATTGCCCCTGTTGTCAGTCAATGTCATAAGTGTACCAGGAAAATCCTCGTCCAGAACGGAATAGCGATATGACAGACGGGAGTGCCAGTCAGGATTGATATCCCAGGTCAGTCCGGCGGTGACCACTTTCATGTCATTCGTTTTCCAGCTTCCCCGGGCGCCCAGCTGTGTCCGTCCACTGATGGATGGTAACGAAGTGACATTCGACGCAATGGACAGCGTATTGATCATGTCTTGCTGAAGAGTTTTCATGAAAAACATGCTGGTATCCCATTTGAGGGAGTTGGTTATTTTTCCATCAAACGCCAACGTCACACCATCACGCCGCATTGTGCCGCCATTGAACAGATTGCCAATTTCATTGACGAACGAAAAACGATAACGCAGACGTCCCTGATCCACCAGTGTTCCACCAGCATCAATCATCTGTCGAAAGACGGCATCGGACCGGTAGCCTGCTTCCAGTGACACTGTTGAGGCATCATGCGGTTTCTTGATCTCGAAATTGACCA
The DNA here is from genome assembly GCA_024703675.1 of Drosophila nebulosa. Classification (NCBI taxonomy): domain Eukaryota; kingdom Metazoa; phylum Arthropoda; class Insecta; order Diptera; family Drosophilidae; genus Drosophila; species Drosophila nebulosa. Next base: position 436,575 of record JANFPS010000021.1, on the reverse strand, counting down.
CTCCACCCGGAGCGCCAAAACCATACATGAAGGCCGAGGCGCCCTTGATCATCTGGATGCTTTCGAAATTTTCGACTGGCAGATCGATTGACCAGTATGGAATGGCCAAACCATCCACCTTGTAACCATTCAGTGAATCGACAGTCAGACCACGAATCTTGAAACTTGCTCCGGACGCTGCACCATTACCGCTGTTAGCAATCGTTACCGATGAATCCTGAGCAAAAACTGTATTGATATCAGTGGCCTGACGAGCCTGAATTGTCGCGGCATTGACTGATGACACAGCAAAGGGCGTATCGAATGCGGAGCGGCTTCCGAGCCCGCCGCTATTGACGGTATTTCGCAGAGTGCGGCTCACTCCTCCGGAATGAACAGAAATGTTTTCAGATGCAGAACTTGTAATTGACGAAATCTTTTGCTTGGGTTGTGGTTTGACGCCGTCTTTATGATCTTCTCCTTTGGCTTTCGAGTGGGCCTGAACCGAAGCCGCAATGAGAGGCTTTTCAGGGAACGCCGTTGCAAAACCAGAAAAAATGAAGAGTCCAAGAGAGTGTGTCAAAAGACGATCTTTCTGCAGCATGATGTTTTCCTATAAAATCCGGGCTGCTCCGGTGATCATTGACAAGAAGAGGCAAGAGGAATGTTTATTGTTCTGCGTCAGAGCCCCAGATGATGACGGAGAGTTTTTCCGTCGTAATTCCGACGAAATGCACCTTTGCGTTGAAGTTCCGGAACTACAGATTCGAGAAACAGATTGTCTGAGGCAGGACAGTTCGGAGGAATGATCGTGAAACCGTCAATTCCGGTCTCATTCACCCATGATATCATCTGATCGGCTACAGTAGCCGGTGATCCAACAAAAGAGGGGAATGATAGATCCCGGGCATAGGAGAGTGCGGTCTGCTCCAGTGTCAGTCCTTTTGCTCTTGCATCAGCAATAAAAGGCAGAAAGCGACCACGACTGCCACGGATTTCAGAATTCAGGTCAGGAATTAATTCATCCTGAGGATACTGAGAAAGGTCATGATTCATGCTTCCGGACATGAAGGTCAGGCCGGCAAGGGGCTGGATGAGAGCATCCAGCTCCGCTTGAAACTTTTTGGCTCGGGAGTCGGTTTCAGCGACGATAGGGATACACCCGGGAAGGATCCGGACTTTGTTGGGATCACGGCCTGCCAGTGCTACCTTCTCGCGAAAATTGGCGACAAAATTATGCGCTCTCGCAGATGTTGTTAGAACTGGAAAAATGACCTCTGCATATCGGGATGCGACATCCGAAAAGCGCTCGGAAACGCCGGCCTGAATCAGAATGGGAGCAGCTTCCGGATAGGGAGGGACATTGAGAGGTCCCTCTATCTGAAAATGTTGTCCTTCGTGATGAATCGGATTGATATGATCCGTCAGTGCATAAACGCCCAACTCCCGATCCCGCACAGCAGCATCGGGTTTCCAGCTTCTCCAGAGTGACTGGACCACATTGATGAATTCTGCGGCACGGTCATAACGTTCTGCGTGCTCCAGGTGGCTTTTGCGACCGAAATTCCGGGCTTCACCATCACTAACAGACGTGACGGCATTCCATCCCAGTCGGCCACGGCTATAATGGTTGATCGAACCCAGCATACGGGCGACGTGATAAGGTTCTGTGTAGGTTGTGGAAATCGTGGCAGCGAGACCAATCCGATCCGTCAGGATGGAGAGCGCGGAAAGCAATGTTAGGGGTTCAGGTGATCCCACTGCACGGCTGGACACCGTTGCCTTAATGGATCCTCCATAAGTGCTGTCGATCGCCAGTTTATCTGCAACAAAAATCATATCGAGAGCAGCCTGCTCCGCCTTGCGGGCGAGGGATGCATAGGCCCTGATGTCCATAGGGTCCGCATGTGAAGAAGAGGTATGTCTCCACCCTCCAAGATGCAGACCGGAAAGAGTCAGAAACAGCGCCAGATGCACCAGGACACCTCATGAAATAATGTGGTTTCAGTGTTCTAGCATGAGAACTCGTTTCTTATTAACAAGTTTTCCTTTTTCGTTTCTCAATATCCTGCAATCTATGGTGACTGTTTTGAATGCAGCATTCGTGAATTTAATATTTCTCGTTATCAGGAGATGAAATCGGACGGCAATATCATGTCCCTATCGTTCAGGGGAGAGTGTCATGAGTTCTATCAGGCGGCGTCAACTCAAGTTCGGTGCAATTCTTGCCGGTGTCGGCACGGACTTCAGCCAATGGCGGGATCCAGAACTGCCGCCAACTGCCAGCATTGATATCGACTGGTACATCCACAATGCGCGACTGGCGGAAGAGGCCAGGTTCGATCTGGTCTTCATTGTCGACAGTCCATTTATTACGCCCGATACCGCACCGCATTTCCTCAATCGTCTAGAACCGCTTACTTTGTTGTCTGCTCTTGCGGTTTCCACGTCGCGTATTGGTCTGGTGGGCACGCTCACCACCACGTACTGGGAGCCTTACAATGTCGCGCGTCTGTTTGGTTCACTTGATCATATCAGCAAAGGGCGTGCAGGCTGGAATGTGGTGACCACGGGCCTTGAAGGTGCATCACGCAACTATGGCAAGGACAAGCATCTCGATCATGCCCTGCGCTATCAGCGGGCGGAAGAATTTGTCGATGTCGTAAAAGGTCTTTGGGATAGCTATGAAGATGATGCTTTCCCTTATGACAGGGAAAACGACGTTTTCCTTGATAAATCCAAACAGCACGTACTGAACCATAAAGGTGAATTTCTGTCCGTTGCAGGTCCTCTGGCTCTCAGTCGCTCACCGCAGGGTTACCCCGTTATTTTTCAGGCAGGCGACAGCAATGCAGGGCGACAGCTGGGTGCGCAGATTGCAGATGGTACTTTCGCAGCCGTAGAAGATTTCGAATCTGCGCAGGAGTATTATCATGATCTCAAGACGAGAGCGAAAGCGCTTGGCCGCGATCCCGATTCCATTCACGTTCTTCCCGGTATCGCTCCGATTATTGCTGAAACGGATGCAGAAGCCCAGGAGATAGCTGTTGAGCGGGAAGGAGGGCTGGATATAGATAAAAAGCTTGTCGCTCTTGGGCGGGCTTTCAATTACCATGATTTTCGGCAGTACCCGCTTGACGCACCATTTCCAGACATCAGCAATCTGACTCTGAACAGCTACAAAGGTCACGCAGAGCGTATTTTGCGTGGGGTAAATGCAGGCAAGCTGACATTACGACAGGCGGCAGAGCGTTATGGAAGCTGGCGGCTCAGTTTCGTTGGATCGCCGGAAACCGTCGCCAATGAGATCGAGCGCTGGTTTATTGGGAACGCGGCAGACGGTTTCAATATTCGAGTCACCAGTCCGAGAGATTTCAAGCTTTTCCGTGAACGTGTCATTCCCATCCTTCAGGAACGCGGCCTGTTCCGGACTGAATATGAAGGAACAACATTGAGAGACCATCTTGGTCTTTCAGTCCCGGAAAACAGATGGACGGCAAGGAAACGTGAAGAATCTTCACGTGCCGATGCGGCCTGATCACTCCCTGCTGTGAAAAGTGATAAAATGACACAGAAACGCAAGATCAAACTTGGCTTCATTCTGCATGGAGTGGGGCGTACATGGGATGACTGGCGCCATCCGGAACGGGATGTGCGGGCCAGCACAAATTTTTCTTTCTATCGCAAACAGGCTCAGCTTGCAGAAAAAGGGAAGTTCGATTTTCTTTTTGTTGCTGACAGTCTGTCGATCAATGAAAAATCCAGCCCGCATTATCTCAACCGTTTTGAACCGCTTACCATTCTGTCGTCGTTGGCTGCTGTCACCGATCATATCGGTCTCGTTGGCACGCTGAGTGTGAGCTATACGGAACCGTTCAATGTGGCGCGGCAATTCGCCTCCCTTGACCATATCAGTCATGGTCGGGCCGGCTGGAACGTCGTCACTTCATGGTTGAGTGATACGGCTGCAAATTTTGGTCGAAAGGAGCATCCTGCCCATAGTGAGCGCTACCGCATCGCGGCGGAACATCTGGAAACCGTGCAGGGATTGTGGGACAGCTGGGAGGATGATGCGCTGGTTGGCGATAAAGGCAGCGGTCTGTTTGTTAATCCTGAAAAACTGCACAAACTGGATCATGCTGGTTCCCATTTTCAGGTCCGTGGTCCTCTGAATATTGACCGATCGCCTCAGGGCCAGCCGGTCATTTTTCAGGCGGGAGCGTCGGAAACCGGACGTGATTTTGCTGCACGTCACGCGGAAGCCGTTTTCTGCGGTCCTGCTGATCTGGATGAGGCGCGTCTTTATTATGCCGATCTCAAGGCCCGTGCACACAAATTGGGTCGGAAAGATGATCTGCCTTTCATTCTGCCCGGCGCGGCACCTATTGTTGGCTTAACCGAAGAAGAAGCGGAAGCACGCTATCAGGAACTTGTTGCTTTAACATCCATAGATACCGGTCTTGGTTTTCTGTCACGCTCGTTCAACGATCATGACTTTAGGCAATACGATATTGACGGACCTTTTCCCGAAGTCGAACAGATCGGCAATGAAAGTAACCAGAGCGCCTCGCAACGTATTCTTAAACGGGTCAGAAAAGATAATTTAAGTATCCGGCAGATTGCACGCGAGCTTGCCACGCCGCGGGGCGATTTTGTTGGTACGCCATCGCAGGTTGCTGACGCCTTGCAGAACTGGTTTGAAACCGGCGGTGCAGATGGTTTTGTTCTCTTCGAATCCTTGCCGGGGCAATTGGACCTTTTTGTTCAACATGTCATCCCTATCCTGCAGGAGCGTGAACTGTTCCGACAGGAGTATGAACATGAAACATTTCGAGAAAACCTGGGTCTTTCTATCCCCATCAATCGTTATGCTGTCGATCGTAAACAGGTCGGTTGATTTCAATTTTCAAGCATACAGTGGTTCCCTCTGACAGATAGCCGCTGTGATCTGCTTTTCCGCTAGGCTCAGGACTCATTCTTTGAGGTAGAAGATGACGCTTGCTGCGATATGGATTGCAGACATGAAGGTATGAGCGCACCGGTCATATCGGGTCGCAACGCGTCGCCAGTCCTTCAGTTTTGCGAACATGTTTTCGATGAGGTGGCGCTTTTTATACAGATGCCAATTGTAAGGTGGCTTTGATTTCCGGTTCTTCTTCGGCGGAATGCAGGCTGTGATATTGCGTTCTGCAAGCGATAATCTGATCTGGTTGCTGTCGTAGCCTCTGTCCCCGATGACTTCTTCTGTCTCATCGGGGAGGTCTGCCAGAAGCACGTCTGCGCCTCTGAAGTCACTGACCTACCCCGCAGTCAGATGTAGACGGACCGGTCGGCCCTGATCATCGCACACGGCGTCAAGTTTTGAGTTCAGGCCGCCTTTTGTCCGTCCGATATGGCGGGGAAAAGCCCCTTTTTGAGCAGAGACGCTGATGTCCGGTGTGCCTTGAGGTGTGTTGCATCGATCATCAAACGCTTCGAACGGCCAGCCTGTTCTGTCAGGGCGACAAATATCCTGTCAAAGACACCCAGGCGGCTCCACCGGATGAAGCGATTATACAAAGTCTTGTGTGGACCATACGCTTTCGGAGCGTCTTTCCACTGCAGACCGTTACGGATTACATAAACGATCCCGCTCAGAACACGCTGGTCATCCACGCGTGGCACTCCGTGCGCCAGAGGGAAAAATGGCTCAATCCGCTCCATCTGCCTCTCAGACAGCATAAACACATCACTCACAGGCCCACCCTCCATCGGTAAGCCTGTGAATCACAACCTCTCGCTCAGTTCAATAAATTAATAGGTCCTGAGCCTAGATTTTCGTGATTGTCTGCCACGAGACCGACCAATGGCCTGATCAGTCCCCCTTACGAGCGCTCGCGCTGTGCCGGTGTGCACGGACACACTCTGTCTCGGTTCGTCCAGATTAGGTCATTTCGTACCGGCCGCTCGTTCAATGTGGTCACGACATTGAAGCAACGCTTTTTCAAGGGGCTCTGTGCGTGAATCGTAGCGTTGTCCTAGCAGCATGATCGAAAGAGCATAATTACCTGTGTTGAGCCTCCTGATTGGTACCGCAAGGGCATAAATACCCTCGGCGTACTCCTGGCAATCACGAAAAACATCATCTGTCTTCACACATCGCGTCGCTTCAATAATATCTTCGACACATGTGAGCGAGAGGTTCGTTCGGGCCACAAGAGGTTGCAGCAGAATTCTTTGGCATTCCTATTCGGGCATCTGCCACATAATGCGTCCTTCCACTCGCGTGAAAATGCCACACCATCAAACCCCGGGGCTAAACACCTGGGATTTGTGGGAAAGGTATCTCCTGACAGGCAGTTTTTTGTTTTAGTTATTCCACTTGATACCTGGCGCTGGTTTTTCTTCATGTCCAAGCGGCTTGAGGGTGCCGCACGTGCTTTTGGGAATCTTGCCTTTCAGGAGGCCCAGAGCGAAAGGTACAGAGTCATTGGCCGATGGGTTAACGGCTCCGTTATGGGTCAGGCCGTGATACTGAATCCAGGTCACATGGGTTCCGGCGTCACACATGGCGGCAACGGCATTATACTGCTGGCTGATACCCGCTTCCCCATCGGCCAGACCTGTGCCAACCAAAACCGGTACAGAGAAATGAGCGTTCGGAATGGTGAAGGCCTGAATATAGGCCGGATCTTCTGGGGCCGCGCCCGCAGTGAACATGTTGGCTGTAGTGATGTCGTGACTGTCCGTGTAGCGGAACAGATCCCCCAGACAGGACTGGCGTGCCTGACGAGAGAGGTCATGTCCTTTTTCTGTCATGCCCGCATCCATATCCTGACCGGGATGCAGGCTTTGCTTGGAGCCTTCATCCGTCAGAATTTCAAACCCTGCGGCCATGTGAGGAGATTCCGTATTGCTGCGGGGCATGGGCGGATGCTTTGGGTGCGCTGTGATCGCAAAGTCCGTCACAACGCCGGTGGCAATAACACCCAGAATATGCAGGTCCGGCGCATAGCGCGGGGCCATCCAGCCGGTCCCCAGAGCAGCACCACCGCCCTGAGACTGCCCGACCAGAACAATGCGGTTGTGCAGCTGGGCCGGATACTGTTTGAGCGCGGCACGCAGCGCATTCAGCACGCTATACGCTTCTGGCTTGTACATCAGGTAAGGGTGAGGTCCCGGTGTGCCCAGCCCCTGATAATCGCTGGCGACAATGGCAAAACCTGCACTCAGCCAGTGGTCCAGAAAGGCGCGATCCCGCGAGAAATAGCCGCGCCATGAGGGCGCGCAGACATCCGCAATGCCCGTGGTGCCGTGTTCCCACGCAATTACCGGCCAGCCGCCTTTAGGAGGCGTGCCTTTGGGGAAAATGATCTGACCAGACACGGAAACCGGCTCTTCTTTCCCCACACCGCTGATAGAGGTGTAGAGGATGCGCTCGGCGTGATCCGCATTGTCCGGGAGTTTAAGGCCCTGAATGGTTTCGGTGCGGATCATCCGGCCAGCTTCTGCCGGCACCGTGGCGGGTGGCTGATAGAAGGTGCTGACGCCGCCGTCACCCAGCGGGCGATCCGGCACTGGTGGCGGGGCAGGCGGCGTTGCCGGAGAGGGGGCCGTGCAGGCTGCCAGCGTGGCGAGTGTTGAGGCACACAGGAATGTACGGAATGAGCGGGTCATGACAGTCTCCTGTAAAATCAGTGGCCGACAGCAACGCCATCGCGGTGCGGATCGCCCCAGCCTTCCAGACCGGACGGTCCGCGCGTAATGCCCTGCACGGCAGCATTCATGACAGCACTTTTGGGGTGATGTCCCATTTTGCGCAGGGCCGGGGCAAGGGCTGCGGCGGCGGTGCCGTGCTCAAGTTCTTCTGCACGGTTCTGTGCGCCAATGCGGGGCTGCTCAATGGCCGTGCGAATGTTCTGGCCCCATGCCAGATAGCCGACCAGTGACTGCACGACGGAATCAATAATCCGGGCGCCACCACCTGCGCCGATAATGACTTCCGGCGTGTTATCTGCGCCAAAGACAATAGTGGGGGCCATAGTCGTAATGGGCCGTTTGCCCGGCGCAATGGCATTGGCGACGCGCTGACCATCCACAACCGGATGGGTGGCGAAGTTGGTAATGGCGTCATTCAGCACCATGCCATCCACCACAATATCCGCCCCGAAGTTCAGGTTGATGGTGGTGGTGAAGGACAGTGCATTGCCAAAGCTGTCATGAATGGACAGGTGAGTGGTGGCCGGCACGGTCATGGCGTCGGAGGCCGGGAGAGAGGTCTGGTCTGCCGGGATCACGCCGGGGGAGACTTTGGGGGCGGCTGTGGTCTCATCAATCTGGCGCGCGCGGCTTTCCAGATACTCCGGGCTCAGGAGGTAAGATGTTGCGACCGGCACAAAATCGGGGTCAGCGGCGTATTTCCGACGGTCAGCTTCGGCCAGACGGGAAGCTTCCAGCAGCAGATGTGCTGCTTGCACACTGCCGGGCGCGTAACGGCCAATCTGCATCCGGTCGAGCAGGGCCAGTTGTTGCAACACAGCGAGGCCACCGGCCACTGGCGGTGCGGCTGTGCAGATGCGGCGGCCAAAGGCGTGAATGCAGAGCGGTGCGCGTTCCCGCACCTTATAGGCGGCAAAGTCCGCCGGTGTGATGTGGCCGGGGTAAGGCCCCTGCGCGACAGCCTGCGCAATGCGTTTCGCGTTTTCCGGGGCGTAGAAGATTTCTGCCCCGTTTTGGGCAATGCGGGTAAGGGTGTCTGCCAATGCCGCATTATGCAGAAGGGTGCCCTGTGGCAGGGGGCGCTGGTTGGCGTCAAAATAGGCTGCAAAATCCGGCAGCTTTGCAAGGTCCGGGCGTTCCGTCAGCACCAGATGCAGGTAGCCCGGCATGGGGAAGCCGTTGCGGGCTGTGGCAATGGCCTGTGTGAACAGGTCGGCCCAGGGAAGCTTGCCATAGCGTTTATGGAGCAGAGCAAGGGTGCGCAGTGTGCCCGGCACCGCCACAACGCGCCCGGTGCGTTCCAGCACGGTATGGGGGATCTGGTTGCCTTGTGCGTCTTTGGTATAGTCATCCGGGACAGAGGCCGGGGCACTGGCCAGACCGTCATAAAAGCTCAGCTGGCCGGTCCGCTTTTCCCAGAAGAGCACTGCGGAGCCGCCGCCCAGACCGGAGGCCTGTGGCTCTACCACCGCCAGCATCATCTGCCCGGCAATAGCGGCGTCCACGGCATTGCCGCCGTGTGCGAGGATGTCGGACGCAACGTTGGAGGCCATGGGATTGGCCGTGGCGGCCATATAGCTTTGAGCCATAACGGGTGCTTTTTGTGGTGGCTGGGTCGCGCAGGCAGAGAGCAGGAAGGCCGAAGCGCCAAGCATGGCTTTAAGGCCAGCGCGCTTGCGGGGAGACAGGGGAAGGGCTCGGTGATCTGTTTTAATGCTCATCCTGAAACAAGAACCTTTGCTGCACCGCACGAAAATATCTCTGGGAAAAAGGTTACGGTCTTTAATCAAAACAATAAACGTGCTGATTATGGGAAGATTAGAAACCCAGAGTGCGGAATGAACGTCTTTCAGGCAATGACGACCTTTGTCGCGGTGGTGGAAACCGGCAGCATGGCTGCGGCGGCTGAGCGATGCAGCATGTCCTCCACTATGGTGGGTAATTACATTCGTCTGCTGGAAGAGCGGGTCGGGGCCAGTCTGCTGCGACGCACCACGCGGCGGCAGAGCCTGACACCGTTTGGTGCGGTCTATTTTGAGAAGTGTCGTGAAATTATTGCGATGCTGGAGGAAACAGACCGGATGGCGCAGGCCGCACAAACTGTGCCGGGCGGCAAGCTGCGTATTACAGCACCGGTGACGTACGGGACGGAAAGCCTCACGCCGCGGCTGGTGGACTATTTGCAACAGCATCCCACTGTGGATGTGGAAGTGGTGCTGACAGAACGCAGCGTGGACCTGACGGAAGAAAAATTTGATGCCGCCATCCGCCTTGGTCTGCCGGGGCCATCCACGTTGATCTGCCGGCGGCTGGGTGATTACCAGATGACGCTTTGTGCGGCACCGGACTATCTGGAACGGCGGGGAGAACCTTTTACGCCTGCACAGCTTCAGGCGCATGATGCGCTGTCTTTCCCCTATCCCGCCAGTTCCCCCATGCACTGGGCTGGGCGGGAGTGGCAGCTGGAAGGACCGAAAGGGAAGGTTGTGGTGGAAATTCTACGCACACGGGCCGTCATGAACAACACGCAGGCACTGCGGAAAGCCGTTCTGGCCGGGATGGGCCTTGCCATGCTGCCAGCGGATCTTGTGCGGGAGGACCTGCGGGCCGGGCGACTGAAAGCTGTTTTGCCGGAATACCGTCTGCCGTCACGGCCGGTTTATCTCTTGTATCACAAGGATCGTTTCAGCTCGCCCACGCTGCGCTCGTTCATCAATTTTGTAGTCAGCGCTCTGGGCGGCATTGCGACGCAGGCCCGATGACAGAATCCCTGTCTGCCTCTCAGCGCAAGCGGTATATTCTGACGGCGATTATCGGCAATGTTGTCGAATATTATGATCTGGTCATTTATTCGTATTTTTCCGCCTTTATCGCCCGGACGTTTTTCCCCGCAGATTTGCGCTTCTCCCAGATTGCGCTGGCTCTTGCCACCTTTGGTCTGTCTCTACTGGCGCGGCCGGTGGGGGCGTATGTGCTTGGGGGCTATGCGGACAGAAAAGGCCGCCTGCCGGGGCTGACAGTCTGTATGGCGCTGATGGCAACGGGCAGTGCGCTGATTGCTTTTTGTCCTGGCTATGCCGTGCTGGGCTCCCTCGCTCCGGGCCTGATTGTGCTGGGCCGCCTGATGCAGGGCTTTTCTCTGGGAGGCGAGTTCGGGGTAGCGACATCCTTCCTGATTGAACAATCTCCGCATCAGGAAGCAAAGCGGGCCAGCTGGCAGGCGATTGGCCAGATTTTCGCTTCGCTATGCGCCTGTAGTGTGGTGCTGACGCTGGGAGGGCTACTGAGCGAGCAGGCTTATGGAGCCTATGGGTTCCGCATTGCGGCTGTTCTTGGCTCATGCGGCGGGCTGGTGGGGCTTGCGCTTCGGGCGTCTCTTGGCCCGCGTGAAGTTGCACCACAGGTCGTTGTGGCCTCAAAACCTGTTAGTAGGGAGCGCTATACTTGGCTGCGGATCCTGCTGGTCATGGGCATGGTCAGCCTAGGCAGTGGCATTACGTATCTGGGGTTTTACATGCCCCACTTTGCGCAGAGCGTTTTCCATGTCTCTCCACGCCAGACCTACTGGGCGGCGTTTGCGACCTATGCCGGGCAACTTCTGCTTACCCCCGTGCGCTGGCGGCTGGCATCGTACTTTGACCGCACAAAGCGCATTTATCCCATGCTCTGCTCCTGCGCCGGGCTGGTTCTGCTGCCAGCCCTCATGGCCGGATGGATGCCGTGGACACCGGTGATGGTGATGCTGTGTCCGCTGCTGCTGAACGTGTTGGGGCTGTTCTATTTTGCATCGCTAGACGGATATATGGGCCTGCTGTTTGGCAAGGCGCACCGGGGGCGTGGCCTGTCCGTAGGCTATTCTCTGGGAGTGGCGACTTTTGGGGGGCTGGCTCCCTTGGTCAATGGCGCAATCATCCAGTTTTCCGGGTACCAGAGTGCGCCACTTTATTACGTTATGTTCACAGCATGCCTTGCCGCGCTGGCAGTCAGGCTGGGGGGCCGTTTTCTGAAAGAGCGAGAGTCTGCCTGATCTTCGGGGCGCTGAGGCAGCAGGAGAAGGTGCCTCAAAACCGTCATTATCAATCTCGGGTTTATAATGTCGCCACGATTAAGCGATTTATCTTTTGGAGAAGATTCGTAACGATTGTCAGGCGTCATGCTCTTTCAGGAAACTCCGCCTCATGTCTCGTCAGAAGATTTGCACAGTTGCTGGTCCCTCCAATGCCCTGCTGCGTTCCATTCGGCGCAAGCGGCACCTGATGGCGGCAACTGTTCTTGGCGCTTTTGTGCTGGGTGAGTCTGCGTCTGCTCAGACTGTTTCTAGCCCGTCCACAACTGGTCGGTCCAACGGTGCCGTAGCCCCTGCACATGCCGGAAAAGGCAAGGCCGGGCCCGCGCGGAAACAGGGCCGCCAGACAAAGTCAGCAGATCGTGAGTCCAGTGAGTCTGAAAGTCTTGATATTCGGGGCAGCCGGCGGAATGCGCCGGGCGGCGGGATGATGCGCGTGGAGCATGATGCGCGCGCCACGCAGTCCGTCACCAGCACCTATATTGGCATGCAAAGCCCGACGAGCGCGCCGCTGGACCTGATTGCCAACCTGCCGAGTGTCAATGTATCTTCCTCAGATCCCAGTGGGATTGATGGCAGCTCCATTACCAGTCGTGGCCTAAACGACGTGGATATCGGCTTTTTGCTGAACGGCATGCCGATTGCCAATGGCTCCTCCACATCCGGGGCCAGCTTTATTCAGAACTATGTTGATTCCCAGAATATCTCGGTTGAATCCATGACTCCGGGTTCCATTTCGGTGGAAGATCCGTTGACGTCTGCCGCCGCAGGCTCGCTCTCCATTACAACCCGCAAGCCGTCTGACAAATTCGGGGGCACCATTTCCGGGAGTTACGGGTCTTTCAATACGTCCAAGGAATTTATCCGGCTGGATACGGGCCTGTTGGGGAATTCGGGCATCAAGAGCTATGCCTCGTTCTCGCATACCCGTGCGGATGCCTGGCGCGGGTCGGGCAATAGTGACCGGAAACATATGGATTTCCGCGCTCAGAAAACATTTGGCCAGAACAGTTCGATTGATCTGTTTGTGGGCTACAACCACTATGAGTCTTATCTCAACCGCTATCCGACGATGGCGAACTTCCTTAACGATAAGCATGGTCGGCCTGTTTCTCTGCCGCTGAGCTATTTGGCGACCTATAGCCAGACCTCGCCCAGCACCTATTACGCGGAGCGTGGCACGAACAAGGACCAGTTTTACGCTTCTCTGCCGGTTAAGATCGGGCTGAACCATATCTTCAGCGTCAGTGTCGTGCCTTATTACCAGCGTGCGGCCATTACGCTGGATAGTGCCACGCGCATGCGTGAAGGCTACACCTATGCCGGAACCACGCTTGAGCAGATTGATCTGGACGGGGACAGCAAGGTCAAGAAGGGCACGTATTATAACGCGGCCAGTGCAGCGCAATCCATCAACCAGCAAGGGGGTGTTGTAGCGGCCCTGCACTGGAACCTGAAGAACAATGCAGGGCAGGTTGGTTATTGGCATGAAGAGAACAGCTACTCTCTGCGCACGCCCATGATGCGTATGAACCAGACAACGGGCGCGCGGCCTTCTGATACCGATAAATCTGCTTATCTGCGCACCACGGCAGGGAATGTTTATTATTCCACCAATTATCTTGGGTCCTACAGCCTCAATTCCGGCTTTCTGGAAGATACGCAGTATTTCCTGAATCACAAGATGAGCCTGCGGGCTGGCATCAAGGTGACCGCCATGACGCTGCGTGGGCAGGATTATCTGCCGGGTGGGGCAGGCAAGACGTCTCAGACATTCGTTTCCCCGACGCCTCGGGTCGCGTGGTCCTATGACTTTGATAAGCACAATCAGGTTTACATTAACGCGGAGGGGGATTTCCGTGCTCCATCTCCGGTGGGACTGATCACGCGCTATAGCACCACCACCGGCAAGATGACCACCTCCGGGGCTGGAACAAAGCCGCAATATTCCATCAAGGAAGAAATCGGTTATCGCTATTCCGGGAACCTGCTGGTGGCGGATATCAGCGCCTTTAACTTCAATGTGTCTAATCGCCTGCTATCACTGAACACCTATAGCAATGATGTGCAGGTGAGCCAGACCATGAACGCAGGCGGCGAGACCATTCGAGGTGTGGACGTCATGCTGTCCACCCGGCCGTTGCTGCACCGTTTTCGTCCGTATGTGTCGTTTGAATATCTGCACGCGACCATGGACAATAACCTGCCGACAACCTCCAGCAGCGGCGTGGTAGATTACCTGCGGACCAAGGGAAAAACGCCTGTCATGACGCCGAAATACATGGCGAGCCTGGGGCTAACTTATAATGAAGGCCCGTTCTTCCTGAACGCCAGCCTGCATTTTACGGCCAAGCAGTATTCCACCTTCATGAACGATCAGGCGATGCCGTATTACTTCACCAATACCATCGCGTTGGGCTACCATTTCCCCAAGGTGTGGATTGCGCAGTCTCCCACGTTCCGCCTGAACTTCTCCAACGTAACGGGGCAGAACAAACTGGGGGGTGTGTATTCCTTCTCGAACAACGCCAAGTCTACCGTTGGTGTCTATGGGCATAAGATTGCGGCGGACTCGTCCCCTACTTACGCGCCGCTGCCGTCCTTCTCCATGATCGGAACGGTATCCACCTCGTTCTGAGCCAAAGGAGAAAAAATCTTCTGGCCTTTGTGTTTCCTGGGTGTTTAGGGTCAGGACTCATTCTTTGAGCCAGAAGATGAAGCTTGCTGCGATATGGATTGCGGACATGAAGGTATGAGCGCACCGGTCATATCGGGTCGCAACACGTCGCCAATCCTTCAGCTTTGCGAACATGTTTTCGATGAGGTGGCGTTTCTTATACAGATGCCAGTCGTAAGATGACATTGATTTCCTGTTCTTCTTCGGCGGAATACAGGCGGTGATGTTCTGGTCTGCGAGAGACTGTCTGATTTTATTGCTGTCGTATCCCAGATCACCGATGACTTCCTCTGTCTCATCCGGAAGGTCCGCCAGCAGAACATCAGCACCCTTGAAATCACTGACCTGTCCAGCAGTCAGATGAAGGCGGACAGGGCGTCCCTGTCCATCACATATGGCATGAAGCTTTGAGTTCAGGCCGCCTTTTGTCCGTCCGATATGGCGCGGAAAAGGCCCTTTTTAAGCAGGGAGGCCGCTGTCCGGTGTGCTTTGAGATGTGTTGCATCGATCATCAGGCGCTTTGAACGGCCAGCCTGCTCTGTCAGCGCGACGAAGATCCGGTCGAAGACACCCAGACGGCCCCACCGGATGAAGCGATTATACAAAGTCTTGTGCGGACCATACGCTTTCGGGGCATCCTTCCACTGAAGGCCGTTGCGGATCACATAAACGATCCCGCTCAGAACATGCCGGTCATCCACGCGTGACACTCCGTGCGCCAGAGGGAAAAACGGCTCAATCCGCTCCATCTGCCTCTCAGACAGCAAAAACACGTCACTCACAGCCTCGCCTTCATCGATAAGACTGTGAAACACGCAACACCGTTCAATTCAATGAATTAACAGGTCCTGAGCCTAGGTATATTGCGTGTATTAGAGAGATAATCTGTCATGGCCCTATCACAGGAATGATAAATGCGACGGGATGAAATTGCCGATCTGGCAGCGCTAGTGGCGGTGGCCGAAGAAGGAAGCTTCACGAAGGCCGCGCATCGTCTTGGCATTGCGCAATCGGGCCTCAGCCAGATCGTGCGGCGGACAGAGGATCGCCTGGGCATGGGCCTTCTGTCGCGCACCACCCGCAGTGTTTCGCCGACAGAGGCCGGAGAACGACTTCTGGCCACGCTTGACCCGATGCTGCGCGATCTGGATGCGGCGGTTGCCTCACTCGGAGATCTCCGGGATCGGCCATCGGGGAAGAGCCGCGTCACGACAGTTGAACATGCCGCGAAGACCATCCTCCTTCCGGCGGTCAAACAGTTGCTGCATGGCAACCCCGATATCCAGGTGGATATCACAATCGATTATGGATTGGCCGATGTCGTGGCAGACCATTTTGACGCTGGTATCCGTCTTGGTGGAGACCATGATCGCTGTACGGATTGGGCCCGATATTCCCATGGCGATCGTGGGAGCCCCCCGCATATTTCCGTGTACATTCTGCTCCGACGTCTCCGGCGCGCCTTGTGGATCATCGGCCGATCAACCTGCGTCTGCCGATCTCACGCACCATCAACGGCTGGAGACTGACGACGGGCGGCCGGGAAGTGCGCGTGAGGCTGGACGGACAGATGACGCTCAATACCATCGACTTGATCCGTGATGCGGCACTGAACCGGCATGGGCTGGCTTATCTGCCACGGGATATGGTGCAGGCAGATCTTGATGCTGGGCGTCTGTTCCAAATTCTGGGGAAGTTTCCCCCCGATCTACCGGGCTATCATCTCTATTATCCACACCGCTGGAACGCATCGGCGGCATTCAGGCTGTTCGTGGATGCCGTGCGCCATACCAGCTAAGGCATTTTAGCTGGTATAATGTCCGGTTTGTGGAGTGGAGCGCATCACAACACCTTCTAAGGCCGAAATGAAGGCGCAAAAAAGGTGATTTAGATTTTGATAAAGCGGACGTGGCCGTAGGGCAGTTGAGAATTCGTCTCTGCCGATCCCGGGGCGTTTCAAACCCAACCAGTCCAAAGGCCGAATTCATGAAGTTTTTAAGATGTGTGCTGATATCTCTTGCAAACAAAGATTCCTATGCAGTAACAGGTACCCTACCAATTCACTGACGAAAGAGAGGTCTGTGGTTTTAATCTTCAGGGATTACTCCTTCGCTTTTTACGCATGTGAGAGACAATGACTGAGTGGGTCAAATCCCAGTCATCCTGGTCACTGCTGTCGTCAAAAATTCAACGGCGAACAGGGCGTAGAGATTCCGAAGATCTGCTTCAATCCGCTTTTCTCAAGTTGCTGGAGCTCAAGCCCCATAATATCCGAAATGTAGATTCTTATCTTGTAAAGACGGCTCAGAATACGGCTTGTGATGAAAGCCGACGGGAACGCAATGGTCCTCTGTCATTCGTTGAAGACGGTGAAATAAAAGATTTTCCCTGTAATGGTCCAACACCCGTTGAAACGGTTATGTCTCGCCAGCGCCTGGGTATCTTAGAAGAAGCTATCAAGGACCTTGATCCTCGGACCCGGGAGATATTTCTTCTTCATCGATTTGAAAACCTCTCGTACGCTCAAATCGCAGAACGTTCAAGTTGTTCAATCAGCAATGTTGAGAAATATATCAGCAAGGCTTTGGCCTTCCTGACCAAAAGACTTCTGGATTAAGATTCTATGTCCTCGCTTCACGATACGGCAGCCGACTGGTTCGCACGTCTTCACGCTCCAGACTGTTCGGATCAGAACCGTCAGAATTTTACGAACTGGTATAATAAGAACACTGCGCATGCTCAGGCCTATGAGCTTGTCGCTACGATATGGCAGGTATCTGGAACTCTCAGGGTGTCTTCGGGACAATCAGCATCTGTCGCTACTCCCTCCAGTTTGAGCCGCAGGCAAATCTTTACTGGAGCTGTTACTCTGGCCTTCAGCTCTATTGCATTTGTTCCCCGTCCGGCGGAAGCAACAATACGTACGACCCGAACTGGACAACAGTTAAAATTTTCGGTTTCACCGGTACTAAGTGTTTTGCTCGATAGTGACAGTTCCATGGCTATCAGCGAGCAGAGCAACATGCTGGATCTGTTATACGGGCAGGCCGAAATTAGTTCCGGCCATTCTGGACATCGTAATACGGTAGCGATGGACCAGTGGAAGATTGGGTTATCTTCTGGAACATTCAATCTTTCAAAATCATTTCTGAAAAGCACAATAACAACGCTGAAAGGAGCTGCAGTTCTTGTGCATCCCTCGATGTCAGGCTGCCAGCCTCTCAGGGAGGGAGAGCGTGCGACAATTCTGGCAGATAATCGTCTGCTTATTGATCGCCCGCCTCTGGAAGATGTCTTAGCCTGGCGTAGCGGTCGGCTATCCTTTCGGAATACGCCTTTAAGTGAAGCCGCAGACGAAATGAACCGGTACGCACGGCGGAAACTGGAGATTTCTCCATCTGCTGCGAACCTGCGTATTTCCGGTTTCTATCATTTCGGACAGAACGAGACCTTTGCACGCCTGCTGGAAAATTTTCTTCCTGTTCGCGCGATATTTGGTCAGACAATCGAGATCGTTAAGCTTTAATGACAACAATCGTTTTCCACTGAGGGCACGCGCATCCCATTCGTCAACGAAGCAGACACTTATTGCGGCTTTATGCTTCGGAGACCCGCTCATGTTTTGCCTCAGATCGTCCTTCCGGCATGTCATGCTGGCCGCGACTTTTTTCGCTAGCCTTCCGGAACAGTCTTTTTCAGCCACTGTTCCTGCACTGGATCTTCATCTTGGTTCGCAATCACTTGCAACCTCTCTGGCTGAGCTTTCCCGGATCAGTCATCAGGATATTCTCTTCTCAGAAACCGCAACGGGCTCCCGAACAGCGCCTGCACTGAACGGAAAATATACGTTCGATGAGGCCTTACAACGCCTGACGCAGAATAGCGGATTGATTGTATCGCGCGATGCCAGTAGCGGCGCAATCACTGTTAAATCTGACGGATCTTTTCCCAGAAGAGTGCAACGTCCTGCGGTTGAAAAAGCCAGTCCCGTGAGGGAAGAAGCCATGGTTGTTTTGGGGACAGGACAGTCCAGACAGGTTCAGACTCTCTCCCGCACTGAACTTCATAAGGCGGCTCCAGGCACATCCCCTTTGGTCAAACTTTCAGAACTCCCCGGCGTGAATTTTCAATCGTCAGACCCCCTGGGTGCTTATGAATGGGCACAGCAGATTACCATTCGTGGCTTTTTTACCGACCAGCTTGGCTACACGCTGGACGGGATTCCGCTCGGGAATATGCAATATCGTAACAATAATGGTCTAGCCATTGGGCGTGCACTGGAGACAGAAAACAACGGGTCTGTAACTCTTGCTCAGGGAACAGGCGGGCTTGGAACAGCCTCAACCAGCAATCTCGGCGGCACAATCCAGTTTTCATCCATTGATCCAACAGATCATTACGGGTTGGATGTTTCTGGAACAGTTGGAAGCTCCAATACATGGCGTGGCTTTGTCCGCCTTAACAGCGGAATTCTACCGGGTGGCGGCAAATTCTATGCCAGTTATGATTATCAGTATGCGGATAAGTGGAAAGGATGGGGTCAGCAGAAGCAGCAGCAACTTAATTTTAAATATATCCAGCCTTTAGGCGACGCTGTAAAAGCAACAACGTATCTCGATTTTGATGACCGGCGAGAAGACGATTATCTGGACCTCTCAGCCAGTCTGATCAAGAAATTCGGTTATAATCATGACGATATCAGCAATAATTACAAGCTTGCGGAACAGATCGCCCGGGCTTATCAGGCGGGGGAAACGCTACCTTCTCCGTATACATCTCCGGACGACACGTATTACCGCGGTGGTGGCGTACGGCAGGATATGGTGGGGTATGAAAAGTTTGATTATCACCTGATCCCTCATCTGACCGGCTCTACAACAATTTACGGTCATTACGATCGCGGGCCAGGAACATGGTCTGATCCGTATGATCCAACGCCTGCTGATCTGGGTGGATCACCCCTTTCCGTTTCAACAACGGAATATCGCATGCAACGCGAAGGTGTGCTTACCGGCCTTGCGTATCAGCGTTGGCACCATAGAATCGAAGCTGGATTCTGGTTTGAAAACAATCTTTTCAGTCAGGCCGCAAAACTTTATCCACTTCAGGAAGGTGTAACGCCTTCAAATTTCCAGCGCTTCTACGAGAACCCATTTGCGGTGCAATGGCAGTACACGTTCCGCACGCATGTTTATCAGTTTCACCTTGAGGATAGCTGGTCAATTACGCCGAAACTGCGCATTAATGCCGGCTTCAAGTCGTTGGTTTCAAATAGTTCTGTAGCGACAGAGCAAAGCTCCAATCCTATCAATGCCTCGATTTCAGCGTCCAACGGGTTTCTTCCGCAGGTTGGTATTCTGTATCGTTTCAACGAGCATCAGGAAGTTTTCGCTGATTTCTCGCGGAATATGTCTGCCTTTACGGCATCTGCTTCAACGGGACCGTTTTCGACAACGCAGGCAGGTTTTGCCTATATTCATAACAAGCTGAAGCCGGAAACAACCAATACCGAAGAGCTTGGTTATCGTTTCCATAATGCCACCGTACAGGCCTCTCTGACAGGGTATTACGTTGATTTCGAAAACAGACTTCTGGCATCATCCCTGAGTTCGGTAATTGTTGGAAATCAGAACGTTCTGGAAAATGTCGGAAGCGTAACGTCCCGTGGTGTTGAAGCTGCAGCGACCTGGCGCTTTTTCCAGAACTGGTCTCTCTACGGTGCGTGGTCCTACAACGATGCGCATTATAACGATAATATCGTGAACTCAGACGGATCTGTTTTGCGCATTGCAGGCAAACAGGTTGTTGCCGCACCGCGTAATATCGGAAATTTCAAGCTGTCTTATGATGATGGGACGATCTGGGGCCAGTTTGGTGGTCAGTATATGAGCCGCCGTTTTTACACCTACCTGAACGATTCTCCTCTTCCGGGACGTGTTTTGTTCAATCTGTCTGCCGGATATCGTTTTCATCGTCCGGGAATTCTCAAAGGACTGGAAGCTCAGGTCAACGTCGTGAACCTGTTCGATAAGGGATATATTTCAAGCATTGGAACCACAGGTTTCAAGAACAGCGACCCGAGTGGAGCCTATCAGACTCTCCAGACGGGTGCGCCTCGTCAGGTGTTTTTTACTCTGAGCAAACATTTCTTCTGATCTGTTTCTGCACATCATTTGCGAAAGGACGCTCTCATGTCATCACTTTCACGTCGCGGTATTCTGAGCGCAGGCGGCACGCTTCTGTCCTCTACTTTCATCAAGGGTATTTCAGCACAAACTCCGTCTGCGACCACACAGGAACCGTTTTCATTCCTGTTCATAACAGACACTCATCTTCAGCCCGAGCTGGATGCCCTGAAAGGCTGCAAAATGGCATTTCGTGCGGCATCACAGGAAAAGGCGGATTTCGTTTTGCAGGGAGGAGACCATATTTATGATGCAATGGAAGTCACGCTTCCTCGCGCTCATAAGCTCCTTGATCTGTATGACATGACCGAACAGGAACTCGGTAAAAAAGTTTACCATACAGTCGGTAACCATGACTGTTTCGGCGTGTACGCCAAAAGTGGTGCTTCGACGCAAAATACTGAATTTGGTAAGAATTTTTTCCGGAAAGCGTTTGGAGAAACCTATTACGCTTTTGAGCATAAAGGCGTTCACTTCATCGTTCTGGATTCTGTAACCATCACGCCGGATCGTGACTACGAAGGGCGTTTCGATGCGCGACAGGTCAGCTGGTTGAAGTCCTATCTTCAGACGGTTCCTGCCGGGACACCTATCATTATCTCAACGCATATTCCCATGGTGACAGCTTTTTATACTTACGCTGATGAAAGCCCGTCACTTTTCAAACATCAGGCTCTCAGCACCGTTAATACGCGCGAGATTCTGGCGCTGCTGGCAGGGCATAATGTACTGGCCGTCTTTCAGGGGCATACTCATGTTCTTGAACAGGTCGAGCACAACGGTATTCAGTTCATTACAGGCGGGGCCGTCAGTGGAAACTGGTGGCATGGATTACATCTCGGCACGCCAGAGGGCTACATGATGGTGCATGTTGAAAATAATGTAGTTCGAACTGAATATAAAACTTATGGGTTTCATAGTATTTCATTAAATAATACTTATTAAAAAACATAAATAATAATATATAAATTCTTCTGGTTAGTCGGCGGGACCGACCACAGGGCGCGGCTCTGCCCACAACCGGAGGGTTCTGAAATCCTTTTGGTTTTGAGGCCCTCTCTGTGTTTCCATTTCTTCGGTTTTTATTGAAGGAATGGCGATATGAAACAGCCCGGTTTCTTTGATGTTGAAGAGCGGCTTGCCCGATTGAGCAGGCTTGGTGACCAGCTGGAGGCGTTTTCCCGGACTGTGGATTTTGAACTCTTCCCTTCTGATCTTGACAAGTCTCTGGTCTATTCAGACGGGCGCAAGGGCGGGAGGGCGTCCGCCGTTTGATCGGGTACTGATGTTCAAAATTCTGGTCATCCAGACGCTGAACAACTTGTCCGGCGAACGGACAGAATACCTCATAAACGACCAGCTTTCCTTTATGCGTTTCCTTGGTCTGGGGTTGTGGGACCGCCTGCCTGATGCCAAAGCGGTCTGGCTGTTTCGCGACCGTCTGACGGAGGCTGGTGTAAGTGACGTACTGTTCAATCGCTTTGATGCCACTCTGCGTAACGCAGGTTATTTACCGATGTCAGGTCGGATCCTGGACGCAACGCTGGTGGCGGCTCCAAAACAGCGCAAATACAAACGCTGAGAAGGCGGATCTCCGGGCGGACCGTATTCCTCAGGCTTGGAAGGACAAACCCGCAAAGCTATCCCACAAGGACTGCCATGCGTGCTTTACGCTGAAATTTACCAAGGCGAAACGGCAGGATGAGGGAACGATCCCATCAACAGAACTCGCCATCCCGTTCTTTGGCTATAAATCGCATATTTCTATCGTCCGGAAGTTCAGGTTGATCCAGAAATGGAAGGCCACAGATGCCGCTGCCAGCGATGGTGCAAGGTTGAGAGAAGGGCTGCTCGACCGCAGCAATACCGCGTCTGATATCTGGGCCGACACCGCCTATCGCTCAAAAGCCAATGAAGCCTTCATGGAAAAGCAGGGCTTTGTCTCTAGGGTTCATAGGAAAAAGCCGCATCTCAAGCTGATGCCCCGGCATATCCAGTGGTCCAATGCCGGGAAATCCGTCATCCGGTCCCGTGTCGAACATGTTTTTGCTGATCAGAAATTACAGACAGGACGGTTCGTCAGGATAGTGGACATCACCCGTGCCACCATGAGGGTCGGGCTGGCCAGCATCGTCTACGACATGCGCCGCTTTATCTTCCTGGAGCGGATCAGTGCGACTGCGTAGCAGCTCAGCGGGGGCAATATCTCCACACGGTTCAAAGCGCAGAGAAAAAGTTACCCTGACAACATCAATCAAAACGTCATAGCCCTGAAATCAGGAAACAGGGGTTCAAAAAAACGGCTCTTCGATCCCTCCAGGTCACTTGCATATGCCAGATCATCGCGACGATACTGACACCGGGTGATTTCAGCCCAAGCCACCATTCACTCCTTCTCTTTGCAAAGGCGGATGAATCACAAGCAACTGAAATCACTCAATTCATGTTCGGTCAAGCTCTCAGGGAAAGAGCCGCAGCCTTTCCCGCAGCATCGACAATGGCATGGATTGTGGTGGTCAGTCCGCCACGGGACCGTCCGATCGCCTGATCCGCGCCTTTTTTTACGGGCGCCCGCACTATGCTGGTGAGCACGGACAATCGTGCTGTCGATCATCATGTATTCGTTGTCATGGTCAGCAACCAGATGCCGGAAAATCCGTTCAATAACACCGCTTTCACACCAGCGATGCAGCCGCCGGTGCACGTTCTTCCAGTCCCCGAACCGGACAGGCAGGTCACGCCAGGGAATGCCTGCGCGGTAACGATACAGCACTACTTCGATAAACAGACGGTTATTCGCAGCCGTCCCGCCGACATGCCCTAACGTTTATTGATGAATTGTTTCGGGGTGAAAAATTTTCTTCCCATATTGGTGTACAGCCCGTGCAAGTGCCAAAAAATCGTGATTTTCGATTTTCGAAAAAATAACATCAATATAAATTTTATCCAGACTAGGGAGTGTTTTGATTTTGAAGCATTGATTTTGTGAGAGAGCATTTCTCGTGACAGTCGGGCAAGCAATAAAAGGACATTTTCTTGTCATACCTTCTTCAAACGAGGATTGAAGATTATCTGTGGAAACAAGCGAGTTGGGAAAAGATGATAACTCTTCACCTGAAAATCGTATAACACTTTGCCCGTCACCGTCGATTACATTTATAATATTCATATTCTGAACATCTTTTGGGGTATATGTGTTACTGAAATCTATAGCTGGACACTCTTTGTGAGCGTAAATTCCCAAACTCACTTCTGAGATATTCTTCAGAGACATGTTTTCAGATTTCTTGTTTTGCCGTCCCGTGCCTATGAATATGGTTGGTTTATCATGTCGCATACTATTCAGATTTGTATTGGCGATAAGATTAATTTTTACCTTAATGTTTTGTTGAACACTTTCTGAAATAGCTGGTGTGACAATATTCGTCAGAAACCATTCTGTAGCTATAATATCCAACTCAAGGGTGTCATTTGAGAGCTTATGTTCGAAGCTTCTTAGGGTCTCAATTTTTTTTTGTAGGAAGGTTCCATAACTAACGCCTTGTTCTGTCAGTGTTAATTTTCCATCCACTTTTTTTATTAATTTTAGATTCAAATGATTTTCAAGTGCAGTAATGGCTCTTGAAACAGTTGATGGATACAAATTAAGTTTTTTTGCTGTATTTGTTAAATTGTTATTTTTTAAAAATTCAACAAATATTTCACGTTCGCTTAGAATTATTCTATTTTTCTTTTTAAACATTAGTGTGCATTCGCCTCATATTACTCTAGCCTGTCGAAGATTTTCGGCGGTTACATAGCACTTTTTTTTGATAGGTAAAAATACACGTGGTGCATGTTTTTTTGCAAATCGGTTTGCGAATAACCATTGTTATCAATAATTTAAGCTTATGTTAAGAAAATCTTCTCGGATTGAAAGATCCTTACGCAGGTTGCGTCAGCAAAAAGGCAAAAAAGGCATAGAATGCTTGATATTCTTTCCCGTTCTGCGGAAGCCAAGCCTCCTTCATTACCGGAAGGGAAAGATAGGAGTAGCTTGGCTTCGCATTCTGTTACGGTATCTCAGGTTTCTTCGCCGTATCCACCAGTTACCGCAGTTCCGACCCAGACTGATGCATCCGGCATTCTGTTTGATTTTAATAATGGTTGCCGTGTTAAACTGCCTTCTCGCGAAGGTGTTACATGGCGCGTGCGACTGCGCGATCTCGACACAGGTAATGTCCTGTTTGAACATGGTGGCCTGACTGATGCCTTTGTAACCTCCAGCAAACGCTGGTTCGTGCGGTTTGGTATCGAGGTCTGGCAAGATACCCAAGCCTCGGAGACTGTACCGGTTTTCTCTCATCAGTATGGTGCGCGCGCAAAAGACGTCCTCATTCAGTTTCCAATTGGCACATTAGGGGACACGCTGGCTTGGATGCCCTATGCGGCCCGCTTTGCAGACGAGCATGGTGCACGTGTTACCTGCGCGCTTTCAAAATTGATTAGGCCGCTGTTCGAGGCGGCCTATCCGCATATCCGCTTCGTCACACACGAAGAGGTAGTAGAGCAAAAAATGGCGCAGACATTTTATGCCACCTATAGCCTCGGCCTGTTTTTTGAGGATGCCGCCTGTGATTGGCAACCCACTGACTTCCGTTTTGTCGGTCTGCACAAAACCGCGGCCTACATTCTGGGTGTCAACCCGGCGGAAGAGCCTGCCAAAATCAGCGTTCCGGACGAAGGGCGACCGATTGCCGAGCCATATGTTTGCATTGCCGTGCAGGCGTCGTCTCAGTGCAAATACTGGAACAATCCCACCGGCTGGTCCGAGGTCATTACTTGGCTGAAGCAGCAGGGCTACCGGGTGGTGTGCATTGATCAGAAATCTGTGCATGGATCAGGCATTGTCTGGAATCATATTCCCCATGGCGTGGAAGATCAGACCGGAGACCGCCCGCTGACAGAGCGGGCACGCTGGCTGAAGCACGCCGCCTTCTTCATCGGCAACAGTTCCGGGCTTGCCTGGCTGGCATGGTCTGCCGGAATTCCTGTTGTCATGATTTCGGGTTTTACGCACCCGACAAACGAATTCGCAACGCCTTATCGCATCATCAATTGGCATACCTGCAATTCCTGCTGGAATGATCCGAAAGAGCGTTTCGATCACCACGATTTTCTGTGGTGTCCACGGCACGCGAATACGCCGCGTCAATTCGAATGCACACGGCTTATCACCGCGTCTCAGGTGATCGATAAACTTAAAAACATCAGTTTTTACAACGAAAAAGTTTAGGATATGATTATGTCAACAACTGTAAGTGGCCCAATCGCGGTCAATTCAGGCGTGACTTCCACAGGTCTGAATGTGACTGGTACAGATGACATCTGGGTCAATAGTGGGGGCACGTTTGCCGATTCAACAGCTGGAACAATAGGAACGCTTTTTGTTCTTTCTTCCGGTTATGTCAGTAACGTCCTCGTTACGTCTGCTAATTTTTCTGAAGAAGTGGGTGGCACCCTTTCATCTGTGACTGTTGGTGGTTTCGGCAACGGACAGATTAATGGCGCTGCTTACACTCTTATTGAGTCAGCAGTCTCTGGTGGTGGTGCGCTCGCCATTAACTCAGGCGCGACCGTCAGTGGGCTTTATGCCCAAGCGGGTTCGGTCAATGTGAGCGGTGGCGCGACTGTCAGTAACCTTGTTGTTAGCCATGTTCTCGGCGGATCGAAGGTCTTCCCCATGGCTCAGGTTCTTTCTGGAGCTGTGGTCAAGGATGTTTCCGTGACGGGTTGGGGGCAGGCAACTGTGTCAAGCGGTGCCTCGGTCAGCAATGTAACGCTTACAAATCTCAACGGAACGGTGCCGGGATTCATTGCGGCGTCAGGCGCAACAATTTCTGGCGCTACGGTCAATAGCGGAACGGTTCTGAGTGCGAACTCTGGTGTGACATTTTCAGGACTGATTACTGACAGTGGCATGGTTTCAGGGGGTACGCTTGCATCCGGTGCGGAGCTACAGGCAGTTTCGGGTTCTGCAAGTGATATTGTCATTGGAAGTGGTGCCACCGCGTTTGTTGCTGAGGGCGATTTAAATAACACGACTGTACTTGCAGGGGCGACACTCACGGGTGGGGTTGCCGGTGGTTATAGCGGCAATACAGTTGTCTCATCTGGTGGGACTGTTATCACGGGCGAAGTGCGTGGTCCGATGGTGCTGTCCAACGGTGCGTCCGCCTCAGAACTCTGGATGGTTTCTGGTGGCACGTTGTCTGCCAACAGTGTTGTGCTGTCTGGCATAACGCACGCTCAGGCAGGCACGATCATTAACGGTGTTGTGAACTCTGGTTCTACCGTTCAGGTTACCGGGACTGGTGTGACCAGTGGTCTGACCGTTAACAGCGGCGGCCAGGAAACAGTTTCTGACCAAGGTGTTGCTGCGGGCACTACGTTGAACTCGGGTGCAACGATAAGCGCGAATGGCGGCACGATTGCCGGATCGACAATGATCCAAGCTGGTGCAACTGTTACTGGCACATCCGCAACTCAAATCTACGGCACCATGACGGATGCCGGTACCCTTATCAATGGTACTGTTGCAACTTCCAGTAGCGGTGCCTGGGCAGACGCTGGCCACCTGAATGTGGTGTCCTCTGGTGTCGTCTCAGGCGTTGTTACCGTTACTACTGCAGCTGTGCTCAACGTTTACGACAAGGGTAACGTTGCTTCTGCTATAGTAAGTAATGGGAATTATAATGCTAACAATAGTGCCCATGTCAGTTCGCTTGCCCTTGATGGTACGCTGGCTCTGGGAAATCTATCGGACAATTCTGTCGCCGATAATGTCACGGTAAATGACGCAGCTAGTCTGAATGTGAGTGGAAGCTCGCATGTTAGTGCGCTCTCGGTTGGCAATCATGGCTGGGCTAAAATTCAAGATGGCGCCAGTGCTGATACAGTAAACGTGACCAGTAACGGAGGCATTGAATTGTCTTCAAGTGCTCACGTTGGTATTTTGAGCGCTGCAGGTCTCGGTGCTACTACCATCCTGGGTGGAAATTCTGTTGTTGGCAGCGCAGCCATTAGCAGCAATGGTTCTGTGGTGCTTAGCGGGCAGAGTACTTTGTCTGGCGCTACGCTCGGCTCTGCCGGTTATTTGTCTCTAGTTGATCAGGGTGTCGCTAGTTCTGTGACCATCGAAAGTGGGGGCGGGATTTATGCAAGTGCTGGCACCCTTGCGGGCATCACCACGGTGTCCAGTGGTGGCTGGATATCTGCGGCTTCCAATTTCAGCCTGACCGGCACCCTTAACGATAGCGGTCTGGTCTCTGGTGGTACGCTGACGTCTGGCTCGACCCTAAATGTTATCAGTGGTGGCGTTGCTGACGTTGTCACGGTTGCGGCAGCGACAACGGTCTCTGTTGATGCCGCAACTGTTAGCGGCACAACTGTTCTGGCTGGTGGTCAGCTTAAGGGAACCGCCAGCGGTGTTTATGCTGGAACTACAGTTGCTTCCAGCGGAGCCTCTGTTACCGGGGGCGTGGTTAATAGCGGCCAGATGATTGCATCCAGCGGTGCAACCGTAAACGGTACGGTTGTCAGCGCCGCCGGCACGCTTGTTGCCTCCGGTGTTGTGTTGACCGGTGTCTATAATAGCGGTGGCGTGATTTCTGGCGGGATTATCTCCGGGTCCGACCTGCGTACGGTCGATGGCGGTGTGACGAGCAACGTCGAGGTTGATAGTGGCGCGACGCTTTACGCCAACACAGGCAGTAGCTTTGCCGTGAACACCACGGTCAACAGTGCTGGCACACTTGATCTTGGCAGGCAATCGACAGCAGGCGGTACAACAACCATCAATTCCGGTGGCAAGCTGAATGCGCAACAGACGTCCATTCTGTCGGGCACGATTAACGACTCTGGTAGCATTATTCAGGGTACGGTGGCTTCTGGAGCTACAGTAAACGTTGCCAGCGGTGCTCAGACATCCAGCACCATTGTTGGGTCTAGCGGCACCATTGTTGTGTCCTCTGGCGCAGTTGCATCCACTACCACCCTTCAGTCTGGCGGTATTGTTTCCGTTCTCAACAGTGGCAGCCTTGTTGGTACAACCCAAATCAATAGCGGTGCTACAGTTTCTGCTGCCACCGGTGGCCTGCTTTCTGGGACTGTAAATGATGCCGGGACGCTGAGCGGCGGCACAGTGACGTCCGCTGCAACGGTGAACGTCACCAATGGCGGTGTGGCCTCTTCAGTTCTGGTCGGGTCCAGCGGAACGCTGGATGTTCTAAATGGCGGTAAGACGACCAGTGTTACGCTTTCTGGCGGCAACATGTTTGTTGCCAGCGGTGGCAGCGCCATGGCAACGACCCAGTCTGCCGGCTGGATGGAAATCCTTTCCGGCGGTGTGGCTTCTGGCGGCAGCGTTGCCAATGGTCAGATGACGGTTTCTGCTGGCGCCTCTGCTTATAATGTTGCGGTGAAACCCGCTGGTTATCTTTATGATAATGGTGGGGTTGTCTCCGGCATCACGGTTGCAACTAGCGCCACGCTGGGTCTGGATTCTGGTGCGCAGGGTTATGACGTCACCATGACGCCTAATGGTGGTGTGAATGTCGGCGGTAGTGGCACCATTCTGCACAATTTGCACCAGAATGGTGGCTTTACCTCTGTATATTCTGGCGGTGAAACGCTGTCTGGTACGGTGACTGATGGCTGGCAGGCCATTGGGAGTGGTGGTACGGCCTCTGCTGTTATAGCGCAGGGTGGTGGTATTCTTGTCTACTCTGGCGGTTCCGGTAACGCGTTGAATATTGGTTCTGCAGGTTACGATGTTGTTTATGTGGATGGTGTCACGACCGCGACGGTTGTGAAATCCGCTGGTGTCGAACATGTCGAAGGTGGTGTTGCTTCCAACACGATGCTGACCAGCGGTGCCAACCAGTACGTCACCAATGGTGGTAAAACCGTTGATGTCACCGTGCAGGATGGCGCGCATCAGGTAGTCGGGACGGTTTCTGCTAAATACTGGCCGAATGATACTCCCTGGAGCACATCTGGTTCGACCTTTGCTGGGAGTGGTGCCGTTGCAACCTCCACAACGGTTGCGTCTGGGGGTGTTCTGGATGTGACTAGTGGCGGCACGGTGGTGAGTGCTGCGGTGTCTGGCGTTGAGAACGTGATGTCTGGCGGTGTGGACAGCGGATCTGTCATTGCCCTTGGTGCTGTCCAGAACGTGTATGCTGGCGGCTATGCACCGAATGGTGTTGTGAGCGGCACGGAGAACGTGTGGGGTACCGACAGCGGTTCGACGGTGACCAGCACAGGCATCCTGAATGTAAACTCCGGCGGCGTTGCCAACGATGAGACGGTTTATGGGCTTGAACACGTCTATTCCGGAGGTGCGACGAGTGGCGTCCTGGTGACCTCTCATGGTGCGATCGGAGTTTCTGGTGGTGTTGCCTCCAACATTACGGTGACTGGTTCCGGCACGACGGGAGCTGTTCTGTCCGGTGGCGTGGTTAACGGGCTGACGCTCACAAACAGCGGGCAGTTTGTCGCGATACAGGGTGGCACGGTTAGCGGCGGGAATGTGACGGGCCCGAATGGCTACCTGTTTGCGTCTTCCGGCGGCACAGTGACCGGAGTGACGGTTGCTAGCGGCGGTCAACTCAATGTGAATTCCGGTTCCGTTGTGGCGTCCAACACCGTTGGCAATGGTGGTCAGTACTTCCTGCTAGCAGGCATGCTGGATAGTTCCACAACGAACACCTTTATGTCTGGCGCAGACATAAAGATCACGTCTGACGGGAATGGCAATTATGCCCAAGTGCAGAACTTTGCTGTGGACAGCGGTGTTGCTCTGCGCATTCAGGACGGCGCAAGCGGCTCAAACGTGACAGTCAGCAATGGCGGCACGGAACGTGTGTTTGGTGGCGGCACAACGTCTACTGGCATCGTTCTGTCTGGCGGTAACCTTGTTATCTCCAATGGCGGCAGCGGCGTGAATACGACTGTCAACGGCGGCACGGAAACCGTTTCTGCGGGTGGTCAGATCACCAGCGGTGTGGTGCAAAATGGCGGCACGGTTGCGGTCAGTGGAGGCACCGCCACGAGCCTGACGGTGGGCACCACCGGGAACCTTGCTGTATATTCCGGTGGTGTGGCGTCTGCTCCTATCGTTGCCAGCCAGGGTAGCGCGGTTGTTTACAGCGGTGGTCACTCTCTGAATGCCGTCGTTCAGACGGGCGGCACGGAAACAGTTCTATCGGGTGGTCAGGCGTCAGGCACGCTGGTCAATGGTGCGCTGGTTGTCAGCGGTGGTGCTCAGATGAGCAGTACGGTGGTTCTCAGCGGCGGTAACGAATACGTCCAGTCCGGCGCGATTGTCAGCGGCACGCAATTGCAGGCGAGCGGTCAGGAAGTTGTCAATTCCGGTGGTCAGGCGATCGGGACGGTTGTATCCGGTTTCGGTGCGCATATTTGGATGAACGACGGCGGCGTGACCAGCGGCGCGATTGTCAGCGACGGTGGCACACAGGGCGTTGGTGCTGGCACGGCCTTTGGCACGATTGTCAATTCCGGCGGGGGGCTGACAGTTGTCTCGAATCAGGTGACCGGGTCTGCTGTTTCTGCCGTGATTAACAATGGTGGGTCTGTGACGATCTTCGGCGGCGGTGTTGTCCGCGGCACGACAGTCAATAGTGGCGGGAGCCTGACGGTTTCTCAGACAGCAACTGTGGCTGATACGACGGTCAACACGGGTGGGTCTGCGACGGTTCTGGCCAATGCGGGGATTGGTGATCTGACGGTGAATGCCGGCGGGTCTGCAACGATCTCCAGTGGTGGCACGCTATCTGGCACGCTGACGCTGAGCAATGGCGGGCACGCAACCATCACTAACACGGCTGGCGGCACGGTTGTGATGGATGGCAGCACCAACACGGGTCTGGTGATTACCGGGCTTGAAAATGGAGGCACGCTGAACACGGTCATCAGCGGGTTTGACGGTCAGGCAGCGGGAAATTCCGACGGGATCGAGATTGCCGGCGTTGCGGCCTCCGATCTGGATCCGAATGGGGTGACCTATCCGAATGACAATCAGGTCCAGCTGACGCTGACCAACGGCAAGACCATCACGCTGAATATCACGGGCGTGAAAAGCTATGGCTTCACGCTGGTTGGCGGCGCTGATGGGAATGTCATCTTCGAGGTGTGCTTCTTGGCAGGCTCTATGATCCGGACAGGGTCTGGTGATGTGGCAGTAGAAGCCCTGCGGATTGGCGATACCGTCACGACGTGGAACTGGAAGGTTCAGGCTGCTGCTGAACGCCAGATTATCTGGACAGGCCGCAAGCATATGATCGTTAAAGTTGGTCTGGCAGATGATGAAGCAGGTTATCCGGTCCGCATTCTCAAAGATGCGATTGCCGATGGTGTGCCCAGTCAGGACCTTCTGGTCACTCCTGAACATTGCCTGTTCTTTGACGATAAGTTTGTGCCGGTACGGATGCTGGTCAACGGCCAGAGTATTTTTTACGATCGTTCCATTACGGCTTACGACTATTTCCACATTGAGACGGAAGAGCATACTGTCATCTGGGCGAATGACACGCTGACAGAAAGTTATCTGGATACGGGCAATCGCTCGACTTTCCGGCAGGATGGTAGCGTGGTGCGTCTGGTGCCTACCACTCCAGAAAAGACATGGGGTAATGATGGTGCGGCGACCCTGAGTGTTGAGCGTGGGAGTGTTGAACCTCTCTTTCATATGCTGGCACAGCGTGCTGTCTCTCACGGTCTTACCTCTCATACTGAAGGTCTGGAATTGACACAGCATTCTGATATTCATCTGGTCATAAAGCAGAGCCAGACAATCCGTCCTGTTCGTCACATGGACGACAAGATGGTGTTCATGATCCCGGCGGATGTACAGAGCGTGCAGATTGCAAGTCGCACGAGCCGCCCAAGTGAAACGATTGGTCCGTTTGTGGACGATCGTCGCCATCTTGGCGTACTGGTTGGGCAGATAACGCTGTTTGACGGTAAGGACCATCATGCTGTGACAGCGCATCTCGATCAGGAAAGCCTGGCGGGGTGGGAGGTGCAGGAAATCGTACCTTGCCGCTGGACGAATGGCAATGCGACCTTGCCTCTCCCGGTTGTGTCGAGCCGGGGGCTACGGATGCTGACCCTTCAGGTCATTGCCGCCGGTCCTTATGTCGTCCAAAAGAGCGCACAAAAAACCAGTGATCTTAAAACTGCCATTTAATTTCTAGATACGTAAGAAGCTCCTCTCTTTAAAAAGAGAGGAGCTTTTTCATCGGTAGAAAGCAAAATGCCACCAGACACTCTATTGTGTTTAGGTGTGAGGCGCTGGAATAGATGAGGACTATTCTTGATTTTGACCTGATTTTTTCTGCGTGATGAAGGTGGAAATTTACTGAGAAGATATCAGAAGATTAGCGGACCTTTCTCAGTATTTACCGAAGACTCTTTCTCCCAGAGAAAATTGATATGCAGCAATATTGGGAACAGTGCACGAAACAATGAAAAATATCCGTTACAAAATGGAAAAGATATGACTGATCCAGTCCACGTAATTTCTCTGGAGCGTACCCCGCAACGTTACGCTGCTTTCTGTCATTTCAACTCGCATTTGCCGCACGTTCGTGTCTCTGCTTGTGAAGGAGCTCTGCTCAACCGGGATCATTGCTGTGAAATGGGCATATGCAGCCCTGATCTGGACTATTCTTCAGGTGCTTTGGGAAGCGCGGTGTCTCATATGAGGCTCTGGCAGGACGCCATCCAATCTCAGATGGTGCGTCATATTGCTGAAGATGATGCGATCATCCGTCCTGATTTCCATGAAATCTTTCATGAAGCTGTAAAAACAGCTCCTGAATGGGACATTTTTCTGTGGTCTTATAATGATGACTGGCCTGTGGGGCTGGTATCGACTTTTGGGCATGTTGCTTCCTTGAAAGGAAAAGACATTTCGCCTGACTTTATCGTCAGGAATTATAGAATATTTCAGGAAGATCGAAGAAAACCATCACTTTTGCAGCTTTCATCTGCGGCTGGGATCGGGTTTTATTCGATCTCCCCTCAGGGTGCGAAAAAACTGATCGACGCCTGCTTCCCGTTGCAGGGGCTGCATGCGCGGTACGCGGGTGATACGGATATGAGATGGCAGAACAGAGCGCTGGATGTCGAGATGTCCCGTCATTATCAGACTCTGAACGCGTATGTCAGTTATCCGCCGATGGCGGTAATGATTAACGATAGTGCCAATTCAACGCTTTGTGGTCAGGGACAGATGTCGACTGTGAACGAGGCGAGCTGATTCTTATATGTCAGAAATAGATTTTTCGGCTGTTTCCATTCTGTGTGTTGGCGATGTGATGCTGGACCGTTTTTTATACGGCAGCATGGAGCGCATTTCGCCGGAAGCGCCGGTGCCGGTTCTGTTGCTGGACAAGCGGCGGGAAATGGCTGGCGGGGCCGGGAACGTGGCCAGCAACGTAACGGCATTGGGTGGCCGGGTCATTCTGGTGGGGCTGGTGGGGAATGATGAGGCTGGAGGGCTGTTAAGGAGCGCTCTGGCAGCACGCCCGAATGTGGTGGATGCCACCGTGAGCACGACCAGCAGGCCCACAATCTGCAAAACCCGGTTCATAGCCGCCCATCAGCAGGTGGTGCGGACGGACGAGGAAAGCCGTCTGCCTTTGCAGGCGAGCGAAGCCGCGGATTTATGCGCGGCTCTTGAAGCACGTATTGAAGGCGTGCAGGCCGTTGTGGTGTCTGATTACGGCAAAGGGGTTTGCAGCCCGCAGGTGCTGGAAACCGTGTTCCGTGCCGCAAAGGCCCGGAATATCCCGGTGTTTGTGGACCCAAAATCACCAGATTATCGCCTCTATTGCGGGGCCACCTGTATTACCCCTAATGCCCGTGAACTGGCCGAGGCTTCAGGTCTGCCGGTGGAAACCGAGGCGATGGTGGACGCTGCAGCCCGCAAGGTGATGGCGGATGCGGAGGCCGACGCCATTCTGGCCACGCGTTCTGAAAAAGGCATGATGCTGGTGCAGCGGAATGGCGCGGTTGTCTCCATTCCTACCCGCGCGCGGGAAGTGTTTGATGTCTCCGGCGCTGGGGATACGGTGATTGCCACCATGGCGTTGGCGGTTGGCTCCGGCCTCTCGTTCGAGCAGGCCATGCGGGTGGCCAATGCCGCTGCTGGGGTTGTGGTGGGCAAACTGGGCACCGCCACGGCGGATATTCAGGAAGTGCTGCATGAACTGGATGAACAGTCCGGCCCTGATGAAGCCCCTCATCTGTTGCCGCGGGCAGCGGCGCGGGCACAGGTTCAGCGTTGGCAGGCACGAGGGTTGAAGGTGGGGTTCACCAATGGCTGCTTTGATATTCTGCACCCCGGCCATGTCAGCCTGCTGGCAGAAGCCCGTGCCGCGTGTGACAGACTGGTGGTGGCTTTGAACACGGATGCCAGCATCAGCCGCCTGAAAGGGCCGGAACGCCCGGTCAACACGCTGGATTCCCGTGCGCGGGTGATGGCTGCCGTACGGTATGTGGACGCAGTCGTGGCGTTTGAGGACGATACGCCTCTGGAAACCATCAAGGCGCTGATGCCGGATGTGTTGATCAAAGGGGCGGACTACAAACCGGAAGATGTGGTGGGGGCCGATGTGGTTACCGCCGCCGGAGGCAGGCTGGTGCTGGCGGATCTGGCGCAGGGCCATTCCACAACATCCACCATTGGCCGGATTCGCGGTGCGTGATGCCGCAGGGTCTTCAAAGAGCGCCCCTCGGTTCGTCAGTTGCTTCTGGGCAGGGGACTGCTTTGCAGACGGTGCGGGACCGTTTTCAGCGCTGGCTGTTTGAGCAGGCTTTGCCGTTCTGGGCCACAACCGGCTGTGATGGAACGCCGAGCCACCCGGCCATGCGGGGAGCACAGGAAAGCCTGACCCTGGCCGGTGTGCCTGCGTTACCCCCTTTCAAGCGGGTGCGCGTGCAGGCCCGGCAGCTTTTTGTGTTTTCATGGGCCAGTTTGCGCGGCTGGAAACAGGCGGAAGCATGCGCAGCAGGGATTTTCGACTTTCTGCTGAAAGCACGCACCCCGGATGGAGGATGGGTGTGTCGCCTGACACCGGAGGGAAGCGTTCTGGATGCCACAGCGGATCTGTATGATCTTGCTTTCGTGGTGTTTGCTCTGGCGTGGCACGGCAGGCTGGACAAGAGCGGTCATGCCGTGGCGTTGGCACGGGAGACCCTGTGCTGGATTCGGGCCCATATGGGCGCGCCTACTGGTGGCTTTTTCAATACGCTGCCGCAAAAGGACGCTCCTCGTCAGCAGAACCCCCATATGCATCTGCTGGAGGCCGTTCTGGCCTTGTATGAGACCACCCGGGACACGGCAGATCTGGCAATGGCGCATGATCTGTATGCGTTGTTCAGCACGCGTTTTCAGGATGCTGAAACAGGCATATTGGGGGAGTTTTTTACGGAGCACTGGCAACCTGCTCCCGGAGAAGCCGGAAACTGGGTGGAGCCTGGCCACCATTTTGAATGGGTATGGCTGCTGCATGAATACACACGGTTGAGCGGGGTGCAGACAGCGCACCAAAGTCAGCGCCTCTACACGTTTGCGCTGCAGCATGGGGTGAATGTTCACACCGCTTTTGCGTATGACGGCATAGGACGGGATGGGACAGTCCTGAAAGCCTCGTCCCGTTTGTGGGTGCAGGGGGAGGCTCTGCGTGGCGTGTTGACCGTCAACCCGCAGGACACCGCAGATCATTTGGCCGCCCGGATGGCGGACACTCTGCTGACCCGCTATTTCACCGGCTGCCCGGAGGGTACGTGGCTGGACCAGTTGGATGCAGCAGGCCAGCCAGCCGTAACGGCCATTCCAACCAGTTCACTCTACCATATCGTCACCGCGTTTGATGCACTTGATCAGGTGGGCCTCTCGCTTGTGAAGAGTATGAAAAAATCCCGGCCTTGATGTGCGAGAAATCTTTTTTGTTTCTGAGGAGGCTTCCGTAATTCATACAGGTTCTTAACGCGATGTAGGCCATCTTCCGGCGATGGTCTAACATGTCAGGCGCTCGCGGAACAGTCAGATTGTTTGGGCATCGGGTGGCCCAGACCAAAGAAACGCATGAACGACAGGGGGGGGGGCGAAGATCGCTCCGTCACGTCCTGTTTCAGGCAGGAGTGGCAGCAGCCTGCCATAATCTAGTTCTGAAAGCTGTTGCCAGGCGCATGAAGGAACGAGGTAAGCCACATAAACTGGTGATCATCGCTATCGCACTGCGTCTCGTCTCAATCGCCAACGCTGTCCTCAAAACCGGCCTGCCGTGGCGCATGAGCCCCACCATTTTAAACACAGTTGGTAAGGGAAAGACGGTGGCTACCGTGTCAGTTTCTTTTGGAAATGCTCATGGATGTTGCCCGTCCGATGGAAAGGGCTATCGGACAGACATGCTGTCCAGCATTAAAAAAGGTCAGCCGACCAGACTGAAAGGTGAATGGTGTATCTCATTTTTTTCTAACGACCTTATCTTCATCTCAGCCATATTCCTGTAATGAATGCGCTGAAGATCCGGAACAAGAGAACCTCCTGTTGCCCAGATAACATGTGTG
Organism: Drosophila nebulosa; assembly: GCA_024703675.1. NCBI lineage: Eukaryota > Metazoa > Arthropoda > Insecta > Diptera > Drosophilidae > Drosophila > Drosophila nebulosa. Next base: position 399,329 of record JANFPS010000021.1, on the reverse strand, counting down.
GCGTGGTCTGGAACGATCTGATGTCTCTTCAGATATTCCTGCCCTGCTTCGGTTTCATTAAGCCACATTGGCCCGCGCAGTCCGGCCGCTGCAGATGGCTCCAGTAAAAATCCCAGATATTTTTCTACAAGAGCCATATTTTCGTATAATTCATCATCGGAAACCGTAAATACGCCTGCCAGCATTTCCTGAATGTGACGTGCGACCAATAACGATGCCTGTCCGACGGCAAGTCCGTCGGCTTCCGTTTTGTTATCCAGTCCGATTTCCGCAACGGAAACCGGTTCCGTTTGGCCAGAACACAACTGTAGCAGCATGGAAGGTGACGCGACAGGTTCGGCAAAAAAGCAGTGTACGTCTGGGCCAAAAATCGCTTTCAACCCGACCGTAATGCCGCCAGGTGCACCGCCTACCCCGCACGGTAGATAAACCAGCAACGGCGTCTGGCTATCCACCTTGCGACCGCCCGCATGCAATTGCATTTTCAGTTCAAGCGCTGCGGTTGCATAGCCGTAAAACAAAAGGGCAGATGCTTCATCGTCAACAAAGTAGTCGGAATCTTTCATGAGCGAACGCGCCGTCGCAACCGCGACGGAATAGTCCCCTTGATGTTCAACGACAGCCACGCCCCGCGCCAGAAGGCGATCTTTCTTCCATTGCTTGGCATCGGCAGACATATGGACTTCCGATCTGAACCCAAGGGCAGCCGACAGGGTGCCGATTGCAAGGCCCAGATTACCAGTGCTGCCTACGAGGATCTTATGTGCGGAAAAGAGTTCCCTGGCGGCCTCTCCTGCCAGACAACGCCTGTCAGAGGCAGGATTAATGATACCATGGTCAAGCGCGAGTTTTTCGGCATAGGCGAGAACCTCGTGAAATCCACCCCGTGCCTTGATCGAACCTGCGACAGGAAGCAGGTCATCACGCTTGATGAACCACGCACCCGGTGCGGTTACAGGAGAACATGCGGCCAGTTTCCCCGCATCGGTCAAGGGAGACTCAATTCGACCATCTGTTGGCCCCAACTCGTTGAAGAGTGCTGCCAAAAGGGGTTCGCACCGCTTGAAGCGCGCGCCTGCATCAGCAATTTCTGCTAATATAGACCGATCGGGACGGCAGTCGGGAGACAGCCGCTCATTAAGCCAGAGACAACGTTTTTTCGTGCGCAAGCAATCTATAATATGGCTATAATCTTTGCTATTCGTCATTTCACGCGGCCTGAATGATGCTGTTCTGGTGGCGATGTGTAGCGCGTCGTGGCATCACGTAAAAACGATATATTCTAATTTATGCATTAGTGGAGCTAATGGATATGCCTCTGCCCTCAACATCAGTTCTGGGAGCGCTTCGCAGCTTTCATGTCGTTGCAACGAAGCTATCCTTTACGAAGGCAGCCGCCGATCTGTGCGTAACCCAGGGAGCAGTCAGTCAACAGATTAGGCTGCTTGAACAGCATCTTGGACTCAAATTGTTCATACGCTCCGCGCGCGCCCTTACATTAACAGAAAAAGGAGAGGCACTGCACAAAGTCATGACACGTGTGTTCTCGGATACCGAGGCTATTCTTGAAGAACTACAGACACCCGATGCGCCTCTGCAGATAAGTTGCTCGCCTTCGTTTGCCCTGCATTGGCTGACGCCCCGTCTTGCTGATTTTAACGCACAGCATCCCCATGTGCCGGTTCGACTTGTTGCGGAGTTTCAGGATCTGGATTGCGAGGAACTTGCACGAGGCCGTATTGATATCGCCATTCGTTATGACCCAAAAAAATACAATGATGTGGCGGCGGAAGACCTGCTTGATGAGTTTATTATTCCTGTATCGACACCATCATTTGCAGAAAAAGCACAACCACTGGAAATAAGAAATGTCCACCTTCTGCACGATAACGAGCCGTGGACAGGTGCCCCTGAATATTGTGAATGGAATGACTGGATAAAAGAAAATACGGACGATTACAAATGCACGATTGGCGGATCGCAGTTTAACCTGTCCAGTCTCGCGCTGGGATCTGCCCTGAAAAATCAGGGTATGGCGATGGGTAGAATGGCCTTGGTGTATGACGATATTCTTTCTGGAAGACTTGTTTTCCCATTTGGGAAGGCGATACCTGCAAGAGCGCGTTATGTCCTTATCTGCCGTGACGCTGCAGACAGGAGAGTAAATGTTTTCACGAATTGGCTAAGAACTGAATGTGCCTATTTTCGGCGACAGCGAGACAGCATGTTGAAATCCATGCCAACAGAGGCTCGTTCATTGAAAAACAGATGATTGCCCGTCCGGCAGGGATACTGCGCGCGTAAGGCGATATCAAAAAAAGCACCTGTACTGCGGAAGAAAACTACCCACGTTGAGGCCTCCAAAAAAGTAGTTATCAAACAAATAAGTGACATAAGGTAATCCGAGTGACCCGCTCTTGTGATGTCTGGTTTCCCGGGCACGAAGGTATTTCAGGAAAGCTCAATGAACTTCTGTAATGCTGGCGAGATCTGCTCTCTGTTCCACAATAGAAACAGGGTTGATTCTGCGTCAGGTTCATTCAGGGGGAGGGCGATCAGACCGGCGGGCAGAAGTGCTGCCACACTCTCGGCAACGATCGACAGGCCAAAACCTGCGTGAACCATTCCGAAAATGCCACCGATATTGGTTACTTTCCATGTCGGCTCAAGGGACAGCTCATTTTTTTTCGCTATTTTCTGTACAATATGTGCGATGCCGACTTCATCCGGATCCTGAAAACCAATCAGGGGAGTGGCATGAATTGCCCGTATGGAAAGGTCGGTTCGGGATGCAAGGGGATGGTTTTCCGGAAGTAGAACAAATAGCTTTTCCGTTATGTATTGTCGTGTGTTGCAGATGGAAGGAACAGTTTCAAGATCTCGTACCAGAGCAACATCAATGTCCTTTTTTGTGACAGCAGTGACAAGATCCGAGATAGATTTTTCAGCCAACGTGATGTGCACCTCAGGGAAGTGCTGTTTCATTCTTTGTAAATGGTCGGGGAAAATCCGCCCCGCCAGAGCCGATCCGACATGACCCAGAACAAGCTTGCCCATCTCACCACGGGCGATGCTTCGCACCCCGTCGATCAGGTTGTGATGGCTCTTTAGGAGGTGCTGTGCCGCCTCCCGGCAGGCATGGCCAGCACTGGTCAGGTCAATGCCCCGTTTGCGACGATGGAACAGCTGGGCACCAAGAGCATCTTCCAGCGCCTTGATCTGCTGGCTGAGCGCGGGCTGTGCGATGTCGAGCTTTTCGGCCGCACGGGCGACGTGCAGGGTTTCACACACCGTGAGAAAGACAGCCAGCCGGCGTAGAGAAACAGACGTTAGATGTTCATCCATAATATTTGACTTATCAATAATGCCGCTTGGTGAATATGGAACATATTATAGTGGCTGGATAGTCTTCTTTTTGCGACAGGGAGGACAATGTCATGGACAGGACAGATCACGCAGCCAACTCACCAGTCATTGATCTACGCTCGGCTCTGGCCCGGCTGGAGGCGTTTCCGGGTGAACTGATTTCCACGGATCAAGAGGTTGATCCTCGCTCCGAACTGGCGGGCGTCTATAAACGTGTCGGGGCAGGGGGCACCGTCATGCGCCCAACCAGAACGGGCCCGGCGATGATGTTCGAGAATGTGAAAGGCTACCCCGGCGCGCGTGTATTGGTTGGCCTTATGGCGAAACGCGAGCGCGTAGCCTTACTGCTTGACAGCAAACCCGAAGAGCTTGGGCAGCGGATGGGCGAGGCGGTCCTTAACGGGATTGCTCCGGTCGTTCTCAAGGGGGAGTCAGCTCCGTGTCAGGAGCAGGTCTTTCGGGCTGATGACCCTAATTTTGACCTGCGTCATCTTCTCCCGGCCCCAACCAATACGGAAGAGGATGCTGGTCCCTATTTCTGTCTCGGGCTGCTACTGGGGAGCGATCCGGATAACGGCCATACGGATGTTACCATCCATCGTCTGTGCGTGCAGGGGCGCGATGAACTCTCGGTCTTTTTCGCGCCCGGACGCCATATTGATGCCTTCCGTGCCAAGGCGGAAGAGCGAGGCGAAGCGCTGCCTATCACCATCAATATGGGACTGGATCCTGCCATTCCGATCGGCGCATGTTTTGAGGCTCCTACCACACCGCTGGGGTTTGATGAACTGACCGTAGCTGGCGGACTGCGTGGTAGAGCGGTTGAACTCGTAGATGCTGTGACGGTGAAAGAACGTTCCATCGCCCGGGCCGAAATCGTGATTGAAGGCGAGATCCTGCCGGGACGGCGGATACAGGAGGACGTCAATACCAATACCGGGCATGCGATGCCAGAATTTCCCGGTTATAACGGTCCTGCCAATCCAGCCCTGCCGGTGATCAAGGTCAAGGCGGTGACCATGCGGAAGAACGCTATTTTGCAGACATTGGTCGGGCCGGGTGAAGAGCACGTGAATTTGGCGGGCATCCCGACGGAAGCCAGCATTTTCAATGCCTGTGACAAGGCGCTGCCAGGGTTTGTGAAAAACGTTTATGCCCATAGCGCGGGGGGAGGAAAGCTGCTGGCGATCCTTCAGGTCTGTCAGCGTAGTGCGGGCGATGCGGGTAAGGCGCGCCAGGCCGCGCTGATTGCGCTGGCAGTTTATCGCGAACTCAAGAACATTATCATTGTGGATGACGATGTAGACCTGTTTGACAGTAACGATGTGCTCTGGGCCATGCAGACCCGGTATCAGGGCAATGTGGATACCATGTTTTTACCCGGAGTGACGGGCCATGTGCTCGATCCCTCGCAGGTGCCTGATTACGATCCCTCAATTCCTGCAAAAGGCGTGTCGTGTAAGACGATCTTTGACTGCACCTATCCGTGGAAACTGAAAGAGCATTTTGTGCGTGCGCAGTTCCGCGAAGTCGATCCGCATCCGTTCGCACCTTCGATTTTTCCGAAAGCGGGCATGTAATGCAGCAGGAACCTGTTTGCCGGTTCGTCATCCTGCGCAGGCAGACAGGTTCTCTACTTCAGCCGTCATCAGGAAACATCTTCAGAACGGGAGCTTTCAATGGCCCGAAAACGGATTGTCGTCGGTATTACGGGGGCATCGGGCTTCCAGTATGGGGTTGATGTCCTGAGCCTGCTGCGGGACGCGGATATCGAGAGCCATCTGGTCGTGTCTCGTGGCGCGCAATTGACGCGTGAGCATGAAACAGGTCTGTCGGCTGAGGACGTGTATGCCCTTGCCACCTATATCCACTCACCAGGTGCGCTGGGCGCGCCCATTTCAAGCGGGTCCTTCCGCACCGAAGGCATGATTATTGCTCCGTGCTCCATGCACACGCTTGGTGCAATTGCATCGGGGGTGACGGATAATCTTGTCACGCGCGCGGCCGATGTCGCGCTCAAGGAACGGCGGCGTCTAGTGCTGATGACGCGTGAGGCGCCGCTTCATCTGGGTCATCTGCGCAACATGCAGGCCGTGACCGAATATGGCGGTATCATTTTTCCGCCGGTGCCTGCCATTTACGCGGCGCCGCGCACGAGTGCCGACATCATCCGCCATAGTGCTGCACGAGCACTGTCCCTGCTGGGTGTGCATGTGCCTGACATGCCCCGCTGGGGCGAAACACTGTCTGCCGTCTCAGCAGAAAAATAGGAAAACAGCCATGCTGATCGGCTCATATACAGATGCAGGCGTGGTGCTGACGGGCGGAATCCTGGGTGCGGCCCTGAGCGGGCATATTCCACAACGCCTGAAAGATGGCCTGCCTATGATGTTCGGCCTGGCATCCATGGCAATGGGTGTTTCGCTGATCGTCCACGGCCATGCCATTGCCGTGATGGTCTTGTCCCTGCTGCTTGGTGTCATCATAGGGGAAAGTTGTGCTTTGGAGACGCATCTGGGCGCGGTTTCCGCATGGGGGAACCGGTTACTGGGCCGCTTTGTGCCTATGCCTGCGGATCTGATACCAGAGGTATTTCTCGAACGTTTCGTTGCGCTTACCGTTCTCTTCTGCGCAAGCGGAACTGGTATATTCGGTGCCATTCATGAAGGTATGACGGGAGATCCCTCCATCCTGCTGGCCAAATCTGTTCTGGACTTCCTGACCGCTGCCATTTTTGCAACAACACTGGGCTTTGCAGTTGCGGCTATATGCATTCCTCAACTGGCAGTTCTGCTGGCCCTTGCGACAGGTGCGACTTACCTTGCCCCGCTGACAACCCCATTGATGAATGACAATTTTGCAGCCGTAGGGGGTGTGTTGATGCTGGCAACCGGCTTCCGGATATGCGGCATTGTCAAATTCCCGGTTGGTAACATGCTGCCCGCACTGGTGCTGGCCATGCCCATGACCACCATATGGCTAAGGTTTGTCGGACCATGACCATATTTACCCCCCGGATTGATGCCTTGGTGGAAGAATTCCATGTCATGTCTCTGGCGGTTTGTGCCGGGCATCAGCAATGGGCAGCGCCTATATTCTATGTTTTTGATCCGCTTCGGGGCCGCCTGCTGTTCGTGACAGATCCTGCGACCCGGCATGGTATGCTGCTGGGGCAGGCTGGGCGAGGGGTAGCAACAGTCAGTGGTCAGGATTGGTCCATTCCTCTCCTACGTGGATTGCAAATGGAGGGGGCGGTGCGGAGGCTGCGCATTGAGGACCGGGAATTGGCGGCAAATCTTTATATGGCCCAGTTTTCTATTCCAGCCCATCTTCAGCCTGTCTACTGGGCGTTTAAGCCGCTTTACATCAAGGCAACCGATAACAGGAACGGGTTTGGCTACAAGGAAGAATGGAGAGCGGAATAACGGGTTGCCAAGTGTTCTGAATAGTTGCCTTTATTACAAATCCATACATTCTGTTCGACGCGCCATCGCGTGAATCCGGCTTAATGAACCGCATCGAACGATTGACTGAACGGGGCATTTTACCTGCGATGAAAAGAATACTTCTAAAGCTGACCGTCTTTTTGTGGATTGTGGGGCCAGCAATCAGCCTCCTCTCTGTGCTCTCGAACCCGGCGCGGGCCTCGGATATCGCCAGCCTGTCGGAGGTAAAGCCTGTTACCTCCTGTGAGGCGCTAGGCAATATCGATCTTGCGCCTGCCGTGGGCGCTGCCATTCACGGCCAGAAAGCGGCTGTGCTGGACACTCCAAAGGGTAAATTCTGCAAGGTTACGGGCCAGATTGCGCCTGCGATTTCCTTTGAAGTCGATCTGCCCATGGAGCACTGGACCCAGCGCTTTCTGCTCGGCGGTTGCGGTGGCCTGTGCGGAATGACGCAAGTGGGCGTCAGCAATGCCGGAGCGTGCGCCCCAGCGCTGAATGGCGAATTCGTCATGGCGGGCGATGATATGGGCCATACTGGCTCCATGATGGGGCTGGCGCAGGGCGAATTCGGTAAAGACCCGCAAAAACGCATCGATTTCGCCTATCGCGCCAACCATGTCACCGCTCTGGCGGCCAAGGCCCTGACGGCGGCCTTCTACGGGCAAGCCCCGAAATATTCCTATTTTGTGGGATGTTCCGATGGCGGGCGTGAAGCCCTGATGGAGGCGCAGCGCTACCCCGAGGATTTTGACGGGATTTCCGCAGGGGCTCCGGCCGCACTGTTTACCGTGCAGAACTCCTTTTACCATGCGTGGAACGTGCGCGGGAACCAGCGTGCCGATGGCACCAATATCCTGCTGCAAGACCGTGTGGGCGTGCTGCATGATGCTGTCATCCATCACTGCGATACGCTTTCGGGTGTAAAGGACGGCATTTTGGAAGAACCTCGCGCCTGCCATTTCGATCCCGCGTGGGTACAGTGCGTGGCAGGGCAGAGTGACACATCGCACTGCCTGACAGCGGAAGAAACGCAGGCGGCGCTACGGCTTTACAAGGGGGCCACAGATGCGGCGGAGCGCCCATACATCATCGGTGGTCCACTGCCGGGTTCAGAACTGCAATGGGCGCTGCCTGCCACAGCACGCGGAGAGTCCATGAGCCAGGGTATTGCGGCCTCCGCCATTGCCTATGTCATTCCGCTGCAGGTGGATGAAAAAGCGGCTGATCTGACCCGCTTTCATTTTGATGACGCGTCCTTCGCCACCATGACCAAGCTGGCACCACTGTATAACGCCGAGAACACAAACCTCCGTCCGTTCCACAAGCACGGTGGCCGCTTGATCCTGTGGCACGGGTTGGCGGACCAGTCGATCTCGCCCCTGAACACCATCGCATATTATCAGGGCGTGCAGCGGGAAATGGGCGTGGAGCAAACTGACAGTTTCCTGAAATTCTATCTGCTGCCCGGTGTGGGACATTGCGGCAATGGTGAGGGCTTCCCGCAGGTCGATTTTCTGTCCCCGCTCATGGCCTGGACGGAATCTGGCATTGCGCCCAACGCTATTCGTACGGAAAAGACAGCCCAGGGTAATGGGCCGATGGGACCGCCGCCCGGAGGGCACGGCAAGCCGCCAGCTGGTGGCCAGATCCACATGGCCCCCATGTCCAGCCAGCCTTACGCCCGGCCGGATGCGGCAGCGATCGCCAGCCGCCCGGTTTATCCCTATCCCTACATTGCGCAGTATGTCGGGGCAGGGGATGTGAATGATGCAGGGAATTACCGCCCCGTAAAGTCAACCGTTTCCCTGCCTATGATATTTGCAAGCCATGCCACGTCGCTGATCGGTCCGGATAATCAGAAGCAGTATGGCGTCCGGGACGGAAAGCTTGCCGTAGAAGACACGAAGTAACCGGAACAGTGTGCCACCCGGAAGCAGATGCCGGGTGGCGTGAGGCAGGCGACAGGCGCGATAGTCACACCGGTTCCTGTGCACTGACCTCAATCAGCAGGTCGTCACCTGCGGGGTGATAGAACAGGGTCCAGCGGTCACGCCCACGCGTCATGACTTCCACCGGTCCCGGCAGATAGCCGTCAGCGCACAGGCTGGCATGTCGGGTGCGTACCTCAAGCGGATCATCAAGAATGAACCCGATATGGAAATTGCGCGGGTAGGGCTGGGGCATTTTGCTCATGTCCATCAGGATCAGCGTCATGCCATCCGTGCCCGTAAGCTGGGCAAAGGCGTGCTGTCCGCGTGTTTCTTCAAGAACAAACCCGAAGTGTTTTTCAAGCAGGGAAGACAGTGCCAGCACATTGCTGGTGCAGAGGTTGATATGGTTCAGCTTCATCCGAAAAGCCCTGTGTCATGCGTTGCAGGCGGACCTGTGAACGGTTGATCCATCCTGTTCCCCTTGAGGACAGGACGCGCGACAGCCGTCACATCATGGCGTCTGAGCCATGTGATCCGGCCGCGGGATCTGCTCTGGTAGGAGAGCATGATCAGAACCATGTTCAGGGCGTCGGGCTTACCAAACCGACATACGTCTTTTTCGGCGCTCTCTTTCTGCCAGACTGCATTCTGACCGTAAAGTCGTAAGCTTGAGCAAAGACACGTGGTACTTTCAGGTCAGTATATGTAACCCGGCTGGAAAGCGGCGAGAGGGGCCGACCGGCGCGCCGCAACCAATGCGGCCCAGTATATGAATGCGGGCAGGTGCTGATGCCCCAAGGGCTTTGTGCATCACCTCCATGTAGGACATGATTTCGGGAAAATTTTGGTAGCCCGATTATAAGTTTCTGATCGGACAAGAAGAATTGACTTTGTGGTGAAGGCTTTCTTCATATTGCGTGCATGCTGGATATTCTCACCCAATATCCGTATCTTTCTCGACATTTCCGATCAGGGCAGTCTTGCCGCGGTTGCGCGGGGGCGGCGTCTCACCCTGTCAGCCGTTACGGCTAGTTCGCGGCGTGTTGAGGAACATGTGGGGGTGTGGCTGATTTCACGTCACTGGGTGAGCATGTTTTGCATGCCTTTTCTGAGATAATTATGTCGTCGCTCCGGTGTTTGACGCGACCGACATACGTCTTTCCGATCTGAGAATTCGGCAGTCGGCATCACGCGCAGTCGGAAAGCGGGAGGAGACTACCGAAAAATCTGTTGACAGATCCAGTCTCCCAAGGCTTTGATCGGGGTAGCTAGTGCGGTCCTTATGGATTGTGCTTTCGTATGCGTTAACGTGAAACAACGCACAGAAACTGACAGCAGCATGCTGGCAGCCTGTGCGTCTGTGTATCCACAGTCACCGGTCTGTCGGCACGACAAGGATACATAGTCATGAAATTCTTCCAGTCCTTTTTAAATCGTGGTGATGGCCCCGAGATCCGACGCGTAAGGCATGAACTTGTCAGGCGCAGCCTTGAGGTCCGCGCTGTCGAACGCTTCACCCCGCACATGATCCGCATCACGCTAGGCGGACCCGAACTGGCCGGTTTCACCAGTCCTTCGCCGGATGATCACATCAAGATATTCGTGCCCGGTCTGGATGGTTCGCCTACCCGCCGTGATTACACGCCGCGCCGTTACGACCCGCAGACCGGCACGCTGATTCTGGATTTCGTCAATCACCATGGTGGCCCTGCGGCTGCGTGGGCAAGGGCGGCCAGACCGGGGGACAGGCTGGAAATCGGTGGTCCTCGTGGATCGCAGATCATTGCCGGACCGATTGACCACTGGCTTCTGATAGGCGATGAAACGGCGTTACCCGCAATTGGACGCCGGGTGGAAGAACTGCCAGCCGGCACGCCGGTCACTACGCTTGTGGCTGTGCCGGGGGTAGAGGACGAACAGGCCTTTGCCACGGCAACCCATCATATCGCCCATTGGGTTTTCCGGTCGATGGAGCAGGCGGATGACGCTGCTGGCATTCTTGCTATTCTGAAAAATCTGGAGATTCCGGACCATACTTTTGTCTGGGTCGGTGCTGAGGCCCGTGTGGCGAAGGCGGTGCGTCAGTATCTTCTGGATGAGCGCAGGATTCCACCCCAATGGATTAAAGCATCTGGCTATTGGGCAAAGGGGCAGGCCGATGCTTCCGTCAGGGATGTCGGGGATGTACGCTGAGCGATAAGGGGCATGGGTGCCAGTTGGATCAGACGGTGGCGTCACCGAAAATATCGGGATCATAGGAAACGTTGGGACCAGCAGAGTAGACGCAAAAGGGTGGCCACGTCCGGACCCGGGTTCCAAACTGGACACCCGTAATCCTGCTGCCCCTCGGTATGGGGGGCATTGTCTGGAACGTCAGGTTGCCTTGGGTGGCATTGTGTCCTTCAGCGCGTCTTGCGTAGGTTGGACCTGGGTGGCCCGGATCGACCAGTTGTGTGGAAGCACGTCGGTGACGAGGGCGTCCAGCCGGGGCGAGTGAAAGAGACGCCACCGGTCAGCACCTGGCATTTCAGCGGTCTAATGCGAGGAGTTGGCCAACTGGCTTCGCTTGCGCGGGACTGGAAACATGATTAATTCGTCATAATGCGTGTTCGCGGTTTACGGAGTGGCATGACCGACCGTCCCCCACCTTGCATTTCGATCCGAAAGCGGCCCAAGCAAACCCGCTCCGCCGGGCTTGTGGCAACAATTCTGGAAGCAGCGACACTGGTGCTGGCGGAGGAAGGTGCTACCCGCTTTACGACGGCGCGCGTTGCCGAGAAGGCGGGCGTAAGCGTTGGTTCACTGTATCAGTATTTTCCAAATAAGGCAGCGATCCTGTTCCGGCTCCAGGCCGACGAATGGCGGCGAACGACAGAATTGCTGCGCGATATCCTGGAGGACGAACGGCATCCGCCCCTGGAGCGGTTGCGCGCAGTCACTCATGCCTTCATACATTCAGAATGCGAAGAGGCGGCTGTTCGCGTGGCGCTGGGCGATGCGGCTCCTCTTTATCGGGATGCGCCCGAGGCCTCTGAAGCACGGGAATCCGGTGACCGGATCATGCTGCGCTTCATGCAGGAGATTCTTCCAGACGCGCCAGACCGAACGCGCGAACTGGTAGCCGATCTGATCACGACGACCTTCAGCGCGGTCGGCAAGGAATTTTCCGGGACTGCCCGGACAAGCGCGGAAATCGATGCCTATGCGGATGCCATGGCCGACATGTTCTGCGCCTGGCTCGCGAAGATGTCGGCCGACCATGCGGTTTAGACAGTCACGGAGCAGTCTGACCGAGAGCGGTAACTGCTCTGTCTCTCGTGTGGGGAAATGCGAACCCGCTCAATGAGCCAGCGACGCGCTCCCAATATTTCTGATGAAAAACACTGAGTATTTCAAAGCCGTTTTGTGGGTGGCGCAATGCGAATAGTGGCAGTGACGAATTCGTCGTATTTTTATGGGGCGCACGGAATGCGCGAAACTTAGTGCGGAGATTACTCCATGACTGCCTCCATGACCCTCGAAAAGACCTCGACGCTGACCAGCGCGCCAGTTGCACCTTTGCTGGATCGCCTGTTTGCTGAGGCAGACGCTGCAACAAGTCCTGCTGTCTCAGAATTACCCCGCGAGGAACTGCAGCGCCTCGCCGGTAGCCGGACCGACTATCTAAAATTCTATGGTCTCGCAAAAGACCTGTGGCTTCCCGTATCGCGCGAGACGGGTACGCTGCTTTACATGCTGGCACGCGCCAACTGGGCAAAAGGCATTGTTGAATTCGGAACGTCCTTCGGTCTCTCCACCATTCATCTCGCGGCCGCGCTGCGCGACAATGGTGGTGGCAGGCTGATTACCACCGAGTTTGAGCCCTCCAAGATTGCCCGCGCTCGGCGCCATCTTGAAGAAGCAGGTCTGGCTGATCTTGTGGAGTTCCGCGAGGGCGACGCCCTGCAGACGCTGGTGACCGGTCTCCCCGAGAGCATCGATCTCGTACTGCTTGACGGCGCCAAGCCGCTCTACCCCGATATTCTCGATCTGCTGGAGGACAGGCTGCAGACCGGTGCGCTGATTGTCGCAGATAATGCCGATCACAGCCCTGAGTATCTGGCACGCGTTCGTTCTCCTGCCGCCGGGTATCTCTCCGTGCCGTTCGCTGGGGATGTCGAACTGTCCGTAAGGCTTGGCTGAACATAATTCCAATATCTGAAGAGGACGGAACCATGCATGTCTTCGTAACAGGTGCCACCGGCTGGATCGGTTCCGCAGTGGTTCAGGATCTGATCGGTGCCGGGCATCAGGTGACCGGTCTGGCCCGGAATGATGAAAAGGCTGCTCGTCTGGCCGCGTCCGGAGCGACGGTCTTACGCGCCACGCTTGATGATCTGGACACACTTAAAAATGCCGCCTCAGCAGCAGATGCGGTCATTCACACGGCGTTCAACCATGATTTTTCGAAATTCCCCGAAAGTGTGGCGCAGGATCAGCATGTGATTGAGGCATTAGGCAGTGCGCTCGAAGGATCGGAGCGCCCGCTTCTGGTTACGTCCGGCCTGTCGGGCCTGCCTGCCGGCGCAACGGAGGCGGACCTGCCTGATCCGGCCTCTCCGCGCAGGTCTGAGGCGGCCGCGCGGGCGCTGAAGGAACGCGGTGTCCGTGCTGCTACGGTGCGGCTCGCGCCGTCGGTGCATGGCATCGGCGATCATGGGTTCATTCCGATCGTCATTCGCCTGGCGCGCGAAAAGGGCGTGTCGGCCTATATCGGTGACGGCCAGAACAAATGGTCCGGCGTCTATCGACTGGACGCGGCAAAAGTCTATCGGCTCGCGCTCGAACAGGGCGTGACCGAGGCCGTTTATCATGCAGTTGCTGATGAAGCGGTGCCGTTCAGGGACATTGCCGGCGTCATTGGTCGTCGGCTCAGCTTGCCGGTGGAGCCGAAGGAACGGGAGCATTTCGGCTGGTTCGCCACCATGGCGGGCGGGAACATGGCCGCATCCAGTGCGCGAACGCGTGCGCTTCTCGGCTGGAACCCGACAGGCCCTTCACTACTCGCTGATCTCGAACAGCCAGCTTACTACGCCTGATGCTCATCAAGCGTGCCGCTCATGGCTTGTGCGGTACGTCAGATACCGGCGTAAGCTGATCGTCACGCTTCAGGAGCAGGACGTCTCCCGTGTCGGGACAGAACAGGCAGATGCGAAGCCCATGCCGTTTTGAGCTGCCGTCAATGGCGAGACGGTTAGTGGCACGCTCACGAGCACAACCCAGCTATCAAGCGGGAAATTCGCCATTGTCGAGAAATCTCATGAGTTCACGCTGGTACCGTGGCGGCCTGTGATCGAGCGTCACCTCGGTCGGGAGGTGAGGGGCGTTGTGCTGGCTGGATCGTTGTCGGTCCTGGAACCCGCGTTTCTCGCAGATAAGTCAAAATGATATCGATGCCGAAATGCTGGGAACCAGTAAATGTCAGCCAGATTTAGGCGGCAAGCAGCAAAGTCTCGTGCATGCTGCTTACCCGAATTGCACGTGGGTAAGCTGTTCGGAGATATCCCACAGGCGGGCAGCAGCCTGCCGATCGAGTGCGGCGGGGGGTATTTTGGCATCGGTGGGATACCCCCGCGTCTCGCTCAGTTTATCGGGGCCATAATAGCAGCCGCCTTTTGCCTCTGATGATGTCGCGGCGAAAAGTGTCGAGAGTGCGCCCTGGGCGGCTGGCTGGAAGAGAAACCACAATATCCGCCGCGCAAGGCCCAATATGCTTGAAGCCCCAGCCCCGTTCGGAAGCAGATCGGTACGCGAGATGCCGGGATGGGCTGCGATGCTGGTGATCCCCCAGTTTCCCGCTTCGCTGCGACGCTGAAGTTCCAACGCAAACATCAGGCAAGCCAGCTTGGACTGGCTGTAGACCGGCATGGGCTTATAATTATGTGTGGCCTGAAGATCATCAAACGTGATCCGACCGTCACGCGCTGCGATGCTGGAGAGTGTTACAACGCGCGGATCATGACCCTTGCGAAGCAGGGGCAGCAAATGCGCGGTGAGTGCGAAATGTCCAAGATAATTGGTCCCAAACTGCAGTTCGAAACCATCTGAGGTCACTTTGCGTGAGGGGGGCATCATCACGCCAGCATTGTTGATAAGCACGTCGAGATGGTCGTGTTGGCTACGCAGACGTTCGCCAAACGCGGCAATTGACGCAAGATCAGCCAGATCAAGAGCCTCAAAGCTGATGGCTGCCTTGGGAGTGTCCCTTTTGATCCGGGCAATGGCTTCCGCGCCCTTGGCTGGATTTCGTCCGGCGAGAATGACCGTTGCTCCGGTGTGCGCGAGCGCCAGCGCATCCTCAAACCCTAGACCGCCAGTCCCGGTCACGACGAATGAACGGCCACGTATGTCTGGAATGTTTGATGTCGTCCATTTTCTCATATTCGGTTCCTATAAAAGCAACAAATTCTCTTTGGGAAGTGATGGTCGATAGTCCGATGACGCTCGCCATTGATCTCGGCAGATGCTCGATATTTAGCTGTGCCGGTCGGGAGGACGAATGCCCGAACTGCCAAATTTCTTGCCTGATTCTGCAATGGTCTGGCTTCGGTTATGCTCAGCGTGTAGATTGGAGCCGTTGGAATTTTGGCCGGAGTAAAGAATGTCTTCATCTCTCGCCAGAGCTGTAAGCTGCTATTTGGATGCGCAGGGGTGTGGCACGAGCGGGCTTTTCACGACGTCGTTCGACGGTCTGAATATCATCAGACTGAGTGAAAAGACGCCGCCGAGTGGCATGGTCTACAAACCGTCGCTCTGCATCACCCTTCAGGGTGCGAAGGCGGTAGAGTTTGGCGATGCCATTTTCGAGTACGGCGCCATGGCGTTCCTGCTGGTCAGCATCGAAATACCCGCTCTTGGCCGCGTGACGGAAGCGAGCCCTGAATGTCCCTATATCGGCATCACCCTGGATCTGGACGCAGGTATCCTGCGTGAGGTCATGTCGGAACTCGCTCAGCCGCCCGTGCCGTCGAATGATCAGGGTATTGGGGTATTCGTCGCCGACCTGTCTGAAGATCTGGCGGATTGCATCAGACGACTTATACGATTGCTCGATAATCCTGCGGCGCCCCCGATCCTTTGGTCGGCGATCATGCGGGAAATCTGTTTCTGGCTTCTGACCGGGCCTTATGCGGGCGAAGTTTGTAAACTCGTGCTGCCTGACAGTCACATGCGACGGATTGCAGAGGCCATTCATCTGCTGCGCGCAAACTTTACGAAGCCGGTGAGGATCGAACATCTTGCCGCTGCAGCGGGCATGAGTCTCTCGTCTTTTCATCAGCATTTCAAAATGCTGACTTCCATGACGCCGCTCCAGTATCAAAAACAGTTGCGTCTGCTTGAAGCGCGTCGCCTCATGGTATCAGAGGACGTCAATGTCTCGCACGCGGCGTTTGAAGTTGGTTACGAAAGCCCGTCGCAGTTCAGCCGGGACTATGTTCGCAGGTTCGGGACCGCACCCAAACGCGACGTGATGGAACTTCGGTCCTTTATCATCTGACCATGCAGGACCGTGTTTCGGCTCTGCCCATAGGACTGTGTCAGATTTTGTGGTTCCAGCAATCGCCGATCCGCCACCGGCCGAAGTGTCTGTTTACCGGATAAAATTAGCGGACAGGCAGCAGACGCCCTCGTATGGGCCGTCCACAACATGATAATGGTAACGCAAACCGAAAGGCAGACACTGCCTTGAGGCAACTGAAGCTAAAAATCTTTTAAACTGCGGGCCAGTTCCTATAAATTGGGCATGATTGATAAACACCTGCCATGTGAAAATCAGTCTATCGGTCTGGGACTGATAGACCCGCAAAAATTTGAGTTTGATCGCAAGGTTCGGAGTGCCGGGCTATTGTGACGCGGTTACGGTCGCAAGCAGAAGACAATCGACCGGAGATTACCATGTCATTCCGTATAACCGGCCTGAACCCGGCTCCTTTCCGTCACCTTTACGGCATGAGCGATGCCGATCTGAGTGCCCTGAATGTACGTCGTCATACCGCGGACAGACTTCCCGGTTTTCCGGATCGTGTTGAACTGCGCGATGCCGAGCCGGGAGAAACGGTGTTGCTTCTGAATTATACGCACCAGCCCGAGCAGACGCCGTACCGGTCGAGCTACGCCATTTTTGTTCGGGAAGGAGCCGAGGAACGGTATGATGAGATTGACATCATTCCGGGCTCACTCGGCGCCCGTCTTATAGCGTTGCGAGCCTTTGATGCCCAACATGACATGACTGCGGCTGAAATCGTGGAAGGTGCCCAACTGAAATCCCTGATCGAACAGTTTTTCGACAGACCTGAAACCGTGTATCTTCATGCGCACTATGCCAGACGCGGGTGTTACGCGGCCCGTATTGACCGGGTGTAGGGGGCTGAGCCGTGACAACGATGAGCACAGACACACCGGCGGCTATTCAGGTGGATGCATCTTCATCTGCCGAACGAGATCTGCGATGGAACCGGATACTGAGGCGCGACAGAGCGGCCGATGGCCTGTTCTGGTATTCCGTCATCACCACGGGAATCTACTGCCGTCCGTCTTGCCCCTCGCGCAGACCGCGCGCGGAAAACGCATGTATCCATGGAACTGTCGATGAAGCGCGTGCGACAGGGGCACGTCCATGCCGACGCTGCGACCCGGATAGCGCGCTTGTTGAAAGTGGTCATAACGCACTGGTGACGCAGGTCTGCCGAATGATCGAAGCCAGCGATACGCCCCTAACGCTTGATGTGCTGGCACAGGAAGCGGGTCTCAGCCCCACCTATTTCCAGCGTGTCTTCAAGCGTATTATCGGGCTGTCGCCCCGTCAGTATGGCGAAGCCTGTCGCGCGGAGCGCCTGCGTGGTACTCTGCGTTCCGCTGCGACCGTGACTGAGGCCATCTATGCGGCTGGCTATAATTCCAGCAGCCGTTTTTATGAAAAAGCCGACAGCCTGCTTGGCATGAAGCCCGGTGCCCTGCGCGGTGGTGCTCCGGCAGAACGGCTGCGCTTTGCCATCGGACAGTGTTCGCTCGGCACGATCCTTGCTGCCTCAGGGGAGCGGGGGATCGTGGCGATCCTCATGGGAGACGATCCGGACCAGCTGACCCGTGATCTTCAGGACCGCTTTCCCAATGCGGAACTGATCGGCGCGGACCCTGATTACGAGGACCATGTTGCACAGGTTGTAGGTCTCGTCGAAACGCCAGTCGTCGGACTGGGGCTACCGCTTGATATCCGGGGAACGGCCTTCCAGCAGCGGGTATGGAACGCGCTCCGGGCCATCCCGGTGGGCCAGACCGCAACCTATACCGATATCGCCAAGGCCATCGGTCATCCGGAGTCCGTGCGGGCGGTTGCCAATGCCTGTGGTGCCAATGCCCTGGCTGTTGCCATTCCCTGCCATCGCGTTGTGCGCAGGGACGGCACGTTATCGGGATATCGCTGGGGTGTTGCTCGCAAGAAGGTATTGCTGGAACGGGAAAAGGACGCATGAGGCCTGACAGTCTTGCCGCGATGGACTGGCAGGACATTTCCGGCAGGCTGGATGGTGATTTCTGGACTGTTGGATAAGGCAGCGTGCCAGTCCCTTTCGGCCCTCTATGCCTCAACCCACCCCATCGCCTACGCACTCTTCATGCTTAGAAATGCCGCAAATCTCCTCGTGCAAAATGCATAACACCCTCTAATTCCAAGTTCTGGAAAGCGGACGCTGGCGTTAACGCCAGATATGCATTTCCTGATCATGCTAACGCCTGCTTTTGTGTTAGCTCGTGCGGTTTGAACCTCACACAAATATCAGTGATGCGCCGATAGCAATGGGCATCACGCCAATACATCAGAGAATGAATTATCAGCTGTGGAATCGATCCTATTCATGTGTTGATAAAATAATTTTTCCTGCAAAATTGCGGTCTTCCAGCAATCGGTGCGCATCCTGACCGGCGCTCAATGGAAAAGTAGTGATGTGCGGCAGTGTGATCCGGCCTTCATGTAGCTCAGTAAAGAGGCGGTCTACACGAACTTGTCGCTCCGCACGGCTATTGAGGTACGTCCATAAATCACCACCAATGATGCCTTTTGACCCTTCCATAAGTTGGAGCGGATCGACGAGAGGGGGTGTTCCCCCGGCTTTACCGAAGATGACTGCCCTTCCGCCATCACGTAGCGTGGCCAGACTTTGCATCAGGGTGCTTCCCACCGAATCATAAGCGATGTCGACACCTTTTCCGGTTGCCTGTCGAATGAGCGCTAGCCAGTCTTCCTGATAACCATATGCTGCAACAGCACCATTTAAAAGCGCTTGTTCACGCTTTGCAGCAGTCGAGGCAAGTGCATAAACCTGAGCACCTTTTGCGCTCGCCATCTGTGTCACGAGACGGCCGACACCTCCAGCTGCGGCTTGAATCAGCACCCGGTCGCCAGAGCGCACAGCCACACTATCTTCTACTAGATACTGTGCTGTCAGCCCCTGAAGCAGCAACGCTGCAACGCTTTTGTCTGGAATACTCTCTGGCAGCGTTACCAGTTGGTCGGGCTGTACTGAGACGAGGCCTGCATGGGCACGCGGTACGTCAACAAACCCAACGCGTTGGCCGGTTTTCCACTCAGAAACATCTGCGCCAGTTGCCGCAACATAACCAACACCTTCATACCCTCCGACCCAAGGCGTCTTGCCCTGAAGCACATAGCGACCTTGCCGTCGATAAATATCCGCAAAATTCAGGCCTACAAAAGTTGGAGCCACCAACACTGACTGATTATCGAGAGATGGGGGTGCCAACTCGCCATATCGTAAGACATCCACGTCTCCGAATTTGTCAAAAAATAGTGCTTTCATAATTCTCTATCCTCTACTGGGTTTAGCCCGATTGGTTTCCTGTGGTTCGAAATAAAACTACTGACATGATTGAAGCATGGAATTAATCGCCAATACGTGAGATGTTTTCAAACCAAGAGTTTGAAATGAAGGTCTGTTATGGATCGTTTGACCAGCATGGCTGTTTTTCTGTCAGTCATTGACCTGGGCAGCTTTACGGCCGCCGCTGAATGCCATTCGATTTCTGGAACGATGGTCGCTAAACACGTCAATGCGCTTGAGGCACAATTTCAGACACGCCTCCTGCACCGAACAACGCGTCGGCTGGCGCTTACGGAGGTCGGGGCACTTCTTGCGGAACGGTACCGCAGGATACTGGCTGACATGGCGGAAGCCCAGGCCGTAGCGCACGCGTCAGCAGTAAGCCCTACGGGGCGTCTGCGCATTAGTGCGCCCGTAACATACGGAAGTCTTAAAGTTGCTCCGTTACTAGCAAACTATCTTGAAATTTATCCTGATGTTCAGGCTGAACTTGTTCTTGATAATCGCAAGGTGGATCTCATTGAAGACAGCTTCGATGTAGCTTTTCGTATTGGAAGTCTGGAGGACGAATGGCTTGTTGCGCAACCACTCGGCTTCTATGAGACGATCCTTGCCGCAGCACCCGCATATCTCGCCAAATATGGCTGCCCGCACCGGATAGAGGATCTGCGTTCTCATCGTCTGATTGGCTTTCCGCAATGGCAGTCAGACGATGTATGGAAGCTGCATGGACCGGGAGGTGAATATCAGGTTTCGTTACCTCCTCCTCGGATACGAATTAATCACGCTGCCGGGTTACGCGAAGCTTCAGTTGCAGGCTTTGGTATCATTCTTCAATCTTCATTGGCTCTGGAAGCTGATCTGGCAGCCGGACGCCTCGTCCAGATACTGGCAGATTACGCTCCAATGCCGCGTCCGGTTCACCTTCTTCATCTACCTGATCGCCGCATGTCGGCAAGCCTGCGCGCTTTTATTACTTTCGTGAGCAAGGCGAATGGTTTTGAGAGGCGGGAAAATTGAACCAGGCGCACCTTGCCAAAGCCGTAGGAACGAAGGTGATTTCGATGGAGCCTCAGTGCATAAAAGACCAGATGGTTGAAAGTATTTGTCTGTCCATGAAAGGCATGTGAACACCTCATGACTGCGGGATATGCCGGGAAAATCGTCAGCACAGTCGTGGATTGACTGGCCTTGAGCGAGTTTGAGCAAGCCGTTCAAATCGACTGTAACTGGACATTCTGCTCACCCCTACATGCCGTCAGGCGCACATCTTTGTGTGACGTTCACGATCATATAATTCCGTCGCGGTCGGCTCCCCCATGTCCTTTGACCACGTCGGCTATGACCGCGACCGCACGGGCGAGTATGTCCCGGTCTTCCGGCGCGCCTAGGCATAACCGCAGGCCCGTGTCCGCTTGGGGAGAGACTAACGACGCATCCGGAGGCGTGACTTCAACGCCAGCGCGAAGCAGCCGTGCCGTTACTCGTTCCGCTTCGAGTGCTGACATCGGTAGCCACGCATGGGCCGAACGCCTGGCCCCCGCTGGCGCGACGAGATCGCCCAACACCGAGCGCGCCAGATCCCACCGGACGGTTGCCTCCGCCTGAACCGCCTGTGAGATGGTATCAATCCGACCGTCCGCGACCCACTGGCTGAACACCAGGGCCCCCAGTGCGGGAGGGCAATACCCCAAGGCACGGATGCCCTGCATGAGCCGCTCCCGTGGCAGATTGGGAGGAAGCGCGAGAAACGCCAGACGGAATCCCGGACAAATACCTTTGGAAAGGCTGGCGAGATAAAGTGTTCGCTCGGGCGCGTAAGACACGATCTGACGCGGTCGCTCGGAATATGCGTAATAGGCGTCATCTTCCAAAATAAGCAGATCACGCGCGCGTGCGACAGCCGCGATCTCCTGCCGACGTTGTTCCGACATCGTTCGTGTCGTCGGATTGTGCAAAGTTGGCAGCGTGAAGAGTAGGCGACTGCCGGTTTCCGCAGCTGCCCGATCAACGGCCTCGGGCAGTAGCCCTTCGCCATCCATCGGCAATCCCCGCAGTTTCAGACCCAAATGGTTGGCCGCCATGCGTGCGCCGTAAAAAGTGGAGGCTTCACAGAGAATGGTGTCGCCGGCAGAACAGAACGATGAAAAAACCAGTGCAATGCCATGCTGACCACCGTTGCATTGAATTAGGTCGCCAGCGTCGAAGTCCAAACCATACTGCCGCGTGAGCCATTGCGCCCCGGCCGCTCGGACATGCGGTAAACCGGCCCCCTGAATGTAATGCACGGCGGGGTCGAGCGCTCCACGCGCCATCAGTGCGACCAATGCGGCATTTAGGTCTGTCATCAGGGGAACAGGCGGTGGCGTGTTGCACCGCAGGTCGATCGGTCCGCTCCTGTCTCGTCCCAAGGCTACAGCGTGTTCGATTGTGGGAACGTCTGGAACGGTTGGCAGTGTGCCGCGCACAAACGATCCGCGGCCGACATGCGCTGACAACAGTCCTCGCCGCTCGGCCTCGGCGTAGGCCCGCGTCACGCTTCCCACGCTGACGCCCAGCCGGAAGGCCAGATCACGCTGCGGCGGAAGCTTGGTACCGGGCGCAAGATGACCTGTCTGGATATCGCGCGCCATCGCCACGACAAGCCGCTCATAGATCGGCAACTGGCTCGACTGTAGTTCAGGGTGCCACATCTCCAGCTCCGTCAGTACAATTGGAATAGGACAATATAGTGATTGAACTCTTTCCTGAAGTTGTCAATCTAGAACAATCGAATCGATTCGTCTCTATTGTACTATAACAATAAGGATTGACCTATGTCGCGGTCAGTTGCGGACATCACCTGTTTACGCCCTAGTCCCCACGCATCCAGCGACATTCGGGAATGGGTAGAAGTTTTGTGCCTCGCAGGCGTTATCTTGGCTGGACTGGGAGTGCTCATGGCCATTCATGAACCTGCCGTGGCGCAGGAAGTGGACGAACGTACCGAGCAGATTTCCATTCCGTATGTCCCGAAAGATCTGAGCGATCCTGTGCGGGCCCGGCATCTGCTGATGCGGATCGACAAGGCTGCGCTGAAAGCCTGCGGCGACATGGGCGGTCTGTCCATTCCGACGCAGGAAATCATCGAATGGTCGGACTGCCACCATGAAAGCTTCGCCCGCGGGGTGGCGGGTTTCCATAGTCCGACACTGACACGCATGGCCGATACAATCGATCCCTGGATCGCCTCGACGGCGCAGAAGCACTGACAATGGAACTCTCTTTCCGGCAGGTTGACGTCTTTGCCGCCGAGCCTTTCCGGGGCAACCCGCTCGCCGTGGCCGTCGAGGCTGATGGATTGTCCGATGTTCAGATGGCAAATTGGACCAATCTCAGCGAGACGACTTTTCTTCTCAGACAGACGCATCCCGATGCTGATTATCGTGTGCGTATCTTCACGCAGCTAACTTCCTTTTGCCGGACATCCGACACTTGGAAGCGTATACGTGTGGGGAGAACCATTGGAGGAGTGAGCCGATGTGTTTCCATATTGTCTCAGCGGATTGTTCTACGGTTTTTTGCAGCAAAGTCTTGAGCTTGGCGAAGACCTGTTCGGTCGGATTGAGATCGGGAGTGTAGGGCGGCAGGAAGATCATCCTCGCCCGGACAGCTCGAATGGCCTTACGAGCCGGACCGCCATTGTGGCTGCCGAGATTGTCGAGCACGACGATATCGCCTGGCTTGAGTGTTGGAGCCAGAACCTGCTCGACACGCCCTAACAGACAGGCCGCAGACGTCTCATTCAAGACATTACGTCCGGTCAGAGACGTTTTCGTAAAGCCGACATTCACGCCCTATTTCAGCAAGGGAGGCGAAAAGATGAAATCTCTCTCACCGATCTTAAAACGCCACATCGTCTGGATGCCATTTTCAGCCGGTAATAAACGCCAGAATATCGGCATTGATGACGTCAGCATGTGTCGTGTGCATACCATGCGGATAGCCGGGATAGATTTTCAACGTGCTGTTCTGAAGCAGCCTGTCCTGAAGGATAGCCGCATTTTTGTAGGGCACGACTTGATCATCATCACCCTGCAGCACAAGCACCGGCACTGTGATGGCTTTCAGGTCTTCCGTCTGGTCCGTTTCTGAGAAGGCCCTGATCCCTTCATAATGGGCTTTTGCACTGCCCGTCATGCCCTGACGCCACCAGTTGCGGATCGTCCCTTCAGAAATTTCAGCTCCGGCACGGTTGAAACCGTAAAATGGGCCGCTCGCTACATCCAGAAAGAACTGCGCGCGATTGGCTGCCAGCCCGGCACGTAGTCCGTCGAGAACTTTGATCGGCGCGCCGTCCGGACTGCGATCCGTCTGGACCATCAAAGGCGGCACTGAACTGATAAGCACGGCTTTGGTGACACGTCCCTGAGGCTGACCGTATTTTGCAACATAGCGGGCAACCTGTCCTCCGCCTGTCGAATGCCCGACATGAATGGCATTTTTTAGATCAAGATGTTCGACAACAGCCGAGGCGTCGGCCGCGTAATGGTCCATGTCATGCCCGGCGCTCACCTGCGCTGATCGTCCGTGACCGCGGCGGTCATGCGCAATGACGCGAAAACCCTTGCTCAGGAAGAACAGCATCTGCGTGTCCCAGTCATCGGCGCTGAGTGGCCAGCCATGATGGAAAACGATCGGCTGCGCATTCTTCGGTCCCCAGTCCTTATAAAAAATCTCTACGCCGTCGGATGTCGTGACAAATGACATGATACTTCTCCTGAACATTCAGAACTGATAGTGCTCAGACGCTAACGTTGAACATAAGTTCAACGTCAAGATGAATTTGTAACAGAAGACAGATGATGAAGATTGGAGAACTAGCCCGGCAAACCGGCCTTGCGACGTCCAAAATCCGGTTCTATGAGCGCATCGGACTGCTGAAAACGGTTGATCGGCGTTCCAACGGATACCGAACCTATCCACCGCAGGCCGTGCTGATTCTGGGACTCATCACAACAGCGCAGCGGGCCGGGTTTACGCTGGATGAAATCCGCACCCTGTTGCCCTCTGACCTGCAACACTGGGACCATGATGCCCTCATGGACGCACTGACACGCAAGATTGCGGATATCGAGGCGCTGCAGGCACGCCTAGCCCAAAGCAAAGCCCATCTCCTTCGTCTGGTTGAAGACATTCAGGCGCGCCCCGAAGACATGGACTGTGCGGCCAATGCCCACCGTGTCCTGACGAATATGCTTATGGAACATCCCGAAAATCTGGACGTCACGCCTGACGATGTCCGCCTTCTGGACAAGACAGATCGTCGTCTGTCTGTGCGGAAAGGGCGAAGCAAAAAGGCTGTTTCGCCTTAAAGTCCTTCCAGAAGAGACAATATTTTTTTTGCGGTCGCTCTGGCAGAAAAGGGGTTCTGACCCGTCACCAGCCTTCCATCCGTGACAACATGGGACATGAAAGGCAGAAGGGCTTTTTCGTAAAGTGCGCCCCGTTCTTTCATTTCAGATTCCGCATTGTAGGGTATTTCTCCGGATACGCCAGCCAGCCTTTCCTCAGCCCACGAAAATCCGGTGATTTTACGCCCGGAGACCAGAAAAGAACCGTCTGCAAGCCGCGTGTTCAGAAGCCCGCAATATCCATGACAGACAGCGGAAACAATGCCGCCTTTTTCCCACACTGCGCGCGTGATGGCCAGAAGGCCTTCACTGTCCGGAAAGTCCCACATCACGCCATGGCCGCCAGTAAAGTAGATCGCATCATAATCTTGCGGATTGATGTCTGCGGGGCAGGGGGTTGAAGAGAGCAGGGCCATCTTCACCGGATCGGTCAGCCAAGCTCTGGAGGAGGCGTCGCGCATCGGCCATTTCAACGCACGCGGGTCAAGGGGAACCTTGCCCCCTTTGGGACTGACAATGCGCTGTTCATAACCTTTGGCGGCAAACACGTCCCAAGCATGCGTCAGTTCCGACAGCCATAATCCGGTCGAATGCGCAGGATTGTCAAAATGCGAGATATTGGTGGCAACGTGAAGGATACGATGGCTCATGGCTGGCCCCTTTTATGCGGCAGGGTAGTGGGACGACCATTCTGTAACGTTCAAGCCCGGTTGAAGGTCAATCTGTTGTTTGACATTCAACTTGGCTTCAACGTTAGCGTTGTAAGGGCAAATCTACCTAGCACCATGGAGGCAGCCCCACATGCAGACGATTCTGGGCGCAAATGGCCAGATCGCCACGGAACTGGCGCGGACATTGCATCAACATCATACGAGTGCCCTACGGCTCGTGAGCCGCAATCCCCGTAAGGTAAACGAAGACGATACTCTCGTGACGGCGAACCTGCTGGATGCAGGGCAGACGACAGAAGCCGTAAAAGGCAGCAGAATCGTCTATTTCACCGCTGGCCTGCCCCCTGACAGCACACTCTGGGAAGAGCGGTTCCCGGTCATGCTAAAAAACGCCTTGCATGCGTGCCGGGTCGCGGGGGCTCGTTTTGCATATTTCGATAATACTTACATGTATCCACAGAACAGCCAGATCCAGATGGAGGAAACACGCTTCGCGCCCGTTGGTCGTAAAGGGCGGGTGCGCGCTGCAATGGCGTCTATGGTGCTGGAAGAAATGGGCCGGGGAGAGATTCCTGTGCTCATCGCCCGTGCGCCGGAATTCTATGGCCCGGGGAAAACGCAGAGCTTCACCAACACCCTGATTATTGACAGGCTGAAAGCAGGCAAAAGACCTCTGGTCCCTGTCCGTGATGATACGCGCCGGACTCTCATCTGGACACCGGATGCGAGCCGCGGGCTGGCAACTCTGGGCAATACGCCGGATGCTTATGGCCAGACCTGGCATCTGCCATGCTGTGATGATCGGCCGACCTATAAGACATTTGTCGACATGGCGAGCAGGATTTTCGGACGCACGCCTTCCTATTCGGTTATCGGAAAGTGGTCACTGTTCCTCGCAGGCACTTTCTTAAAACAGGTGCGAGAGATCAGAGAACTGTTGCCCCGTTATGAGCAGGACAATCTTTTTGATTCAACGAAATTCAAACGCCGTTTCCCAGAGTTTTCTGTCACGACATATGAGGAGGGGCTGGACCTGATCATGAAGGAATGGGAGAGACGAATAGTATTATCCTCCTCAAGGACGCAACGAGACACATTATGACAGGCCAACGTAGAACCTTTGAGTCATCTGGAAGTGTGCCTTGTTCAACAAAGCGAAATGACTGAAGCCTATATTGCATCAACGGCCCATTTCCTTGGCTCTCCTTCAGGCGGCGTATCTGTTGTCCTGTGCGTGTCTCTTGCGGGCTCTACCCAAGCAAATTCTCTGTCGGTGTTGGGTTATACAGCCCTGATAATGCCCTCCCATGAAGCTTTCTTTTCTGGGCCCGGGTGGGCCGGAAAACATGCTCCATGGGTCTCAGGCGGGCTTATGATCCTGTTTTCTCTGGTGGTCATTCTCGAAATGAAGAGGGAAATCGTCTCAGGGCACCTTTCGTCACTACGTTGCCCTGCCACTTTTTGGCTTCATGAATGTGGATGTGTCATTGGCGGGTGTTCACCGGGCCATGTTTTTCCGTTGAAAAACCGATTAGTGCAAGGGAGGTTTTTCTATCGGCTGCGTTGAAGTGGCCTCGCGAAGAGTAAAGACGGACGTAGACATGCTGGGGGGATATCGATTGCCGCCTACGCGTCGCATGTGTCCGCTGTAGCTTCACACTCAGAACTTAATTGACGATATGCCGTAAGGAAACGTTGATGGTAGAGATAAAATATTTCGTTTCAAATTATTCCCAAGCGGATTGCTTTTGCTACGGCTCCACAGGTGGTTTGGCTTTGTAATTTGTGGCGGGCTGATGAAAGATAGAGGCGAATTGCGGCCTCTGAGATGCCGAGTTTTTCGCTAATTCTCTGCGCCATAAGGCCGTCAGCGCACAGTGCAAGGCACTCTTTTTCTCGCCATGAAAGGCGAGGAATATCCGCATGCCGCCTGATGCCAGCCTCAACGCTAAACCATTCGTGGAAATATGTTCCAATCTGAGCGAACGTCCGAATATATGAGCTTCGTTGAGGGCCAGAAAAAACACCTTCCTCATTCGACGTGACGGTCAGAACACCCAGCTCGCCCCTGAGGCCCCGAACTGGGATTGATAAACCATGTGATCCGATCCCATATTCCCGAGAGAGTGCCATGACACGTCGTTCTTTTCGGCTCATTCTGGAGATATCTCCCCAGTCGAAAGGCAAAATACTCTGGAAAGATGCTCTGACAGCAGGGTCATCTTTCAAAAAATCATTTCTCATATAGAGATCTTGCCAGTCGTCACTGTATGTCGTGATGACGGTTTTACTTTTGTTTCTGATGCTTGAGTTAGACAAGAAAACATAAGTCAAATTTTCAATTGGGGTGGTTTCTTTGATTCTTTCGGCAATGCTGCGGGCGTCTTCGGGCGTTTGCGCTTTAGCAATGTCGGCGAAAATGTCATCTGCAATAAACAAATAATCTGGACGAGGTTGTGTGGAATTCATGCCTATGGGCGCCAAAGTTGAACTAAGGCTACCCATACCATAAGCTGATGATTTTGATAAGATTAAGGGGATAACGAAAATTTATTTAATATGTTCGCCATTTGCGCTTGCGAAACTTCAAAGGTCGCAAGAGTAATTGTTTTTCCGTCATGTTCTGCAGACATCACTGGCACTGGCTCCCACCCCGCACGGCAGAAAATGCGGTGCATAGGTTTGAAGAATATCCCGGTTAGATGGTCGATGCCGCTTGCCAGGCAAACACGGCATAATTCTCCGAATAGCTCTCCTGTGTACGTAATAGGATCGCCCTTTTTGAAGGTCGCGCAGTATCGCGTTGTTTCCCATATATTTGCTCCATAGATATCGGGGCAGTCTGGGAAAAACTGATGAAAGATGTCCCTAAGCATTGTGGGGCCCGTTGTCGGAAGCACTCTCATAGAGGTTGCGTGGCTTCCGTCTGGGCGCTCAGAAACGATATAGAGCGGGTTGTATTTCCGATCATAGTCATCCTCTTCCCGACCGTCCTTTACGCAGACGTCCCACTTGAGTCTGTCTTGAAATACCGACGCTCTGGCTTTTAGCATATTATTATATGTTTCATGGTGCAGCCATCTATCTTCATAGGAAAAAACCTTAATCACCTTCTATCTCCAAGTATATTGAAAACAATAAGATGATTGATATTTATTTTGTGTATGTTAATATATCACTATTAATATATTAAATGTTGTTTTATTATATTTATAATTTTCATATAATATCAATTTATCTAAAATTTTGTAAGGCAGTTCGAGGAAAGGCATTTTCATCCTGAACTTCTACGCCGCTGCGCTGATCCGCTTTAGGAAGAGGAAACGGTGTATATTATGGACGATATTTGTGAGCCCGATTATCATGGCGGCTCGTTCGATACTGACCGTTCATATGAATAGTCCGCTCTATGATTTTTGATCTGAGAAGACGTGTTCGACCCGTTTGATGATCGATGCGGCACATCTTAAAGTGCATAGGAGGCCGGTATCCCCGCTTAAAAAGCGGTTTTATAAAAAGCGTAGCTTATTGAAAACATGTTCGCAAAGCTGAAAGACTGGTGACGTGTCGCAACACGATATGATCACGGTGCTCATACCTTCATATCAGCAACCCACATCGCCGCTAGGGTCATCTTCTATCTCAAAGAATGCATCCTGAGCCTATTGATTCAGACGCTGAATAACCTGGAGAGAGGCCAAAGAAGCTCTGATTGACGTCGTGGCTACATGATTTCAGGCAGTGTGAAGGATTGAGCCGTAGAGCAACATGCGAGTTCACGCGTTTTTCCAGACCTTCTGGGTTGAGTAGGGGAGATTGTCAGTGTTTTGTGTCTGCTCTGTAAGCTAGGCCGTCTTGATCGAA
Organism: Drosophila nebulosa; assembly: GCA_024703675.1. Lineage (NCBI taxonomy): Eukaryota > Metazoa > Arthropoda > Insecta > Diptera > Drosophilidae > Drosophila > Drosophila nebulosa. The sequence goes on along the minus strand of JANFPS010000021.1, from coordinate 369,781 downwards.
AACATGACAGGCATCAGGTAAAAAGGAGAATGAAAGTGCTTCTCCCACTCGCGGGGATGCGCTGCCTGTTGTCTGAATTTTCAGTGTGATGTCTTCTAGAAAACGAACATGGAGCAAAGTGAGGGCGCCGAGATGTTCGACCATCAGGACTGTGCCCTGAAACATGGCGTCTTTACCCTCTGTAATACGAATATCCTCTGGTCTGATACCAAGAGTTCCTATTTGACCTTCAAGACGTGGCAGCGGAGATGGTAATGTTAGTGTGACACTGTTGGCGAGCTGTAAATGGCTTACGTTACCGTCTGTTTTTAGTAGCGTCAGAGGGATGAAATTCATAGAAGCTGAGCCAATGAAGCCAGCGACAAAGAGTGTGCGAGGGGTATGATAAAGTTCCAGAGGGGTGCCAACCTGTTCAATATCACCATCGCGAAGTACCACAATCCGATCTGCCAATGTCATGGCTTCCACCTGGTCGTGCGTGACATAGAGCGTGGTGGCACCGAGTTTACGATGTAGCGTTGCCAGTTCAATCCGCATATGGTTCCGCAGTTCCGCATCCAGATTGGAGAGAGGTTCATCAAACAGAAAGAGTTTTGGTTTTCTAACAATGGCACGCCCTATTGCGACACGCTGCCTCTGACCACCTGACAATGTGCCAGGTTTGCACTCCAGATAAGGTTCCAGCCTGAGAATACGTGCGACCTCAGAAATACGTTCTGCAATTTCATGAGCAGGGAGTTTCGCAATCCGAAGGTTGAAGTCCATGTTCCGGCGTACGGTCATATGTGGATACAGGGCGTAGGACTGGAATACCATGGCCACGCCGCGCTTGGAGGCTTCGACGTTAGTCACCTCTTGGCCATTGATGGACACTATCCCGGATGAGAGTGTTTCCAGTCCTGCGATCATGCGCAGGAGGGTTGATTTACCGCACCCGGAAGGGCCGACAAATACCACGAATTCCCCCTGTTTCACGGAAAGAGAAATGTCTTTGACAATCTCTTTTCCATGATAAGCCTTGCGGACGTTTTTGAGGGTGAGAAAGCCAGAGACAGTCATCGGTGATCAAACGGCCTTTCATCCCCAGCGACATGCCGGATATAAAGATTGCGAAAATCCGACCGTGTATTCACAAAAATTGGCAGGCACATTCCCCCAATAACCGGGCCGTCGGTTACAAGGTGCGTGATAGAAAAGCGCGGTACATCGCGCACGCGCAGGGCGCTTAAGGAAGACAGGAGGGGATAGCTTCTCTCAACCAGTGCCGAGAGAATGGATTCCGGTAATGCGCCTCCAAGAAGAACGGTTTCCGGGTCAAACGCTGTTTCCATGATGGACACCAAATAGCGGAGGATTCGCGCGGCTTCTTCCATCCAGTGCATGAGACGGCTGTCGCGGTGGTGATGCAGCTCACTTAGCGCTTCGGGCGTCAGCTCCTCCACAGGGCGCTCCAGCAGACGCGCGACCGCATGTAGGGAGAGCCGATCGTCAATCACGCCTTCTCCGTCAGGTGCTGGGAGCAGGCCGAATTCTCCTGCGTTGCCGCGTACGCCTTTTACCGGCATGCCGTCCACAACAATGCCAGCGCCAGTTCCGTACCCTATGTAGATCAGGACAAAATTACGCAGAGACCCGGCAGAGTGGTGGAGCAATGTGCCAATGGCGGCTGCCGTAGCGTCATTTTCTGTCAGGACGGGAATTTTCAGCTGTGTTGCTAATTCATGTGCCAGATCAATGTCCCGCCACAATTCCCAGCCGGGCATACACATTTCAATTTCATAAATGTCGGCGTTCAGAGTGGGTAGAACCAGGCCAAGCCCCCAGACGGCACTGTGTTCAATGTTGCCATCAGCCAGAAGCTGGCAGACCATATGGGTCATGACGGCCATGCTGGCGGCCGGGTCTGTCGTATCGCCTGACCAGTCGAGGCGACTAACGATATTGAGCAGAAGGTCGCCCAGAACGGCAGTAATCTGGCCCCGATCGACATGCAGGCCAAGAGCGTATCCTGCCTCCGGGTTGGGGGCCAGATAGATTTGCGGTTGCCCGCGTAGGCCTGTGGAGCGACCGGCCTCGCGGATCAGGCCCTGATCCAGCAATTCGCGCGTTATGCCGGAGATTGTCTGCGGCTTCAGCCCAATTCTCTGGGCGATATCCACGCGGCTGAGTGGGCCATTCTGGTGCAGCAGTTCAAATACAAGACGCCGGTTGTAGATGCGCGAAAAAGCCTGTCCTGCTCCGTCAGGTGTGTTGTGGTCGCTCATTTTACTGCTCCTGCGGTCAGACCTGCTGCAATGCGGCGCTGAAAAAATAGAACAAGGAGAATGGGAGGCAAAGTTCCAAGAAGGGATGCTGCCATGATAAGCCCGAACGGGAGTTCAAACCTGCTGGGGGCCGAAATAAGGCCGATGCTGACCGGCAGGGTGCGTGCTGAATCGCTGAGTGTGAAGGTCAGGCCAAAAAGGAATTCGTTCCAGCAGTTGATGAATGTCAGTAAGCCCGTTGCGGCAAGTCCGGGCCAGACCAGAGGTAGATGGATCATCAGAATGCGTCGCATGATGCCGCATCCATCCAGTCTGCCAGCATCATCCAGGTCGCGCGGCAGATCACGGAAAAAGCCCGTAAGAAGCCATATTGCAAACGGGAGAGTAAAAAAAAGATCTGCAAAAATCAGACTGCCAAGGCGATTATAAAGCCCAAGTTTTGAGATGACCGTGAATAGGCCGGATAGGATGGCAATTTGCGGCAGCATGGCGCATCCAAGCAACAGAGCAAGAACAGTATTCCGGCCCTGAAAAGATATGCGCCCGAGCGCGTAGGCCGCTGGAATGGCCAGTATCAGGGTAATGAGGGCAACGGCACTTGCTGAAATCAGAGAGTTGGCGGCATCATGCCACCAGGTAGGATTGGAGAGCAGGCCGCTGTAATTTTCAAAAGATGGGGGTGCGAAAGGCACTGTTGAAAAAAGATCAGCCCCTTTCCGAAAGGATGTCACAAGCGCCCAGTAAAGCGGTAAAAGGGGCTGGAGAAGGGCGACAGACAGGATGACCCAGCGCCAAAGAGAGGAGGGTAAGTGGCTCACGGCATATGCTTCGGTGCCAGCCGGGAGACGCATGCCCAGAACAGAACGGCTGTCATGGCGATAATTGCCAGCGTGGAGAGGGCTGATGCCGCGCCATAGCCTTGCGCGCCAAACTGGACAATTTGCGTCTGGACAAAGACGGATAGTGTCATGCCATGAATATCCGCTCCATAGAGTACGCTCGACAGGTCGAACATTCTCAGGGCATCGAGTAAGCGGAAGAGAGCCGCTGCCATCAGTGGGCGCCATAGTAGCGGAAGCGTGATAGCGCGAAAAGTCTGCCATGGTGTCGCCCCGTCCATGCGGGCCGCTTCCAGCGTATCGGTGGGTAAGGATTGCAGTCCAGCAAGAGCAAGAAGCGTCATGAAGGGGGTTGCCTGCCAAATATCGACGAGGACCATAATGGCCAGCATGCCCATTGGGGATGTAGTCCACTCACTCCCCTGATGGATAAGGCCGACTGTCATAAGGGCTGCGTTGATAATTCCATAATGCGGATTGAGCATCCAGCTCCACAAGCGCGCGGCAACTACCGCCGGGACGGCCCAAGGAAGCAGCATGATAGCCAGCAGAAATCCCCGCAGGCGAATGTCTATCTTTTGCAGCAAAAGCGCGAACGCAACACCTAGAGTAGTTTCCACCACAACAGCGCTCAGAGCAAACAGAATAGTCGTAACAGCGGCATGCCACCACGCAGTATCGGTTGCCAGTAGATGGAAATTTTCAAATGTCAGCCCCGCATGTGGGGGGACGAGCCCATGTGCATCTGCTGTAAAGGCGAGGCGAATGGTCTGGAGCAGAGGGATCAGAACGAGCGCCATGAGCGTGATGAGTGCTGGGGTAAGGAGCAGCCATGGCTGCCACGGAAATATTCCTCGTCCCTGTAACTTACTTTGCGGCATGGGGCATTCATCCTGGAGGCGCTGCGGCAAGAGCTGCGCCGATAACTCCGGCGTTTTCGTCAAGGCCCGCCATCACCAAGGGAATATTCGTGCAGGATTGTTCCCAGATATGGGCGCGAATTTCTGCTTCCAGCCCGGTGCGATAGGTGCCGGTGGAGCAGCCCAGGCCGCCCCCCAGAATGATTTTTTCCGGGTCCAGCATATTGACGATCTGGGCGATCAAACGTCCTCCCATGCCAGCAGCATCTGCAATCACGTTCTGTGCGCACGCATTCCCTTGTGCTGCTAGAGCTTCAAGCGTGTGAATCCCTTGCGCAAGCGGGAATCCGCCGCGTTCCTGCCACAGACGTACCATCCCCAGCCCGGATGCATAGTCCTCAGGGATGGCAGCAACGAGAGCTGAACGGTCCTGTGCAGGCACGGCGAGTTCGGAGCTGGCAAAATGAATCGCAAAACCATGCGATCCGGCATAAGGTTTTCCATTCAGGCATAGCGTATAGCTCATACCTGATCCGAGAGAGAAATAAACAAAATTGTCACAGTCGCGGCCTGCGCCAAAGCGGGATTCCGCGAGGGCCGCGACGCGTACGTCACTCTCGGCGCGGGCCGGGACGGAGAGCGCTGCTTCCAGATGGTCCAGCAGATGTGGAAGCGGAAAGTTCCACTGGCTGCGGATTGTGCCGTGCAGGTCGACCAGTTCCGGCACGGCCACTCCTGTGCCCAAAAGGGGGGCACTCTCAGGGTTATCAGGCAGTTCAATTGCAAGCGCCAGGCTGATAATATCCGCGACAATCTCCTCTCCCGGCGCGTCCCGCCGGGTTGGAATACGCAGGACCGGTCCGAGTTGGCCCGTGGATAATTCAACCCAGGCGGCTGCAATTTTTGTCGCGCCGACGTCCACGCCGATTGCATAGGAAGGCTTCATCGTCGATGTCACAGTCCAAGTTGCTTCAGGACTGCGCGATTGTGCAGAGCGATGGGGAACGGTTTTTCCGGTGGGCAAGGGTACATGTCCTGCTCGACAACGGCAAAGCCGTCGAAGTTCCGTTCCTTCAGGAACGATACGACCGCGGCAAAATCCATGATGCCTTTGTCCAGTTCACACATGACGCCATTCTGAAAGACGTCCATAAATGGCGTACCGTCAGCCATTGCACGGGCGTGGATGACGCCATCCAGATTTTTAAAATGATAGTAGGGAATGCGGTCCGCATAGCTGCGCATGAAGGCCAGCGCATTCGCCCCGGTATAGGCATGGTGTCCAAAATCGAAGCAGAGTTTGACAAATTCTGCTGGTGTGTCAGCCATGAGCCGCACAATTTCCTCTTCCGTTTCAATGGCCGTGCCAATGTGCGGGTGGATGAGCAGATGTAATCCATAACTCTGTGCGACCCTTCGGCCAGTTTCCGTAATCACGCGCATGATGTGCTGCCATGTTTCAGGGGCTGCAATGCGGGCCTCGCGCGTGGCATAGACGTCTGAATCATCCATCAACAGGAGCCAGGGAGTACGTGTCGCCACGAGTGTTTCGCAAAGCGGAGCAAGGCGGTCGGAAAGGGTTTTCAGCGCATCGGGCTGGGCAAGCGGATGCACGACGGCCGCACCACACAGACCGAGATTGCGCGATGCCAGCGCATCATTCAACTGTGCGCGGTCTGTCGGGAGGTACCCCCATGGCCCCAGCTCGGTCCAGGCATATCCCGCGCGTGCCACCTCATTAAGGTAGCGTTCCCACGGTGTCTGGCGCGGATCTTCAGCATACCAGACGCCCCAGGCATCAGGTGCGGTACCGACATGAATAGTCATTGTGTCTTCTCCATACAGAGATTAGGGCGAGAAAGGCTCTGGCACCAAGCGCCACGCTGCGCCATGCCAAGAAGTGTTTGTGAAAGAGTATGAAGCCCCTCGGTGATGGTAACTTGCCCCCGCAGGATGTCATGGAAGCCGTTTTCCACGCGCCAAGCGAGTTGCGGATAATCCACTCCGGTTGCGGCGACGGGCCGTATGACTGGATGGTCCAATGCCTGACGAATCAGCGGGATGATGGGCAAGGCTGCCCGAACCATCGGATCGTCAAGCAGGGCGTGACGCGCCGGGATATAGGCCCCGGCAATCGCCCGTTCCCTCTCAATGGACGCGGATGTCAGATACTGTATGAAGGCACGGGCTTCTGCCCGGTGGGCGGTATTGCGTGCCATGCCCAGATAAACCGTGCCATCCACCCCGCGTGCCGGGTCGGAAGCCTGTGCGCGGGGCAGCGGGGCAACGCCGACCTTTCCCGCAACCGGGCTACCAGGCGCGTTCGCCAGAGCCCATGCGTAAACCCAGTTGCGCATGAACACGGCATGGCCGGTCTGGAAGGCTCCACGGGTCGCTTCCTCATCATCCGATAGAACGCCTGGGGGGGACACTGCACCTAACCAGCCTACCGCCCGTGACAGAGCCTGATGCGCCGGTGCGTTATCCAACTCAACTATACAGTTTTCGGAAACAAGGGTTCCGCCTTTTGGGCCAAACCATTCGAGGGCATTGCAGATCAGGCTTTCTGCTGTGCGGCCTTGCCAGACATATCCCCACATGTCGTGTTGCCCATGGGTGCGCTCCGCATCCTGAATAAGGCGTGCTTCACGGGTCAGATCATCCCATGTGCCGGGCACAGGCAGATGATACCGGTCAAGCAGATCCTGCCGGTAGAACAACAGTCCCACATCACGATACCAAGGCACGGCGACACGCCGCCCGATGCTAAGGAAGGGGCCTGGAGCAAGGTCATGGTCATCCTGTTTTGCCTCTAGCGTCCCCAGCATGGGGGCAAGAGTGCCCAGCCATGTTCCATCAATAACCAGAACATCGGCTGCAGCGGTCGGCGCGGACAGCACCTGCCTATAAAGCGGCAGTATGGTGATCCAGTCAGACGGCAGGGGAATAAGCGTGACGGTATTTCCCGTTTCTTTCTCCCATGCTCGGCTTTCTGACTGACACAACGCCATTTCCGTGCCGCTAGATGAGCAAAAGACTGTTAAACTTCCGGCCCACGCTTCATGAGCAAAAAGCAGTGCGCATCCAGACAGGATGGTGAAGAGGCGGCGTTTCACTGGGTTGCGTCGTTCGGAAGAGATGCTGCGGCGACGAAAAGGTTGGCCGCGGTAATTTGAGCCTGTGCAGTGGGCTGTTGAGGGGCCTTTTCCCATGTGGCGTTAAAGTGGGTCTGCTGGAAACGGTTTTTCCATAATGCTCGACTTTCGTCCTGCAGCCAGGATGACAGGCGTGCTCGTTCCGAACCTGGGGGCAATGCTGGCACGAGGTGGCCGAGGGCCCGCACAAAAATACCCCGGAAAATCTGGCTATCGACGGTCATAGGGACTTCCTCTTCCCGGAAACCGTTGCCCTGTGTTGTTCCTGCCGCAAGGGCCTCTTCAGCGATGCGGGTTGCCTCGTCCTGAAGTGGTTTTTTACCTGTAATGACGAAAAGATGCAGAAGCGCATCCAGAACCACGCCTTGATTATAGCTGTATGGTGGACCACCATTATTGTGGCAATGATGATCCAGACCATCATTGACGGCATGGGACGGGGAGATCATGCCGCTTTCTGAAAACCAGCGCCAGGTTCGTTCTGCCCAGTTTTTATAGTCGGAACGTCCAGTCACATTTTGCAGGCGTGCGGCAACGTCAAGAAAAAGTTCGTTCGTGATAGCATTTTTGTAAGTGCGGGCGTGGTCCCACCAGACGCCACCACCGCAAGTTTCATCCCAATACTGCGCTGCAATCTGTTTGAAGATTGTCTCCGCGTCCTGAATGGCGTGCTGCTGAGACGGCTTATCCGTCATGATCGCTGCCATATCCAGATCGGCCTCTGCAACCCAGAGAAAATCGTCATTCCCGTCCAGTCCACGCCGATCTGCCAAAAGTGCCCGTGCAAGTGAGGAAAAGCGGCCATCACCGGAAGCGGATTCATACTCTACAAGACTGCTGATAGTGACAAAGCGCTGCCAGGCGTGAAAGGCGCCGCCATCTCGGTGGGTATGCAGTGTCAGAGAATATTGAGTGGGGAGAACTGCTAAAGCAGCCTGCGCATGCTGCAGAAGGTCTGTTTTTGAAGGGACTATTTCATCCGAAGCCCGGAGGGAAAGCGGTATCAGGATGCCTGTGGAAAAAGCAAGGCTTGTGGCCAGAGCTACGTGAAAAGGACCTGATCTCATAACTGTGCCCGCTTCTTTTTGCTTGCAACGCTAAAAACCGATGAAAATTTGAGGCTCTTTGAGTCGCTCAATAATCTGAATTTTTAATTACATAAATGGGATTTAGTGGCAAGCATTATACCAAATTGTCATAAAGAGGCACGGCCACAGATTTAATATAGTCTTCACACTTTTCATCATCAAAAAAAGCTAGAGCCTCGAGAGGACGTAAAACCCCTTGGTTTTCTGTGGGTAGAGCGCGATGTTTCCGAAGATTTATGGTTGGGTCTCTTTTTGTATCTCAAATCACGGAGTTAGAGGCTTAGATCAAATTAGTTGTTTTAATTAACATCGCAGCAAGACCAGACTTCTGATGCATGGTGGAGCACAGTGACAATGACGAAACTTTCTCTTGGTTTGCTGGGCGCTGGCGAAGTCGCTCAACTAATTCACCTGCCCATTCTGCAGCAGATGCAGGATCGCTACCAGATTGCCGCACTCTATGACCCATCCCCGTCTGTGTTGAATGCGGTGGCTGATAAATGGGCTGTGCCGAAACGCTATGACAGGGTTGAGGCGCTTCTGGCAGACGAGGAAGTTGATGCGGTCATGGTCCTCAGCCCGGACCAGTTCCATGGGGAACATGCGCGTGCAGCGTTACGGGCCGGCAAGCATGTGTTTCTCGAAAAACCGGCTTGTCTGACAGTGGCAGACCTTCAGTCTTTGATTGAGGTGCAGCAGCAAACTGATCGACAAGTGATGATTGGATATATGCGGTGCTATGCGCCTGCTTTCATGCAGGGGCAGAAACTTTTGCAGCAGATGAGTGATATCCGTTACGCTAGAGTTCGGGATCTTATCTGTGAAGGTCCTTGGTTTTTCCGTAAATGGAGTGAAGTTGTCACTCCTGCAGATGATATTTCCGCAGACGTGCTTACGTCTGGTCGGACAAAGCGCATGGCCGATCTGAAGGCGGTCTGTGGTGAGGATGCACCGCCTGCGATTCTGAAAAGCTATGAGGTTCTGACCGGGTTGGGCGTTCACTCGCTTTCAGCAGTGCGTATGCTTCTGGGGTCACCGCGCCGTGTGATCTCAGCGCATGTCGGGCAGGATGGTACGCAGATTCATGCGCTTCTGGATTACGGAAACTTCGTGACATCTTATGAGTGTCTGATTGACGATGTCGTAAGGTTCGATGCGACAATCGAAGTGCTCTCCAGACGGGAAGAGCTTAGTATTCATTATGACACTCCCTATATCCGCAATCTGCCGGGGCGGACAGTTTTTCAGGCGAGCTCCGAGAGTGAAAATAGTTCTCAGACTTTTGGTCCTTTTTACAAAGACCCCTTTCAGGTCGAACTGGAACATTTTCATGATGTGCTCACTACGGGAGTTCCGGTGCGGACTCATTTGCACGACGCAGTGAGAGATCTAGAACTCTGTCAAGAAATTATAAACGTTGCCAAGTCAATCTTTTGAGAAGATACAGTAAATAATATAAAATATATGGTCATGTGGAAAATAAAAACAGGAATATACATCTATTTATTTTCGATAAACTCAATATTTATTGAGGAAAAACTTTTGTTCAACTGCCTTCCCCATTGTTTATCAACAAACGAGGTTCCTAATGATATCGTTCAAGAAAGCCTTGGCGGGATATCTAATTCCGCTAACAACTGTTGGTGTTATATTGCCGGCAGCAGCTCAGACTGAACAGCATAATGCCAAAGCTCATGGTAACAACCCACGGAAAACAGCAGCAGATCAATCAGCGCCGCAACGAAAATCCGTCGCGGCAAAAGGTTTGCAGGCGTCGCTTGGTCCCAAACAAAACAAGATTATGGCAGCAAAAAGTGAAGGTGTTATTGTTCTAGCAAAACGTGCGGGAAGCACTGGAGCGGCACTTGACGAGCAACGTCGTAGCACGGGTGTGGCAAGTGTAATGTCTCGCGAGCAGATTGAGCAGGCACCTGAAACAAATCTTTCCGATATTCTTACACGTTTACCGGGGGTTTCGGCGTATAGTGATATGGGGGGCGGGCAGGCGGCTACCGGAGAGTCGCAATATATGACCATTCGTGGACTTGATTCCAGCTATAATGCTTACACTCTTAATGGTGAGCGTATAGCTCCTGCAGATCCTACCACACGTGCCATTTCATTTGATATGCTTGCTCCTTATGGCATCACCTCAATCAAGGTTTCCAAAAGTACGACTGCCGATATGGACGGTGATGCAATTGGCGGTGCTATTGATATACGTACCCCTACGGCGTTTGATTTTTCAGGTCCATATCAAAAAGTAACCTTGCAAGGGCAGCTCAATGACAAGGCTGCGCAGATTGGCACTCAGGATTTGGGTGGAACGGCTCAAGTCGAGTTCGCGAGGCGTTTCGGGAAAGATAAGAATTTTGGCATTTATGCGACAGGTTATTATTCTTCTAAAGGTGTGTTAGCAGATGCTGTTGCTCCGAATACAAGTTATTCGCCAACTTTGTTGTCACAGGCTGGTGTTACAAGCTTGAATCAAGCGTCCCAACTCTCAACGCAACAGCTTAAATATGACCTCTTTTCAAGTTCCATTAAGCGATATGGTGGTTCCCTTTCTCTGAATTATAAAAGTGATAAGCAGGAGGTTTATTTTCTGGGAACTTATGGCCAGTATAACGTCACTATGAATGATAATCAGGTATCGTTGCGTGGTGGGGATTCAGGCTATAATGCAAACGGAGTCTACCAGTCAGCAACGGCAACACGGGGGCAGTATTTTGAAACAGATGATTCAGCACAGTTACTGACAACGCAAAAGCTTGGAGGAATTACAAGAACAGGAAAATGGACTATCAATTACGATATTTTTAATAGTTATGGTGTTCAATCTAGTCCTAATCAGGTTGAAGCCAGCATGTATGGCAATACAACCGTTAATGGCCCTTTTACATTTGATGTGGAAAACACAACATTACCGCGTGTTATGGGATCATCTTCTGCGGTGTCTCAACTTGAAAACCAGAATACAAATCGTTTCTGGAAAACCCAGGGTCGAGATTCCCAGAGTACGTCGGATATGTTCGGTATTCATGCGGATACAGCTTATAAGTTTAATTCTGATATTTTAAAATCAATTGTATTTGGTTTTAAAATTAGTGACACTCAGCGTCAGTCTTGGCGCCATCCTTATTTTCATGATGATAATAACTTTGTATATGATGGACCCTTTTTTGGAGGACAAGACTGGGCTTATAATAATGCCGCAGGGCCAGTTATTGGAGATATTCCCGGCAAGCAGGTTAACGCGTTTGGTGGGGCTGCTGGTGATTTTCGTTTACTTGATCGCGATTGGGTGAAAAACACGACAGTTCCTTACAAGTATCAGAATGACCCTAATGGGGCCGGAAATTATACGAAAAATGATTGGAATGCCAACACAAGCCGTGGCTCAGAACGTATTTATGCAGGGTTTGTGGAATTGAACTTACAGGCGGGGCCTGTCGATATTCATCCCGGTTTTCGCTACGAATATACGGATTTTAGCGGGTCACACTGGAAATCAAATGGCGATGATGCCACAGGTGAGTTTGTTAATGTCAAGCAGTCATATGGTACGCCACTCCCCTATCTGAACATAAACTGGCGGCCAACTGATCTCAGTGTTCTGCGTTTTTCTGTTCGTCGGTCTTTGACGCGGCCAGCATTTGGATTGATTAATGGCGCTACATCATTGTCTCTTGATTCAGTAACTAATCGCGTTATTTCGGTTTCCCAGCCTAACCCTAATTTGCGTCCGACAACCGCTACAGTCTTTGATTTTTCAGGAGAGCTGTATAATCGACATGCTGGTGTTGTTTCAGCCTCAGTGTATTATAAGCAGCTTCAGAAGTTTATTTTCACGTCCGTTTCAGGGACGTCCAATAGTTCCACGTTGGGCGGGAATGTCCCAACAAATGCGTATACGGATAATGGTACAGAGTATCAGATGCCTATGAACGGGGGAGGGGCGAAACTGGAAGGAATTGAGCTGAACGCCCAACAGACGCTTGATTTCTTGCCCGGCTGGCTGGGTGGTTTTGGGTTAAATGGGAATGTAACACTTCAGCATTCTGTTGCTAAAAGCAATATTGCTGGGCATCCCAATACTGCGCTCCCGCGTGCTCCGGAGATAATGTATAATCTTGGGGTTTTTTATAATAGAGGTCGGTTCCATTTCGATCTGAATTATAATTATATTGGTACGCAGCTTCTTAGCCTTAATTCATCGGTGCCTGATTTCTATCTTCAGCCGACCCAGCGGCTGGACCTTAGTCTGAAATATAAATTTGGTTGGGGCCTGACTGGAACATTGGCAATGCAAAATCTTCTGAATACGCCAGCCTATTGGGAAACAATGGGTAAAGGTAAAGCTTATTTAGCATACGATGGTTCTGCAAACGGTGCTTTTGTTCAAACAGGCCGGATGTATCTGGTCGGCTTGACGGGACAGTTCTGAAGAAGGTTGGCGCAATGTGGCTGTATCATATTATTATAGTGCTTGGAGCTGTTTCATGCTTGTTGATGTCCGCTCCTGTTCGAGCAGAAGATACAGCCAGCCAGGAGGCTCTTCGGCTTGATCAACTACAGGTTGTCGGCTCGCACAATAGCTATCATGCGGGACTTGAGCCGGGCATCCGTCGAAAGCTTGAGCATGAGGCGCCACAGCTTGCGCATCTTCTAGATTACGACCATCCCAGCCTTTCGACACAACTCGATGGTGGCGTGCGTCAACTGGAACTCGATATTTATGCGGACAACCGTGGAGGAAAGTTTGCATACCCGCACAGGCCTGGCCATCCTGACGAAAAATGGCCTCTTCCGGCAACCGAGTTGGCACTTATGCGTCAACCCGGCTTTAAGGTCATGCATATTCCAGACATTGATCAGCATGCGAATTGTCAGCCACTCAAAGCATGTCTCCAACAAATTCAAAGCTGGTCTCATGCACATCCTGATCATGTGCCCATTTTTGTCATTCTTGAGATTGAACAGTCCAATGATATCCCCGGCGGCACATCTGTCGAACGTTTTACGCCAAAAACGTTTGATAACTTAGACGATGCGATACTGTCAGTTTTCAAAAAAAATGAGTTATTGACGCCAGACGATGTAAGAGGGCAGGGAGGAACACTTGCCGAAACAATTAGGCACAAAGGATGGCCTACGGTCGCTCAAACACGCGGCAAAGTTGTTTTTCTTCTTGATCAACGTGACAACAGTGCCTTCTATCTTCAGGGGCATCCTCTTTTACATAATCGTGTTGCATTTACCAACGCCGCTCCTGATGCTTCTGAAGCGGCGTTTACTGAACTAAATGATGGTCCTGCACAGCAAATTACAGCACTTGTACGACGTCATTTGATTGTTCGTGCTAGAGCGGATGTCAATACAGTCGAAGCGCGAGATGGTAGTGTCTCGCGTCGGGATGCGATGCTGGCGAGTGGTGCTCAAATTGTCAGTACAGACTATCCCGATGGTGAGCCATCACGCTGGACCGGTTACAGGGTCGGTTTTACAGGTGGTGGCAGTGTAAGATGTAATCCTGTGACAGCACCACCAGGGTGCATTTCACGTGGGATTGAGATCGGACAATCTAACACGCTGCAACTGCGTAGAGTCATCATGGTGATGCGGCATGGTATCCGCTCTCCTCTCGTCGGGCAGGAGCCCGAAGGCACAACTATTCCGGGAGGGTGGCCGCGCTGGGACGTTGGTCCGGGTGACCTGACACCTCATGGTGCCGCCGGCATGCGTGCGATAGGGCATTTCCAACGTCAGTGGTTAGACGAAACCGGAGTGGTTTCTGGAGAGGGGTGCCCCTCCTCAACAATGGTATCAATATACTCAAATTCCGAACCAAGAACGATTGCCAGTGCGGACGCGTTTCTGAATGGTTTTGCGCTGTCGTGCCACATTAAAGTTAACCATCTTTCCGTAGGCACACCTGATCGATTGTTTTCAGCACTTTCTGCTGATCCGGATCGGTTCGATATGAGGGCGATTGTACCCCAATTGCCCAGTTTGAGTGAGACATTCGCGCCCACACAGAAGGAATTAGCCATGTTGGCCGAAATCGTTCGCTGTGGACAAGAAGTCTGTGGATTTCTGAATTCCCCAAACACTGTTGTGCCGGACGAGACAAACCACGGCCTAGTCCTTGCTGGGCCGATACAGAAAGGCTCGTCCATTGCCGAAGCTCTTATGCTTGCTTACTTGGACGGTAAGCCGGAGATGCGTCTTAACGGAAAAATAGTGGATGCTGCGCAGCTTGGAACCTTGTCTGCGCTTCATGCAGCCATGTTAAACAGTATTGTAAGGCCGCCAGTTATTGGAGAAAAGCTCTCTTATGATTTACGAAAGCGTCTTGTCCGAGATTTGAACGAAAGATCTGGTCCCGTATTTCGTCTTTATGTCGGTCATGATGATACTATTGCACCCTTGTTGGGGCTTCTACAAATTCATGTTCAGGCACCCGGATACGCGCGCGACGAAATTCCGGTCGGCTCAGCGCTAGGGTTTGCTGTATACCAAGACGATGTGGGAAACTCACATATCCGGGTATTTTTTCAGTCTCAAACTCCCGAGGCTTTGCGTGGAAAATTGGCGAATAGTGAGCCCTCCTGGAGTTTTCCAGTTGTCGGTGCTTGTCGAGAACTTGGGGGCCTTTGTACCAAGGATGAAATTCTCGCTCTTTTGCGCTAGGTGTTAAATGATGAGACGTCATTGGCGCAATCAACGATTTCGTCCTGTGTCATGATGTTACGTTTGGCGGGTTTGGTTCGTCAGGATTACGGGACGCAGGATGCTTTTCAAGCTACAACGTGATGCGCTTACCGGGGGATATGCCGTCTAAAACACGTTGTGGGCGATGATTGTAAGCGAAGCGGGAGCCTTTGAGCGGGATTTCCCGATCCTCATGACTTGAGATGTAGACCTGTAATGCCTCTGTCACGACACGGTCATTGATGCGCTCGACCTTTCCATTGGTGTACGTTGAGTTGGCCTTCGTCCGGCGTCGGTTGAGTATCATGTCATGGCATGCTTTTTCAAAAGCTTCCGCTGTAAAGCGGGAACCACGATCGGTCAGGATGTGGGTGATCCTTAAAGGAAAGGCCGCTTTGACGGTTCTGAAGACATTGACTGCGTTGTCTGCATTTTCCCGTTATACATTGCCAGATGTACCAAACGGGAAGAGCGGTCGATGGAGATATGCAGGTAGCGTTTGCGTCGTTCTCCATCTGCTATCTGTAACTTTGGAAGATGCTTCACAGAGATAGACAGGTTGATATGGCAGGGAAAGATGAAGAAAAAGGAGAAAGAAAAAGAACGGGAATGGCTCAACTGGTCAGTGAGGTCTTCCAATCATGGTTTCGAAAGATAGACCAACGGTTGTGGCGTTTTAACTTGTACGGTGATCTGCAGACTTCTTTCCTGAACGTCATGGAAGGTTGCGGAGGCCGAACGGGCCTTTAGCGTACGCGAATGTCTATGGCTGCATGTGCGTTTTCGGTATCTGCCAAGGTGATATGAGCGAAGCCAGGCCCGTCAGGCGTCCACGCGGGTTGTGCGCCCGGTAATACATTCAGCGGGATGCCGTTTACATACCAGCGATAGGGCGGATGACCGCCTGAGCCTTCCAGTCCGACAGGCAGCATGCTGCCGTCCGCAGAGCGGCTTTCAATCTCGGAACGATTGCGTGGAAAAATGATCTGCGGTGCCTGTCTATGAGGCAAGGTGCGGAGTGCGGGGGATAAGGTGGCGAGCGCACGATGAGGTTCGAGCTGAACCGGTTCTTCATGCGTTCGTGCTGGTGTAAGCAGCGACAGGACTTCCGCGAGCACTGGTCCCGCTGTGTCGCGTCCTGTCAGGCCGGGAGAGGCCGTGCCGTCCGGTCGTCCGGCCCAGACGCCGATCGTTGCCTTAGGTGAGGAGGCCATCGCCCAGCCGTCCCGATAGCCATATGACGTGCCCGTCTTGAATGCGATGTTGCCCCAGTTGGTAACGCCTTCCGGTGGTGCCGTGCCACGCAGGATAGCCCGGATATCGGTGGCGGCACGGGGAGACAGCAATGCCTTTTCGGGCGTTATCCGATCCGCCTCGACGCGAAGCGGTGCAATACGGCCGCCATGGTCGAGCGCGGCGTAGAGCATGGTCAGATCACGGAGCGAAATACCGACGCCGCCAAGGACGATCGCCAGGCTAGGCGTTGTTTGCGCTCCCTCCCGGTTTTTGGGCAGATGCAAATGCACGCCATTGGCGGAGAGACGTTCCATGAACTGGGCTGGTCCGACTTTTTCCAGCGCCTGAATGGCAGGGACGTTGAGTGATAGCTGGAGCGCCTCGCTCACGGTCGTCTCGCCGCGAAACGCACGGTCGAAGTCGAGCGGAGCATAGCCGCCAATGGAAAGATGACTGTCGCGTAAGCGTGTACGTGGCGTCATCCAGCCCTTTTCGAACGCCATGCCATAGACGAAAGGCTTGAGAGTGGAACCCGGTGAGCGTGGCGTGAGCACGGCGTCAATCGCATTGCCCGGTGCTGGGTGCTCCGCCCCGCCTACCCATGCCAGGATGCGTCGCTCGTGATCGGCGACGAGCGCGGCGAAGGTTCCGCGTAGCGGGGCAGGGCGGTTTGCAAGAACCTGCCGGACATTGCGTTGCAGGCGGGCATCAAGTGTCGTGATTACGACGCCACCTCGACCTGCGCCAAAAAAATGGCCGATCAGTTCGGGTGCATCGTGAGGTGCGCCGTGTGTCTCTGGTGTTGGCCACGCTATAGGGAGAGGTGTGATGGAGGCACGTTGGAGTGTGCGTCGGGCAGCGGCCATTAGGGCTTCGGGGTGGCGGTTGGGCCAAAAAGCGGCAGGCCGTCGGGGCAATGTCACGAGGATGGCGGCCTCGGTGGGAGAGAGTTGCTTCGGCTCATGGCCGAAATAGAGAAGCGATGCCGCACGTATGCCTTCGATATGACCGCCTTCAGGGGCCAGCGTGAGATAGAGGTTGAGCACGCCGCCCCGTCCGAAGCGCCATTCGAGCTGGAGTGCACGGAGCATGTCGCGGAGCTTGCCTGTCCACGTATGACGATGCGGCGTGAGCAGCCGTGCCGTCTGCATGGCCAGTGTCGAACCGCCTGAGACGATATGTCTCCGTCGGGCTAATTGCCAGACGGCGCGGAGGAGTGCCTGCGGATCGACGCCCGCATGGTCGTCAAAGCGGCGGTCTTCTGTCGCCATGAGAAGCGTGAGGTAGGTGGGATCAACGTCCGATGACGTGATGGGCAGTCGCCACATGCCATCACTGCTCGTATGGGCGTCAAGCAGCGTATGATCGCTTGCCTCCAAGAAGAGGCTCATCTGATGGGCACGATGCAGGTCCGGCGGAGTGACGCGGTCGAGAACGAGTAGCCCCGCTGCCATGCCTCCGAGAAGCCCGAGGCAGATAGCGCCTCCTCTAATGAGAGGGTGAAGCAGCCTCAATGCGGAGCGATCTCGACTGATCCTGATGCCGTGCGTGCCATAAGGCTTGGCTGGTAACGTGCGCTGACGACGGCCTCAGGCAGGGTAAAATGGCCCGGCGTTGTGGCACGGACGACATAGGCGACGTGGAAACCGCGTGCTGCTAGTTCGGGACTGCGCGTGTTGAAACGCAGCACGGCACTGAAGCGATCGTCTAACGAGGCTTCATGGTCCGTTTGGCTCAATACACCAAGAAAGGCATAGGGTGGCTTCGTCCTGTCGTCCTCGGCATTACGTCCGTATCGCTCTTCGGTTGTGGCGTCTTCGGGAGACACAATGCTTTCGATCTCCCATCCGGCAGGAAGCAGGCTGGTGACGGCGATTTGATAATTTCCGGGATTGAGCGCTGTACCCTTGAGGCTGACGATGAACCGGTCGTTCTGCTTCATGTGCGTCAGATCAAACGGCGCGCCGCTCAGAGTGAATCCTTTCATATCCAGTGTCAGCCCGTTGGCAAGAGGTTTGACATCTCCGGCTGGTTCGCCGCGTATGGTCAGGGTGCTGAATAGCGTTTTTCGGCCGGTGTTCTCGACCGGAACGCCTTTTTCAAGAGCTGAAGGCTTGAAAGAATAGATCAGGGGTAGGTGCAACGGGGTAGCGTTAGGTCGTCCCTGCACACGGACGCTACGGCCTTCCGTATCAGCGTTCATGGCGCTCGCGGCTTCAAGTAGTGCCGTTTTTGTGACGTTCATCAAAGCATCGGATGCCAACGTGAGTTGCCCGAACCGATCGACGAGCAGGCGGGTCCGCCGGTCGTCATGAGCTTCAGCCGTGAGGGCCGCAAGGGCCGCCAGATCACGCACATAGGTCCAGTATTTATAATCCCAAATATCTGGCTTGCCGGTGCGTGGAGGACCTAGAGCGGCGATGGCGGCGTCAAACAATGCGGCTGGAGATGTGGCGCTGTCATCATCTGGTGCATCATCAAGCGCTAACGCCACGGCAAGATGGCCCAGAGCCAACGGGTGAGCCTGCGCGTTGGACCCTGCTGTGCCAGCCCAGACGTAACTGACATGTCCGGCATCCTGTCGCGCGATTAGCGAAGAAGCGAGATCACGAATGCCTTCCGGATGGAGACGGCCCGTCCGGGCGAGCACATAGGCGGCATAAGCGCGCGTGTTCAGCGCTGCGGCCTGTCTGTCACTGTCGGGGGATTCGCCATAGGAGGGGCGGGACTGCAACTGTTCGCTCTCGATATGGTCGAGCAGTAGACCAAGGCGGTCGTCTGGCATGTCATATCCAGCGGCTTTTGCGCGGATCAGGAAATCGGCGAGATAGTCCAGATCGTCGGGCAGGCTGCGGCCGTCTGAACGTTCCCATTGCCCGATTTCGCCGGAGGGGTTCTGCCGATCAAAAAGCGTGTCAATCACCGATCTGATGTTTTTGCGCAGATCGTCTTTGGTTGCGTGCGGGCCGAGCCATTCCGGAGTGTTGACCTGCAGCAGCGCTCGGGCCTGCGCGGCCAGAGTGTCGGAATCCCCCCAGAGGCTGGATTGCAGGGATTGAAGCAGGCCGATCGTATCAATCCCACCGGATGCGGAGATACCGAGCGTAACCTGCGTATCTGCGGGGTCAAAACCCGCAAGGGTTGTAGCGTCCCATGTCTGGTGACTGCCGGGTTGAAGCAGGACGGTTTGCGTGACTGTTATGGGAAGATGGGCCAGCCGGATGCCGATAGGCCAGCTTCGCGTCAGAAGTGGAGCCGATGATCCGGCGCGACGTAATGTGAGGTGAACATGGGCTATGGATGAGCGCCCCGGCAAGCTTGGCATGGCGGCGAGAGGAACGCGCAGATCGGCTCGGTCGCCGGATTTGACAGTGGCGTTTAGTGTGGCCGGTCCGGCAACCCGGAGAGGTCCGTCCGTTGTGACTTGTACGTCATAGTGTGCTGCCGGGCCGTCGATATTGACGATTGAAACGAGTGCCTGTGTTGTGTCACCCGGTGCGAGGAAGCGTGGCAGTCCAAGATCGGGGAAGACCGCATCGCGCGTTATAATATCGCCTTGTGCGTTGCCGACGGCGTCCTTGCTCCATGCCGAGGCCATGAGATGAAGCTGACCGTCGAAATCCGGCACATCAAACGAGACGCTGCCATGACCGGTAGCATCAAGCGCGACGGGACCATCGAACAGCGCGACGCTTTTTGTCGTGTGCACTGGTGGTCCGTCCGCACTGCTGTCCTCGGAACCACCATCACCGCCCGCGCGGATGTGACCCGTTTTTGCATCGCTGAGAAGGAGCGCTCCGTAATTATCCAGCATGTCGAGCCCCAGACGTGGGCGGCCATAAAGGGTATCGAACAGGTCCAACGGTTTGAAATGCGTGAGGTTGAGGATGCCCTGATCCACTGCGGCCACCGCGACCCTTACATGATCGACCGATGCACCTTGCGTGGCACGGACTGTGACGGGGAGGGTGATCCGGTGGCGCGGCAGGGCCGTTTTCGGTGCGTCAAGCGCCACGTCCAGATGGTGCGTCTTCTGATCGACGCCGATCCACGCAACGCCGACCGCGCGAACGGGATCATGCGGGCGCAGACCGGAGGGACCATTTAGGGGGCGATAAAGGGTTACCAGCGCATAGGCACCGGTATTCCAGTCAGGCGTGGCGGTAACCGGGATATCCAGCCCTTCTTTTGGTACATCCACAATACGGGTGTTCAGCACACGATCGGTCGCGAGCGTTACTTGCGCCTGACCAGCGAAACCACCGCTGATGTGAAGGATCGTCTGGCCACCCAGCGCGATATGCGGATCGCGTACGCTGAGCGGCAGACGGTCGGGCGTAATGGCGTCTCCGCTGCTGCCCCATCCGACCTGAAAGCGCAGTGAGGTACCGGTTGCACCGCCGTTTTCGGAAGGCATGGCGCTGAGGCGATATTCACCCCAGTCAAGCATTGGGGTGATGCGGGCCATGCCACGCGCGTCAGTCGTGAGGTCGCCCGAGCGCATGGGCACGTCAACGGTATGGCTACTGAAGGTCCAGCCATTATCAGGAGTATGCGACCAGTTATAGATCCGGTTGACACGTGCAAGAGACCAGTGAATTCTCGCCAATGGCGATTGGACTGTTGTCCGGTGCGAAGCTTGCCATATCCACTGGAATGGCCGCGCTACCCGTGTTGGCGGAAGCATCTGTTGCGACATGCAGACCAATCAGGGGCGTCGTGCGGCGGACAGGGATCGTCAGGTGTTCGCCCACGCGCCGTCCCATGGGGTCCAGAAAGCCGGCGCGAACGTCGATATCGAGAGGGCGGGTTAGGCCTTGGGGAATATCGGGCGTGAAGGTGAGCCGGGCATGACCGTCCTGGTCGGTCGGAGCTGTGCTGATGTCGCCGCTGCTTGACGGGATGTCCTCGTTTTCAAAGCCGAAAGCCCAGCCTTTGTGGCTGGGAACTGGATCTGTGGCGGGTACGATCCGATATGAACTGTCACTTTTGAGACCAGCGCCGGGCGCTCCATAAAGAAAGCGTACCGAGGCGTCGACCGTGACCTCTTGACCAACCGTGGCAAAGGCGGGCGGCTTGAAGCTGGCTTCAATTACGGGCGGTACGAAATCCTGTACCTCGAAACGGGCGGAGCCGATTGGGGGGAGGGAGGGATCAAGCAAGATTTCTGCGCGCCAGAGCCCCATGGGTGCGCTGGCGCTCAAAGGCAGGGTGACGGCATAGCCGCCTTCGGCCTCGCCGGTGAGCGGAATGCGCCGTTCTTCCATCATATCCGGTCGACGCAGGACAAGAGTGGGGTGGGCGTTGCCAATGGCATTGCCGCCCCTGTCGCGCAGCAGGGCAAGCAGGTGCACGGTCTCGCCAGGACGGTAGATGCCACGATCCGGCTGCAGGAGGGCACGATTGCCGGCACCGTCTGCGCCTTCAACGTGATGCTCGGAAAAATCAAACCACTGGCGATCAAGGTGCAGGAAACCGAAATCGTCTCCCTGGTTTGCGAGCAGGATTGAGGGGCGGTCGGCCATCGTGCCGCGCAGCAGCGGGGCGTCGAAGCGGCCGAGGCCACTGGCGTCGGTCGTGACGTTGCCCAGAATGCTCCCATCATGGGCTCGGAGCGTGAGGTTTACACCTGCAGCAGGCTGGCCGCTCATCAGGGAACGCGTGCTGACAGTCAGGCCATCTTCGCCGCGAAGCATGGTTAGGCCGAGATTGCTGAGATTAACCCAATGCCCGGAGATTGTCTGGCTTTGTGACCCATAGAGGCGGTTATCCCGTGCCTTGAGCGCGGTTTCTACGGGACTTTTTTCATGTGTGATCGCGGCGTCTTCGACGGTGACGAGGTAAAGTCCGGGCTGCCCCGCGCCGATGGTGTCCGCGAGAGGAAAGGCCGTCGTGGTCGAGTGGTCCGCGGTGTCGTCTATGGTCATGGTGCCGTGCCAGACTTCGCGCAGGCTTGTGTCCAGCAGGTGCCGGAACGTCCAGGGCTGGAAGCTGGTTTGGCTGAGGTTCAAATCGCCGCTGTCGATACCGGTGAGCCCGGGAAATTGCTGATGGGCGGTCAGGCGAAAGACATGCACGCGGACTGTTGCCACATTGACAGTCTCGACGGCCAGACCGGTTGTATGTCCGGGCGCACGACCGGGCAAGATGAAGCCGTCACCGGTGAGGGCGACGCTTGAATCGCGTCGCCCAAATCGGGCGTTCAGAACGATCGGCGTGGCGAGATGGCGACCATCGGCAGAGGTAAAAGCGGGATCGACGGTCACGCGATAGGCTTGTGCGAAGGCAAGATTGCCGAGACAGAACGCGTTGGCCTCAATACGAGGCGTGAAGGAGGTTTCTGGGGAGAGGTGGACTAAATGCGCAAGTGTCGACGTGTCCCGGGCATTCAGGCTCTGGTCGAAATGCAGGCAGATTTCGGGGCGTTCACCGGTTGCATCGAGCGATGTCCGCTGGAAGGCGAGAGGTGGTAAGGACGTGGGGGCTGCACGGCTGCTGGAGGAAGAAACGAGGACCGAGACGACGGCAACACTCAGAGATGAGAACAAAAGGTGGCGTGAAGACGACATATCGGACCCTGAGCGAATTTTTGCCGGAGTGTAACATCCGTGATGTTCGGGCGGCATCAAAAAATCAATGTCTGCATGAGGCTATCAGCACACGTTCCGTTTATTTCAAGACCTAGCGTACAGCTTCGGTTCTTGGAGGTGGTGCTTATGACGCCAACAGGTTCAGCGATGTTTTGGAGGATATCCGCCAAGCACATGAGGCACTTCCCGTGGCTCTTGTAGGCCAGAAAGCGATTGTCTCGTCGGCGGATCAGTCATCAACAGGTCTTTATCAGAAATAAAACAGGTTTCCTGATAGCCTGTCTTTTTGATGAGTGTAACCGGGGCAGGTTCAGACATGATTATGAGCACCATCA
This sequence comes from Drosophila nebulosa, assembly GCA_024703675.1. Taxonomy (NCBI): domain Eukaryota; kingdom Metazoa; phylum Arthropoda; class Insecta; order Diptera; family Drosophilidae; genus Drosophila; species Drosophila nebulosa. Next base: position 346,700 of record JANFPS010000021.1, on the reverse strand, counting down.
GGGAATTCCCAGAATTGTTGCCCGGCTTTCAGTGGCATGACATTGAAGTGAAAGGGGTGCGGATACGCACAGCCACTGGGGGAAACGGACCACCACTGCTTCTGCTGCATGGTCATCCGCAAATGCACCTGACATGGCACAAGGTTGCTCCAATATTGGCAGACCGTTTTACCGTCGTAGCTACTGACCTGCGGGGGTATGGCGATAGCGCCAAGCCTCAGGGCGGCCCAAATCACGTCAATTATTCCAAACGTGCTATGGCTGCTGATCAGATTGGCGTCATGAAAGAACTCGGATTTGAACGGTTCAGGGTTGTCGGGCATGATCGGGGCGGACGGGTGGCGCATCGCATGGCGCTGGACGCACCACAGGCAGTGGAAAAGCTGGTGCTTATCGATATCGCGCCAACGGCAACAATGTATGCCCGGACCAACATGGAGTTTGCCCGACGCTATTTCTGGTGGTTCTTTCTGATCCAGCCGTATCCACTGCCGGAAAGGCTGATTGATGGGGATCCGACTTTCTTTCTGGAAAGTCATATTGGAGGGCAGATCAAGATACCGGGATCGGTCGATCCTCGCGTCATGGCCGAATACCGTCGATGCTACGCCGATCCAGCAATGCGTCATGCAGCTTGCGAAGACTATCGGGCTGCAGCAGGCATAGACCTTATACATGATGAGGCTGATGCGGACAGACGGATCGAAGTTCCGTTACTGGCGCTATGGGGAGCACGCGGCACAGTGGGCGCCCTTTATGATGTTGTGGAGACTTGGCAGGAAAAAGCCACGGATGTAAAGGGGCGTGCGATTGATTGCGGGCATAGTCCGCAGGAAGAAATGCCGGACGAATTGCTACGCAGTTTTGAGGAGTTTCTTTGAGCCTCCCGAAGCCAGTTAGTTAAGGTTCTGTTTGTCGGAAACATAGATCGATCAAGGGCATGCTTTCGGTCTCTTTCTTTTCGGACTTGCAGGCTCTGTTGGCCGTTTTCTTCCCTGTCAGTTAGGGGGTGTCGTCAGTTAGCGCGGTAGATAGTCCCAGACCCGGAAAACGTAAGCAGGATAGACGATCAGTGTTCAGATATTATGCCCGTTCATCGGGCAGGTTGTTCAAGGTCTGGATCACCAGAATTTTGACCATCAGCACCGGCTTAAACGGGAGACGACCGTCTTTGCTTCCGGCTGAAGAGGACAGGGCCTTGTCCAGATCAGGCGGGAGTACCTCGAAATCTACAATTCGGGAGAACGCTCCGATCTGATCATCAAGTCCGGTCAGGGGCGCAAGACGTTCATCAACATCAAAGAAGCCTAATAGCTTCATTCCATTCCTATCAGGCAGAGCATGAGAAATGGAATCACACAGGAACTGTCTAACCAAGGAGCTTTTCGCATGCGCCAATTACGTGGTGATTATGGCTATACACAGGATTTAGTCTTGGGACGTTATGTACGGGATGCTCATATTACGCGCCTTTACGAAGAAACTGCTGAAATCCAATGCGTCGTTATTGGGCATTTGATGGCTGTTACGTATTTATAATTCAGATGCAATAGTTTGCCTCATACTTGATAACGGCCGCCTAAGCTGTATCGGTTTCCGGGGTAAGTGAAAATCCCTTTCATAACGGTTTTACCTTGCACCCATGTGCGGCGGACAAGTTGTAGGCATGCCGTGGTGGGTTCTTCCAGTTCTAAAAGATGTTGCAACTGGTTGTCGGGGGTGATTGCAAAGATCACATGCTCCATCTCATCAGGGCGAGAGATATGTGTCAGCAGTCGGTGGGGGTGTAGGGTGGTGAAATCGTGGTCCAGATAATCCGGCACAAAATGAGGGGAAACATAACGTTCTTCAACCTGCAGAGGAATCTTGTCTTCAAAATGGACAATGACTGAATGAAAAAGTTTTGCACCCGGACGTTGGTCAAAAGCCATAGCCAGATCAACATCTGCCCTGACAGATTCAAGCGTTATGACTTTCTGTGTGTGAATGTGTCCTGCAGCGATAATATCGTCAGCAATATCATGTAATTCCAGTAGGGTCGCCCGAGGCACAGGTTTTGCAACAAAAGTCCCCACGCCTTGTGCCCGTGTTACCAGCCCTTCTGCCATTAACTCACGAAGAGCCCGATGAACCGTCATGCGTGATACACCGAGCGTCTCGACCAATTCGCTTTCTGACGGTAGTCGCTCCCCGACACTCCATTCACCACGATTGATATGCTCAGTGATATACTGCTTGACCTGTTCATAACGCAGTTGGGGGCGAGTTGTCGTGGTGGCGGCCATAATGGAATAGTCCTTCGGGCGGTCTGGGTGTGTTTCTAAATTATGGGCGTTTTCTTGTCCTGTATAGATGTTAAGGCGTGGAATATCTATTTAAGGCCTTTTTCAGTCGTGTTGTCCCTTAAAGACGCGGGCGGAGGGAGTTACGCCTCCAATCCAGTATGATAACTCATGCGGGCCGGATACCGGCCAAAACGACATGTCAGCAGAGTAGCCTTCTTGGAGAACTCCAATATGTTTCTGGAGACCTAGAGCCTGGGCTCCTATTGTAGTTGCTCCATGCAGAGCTTCAGCAGGCGTGAGGCGCATAAGCGTGCAAGCCATATTCATGATGGTTGTCATGTCCAGTACAGGAGAAGTGCCTGGGTTACAATCTGTCGCTAGTCCCATCGGAACATTGTATTTTCTAAACCAGTCAATTGGCGGCACTTTTGTTTCACGGATAAAGTAGAACGCGCCAGGCAGAAGCATGGCGACAGTACCTGCCTTCGCCATGGCCTTTACTCCTTCCTCATTTGCGTATTCCACATGATCTGCCGACAAAGCCTTGAAGTGAGCGGCAAGTGAGCAGCTATTGCTGTCAGACATCTGGTCAGCATGTATGCGTACGGGGAGGTTTAATGCCGTTGCTGCCTCAAATACCTGTGCGACTTCAGATGGTGTAAATGCAATCGTTTCACAAAAGGCATCTACGCTGTCGGCTAGTTTTTCCTTTGCGACACGCGGCAGCATTTCTTCTATCAGGGCGCTTACATACGCCTTCTGTTTGTTCTGATATTCAGACGGCAGGGCATGGGCTCCCAAAAATGTTGCATGCACCCGGATGGGGAGATGTTTTTCAAGATTACGTGCCACGCGCAGAAGTTTGAGTTCGTCTTCAAGAGTCAGACCGTAGCCTGATTTCACCTCAATAGTTGTTGTGCCTCCTGCAATCATTTTCTTGGCCCGCTGAATCGCCAGTTCCAGCAATGTATCTTCTGACGCGGCACGTGTCGCGGTTACCGTGGCATTAATCCCGCCGCCTTCCTTCGCGATTTGCTGGTAACTGATCCCTTCCAAGCGTCGCGCAAATTCGTTACTGCGATCACCTGCATAGACAAGATGAGTATGAGCGTCGACCAACCCCGGGGTTGCCCAGTGACCGCCCATGGAGTGCACATTTTTAGCAAGCGTATGAGGTGAGCCCGAAAGGTCTTCCTCTCTACCAACCCAGGTAATTATACCGTCTTTTTGGGCAATCGCTGCGTTTTTGATACATCCATAAGGATCGGACTCTGTAACGCGTGAGGGTGCCATGGTGGCGAGGTGAACGTCTGTCCAGAGTGTGTCCCACATAGCATCCTCATTTTCACAATATCTAGGATACCATACAAAGGTATATACAAATAAGTCAAATCCGTTATGGTCTCAGAATAACAGCGACAAGATTTTGCGTTTTGCATGGTCTTGGTCAGGGACCAGAGGCACAATGGATATGGCAGCATGACCGAGCTTTTTGTGAAACAGGCCCTTCTCCCAGATGGGTGGAAAAAAAACGTTACCTTGGTTGTTGGGCCTGATGGTACATTTTCATCCGTAAAGGCAGATACACGGCCCTCAGCGCAGGCTGAACAGCTTGAGGTTGCGCTACCGCCTCAAATTAGTCTGCATTCGCATGCTTTTCAGCGGGGCATGGCCGGACTGGCGGAGCGACGACAGACACCATCTGACACATTCTGGACGTGGCGCACGCTTATGTACAAGCTTGCCAGCAATATTTCACCAGAGCAGATGGAAGTCATAGCAAGCTATTTGTATATGGAGATGCTCTGCGCAGGTTATACGCAGGTTGCAGAATTCCATTATCTGCATCGTGATAAAACGGGGGAATTGTATAACAACCCGGCAGAAATGGCCCTGCGGGTGGTATCAGGCGCGCAGACTGTTGGTTTGGGTGTTACAGTTTTACCGACGCTTTATATGTATTCCGGGTTTGACGCGCGTCCTTTGTTGGACGAACAGAAACGCTTTGCATCAACGCCTGATCTTATCATGAACATCTGTCAGGCGATCACGCAGAAGGGCAACACCGGCGCTCTGGTGAATGTGGGGGTGGGCTTGCATTCCCTGCGCGCGGCTGACATGGCGTCTATAAAGACACTGGTCGAAGGAAAGACGGGCACAGTCCCAGTTCATATTCATATCTCAGAACAAATGGGTGAAGTCGAACAATGTGTGTCAGCTACAGGCAGTAGACCTGTTGACTATCTGTTCGAGCATGTATCGGTCGATGCGCGCTGGTGTTTGGTTCATGCCACACATCTTTCTGGTCGTGAGGTAGAAAAAATTGCAAAAAGTAATGCTGTTGCTGGTCTCTGCCCTATAACTGAAGCCAATCTTGGGGACGGGTTTTTCCCTTTTGTAGACTATGTAAGCTTAAATGGTCGTTTTGGTATTGGTTCAGATAGTAACGTTCTGATTAGCCCAGGCGAGGAACTGCGGACGTTGGAATACGGCCTGCGACTTTCTACGCAAAGTCGGTGTGTTGCCCTGCCGCGTGGCAAGATGGGTTCGACAGGCGGGTGGCTTTACCGGCAGGCCGTTGCTGGTGGCGCACAGGCCTGCGGTTTCGGTAAATGGGGGCTAATTGAGGGGGCACGGGCAGATATCTGCACGCTGGATATCGATAAGCTGATACTGCCTCATCTCGAAGGGGAGGCCATTTTGGACGCTGTCCTGTTCTCTTTACCGGCATTGCCGGTCGAACATGTGATGTGTGCTGGCGTCTGGCAGGTAAGGGACGGTAGGCACCCATTGCAGGATAAACTGACCAGTCAGTTCCGTGACGTTATGAGCAAAATCTTCTCTGAATCTTAAGCAAGGTATGACAGGAAAGGTCAGACGTATATGACGTCCGTTTATACTTTTTCGCCGGGGGATGCTCCGGTTCTTATTACATTGCCCCACGCCGGTCAGAATCTGCCAGATGGATTATCTGAGCGCATGACAGAAACTGGGCGCGTATTGCCAGATACAGACTGGTATATGGAAGCCCTGTATGATTTCGCTTTAGGGTTAGGAGTTGGCGTTTTACGTGCAAATTATTCACGTTACGTGGTGGACCTGAATCGTGGAGCTGACGATGCCGCATTGTATCCAGGCAGGCCTAGTACCGGCCTTGTTCCGCACCTGACATTTTCAGGGCAACCTATCTATAAAGACGGTCAGGAGCCAGACCATCAGGAAGTGGTGGAAAGAACAAATCTGTTCTGGACGCCGTATCACCAGAAAATCGAGCAGGAATTGGCCCGATTAAAAGACAAGTGGGGATGGGCTATTCTATGGGATGGACATTCCATAGCGTCCACAATACCACGTCTTTTTGAAGGTATTTTGCCGGACCTGAACTTTGGTACCAATACAGGCGCCGCTTGCGCACCGGCGCTGGCGCAGGCGCTGGTCGCACAGGCCCGTGTTTTTCCGCATTATACGCACGTGTTGGATGGACGTTTTAAAGGCGGATATACGACTCGTCATTATGGGAAGCCGGAAGAAAATATTCATGCCGTGCAGCTTGAGCTTGCACAGACCACCTACCTTGAGAGCGAAGACTCTCCATGGCCACTCAGTAGGGAAAAAACTGAGCAGTTGAGGCATGTATTGAAGCAGCTCTTACGCTGCGCCTTGGCATACAGACCCTGATCTTCAAATAAGAGACAAATTTGGAATATTGCTGATTGACAATGAAAAAGAACGCCGCCTAAATGAACGTATATACAAGTATGAACAAGGGTTAGAAAATGAGTGATACATCTGCAGTTTCTAATGATCGCCTTGCTAATGATCGCGTCATTCGTTCGCCAAAAGGCGCAGAGAAAACCGCAAAAAGCTGGCAAACAGAAGCTGCTTTGCGTATGTTGATGAACAATCTTGACCCGGAAGTGGCAGAGCGGCCGTCTGAACTGGTTGTCTATGGTGGTATTGGGCGCGCCGCCAGAAACTGGGCATGCTATGATCAGATTGTCGCCAGCTTGCGCGATCTGGAAGATGACCAGACCCTTCTTGTGCAGTCAGGAAAACCCGTTGGGGTTTTTCGGACTCATTCCGACGCGCCTCGCGTTTTAATTGCGAATTCCAATATTGTGCCGCATTGGGCAAACTGGGACAAATTTAACGAACTCGATCGCATGGGCCTGATGATGTACGGTCAGATGACCGCGGGGTCCTGGATTTATATTGGGTCTCAGGGCATTGTTCAGGGCACCTACGAAACATTTGTGGAAATGGGCCGTCAGTATTACGGCGGAAGCCTGAAAGGCCGGTGGATCCTGACGGGCGGTCTGGGCGGCATGAGCGGGGCGCAGCCGCTTGCCGCTGTTATGGCCGGTGCTTCCATGTTGGCAGTGGAATGTGAGCCGGGCCGTATTCAGAAAAGACTTGATACAGGCTATCTCGACCGTCGGGTCGATACCCTTGATGAAGCGTTGGAACTGATTAACGCGGCATGTGAACGGGGCGAGGCTATTTCTGTCGGGCTGCTCGGCAATGCTGCAGACATATTCCCTGAACTGGTGCGTCGTGGTATTCGGCCGGACGCAGTGACCGACCAGACATCCGCTCATGATCCGCGGAATGGGTATCTGCCTAAAGGCTGGACACTGGAGGAAGCAGAACGGAAACGGCAGACAGATCCGGCGGCAGTGGAAAAAGCAGCCCGGCTGTCTATGCGGGACCATGTCGCTGCCATGGTGGCATTCCATCGTATGGGAATTCCAACATTCGATTACGGCAATAATATTCGGCAGATGGCTTTTGAAGAAGGGCTGGAAGATGCTTTTGCCTTCCCTGGCTTTGTGCCTGCCTATATTCGCCCGCTCTTCTGTCGGGGTATTGGTCCATTCCGGTGGGCTGCATTGTCGGGCGACCCTGAAGATATCTACAAGACGGACCAGAAGGTAAAAGAGCTCCTGCCAGACGATGTGCATTTGCACAATTGGATGGATATGGCGCGTGAGAAAATTCAATTCCAAGGTTTGCCATCACGTATCTGTTGGGTAGGGCTGGGTGACAGGCATCGCCTCGGTCTGGCCTTTAACGAAATGGTTGCCAATGGCGAACTGAAGGGTCCCATCGTCATCGGTCGTGACCATCTGGATAGCGGCTCTGTGGCCAGTCCCAACCGGGAAACAGAAGCTATGCGGGACGGAAGTGACACCGTTTCCGACTGGCCACTGCTAAATGCACTGCTGAATACTGCGTCTGGCGCTACATGGGTGTCTTTGCACCACGGTGGTGGCGTTGGCATGGGCTTCTCCCAGCACGCTGGCATGGTGATTGTTGCTGACGGTACACCAGAAGCTGCTCGTCGATTGGAGCGCGTGCTCTGGAATGACCCTGCGACGGGCGTGATGCGTCATGCTGATGCTGGATACGATATTGCAGTTGCCTGTGCTCACGAAAAATCCCTGAATCTTCCTATGATCAAGCCCGGAGCCTGAGAAGAATGTCTGCTGAATCCTTTGTATTGTATCCTGGCAAGCTGACTTATACTGAAATCCGTTCTTTCTTTTTCTCGTCTTCTGCGCAGGTAGAGCTTGCGCCAGAAGCAGAAGAAGTGTTGCGTGTAGCGGCTTTGTCTGTCGAACGGATCGTTGCGCGTGGGGAGCCTGTCTATGGGGTCAACACGGGTTTTGGTAAACTAGCCAAAACGCGTATTCCGGATGACAAACTGAAAGACCTTCAGCGAAATCTGGTGCTCAGCCACGCTGCTGGAATTGGCGCACCAATGAGCGAAGCGGTTGTCCGGCTTATTCTTCTTCTGAAAGCCAACGGATTAGCCAGAGGCTTTTCAGGTGTGCGCAAGGAAGTTGTCACTCTTCTGTTGGCCATGCTGAACCGTGGCGTGGTGCCGGTTATTCCGGAAAAAGGCTCAGTCGGTGCATCAGGTGACTTGGCCCCACTGGCGCACATGAGTGCGGTTGTTATTGGAGAAGGCCACGCTTTCTATAAAGGGGAGAAGCTCACCGGGGCAGAAGCTCTTCGCGCTGCTGGGCTTGCTCCCATCGAACTGGGGCCGAAAGAAGGGCTTGCCCTGCTGAATGGCACGCAGGCCTCAACAGCGCTGGCACTTTCGGGGCTGTTTCAGGCAGAGCGTGTGTTCCACGCGGCTCTGGTGGCCGGCGGGCTGACGCTGGATGCAGCGCGTGGCACTGATGCTCCCTTTGATCCACGTCTGCACGCGTTGCGTGGGCAGAAAGGTCAGATTGAAACAGCAGCTGTTTACCGTAGTCTTCTGGCGGAGTCTTCTATTCGCGATTCACATCGTGAGGGGGATGAGCGGGTGCAGGACCCCTATTGCCTGCGTTGCCAGCCGCAAGTGATGGGTGCCTGCCTGGATACACTGCGCAATGCAGCAGTTACTTTGATTACGGAAGCCAATGCGGTTTCTGACAATCCTATCCATTTTGCAGACACAGATGAAATGATTTCTGGTGGCAATTTCCATGCGGAACCGGTGGCGATAGCGGCCGATACAATCGCGATTGCTGTCTCAGAAATCGGCGCAATTTCCGAACGACGCCTTGCCATGCTGATGGATGCCCAGATGAGCGGGCTTCCTCCATTTCTGGTAAAGGACAGCGGGCTGAATTCTGGCTTCATGATTGCGCAGGTTACAGCAGCGGCTTTGGCGTCTGAAAACAAGACCCTTGCACACCCCGCCAGTGTGGATAGCTTGCCGACATCCGCCAATCAGGAAGATCATGTGAGCATGGCGACGTTTGCCGCTCGCCGTCTGGGAGATATTGTGGACAACGTTTGCACGATTATTGCCATCGAATGCCTGGCGGCTGTGCAGGGGCTGGACTTTCTTGCTCCGCTACTGACATCGGCCCCACTTGTGGTTGCCAAGGACACAGTGCGAGAGCACATTTCATTCTTTGCACAGGATAGGCTTTTTACTCCGGATATTGAAGCCATGCGTGCTCTTATTGCGCAGAACACCATGGTGGCTCGTGTGAAGGAACTGGTGCCTCTACCGGAATGTAGTGTAGTATAATTTTTCTTATGGCCCCGGCATAGTCCGGGGTTTTTTTATGGAGGGAGGTCATGGTTTTTACAGGAATAGACAATGTTCAGCAGAAGGCTGAACACGTTTTGCCCCGCCTGTTTCGTGACTATGTTGCTGGGGGCGCCCATGAAGAAAGCACAATGCAGCGTAACCGCCAGGCATTTGGGAAATGGTCTATCATTCCACGGTGCCTGCAGGATGTTTCTCAGGTTTCCACGCACACACGTTGGTTAGATTATGAATGTTCCGCGCCGTTTATGCTTCCCCCTGTCGGTTTTGCAGGGATGATGCGTCGCGGGGCTGATTTGATGGCTGCCCGTGCGGCCGCTGCGGAGCAGATTCCATTTTGTGTTTCAACCTTTTCGATTGCCGCTCTGGAAGACGTATGTAAAGTCCCTGACGTAGATATTCTGGCGCAGCTTTACGTTTTTCGGGACAGGGCAATCACGCATGATATGATGCGGCGTGCCAGAGACTGTGGTGTTCGCACGCTTATTTTGACGGTTGATACTGCAATTACGCCTCTTAGGCCCCGAGACGAACGGAATGGCTTTAGGAGGCTGGCTAAACCATCCCTGACACAAATGCTCTCCTTTGCTTCTGCGTGGCGTTGGAGTCTTAATATGTTGCGATACAAACAACCAGAATTAGGGAATCTTAAGGTGTACGGAATGGGCCTCTCCTTGTTGGAGCAGGCAAAAAATGCTGCCGCCCAGATAGACCCGAGCCTTAGCTGGACTGATCTGGATTGGCTTAGGACAGAATGGAAAGGTAATCTGGTAGTGAAAGGGATAATGCATCCCGAGGATGCAAACCGTTGTGTTGAAGCGGGGGTGGATGCTGTGATGGTTTCAAATCATGGTGGTCGACAGCTAGATCCTGCGCCCGCTACTCTGGATGTATTGCCTGATATTGTTGCAGCCGCAGGCAATACTAACCACACCGTTATTTTGGATAGTGGGGTAAGGAGGGGAGGGGATGTTGTGACAGCGTTGGCTCAGGGGGCATCTATGGTCGCCTTGGGGAGGCCCTGGGCATGGGCCCTGGCTGCAAATGGCGAACAGGAGCTTAGAGAGATGATTGCTGGCTTGCGAGGGGAAGTTCGAGACGTCATGGCCCTTGCAGGCATCAATAGTGTTTCCAGCTTGCGTGAGAAAGGAAGCACAATACTCAGGCAAGCATAAAGTTACGAAAAAAGATTAGTCTTCAGGTCTTTATGAAAAAGGCTGCCATGAGCTATGCCATGGCAGCCGTCCTGTTAAATCTCACAAGCGCGAATTAGAAATTTGCGCTGATTGAGCCGAAGAACATGCGTGGTGCGCCGACCAGCATGGACTGAAATTCCAAGGCACCCTGTGAAATGCTTAGCGGATTTCCGTTTTCACCCATTGTTGCAATATAGCGGTTGTTTTGAAGATTGGTAACACTGAAGTTAAGAGTCAGATCTTTCACGGTAGAAACTGATTTTTGGAAATAAGGAAGCTTGCCAAGGTTGTATTGGACACCAAGGTTGGTCAACCAATAGCCGGGCACTTTTACATCCCCAGTATAGCTGTAATTGCGTTTGCCGGTGTAGCTTGCGTCCACATAGGCGGTTAGACCCTGCCAGTCATAAGAAAGGCGTGTTTTATACATAAAGCGGGGATAGTTGATAATCTGCTTACCGCGGGTGTGGTATGATACGCCTGCTTCCTGCAAATTATCATCGTACGTCGCATGGTTGTAACTGACACTATTGGTAAACGATAGGTGCTTGACTGGCATGATGGTGATAGCAGCATCCACTCCGTTCATTGTTACACCGCCAACGTTTGAAACAGTCGAAACTGGATTCACAGCTGATCCCGATGTTACCTGCTGCAGACGATTGTTGAAGTTTGTGCGGTATGCATAGACGGACGCGCCAATAATCTGGCTGCTGTAGCGATAGCCTGCGGCATACGTCCAGTCCGTTTCAGGGCGGAAGGAGTTGCGGCCAGCATCAAAGGCTGTTTGAGAGATGGCAAATGGCGACGCAGACAGTTTGTAGCCAGATTGTGCGTATGTATGCACATTTTCTGAAATATCAAAAAAGAGTTCATGATGTTTCAGGAAGTGCCAGTCTGCGCTGATATGTGGCAGGAAAGGTTTGGAGGTCGTAAGCCCTACGCCGCTGGTAATGTTGGCACCTGAACCATAGTAGTCGTCATTAATGTATCCGTTGCCGACATTGGTGGTTGCCAGAACGGATTTGAAGCCAAAATGGAGGGCTAGGTTCGGAAGGACGCGATAAGTGTCCTGCACGAAGGCTGTGAAGGTGTTTGTATTGTAAGTTTGGTTATAGATTTTGGCGAAAGGATCTGACCAGTGCCCAAGAGGGTTGGGAAGCGCAGATGTCAGTTGTCCATTGACAATATTCGGCATTTCGTAAGCATACATTGGTGACTGGTAATGGTTGTTTTCATACCAGACACCCCCGCTGATCTCGTTATGTGCAATGTTGTAATGTGCTTGAGAGATGATACCAAAACGCCGAATGGCCGGTTCTTTCACCAGTTCCGAAAGGGGGGATCCATTTGGTGAGGGATAATAAGGGGTTGTCCAGGTTGTCTGGTTGCTCTCCCCATGGCCATAAGCCGTTGTGTCCCAGGTCAGATTGTCAGTCATCTGCATGTGAGCTTTGATGCCGCCAAAAGTATCGACGGTGTTCAGTACTGCATCATAATATGCAGAATCAGCCGGGTCTTTCAGTTTGCTAAAGCTGGACGGATAGATGCCATTTGCGGCATTAATAGCCTGCTGAAGCCCGCTTTGTCTGCCGTTATAGTAGTTGGATACATTGTATCCGACGTTGCTTAACACTTCTGGGGATGCATCAGCAGTAGAAAACTGATGGAGGTCAGACCAGTCAAAAAAGGCCGAAATGCTGCTGCTCTGCCCGATAGGCTGCAGGAATTTAGCATTAACCTGCTGCATGAACTGGTCACCCGTGCCCTTCCATATCTGGCCATCCTGACGCATGTAGGATGCGTAGAAACGAGTGCCTGAACGGTTCAGATCACCACTGTCGACACGTGCAAAAGTATGAAAATTTGCGTAACTACCAAATCCTTGGTTAATCGTGCCGCCAAGCTTATGGGAAGGGTCGCGAGACACGTAGTCAAAAGAACCACCAAGGTTGTTGGTAGCGGCGACAGATTCGGCGCCTGCAGACTGGGAAACAACAATGCGGGCAACGTTTTCTGATGAAATAGCCTGTATGGTGTTAAGGCCATTATAGTTGCGAACAGTCTGCTCCCCTAATGGCATACCATCCAGTGTCATGCCAATCTGTTGCTGCTGAAAGCCATGCATGAAAACCTGATTCGACCAGATATCAATTCCTTGAGGTTCTGCAGACTGGAACATGATGCCGGGCAATTGCGCCAGTGTCTTCAGTGGGTTTGTCCCTGCAGGTGCCTGTGACAGCAGTTTCTGGCCGATGGTCACAACAGCGCCGTGCGGCAAATGTCGGGATGTAACCTCAAATTGTTCGGACGTTGAGCTTAGATAGGTCGAGGGTTCTTTTGATGATGGCTTCCGTTTTGTAGTCGGCTTGCCGGCAGTAGTGGCTGGTTTCGACGTGGCTGCGTGCTTTCTGGGTGCCCCGGAAGCTGCATCAGGTGTCGCCGCTCTGGCCATTGCACTTGTGCTTCCAATGGAGATGAACATCGAAGAAAAAAGCAAGAGTCTGGTTAGAGAAAAGGTGCTGTGCCTCATGCGTCTGAACTCCACCGGGCGGTTATGGGTGCAGGAGAAAAATAGATATAGACAAGGTTTTTCGTTGTCTTCGCTTAGTGATTCGTATTTCCAATGCACCAAGGTTCTTGAAGAACCCTAGGTTGTCCATACGAGTTAGGTCAATAGGATTCCGAAACGAAACTGTAATATTTTTTTGAATGTGGCTTTTGTGGAAATCCAGTTCTTTCATCATCTCCGTGTGCGGGAAGAAAGGGAGGAGGTCTGGGGCAGAAAATAAAAAAGCGCGCAGGGTTGCTGCGCGCTCGGATAATGCTCAAATTTTGAAGTCATGAATTATGTTTGCTGTCGAATATCCATGCCCGTGTGTTTTCTCATGACCAGAACATAGAAGACTGATGTCAAGACAAGTCCGATAGCCCAGGAAATATCTGTGTTTTGCAGAAGCCGTGCGAACGGTCCTGTGTAGAGGTGGTTGGACACAAACGGGATTTGTACAGCAACACCAAGGCAGTAACATACTAGAGCAGGAATATTGTAGCGACCATATTGGCCGCCGTCTGCTTTGAAAAATGAAGCCACGTCATAAGATCCATGCTGCACGAGATAATAGTCAATTAGATTGATGGCAGTCCAAGGGATCATGATAATCATCAGCAGATTGAGAAATTCTGTATAAGTTTCCATAAAGTCGTGCGTCATAAACATTGTAAGGCCAAGCACAAAAAGCATCAGTGCCGCAGTCACGCTGATGCGGGTTTTCATGCCAAAGCGATGCTTAGGGAACGCCATTTGCAGTAACATGAGTGAAGACAGGCTTCCACAATAGATGCTCATCCCGTTGGCAACGGTAATTCCAATTACCAATGTTACCATGACAATCGGGCCACCCACGCCCAGATACGCCATCAGGGTGGGCAGAATGTCTGTGCCATGGGGGGTAATTGCGCCAAGGGTCGCCCCAAGAAACATGGGCAGTAGCGTTCCCAGCGCTGATCCCCAATATGTAGCGTGAAAAGCATGCTGGGCACCCTGCCTGCTATCAGGCAGGTAACGGGAATAATCAGACACGTAAGGCGCATAAGCCAATTGCCAGAGGGCTGCGACAGAAACTGCTCCCATGAAGCCGGAAAAAGTCGTCTGTCCGAATCTACCCAAAAGCGTGACGGCATGGTGGTTACTCATGACAGCGACAAGCGCCCAGATAAGAGCCGCGCCGCAAGCGACTGAAATAAATTTAGTCATGATGTGAATGGTGCGATATCCCCAGAAAGCAGGGAAAGCCGAAAGGACAGTAACAGCCAGCACGCCCCCCAGATAACCGCACCAGGGGAGTGCCAGTTGAAACCCTTCTCCTCCCACAACGAGATTGGACGCTGAAAATCCGACATAGATAAAAACAACAAGGGCAATCATGGGTACAGCTCCCATAGACCCGAACTGGCCACAGGTTTGCACCATCTGAGGCACACCAAGACGAGGCCCCTGAGCCGCATGCAATGCCATGAATATGCCGCCTAACAAATTGCCGAGAAGAAGCGCCAGGCACCCCACAAGCAAAGGAAGGTGGAAGACAACAGATGCCAATGCTCCGGTAATGACGGTAAGGATAGTGGTATTGGTGCCAAACCAGACAGCAAACAGATCTCGCGGATGCCCCATACGTTCAGAGTGCGGAATGGGGTAGATGGTTCTGTGCTCCATTGATGCCGCGTTGCTGGAGCTTTGAGGATCGTGCGAGTTTAAAGTCATGCTGTGGTCCTGAATGCCTTGTGCGTCTGAGAGCATTACCGTTCTGCCTGTATGGGTTTACGGATTATTGTCACGTTTCTTGATCGTAAGAAATGACAGAAAAATCAGGGTATGCGACTGCCTGAGGACAAAATGAATTTCTGCACCCGTTCTGTGCGAGGGTTGGTGTAAATATCACTTACCGTGCCGCTTTCGAGAATATGGCCGTCATCACAAAAGCACACCTTGTGAGCTGTTGATTGTACAAAAGCCGGATCATGCGTGACAACCAGCAACGTCAGCCCTTGGGCGGACAAATCGCTGATAATAGTCTGCACACCGCTAACCAGTTCGGGGTCAAGGGCGCTTGTGGGTTCATCAAACAGGATGACAGGCGGCTCCATAGCCAAGGCGCGCGCAATGGCAACACGCTGTTTCTGACCACCGGAAAGCTGGTCCGGATAATGATCCTGCTTTTGCAACATATGAACGCGGTCAAGTGCTTCCCTGGCGAGGCAGACGGCCACGTTTTTGGGAGTTTTCTTTACTGTTACCGGGCCTTCCATAACGTTTTCCAGAACGGTGCGATGGGAAAAGAGATTGAACTGCTGGAAAACCATAGGCATGCGGGACCGAGCCTGACGCAATTGTTTTTCTGGTGCGATACTGAAATTTGTGCGATTTTGACTGCAGAGTGGTTCACCCAGAAAGGTGAGAGTGCCTGCTTCTGGGCGCTCAAGAAAGTTAATGCATCGTAACAGCGTTGATTTTCCGCCGCCGCTGGGGCCGATCAGAAAGACGGCTTCTCCTTGTCTTACGGTCAGATCAACACCACGCAGAACTGTATTGTCACCGTAGGATTTGTAGATTTGCTCCAAGGTAATAACGGGGGGAGGGCGCTCAATCATCATATAATGGTGCCTCCCTCGGACATCTCCGAAATCGTCGGTTTAATTTTAGGTTTTCTGTTGCGGGAGGGGGTAAGTTTCCGTTCAAGCCAACTGACGCACCGTGCGCTGGTGAAGCTCATGCAAAAATAGATTATTGCGACCATAAGATAAGTATTCATGCTGTCAAATGTATTGGAAATCATGATGGTTGCATGACGAAGAAGCTCATTGACTGAAATAAAGGATACAAGAGAGCAATCTTTCAGAAGAGCAATAAAATACCCCCCTTGCGTCGGTAGACAGGCCACAAAAGCCTGGGGAATGATGAGGCGTCGATACATCTGGAAAGGTGACATGCCTAGCGATAGTGCAGCAGCCTTTTGGCCCTGATCAACCGCGAGAATGGCGGCACGGTATACTTCTGAGAGATAGGCGGATAAATTTAGCGTTAACCCGAGAACACCAGCCCAGAAGGCGGAGAGAACAATGCCAAGTTCAGGCAAGGAGAAATAAATGAGTAGAAGCTGTACGATAAGTGGAGTGTCACGCCATATCTCGACATAAGCTTCAAGGGGCCAACGAATAATCTTTCTGTCTGAAAGGCGACCAACGGCTGTCAGAAAACCGAGTATCATACCAAACGCCATGCTGATGATAGAAAGCTGAAGGGTAACTTCGGCGCCTTTCAGCAAAAAAGGAAAATATTCCTGTAATTCTGACCAGAAAACAGACATCTTTTATCCCGCTTGGTCGTTTTGGGTTAAATGGTCTTCAAGGTCTTCCCAGACATGGTAGCGTTTTAGAATGGTACGAATTGTGCCGTCCCGTTTCATATCATCCATCGCCTGATTGATTGCACTAAGCAGGCGCGGACAAGTATTCCGAACCACAATGCCCTCACTTCCCAACCGATAACTGGCTTTGGATTGAGCCTTCTTCCAGGCAGGTTTGGCTTCATAAAATAATGGGTTGCCGATGGTGCGAAGACCCGTGAAACGTTCTTTTTGTGCCTGGAGCGTTCCTTGATCAACAACAACAGCATCGACCTGTCCATTTCTAAGGGCAATAAATGGATCACCGAATGTATTGAAGTCGCTGACCTTGGCGGCAATACCTTTTTCCACCAGCGCATGCGCAGTCAGAGAATCTGTTGTGCCAAGCACAGACCCCAGATTGGCATTCTTCAGGTCCTCCACATGATGGAAGGGAGAGTTTTCTGGAACGATTATACGGTCGTATAACATGAAGTAGGGATGAGAATACGCAATGTTTGCGTAAGCAATCCGCTCTTCCGTAATGGTGAGGTCGGAAAGAACAATATCCCAGCGCCCAACTTTCAGGCCAGGAACAAGAGTTGTCCATTCAGTTATAATAAACTCGGACCGAGGTATCCCCAGTCTTCTTGTAAGCTCTTGCAAAAGATCGGCGTCAATACCGTGATAGGTGCCGTCTTTGTCCTGCCAAAGGGAAGGGTGAGCACCTAATAGTGCGTTTCCTGCCGTCAGAACACCAGCCTTTTGGATATCGTCCAGACATTCAGAGTGCGCGGCACAACTTGGCCCCAGTAATGTCAGGCAAGTGTAAAGTACAAAGGAAGGGGATAAACGGTAAAGGCACCTCTTCATATCAGCCCATTCCTTACTGGTTCTGGTCAGGAAGCGACTTTGTAAATCAGCGGAAAGTCTGGGCCATCCAGCAAGTCTCCATCTTTAAGGGAAACATGAGGAAAGGGCGGAGATCCTTTACCCCCACGGTCTGCAAAACGTGCGTTATCACCAACCCAGCGGGCAGAAAATACGCGTCTCCTCTGGGTGTTGCTCGTAGTTGCAGGCGCACCATGAATTATCCTGAAATCAAAGGCAATTGCATCACCTGGCGCTAGATCCCAACTGCGAATGGTATAGAGGTCACGATTGGCATCAATATCAGGCATTTCCGGCATTGAATCGTCTTCATACAAGCGGGAGCCATCGAATCTTCTTGGGCGATGAGTGATGCCCCAATGATGCGAACCAGCGACGCATTCAAGACACTGTTCCTTGGCCACAGGGTCTAGTGGAATCCATAAACTAAGCGTCTTTTCGCCTGTGACACAATAATATGGGCTATCTTGATGCCATGGGGTTACCAATGTCGTTCCCGGTTCTTTTACCAGTTCATGATCATGAAAGAACCGAACTTCCTGTGTATGCATAAGTTGCGCAGCGACAGCACCTACGGGTGAATTCTCGATAAAATTTCGGAATTGTGGGATGCGCTGCCAGTTGCAGAGATCCTGAAAAAAAGGAGCAGATCCTTCAGGGTGATATGATCGTTCCAAAGGGCTAGGGGCTGCCATGGTGGCGTCCATACCCGCACGCAAAGCCTCAATCCATGCAGTAAAAATGCCGCGCACAACTGTTACACCATCAGTTTGAAACGCCGTGATGGTTGTGTCGTCTAGGGTGACTGGGGAGCCAGGAATAGCCATAAGCACCGCTTCCTTATGTTCCGATATCAAAACCATACGTTGTATGTACACGATCGGTCAAGTGGAAAAATTCTTTCCTTAAACTGGAACCTGTTTTGCGAAGCGGCCCATCGAACCTGTTTGAAAATTAACACTTTTTCAGGATCGTTCTGAGTATGTAATATCCTCCCGAATTTCTTACGTTTTTTGTGTGCCGGGGCGCATTGGGGGATGAGAAATGTGATCTGATAAAAGTTTTGGCCCTTTACAGTCGGTACATGTCTATACATTAATGATGGCTGTTCCATATGGCAGGAGGTTTCTTCGGGATGCCAGATTCTGTATCTCTTTCTCTTCTCGCTAGACACCCCTTATGTCGACCGGAAGTCTCGGGTTTGCCTCGCTATAATGCTGGCCTGTCAGAGGATGACGTGAGGCGGCGGTACGGCCTGCAAAATATCGTCAAACTGGGAAGTAATGAAAATCCATACGGTCCTTCCCCAAATGTGATTGCAGGGTGGGCAGCGTTGGCTGAACGGTTGGGGCGTTACCCAGACGCAGCGGCTGAAACCCTGCGACACGATATTGCCAGTTTGAATGGTCTTGAAAGTGATCGCGTTCTTGTAGGTAACGGATCTGAGCAGATTATCCGCCTGATTGCAGAGGCATATTTGTCTCCGAGGGAGAGGGTGGTCACGGTTCGTCCCGCATTTGGGCTGCATGAAATTTACCCACGTATGATGGGCGCTGAGGTTGATGCTGTGCCTGTCAGTTCTGATGCGACTTTTGACCTTGCTGCACTGCAGGATGCCGTGAAACGGCCCACTAAAATTTTAATGTTTGCCAACCCATCCAATCCTGTCGGTTGCATGATGTCGGGCGCAGCCTTGCAAGATCTGATCGATGCCTGCCCATCGCATGCGCTGATTGTCGTGGATGAAGCTTATCGAGAATATGCGGAGGAAGATTCCGAGTATCCAGATGCACAGGTTATTCTGGAGAAGCAGCCGCGTCCATGGGTGATATTGCGGACTTTTTCAAAAGCATACGGATTGGCTGCTCTACGGATTGGCTATGCACTCACTTCGTCAGCCGACGTTGCTAAGACCCTGGATACTGTTCGTGATCCATTTAATACCAATATGCCTGCGCAGGTCGCGGCATGCGCCGCACTGGCAGATGATGCCTATATGAAAGAGTGTATTCGCAAGACGGTTTCTGAGAGGAAAAGGGTAGCAGAGGCTTTGAAGGGTATGGGTCTGTTTGTTGCACCGACATGGACAAATTTTGTATTTGTTCGTGTTCCTGTGCCTGCAGACCAGCTGGCGACCAAACTCCTGAAACGTGGAGTTATCATCAAGCCCTGGAAAGAGAAGGGATTCGAAACCTGGGCCAGAATAAGTATAGGTCTGCCGACTGAAAACGATACATTGCTGCAGGCAGTCGCTGATCTGGTGCTATAATAACGTGGGTTTATCCTCTTCTGTCTGGAAAGTTTACCATGTCTGCTCTTGAATGTGTTTTAACTGAACTGGCTCAAATCTTTGGCGATCGTATTTCGTGCTCTGAAGCCGTACGCGACCATCACGCACATGGTGAAGGCTGGCAGGAGGGGCGTTTGCCAGGGGCGGTTGTTTTTGTTGAAAACACACAGGAAGTTTCGACTGTTCTGAAGACATGCAATCAACATGGCGTTCCGGTCGTGGCATTTGGGGGAGGGACATCGTTGGAAGGGCATGTGACTCCCCCTGAAAACGGCATCAGTCTTGATCTTTCCCGTATGACACAGATTTTGGAAGTGAATGCCGCCGATTTGGATTGCCGAGTGGAAGCGGGTGTTACGCGTCATGCACTGAACGCTTATTTGCGAGATAGCGGGCTGTTTTTTCCGGTTGATCCTGGAGGGGAGTCAACGCTTGGCGGCATGTGCGCTACCCGTGCATCAGGCACAGCTGCGGTGCGATACGGAACCATGCGCGAAAATACGCTTGGTCTGACAGTTGTTCTTGCAGATGGACGGATTGTGCGTACAGGGGGGCGGGTTCGGAAATCTGCTACAGGTTATGATCTTACTCGGCTGTTTGTGGGGTCAGAAGGCACACTTGGTATTATTACTGAAATCCAACTCCGACTGCATGGGTTGCCTGAAGCAATAGCAACTGCAGTGTGCCAGTTTGAAAAGCTGGAAGATGCAGTCAATACTGCTGTTACAACCATGCAGATCGGGCTTCCCATTGGTCGTATGGAACTGATGGATGAAGTGCAGATGGATGCGTGTATCCAATATTCTAAAATGGAAGGATACGACGTTCTTCCAACCATGTTTTTTGAATTTCATGGCGCACCAGCCGCTGTAAAGGAACAGGTTGAAACCATGGAGGCCGTGGTTGCTGACCATAATGGAAAAGGTTTTTTGTGGAGCAATAATCCTGAAGACAGGAATGAGTTATGGAAAGCAAGGCACAGTGCGTTCTGGGCATGTCTGGCTTATCGTCCCAATCACCGCGGTATTGCGACAGATGCAGTCGTGCCTGTATCTGCACTGACAGAACTGATAACCGGTAGTAAAAAAGATATTGAAGAATCAGGGCTTTTAGCCCCAATTGTTGGGCATGTAGGGGACGGTAATTTTCATACCGTCATTCTTGTTCCCCCCGAACCCGATGGTCTTGCTCGTGCGCTTGAGCTTGATCGTAAAATTGTTAATCGGGCACTTTCTCTTGGCGGGGCGTGCAGCGGTGAGCACGGTATTGGCCTTGGAAAAAAGGAGTTCATGGAGCGTGAACATGGACGCGATGCTCTGGATGTCATGCGTATGCTCAAAATATCCTTTGATCCAAACAATATTTTGAATCCAGGCAAGATGTTGCCAGATAGTGTGATGTGATGTGGCAGAGACGGGCCTTAGCCGACATTCCCAGTGTGCCATGGCGGAATGGCCATGGATATACAAAGGTCATTGCCGAAGGTGGAACAGAGGAGGGCTTTCAGTGGCGTCTAAGTGTAGCAGATATTTTAAAGGATAGTTCTTTTTCCATATTTACAGGATGGAGGCGCTTTTTTGCGTTGCTTGGGCAAGGATCTCTAACTTTGTCTGAAAAAAATGGAAACTGGCGTCATACTGTTAATGGCTCCGGCAGACCGTTTCAGTTTTCTGGTGAGGATGCGGTGCAGTCTTCCGACGTCCATGTACCAGTTCAGGCGTTAAATCTGATGGTACAGGCCAATGTTATATGGAACCAACAAGTGGGTATCTTACTGAAAGAAGCAGCTTTTACAATTGAAGAAACAGGTGAGGCCCAAATCTTTCTTATACCTTCCATCGGAACTTGGAGCCTGCATGAAGGGCGATCCAAAGTCAGAATTGTGCCAGGAGAAATATGGAGCAGTTCTGCTCAGATGTTTTCACAAACATTGCTGACACAAGAAACACCAGAAAGTTCTTTATTTTTCGTTAAAACCTAGAGGTCTAATTTTTATCCATAAAGGAGACGGTTCCGTGACGACAAGTAGCTTTATCCCCGTCCTTGATCTTGCTCCAGCCCGTGGCGGTAATATTGCCTTGCTGGGGGAACAGATTCATGAGGCATTTGTTACGTCAGGTTTTTGCTATATAAAAAACCATGGAATTTCCGAAGAGTGTATTGAAAGACTGCGCCAAGAAGCGTTGGATTTTTTTCACTTGCCTCTTTCGGAAAAAGATCGTTATCGCCCCAAGCAGGCGGTAAGGGGCTTTAATGCATTGAACCGCACAATAATGTATGGGGCTGAAAAACCGGATTATAAGGAATTTTATCAGATAGGGCCGGAATTTCTTCCTGATGGTTTGAAAGAACCGCCGCAGAATGAGTTGCAGGGGGTCAATGTATGGCCTGAAGGTCGTCCAGCTTTCAGACAAGCGTTTCTAGATTACTATCAGGCTGCGGCAGAATGTGGGCAACTTCTCTTGAAAGCAGTTGCAAGTTCTTTGAATTTGTCTCCTGATTTTTTCAAGAAAAAATATCATCACCCGTTGCAAAGAACGCAAACCATCTGGTACCCGCCAGCGGAAATGCCGTCAGCGTCCGAAAGTATCACATACGGTGTGGCGCCTCATACGGATTATGGCTGTATTACACTCTTGTGGCAGGATGATACGGGAGGACTGGAGGTTCAGAACCTACAAAATGAGTGGGTTCCTGCTGCACCTATTCCGGGTACATTGGTTATTAATATTGGGGATTTATTGTGCCGATGGTCCAATAACCGCTATCGGTCGAATATGCATCGTGTTCTCAATAAATCGGGAAAAGAACGTTTTTCAATAGCGACTTTTTATGACCCAGATTTTGATGCGGTTATCGATCCACGTGATCTGGGCCTGCCTGATACAGAAGAGTCCCATTACGAACCGGTAACAGCAGGGGCATATATTATGGGACGTATTCGTGATTCTCAGCAGAAAAAGAAGCCATGAAGATTGTAGTACCTGTCAAACGGGTTGTTGATTACAACATCAAGCCGCGTGTTAAGGCGGATGGTAGCGGTGTTGAAACTGCTGGCGTGAAGATGTCCATGAATCCTTTTGACGAGATTGCGGTTGAAGAAGCCATTCGTCTGAAGGAGAAGGGTGTCGCGACGGAAGTTGTCGTTGTGTCCATTGGTGTGCAGCAGGCGCAGGGATACGCTGCGCACACGGCCATGGCCATGGGGGCAGACCGCGCCATTCTGGTTCTGTCTGAAGAAAGCCCGGAACCTCTGGCGGTTGCCAAGGTGCTCAAGGCGATTGTGGCCAAGGAAGAACCGGGTCTGGTGATTCTGGGCAAACAGGCCATTGATGATGACATGAACGCCACAGGCCAGATGCTGGCCGGTCTTCTGGGCTGGGGGCAGGGCACGTTTGCCGGCAAGGTGGATGTTGCGGATGGCTCCGTGCGTGTGAGCCGTGAAATTGACGGGGGGACGGAAGAAGTCTCTCTCACGCTGCCCGCCATCATCACCGCTGATCTGCGCCTGAACGAACCGCGCTATGCCTCGCTGCCCAACATCATGAAAGCCCGCAAGAAGCCGCTTGAAACGCTGAACGCGGCTGATCTTGGTGTGGATATGACGCGTCGCCTCACCGTCGTCTCCGTGGCGGAACCGCCGCAGCGTCAGGCGGGTGTGAAGGTTGGCTCTGTGAGTGAGCTGGTTGAGAAACTGCGTAACGAAGCAAAGGTAATCTGATCATGACCGCTCTTGTTCTTCTCGATCATGAAGACGGCCGGATCAGACAGGCCGCTCTTTCCGCCGTGACGGCTGCTGCCAAGCTTGGCGATGTGCATGTACTGGTTGCCGGTGATGACGCCGTAGCGCAGGAAGCCGCCAGATTGCCGGTGTCTCCAAGGTGCTGCATGCGGCCGATGCCCGTTATGCGCATGAACTGGCCGAACCTCTGCCGCGCTGATTGTCTCTCTTGCTGGTGGGTATGACCACATTGGTTGCGGCGGCAGGTGCGGTGGGCAAGAAACGTGCTGCCACGTGCGGCTGCGCTGCTGGATGTGCAGCCTATCCCTGATGTGATCAGCATTGTGGATGGCGATACATTCGTGCGGCCCATCTACGCAGGCAACGCTCTGGCAACTGTCAAATCGTCCGATACGAAGAAAGTGCTGACGGTTCGCAGTTCCGCCTTTGATGCGGCTGCTGCGGAAGGCGGCTCTGCTCCGGTTGAAAACGGTTGCTCCGGTGGACAGCCCGGCTGTTTCCAAGTTTGAGGCGGTGCATCTGTCTGAATCTGAGCGCCCTGAACTGGAATCCGCCCGGGTTGTGGTGTCTGGTGGCCGTGGACTTCAGAGCGAAGAGAAGTTCCACATTCTGGACCCGCTGGCTGACAAGCTGGGTGCTGCCATTGGGGCCTCCCGTGCGGCTGTGGATTCCGGTTTTGTGCCCAACGACTATCAGGTTGGTCAGACCGGCAAGATCGTGGCCCCTGATCTGTATCTGGCATTCGGGATTTCGGGCGCTATCCAGCATCTGGCCGGCATGAAAGACAGCCGCGTGATTGTGGCGGTGAACAAGGACCCTGAAGCCCCCATCTTCCAGGTGGCAGATTATGGCATTGTGGGAGATCTCTTCGAGATCGTTCCTCAGCTTACAGAAGAACTCAGATAATCCTATATAGGGGAAGTAATATTATGGACGTAAGAGCCGCGGTTGCGTTTGAAGCAGGCAAGCCACTGGAGATTGAGACGGTTCAGCTTGAAGGCCCCAGGATTGGTGAGGTTCTGGTTGAAATCAAGGCGACTGGTTTGTGCCATACTGACAAATATACGCTGTCAGGAGCCGACCCAGAAGGTCTGTTTCCTGCCATTCTGGGGCATGAAGGCGCTGGCATTGTGCGCGAAGTTGGAGTGGGCGTTACTCACCTGAAACCGGGCGACCACGTTATTCCGCTCTACACGCCCGAATGTCGGGAATGTAAATCCTGCCTCTCGCGCAAGACCAATCTGTGCACATCCATCCGCGCAACACAGGGAAAAGGGCTGATGCCGGATGGTACATCGCGCTTTTCCTTCAAAGGGCAGCCTATTCACCACTACATGGGTTGTTCAACTTTCGCGAATTATACAGTTCTACCCGAGATTGCCTTGGCCAAGATCCGGCCCGATGCTCCGTTCGATAAGGTCTGTTATATTGGGTGTGGTGTTACCACCGGTATTGGGGCTGTGTTGTTCACTGCGAAGGTGGAACCCGGTTCAACCGTCGTGGTGTTTGGCCTTGGTGGCATTGGCCTGAACGTCATTCAAGGGGCCAAAATGGTGGGGGCTGATCGGATTGTTGGGGTGGATATCAATCCTGATCGTGAAGCAATCGCCCGCAAATTTGGTATGACTGACTTTGTAAACCCAAAAGATCTTGGCCCGAATGGTGACGTTGTTGGTCATCTGATTGAACTGACAGATGGGGGCGCAGATTACACCTTTGAATGTGTGGGTAACCCGACTCTTATGCGTCAGGCATTGGAATGTGCCCATCGCGGTTGGGGCGTATCCACCATTATTGGTGTTGCGAGCGCGGGGCAGGAAATCAGTACTCGTCCGTTCCAGCTTGTTACGGGTCGGCGTTGGATTGGGTCTGCTTTTGGGGGCGCGCGAGGCCGAACAGATGTGCCAAAAATTGTAGACTGGTATATGGAAAACAAGATTAATATTGACGATCTGATTACCCATAAATTACCGCTTGAGCAGATTAACGAAGGGTTCGATATGATGGCGCGGGGCGAAAGCATTCGTACCGTTGTCGAATACTGATATATTGGTCGAAGGGCCAATATGACTGTTTCGCTGTAACACAGCGTGGATGGTGGGGGTTTAGTCTCGGGGCTTAGGGGGGCATTATTTTCACGCCAGTGGAAGAAAGCTCTACATGATAGGTACGTCATGGCAGGTAACACCATCACTATGCACGCAGTGCGAGCAGCACCTCAGCGATCAGGGGCTTCGCTCTCGGCGCTGAGACCTCAGTTCGGGGGCAACCCGAAAACGGTGCGAAATACCGCAAGCGCCTGACTGTTGAGAAGTAGATTACTGGTCACAAAAAGCCGCGTTGAATGGTCCAGTCTAAGATAGGCGAAACGATGGCCGTGGCTTTTTTCGTAGCACCCTTTACTGTTGCTGGACGATTGTCTTTACCCACAGCAGGTTACGATCCCGCATCTGACACGTTCAGCGCGGTATCGTTGTTTTCAAAGACACGGAAGAGCGTTTGAAAAACTATTGATTGATGTACTTGCTGACTGATTTTGTTGGCAATGGGCGACGACTGATAGTTCTGTTCGATGTTGTCTGTTCTACCTTATGGGCAGAACAATGTTCATGACTTTCCGGATTGCTATGTGACAGCGTTGATCCTCCTGAGGAAGAGGAAGCAGCGCATGTTGAAGTTGGCCCGTCCGATCATCATGGTGGCACGCGTGAACCCGACAAAGCGGATGACCACCATTTGTGACTTTTAACCTGCAAAAGACATGTCCGATACGCGAATAGATGCGGACTTGCCAGCGTTGGGGGCCAGGATATGTTAGGGCAGAGGCTTGGAGTGTGGCTTTTTGCGGTGAACCTTGAGAACGAAGCCCTGCCTTTCCATAAAGGCCTCATGAGGCTTTGAACGATATGCCGTGTCTGTCCGGGCAGGTGACGTATCATTCCTTTTGTTCAGTAGTCCCTTCCGTAGCCTGCTACCGTCACTGGCGACGGTGTTGCCAGTCTTGCTTCTTTCTGACTCTTCATATGCAGAATAAATTACAATTAAGTTATACATAAAATAATTAGAACGTTTATCGAAATAAACAATAAAAATGTGCTTTAAAGTCATGTTTAAAACTATAATTACAGGAAAAATTGTCGAATAACCTGGAAATTAATAAATAAAAACTAATAATTAAGGATTTGTTTACTAAAAAATATTTTGATTAAGATGAGGTTTTTGCTATTTGCACGATTACAGTAATGTTTGTTCGTTTGCTGCAAACTGATGGGTTTTCTGGCTGAGGGACTCAGTCAGCGTCCGTTGTGTCAAACGATCGGTTGCGAGCGAGGTATTGTAATGGCAACGGACGATCAAAGTGACCTGCTTTTTAGCAGTTATGTTTCGGGTTATGTAAATTATAGTCGTAGTTACGGCGCTCTTGCGAATGGCGCCACTGCGTCTGGCACAGCAAATGGGAACAATGCCGCGCTGAACGTTTTGTCTGGCGGTGGTACGGTTTCAGGAGCAACAGCAAACAATCTGGGTGTCCTTCTTACCTCTGGAACCCTGAATGCTGCGTCCATTCAGTCGGGTGGTGCTGCCGTTGCAGCGGCCAATGGTACTATCAGTGGTGCGACAGTCGCATCCGGCGGCAGTATGATTGTGACCCAGACTGGCACAATCACAGATCCCACAGTGCAGGGTGGTGGTGTGGTTGCTGCTGGTGCCTTCACTGCCAAAGGACAGTCATTTCCTGCCGGTGGTGTTATTTCAGGTGGAACATTTGACGTAGGGGCCACGGAAATGGTCAGCGCTGCGTCCGCATATGGTGGTCACTTTAATGGCACTCAGCTTCTTCTGAACGGGGCCACTGCGAGCGGCGGTCTTTTCGAGGCTGGTGGTCAACAGATTATTGGTGGTTATTATCTCTCGTCAGTCGATAGCACGGGGGGGACAACAACCAAAGTTTCCAATGTTTCCGGAACGGAAAGCGGCTGGACAGCAAATACTGCAGTTGCTTCGGGTGCGAGTATTCAAAATGGCGGAACCGCCTACGTTCTACACGGTGGCACAGCAGTAAGTGGCACTGTGGGAAGCGGCGGGAAAGAAATTGTTGAATCTGGCGGTAGGACACTCTCGCTTACCGTAAGCGGTGGTACAGAAATTATAGAAAGTGGTGGTGTTGCTTCTGGCAGTATTGTCATGTCAGGCGGCACTGTGGCTGTAAGCAGCGGTGGTACGACATCAAATACCACTCTCGGCGCTGGTGGTGTAGAGTTGGTTAGCAGTGGCGGCACGGCCTATGCGACTACTATTTCAAATGGCGGTACGCTCAGCGCAACCAGCGGCGGTATTTTGACCGGCACAACGACGGTTTCAGGTGGCGGAACTCTTGTATTGGGTGGAGACAACGGGAATTCTACCGTTAACCTTGCCGGAACCAGTTTCGACCAGCCAGCTAGCGTTGTTATCTCTGCTGGAACCACCAATATTAGCGAGACCTTCACGGGATGGAGTGACGGGGATCAGATTGTCTTCAAGGGGCTGACAGGCACGGCATCTTCGATATCTTTCTCTGACGCGAACCACATTACATTTACGCTGGGTGGCCAGACATTCACATTGAATATTGTCGGAGTGAGAGACAAATTTAAATTTATAGATGAAAATGGAACCACTATTCTTGAAACGTGCTTCCTTACGGGAACCTTGGTGCGCATGCTAAGCGGATATGTTCCGGTAGAGGCTATCCGGCCCGGTGATGCCATTATGGTGCGCGAAGACAATACTTTTGTGTCTCGTGAGGTAAAATGGGTCGGAAAAAGCAAAGCTGTGGTCCGCTCAACAGCTTCTTACCCGGATGACGCAGGTTACCCTGTGCGGATCATGAAAGATGCTCTGGCAGACGGTGTGCCCTTCAAAGACATGCTTGTTACACCAGAACACTGTCTCTTTATTGATGGTGCCTTTATTCCGGCACGTATGTTAGTGAATGGCAGAAATATCAGCTATGATACACGTTATGCTGTTTATGATTACTACCATGTTGAGACGGCGCAGCACGCAGTTATCGAAGCGGACGGTGTGCTGACAGAAACATATCTTGATACAGGTAACCGGAAGAGCTTTGACTGTCTGTCAAACAGCGATGTTGTTAAAGGCTATTTCGAGGTATCGAAGGACTGGGTGCGCGATGCTGCGGCTCCGTTAGTAACCAGTCGTGATCATGTTGAGCCCATATATCGGGCCATCGAAAGCCGCAATGAAGTTTGCCTGTCTGATGGAGAAGTAAGGGATAGTCAGGTTGCGTGGTCACATGATCCAAATCTGCACCTTGAAACAGCAGCAGGCGCTGTTATCCGGCCAGTGAAACAGAATGGGAAAAATATTTCCTTCATGTTGCCGCCTGGCCTTCAAAAAGTGTTCATCGTTTCCAGAACGGCACGGCCGGTAGACGCTATAGGTTCTTTTGTTGACGATCGACGCGAACTCGGTGTCCTGATTGGCAACATAGGGTTGATGGGCGGTCGGAATAATTGCTCTCTTCATGCACATCTGGAACCGCAAGATATCCCAGGTTGGGCATCTTACGAAGCTGACACTGCCCGATGGACCTCTGGTAGAGCGGAAGTTGATCTGTCGAGCTTCCCTGTTGACGGATTTAGAATGTTGAATGTTGAAGTTGTTTCTACATTTTCCTATCGTGAGAAAGCGGCGGAACAGAAGAATAGCCGAAGCGCCTAACATCTAGATGCCAATGCGTCTCCTGTAGCTATAATTTGGCTGCAGGAGATGTTTTGCATTTAGACTATGATTTTAAAAGGTAAGAGACCATATGATTGAGACGCTCCTGCTTCAGCTACGAGATGCGAGGAAACATAGTGTAGCCTTTGAAAGCGCGTCCCGATCATGGAGTTTTGGTGGTTTTTTGGCGGATGTCAGAAAAGCTGCACACGCATTAGAAAGTTTAAGAGATTCTGGCTGTTCTACCGTTGGAATTAAATGCAAAAATTACTACCAGCATTGGGTTCTTATTTTTGCTTTAGAAAGACTGGGTCTTGCCTCGGCATCTTTCCAAAATGATTTTGGACCCTCTTTTCAGACATATCTTAACGTTATCAAGCCAGACTTTTTTTTGAGCGATGAGCCGCTGATTACCGATCTAAAGCATTACGTTGTTGATGATGCGTGGTTCAAACAGGTTCTTAACCAAGAGAACAATAATTCTGTAAGCTATGAATCCCGTGATTTCTGCCGTATCGGGGTGGCTGCCGGAACGGGTTCTGAACCTCAGAAAATTGGCTTAAGACGCTCAGATATAGAGCGAAACATCAGTCAAATTATCAACTCAGATATATTGTCTCTTTCTGAAAAAGCCAGAAGAGAACATTTTAATGTTCTTTGCTGTATCGGAATTGATATTCTTGCTGGTTATCAGATCGTATTGTCTGCGCTGGCTGCTGGCTGCTGTATCAAAATTTTTGATCCAGTTCAGATTAGTCTTATTATCGCTCGTCATGAACCGACAGCTATTGTGGTATCTCCACTACACCTTGAGTATGTCATAAATTCGATTTCTCCTCTTTCTATGGCTCAAGATAATCTTGAAATTATCGTAGTCGGCGGACGTCTTCCTGTAGAATTAGAAAAAAAGACAAGAGAAAAATTGGGTAAAAAAATATATACTCTATACGGAACAGAAGAGGCGGGAATAATTTCAGTAAAAAAAATCAATCATCATTCTGAACATAAAAATGCAGGGGTTATAGTGCCGTGGCTGGATGTTCAGATTGTTGATGGCCAGAATGTTGCTTTGCCTATCCAAACAGAAGGCAGGGTAAGGGTAAGAGGCAATACTGTCATTGATGGTTATATTGGAGACGTAGAGAATAAAAATAGCCAATTTCAAGAAGGATGGTTTTATCCAGGAGATTTAGGATTTATTACGAACAAAAAAGAAATATTTATTACCGGAAGAATAGATGAGCTGGTTACGTTCGGGGGAGACAAATTCGATCTGAGAATACTAGATGAAATATGCAAAAATTTTGATAATATCGAAGATGGCTGTGTTTTCTCTGTTCCGGATGAAAATGGTATATTAATGCCATGGGTTGCGATTATCTGCCATACAGAAATAGATGGTTCTTCTCTTTCTCGTAGAATGCATGAACGATATCAAAACCTGCCACCGATTACACTAATCTGGGTTGATCGAATTCCTTATCGGGATGATGGTAGTCCCAATCGGCAATTTCTAACCCAAGGCATTATGAATAGTCGTTAGTATCAAAACTCAAAAATATATCAGTTCTTTGTGAAATCGAGGTATGAAGTGAAAAAAAAGCAAGAATTTGCAATTATCGGCGCAGGTCTTCGTTTTCCAAAGAACATAAACGATCTTGATACATTCTGGGAATTCTTGAAAAACGGTGAAGATGCGAGTGATGAAATTCCATCCGATCGATGGAGTATAAATCGCTTTTACAATCCGGAGTATGAAGCACCGGGTAAAACATATATGCGGCGAGGATCATTCCTTACCCAAAAATTGGGATATTTTGATCCACAAATTTTTGGCATTTCTCCTCGTGAAGCGATCCTGATGGATCCACAGCAAAGGCTTTTGCTTGAAACAACGTGGGAAGCATTGGAGAATGCTTTTATTATTCCAAGTAATTTAAATGGTTCAAAAACCGGCGTATTTATAGGTTCATTTTCCTTGGATTGGCTGGTTAATAGTGGAAGTCCTTTAAACAGAAACGCAATCAAAGATCATTTTTCTACCACAGCAGCATCAGCTACAATGATTTCTGCGCGTCTTTCGCATGTCTTTGGATTGTGCGGACCATGCCTTACGATAGATACGGCGTGTTCGTCCTCCCTGGTTGCAATTCATAATGCCTGCGTTAGCTTGAGCACTGGCGAGAGTGATATGGTGCTTGCAGGTGGCGTTAATTTTATGATTAACCCACAAGCCGCAATGCCTATGTCACGCGGGCACTTTCTTGCGCAAGATGGTCGTTCGAAAAGTTTTTCAGCTGATGCCGATGGGTACGGACGAGGGGAGGGCGCCGCTGTTCTCGTCATAAAGAGACTGGAAGACGCTCTGGAAGCAGCAGATTCCATTTTAGGTGTGATCTGCAGCAGTGGTGTTAATCATGATGGACGTGCGACTGCGATTACGGTTCCAAACGGGGCGGCGCAGGAAGCCTTGATTAAGGACGTTGTTTCCAAAGGCGCTTTAACGCCGGCACAACTGGATTATGTTGAAGCACATGGAACGGGTACGCCTGTGGGCGATCCGATAGAAACAGCGGCTATTGGGCGTGCTATCGGGCTGAGTAAATCAAAACAAAACCCACTCATTGTTGCCTCTGTAAAAGCGAATATTGGGCATT
The DNA here is from genome assembly GCA_024703675.1 of Drosophila nebulosa. Classification (NCBI taxonomy): domain Eukaryota; kingdom Metazoa; phylum Arthropoda; class Insecta; order Diptera; family Drosophilidae; genus Drosophila; species Drosophila nebulosa. Next base: position 314,973 of record JANFPS010000021.1, on the reverse strand, counting down.
TGGAAGCCGCCGCTGGCGTTGCCGGGGTTCTTAAGGCAATGCTTTGTTTGCAAAATAGAGAAATTCCAGTTCAAGCTAATCTTGAGAAAATAAATCCTAATATAGATATAGAAAACTGGAATATTCGCATACCTCAGAAAGAAAGTATAAAATTTTCTTCGGGGAAAAAGGTCGTCTATGCGGGGATTAATTCGTTTGGTTATGGTGGAACAAATGCCATGGTGGTTATGCGTTCCTTTGACGTAAAAGAGGCTGATTTACAAGAAAAGCCTCACACTGAAAAAAAACCATTAGATTGTTACTTTCTACCTGTTTCGTCTGCCGGTGTGGCAGGTCTTGCGATTACAGCATCTACATATTTAAGGTTTCTTAAAGATAAGCCTTCCATTGATATCAAAGATATAAGCTATTCTTTAGGTGCGTATAGATCATGGTTCCAGAATAGGGCTATTGTATTGGCCTCTACGAGGGATGAATTGCTAGAGCGCCTTGCTTTCTTACGAGACGGTAAATCTGACCCAAACGTGATAATGGGGAAAAATTCTGTCACATGTAATAGCGGTCCTGTTATGGTCTTTTCAGGAATGGGTTCACAGTGGCAGGGAATGGGGCAATTTGTTCTTGAACATATTTCACCTGATATAAAAAATATCGCAGAAGAATTCGATAGGTACTTTTTTACTCATGCAGGATGGTCTATTTTAGAATTTTTTAGAAATGAAGACGCGCAGGAAAACTCAATTCACAAAACAGAGATTGCTCAGCCAGCAATTTGTCTAATTGAAATCATTATTTTTAAAACATTGGAAAAATGGAACATTACGCCAGCTGCTATTATTGGGCATAGTGTTGGGGAGGTCGCCGCAGCATATTGCTCTGGTGCATTAGATCTTAAAGATACCGTAAAAGTTATTTATATTCGTAGCCAACTGCAAGCTCGTCTTTCTGGTAAAGGCACTATGTTAGCGGTAGGAGAAGAACGCGGGAAACTTGAAGAATTTATTGTAAAAGAAAAATTTTTAGTTTCTATCGCTGCAACAAATAGCAGTAAGTCATGTACTTTATCTGGTGTGTTTGAAGATTTAGAAAAAATAGAAGCTCACTACAATACCCACAATAAATTTGCCCGGTTTTTGAATGTAGAAGTACCTTACCATAGTGTTCTTATGGAAGAGATACAGGCGGATATGTTGTCCGCATTGTCTGATATTAAGCCATCTGAACCCAAAATACTGCTTTATTCAACAGTTAGTGGAACGAAGTGGCGGTCTAATGCCCGTCATGACGCATCCTACTGGTATAATAATTCACGAGCACCAGTAGAATTTTTCAAAGCGGTGACGACGGTTCTGGACGAGGTTCAAAGTCAAGTATTCTTGGAGATAGGTGCGCATCCGGTTTTACTTTCTTCAATTAAAGAGATTACCTCTAAATCTGAATTAGAAATACAAACGGTTCATTCTCTTCGGCGCAATGAAACTAGTCAGGAATGGATATCTCCATGCTTGGCCCGTCTGGCCGTTGCAGGATGCAAACTTGACTGGGAATTGATTTCTGGTGGCCGACGCGTCGCTGTTCCTACATATTCCTGGAATAGAGAATATTTTTGGTCTGAATGCAAAGAAGCTGCAGATGATAGGCTAGATCCTATAGTTCATCCACTTCTTGGTCTACCGGTATCTTCTTCTGTACCTTCATGGCGCGCCATGATAAATCGGAATTATTTGCCGTGGCTGCCAGACCATCGCATCGAGAGTAATATTGTTTTGCCAGCTTCAGCTTACATTGAGGCTGCGTTGGCAGTACATGATCAGCTACATGCACAGAACAGTGCTATATTGCAGAATTTCGAGATTCATAATCCCTTGTTAATAGGGGAAAAAGATAATTATGAAATGGAATGGCAGTATGACCCGGCTAAAAAGATACTCACGGGCTGCAGTGCTAATCAGATATCAGAGGAGGACAACTCACTTTGGAGAAAACACGTTAGTGTAGAGGTTATGTCCTCTACACCGTGGAAAATATCAGTGAGTAGAAAATCTGATCAAGCCGAAATAAAAGAATTTGATGGTAAGTTTTTTTATGAAAAGCTCTCAACAAATGGGCTCCAATATGGAAAGAAATTTCAAGTTGTAAAAAACATATGGGCTATAGAAAATGGCGTTGGCGCTCAACTTTCTTTAGATTTTGAGACGAGATCTGAAGTTGAAAACTATAATATTCACCCAGCATTGCTTGATGGGGCTTTTCAGGCTATTGCCGCAACCGTTTTTGATAATAATCCTGATAATGAGCATGCATTTGTACCTGTTAGAGCTGAACGCATTATTTATTATGGTCTTCAATGTTCAGATTTAAATGTTTTTGTCGAATTAAAAAGTACATCTAACAAAAAACTTATTGCTGATTTAAAAATCTATAATGAAAACAAAGACCCAGTTCTTTGTATAGACAAAATGATTTTCAACGCTGTGCCACGACTAACGAAAAAAAAGCAGTTTGAAAGTCTTCTATATAAAACAAATTGGCAAAGTAGCGAAAAGTTACCACTTCTTATTGATCCTGTGAACGTTCTTCTTATAGGGGAGGAAGATAGAACAACACTCTTGAAAAATATTTTAGAACAAAATTTGGTTAATGTTGACTCTATAAATTTAGATATAAATTCGGGAAAAAAATTCTACCAAAAATTTTTTAAAGATCGGAATATTAACGAGTATAAGGCTATTGTTTTTCTATGCCCTCTTGCTGAAGATATCGATGTATTCGGCGGTTTGGCGGAGCTACTGGGTTGTGTGCAGGCTTTGCCACAAATGTCCTCTGATAATTTCATAACGCGTTTATGCATTGTAACATCAGACGGTGTAACAACAGGATTATCTAAGTCAACGTGTTCTAGACTAGATCAAGCGGCATATCGTGGGTTTGCGCGCGGCGTAGAATTGGAACGGCCAGATTTACGCGTTAAAATTATCGATCTGAGCATGGAGCACAATAGCGATACATTCTCGTCTTTGAGTGCAGAGTTACTCAATTCTGATTGGGAGGACGATGTCGCATTACATTGTGGTGAACGCCTTCTTGCGAGAGTTTCATCTGCTTCTTTGGAGAACAAGAACAGAAAATCTGTAAACTTGCATGGACGGAACGACCTTTCATCCGTGTTGATGGCTTCTAGTACAGGCTCTCTTGAAAAGCTTTATTACGAAGCCTCTTCAGCAAGGAAACCTAATAAAGGCGAAGTTGCATGTAAGGTTCTCGCCGCAGCTCTCAATTTTAAAGACGTGCTTAAAGCAATGAATTTATTGCCGGAAAGCATTGTTGAGGGGACATTTTATGGAAACTCTCTTGGAATGGAGGCGGTTGTCCGTATCACAGATGTAGGTGAGGGTATCGAGCAGTTTGTAGTAGGAAAAGACTATATTGTGGCAGCACCGGATTGCTTCGCCACGTCCTTTACCGTTGATGCAGACACTTTGTTCGCAATAGAAAAACCAGAAGGTCTTTCAGCTATTGATGCGGCTACTCTGCCGGTTGCCTTCCTTACCGCATGGTACGCATTTTCGCATCTTGCCCGGCTTCAGCCTTTTGAAAGTGTTTTAATACATTCAGCAACGGGTGGTGTTGGGCTGGCTGCAATTCAGGTCGCGAAATTACTGGGCGCACGTATATTTGCAACAGCCGGGACAGAAGAAAAAAGGGCGTATCTAAGGTCTGTAGGCTGTGAGCATGTGTGGTCGTCGCGGACACTTGAGTTTGCAGAGGGTCTACGCCACATAACGGGTGGAAAAGGCGTTGACGTTGTTCTTAACTCTCTTGCCGGGGAGGCTCAGGCAGCAAGCCTCGATAGTGTTGCATCATTAGGTCGCTTTATTGAGATCGGCAAAAAAGATATTATTGAAAATTCGTCTCTTTCCATGAAAATTTTCAATGAAAATATTTCATTCTTCTCGGTTGATCTTGACCGTTTATTGCTAGAAAAACCACAGGTTATCCGTGATATTCTCTGCACTATGGAAGGTATGGTCGAAAAGGGGAGGCTTCAGGCATTACCGACTACCGTTTATCCAGCCAGAGAAACTGTAGACGCCTTCCGTTTCCTTTCTAGCGCTAAGCACATAGGAAAAGTGGTTATCGACTATACAGACCTTGTTGGCCTACAAGGTGTGGAGAAGGTGGTCGCTAAACCTGAAATTGATCCCACAGGTGCCTATCTTATTAGCGGTGGTTTTGGCGGTTTAGGGCTGGAAACAGCGGAATGGTTGTTGCGATCGGGTGCAAAGACAATTGTTTTAACTGGCCGTAAAGCTTCGGGCAATGAAGTTGTTAATAACAGAATTGAAGTATGGCGCAAAAATGGAAATAGAATAGAAGAGCGATATTTTGATATAACTCATGAAAAATCGCTTCAAGATTGTATTGAAGAGTTCGGAAAAGTCTTGCCCCCTTTGAAGGGCGTTTTCCATTGTGCTTCTATATTTGACGATGCATTGATTGAAAATATTACAGCAGAACGATTGCGCATGGGGTTGGGCGCAAAAGCAGAGGGTGCACGGTTATTGGATGTGCTCACAAAAAGTATCCCATTAGATTTTTTTGTCCTTTTTTCATCTGTAACTACTCTTACAGGGAATATAGGTCAGAGTGCTTATATTGCCGCAAATGAAGTATTGAATCAAATTTGTGAAAATAGACGTAAGCAGAATCTTGTAGCGTTGTCTTTAAACTTGGGCCCTATTGCCAATGTTGGTATTCTTTCGCGGAATCAAGTGGCTGCTGATGCGCTTCGAACTGCGGGGATGAACCTCTTGGATATTGATTATATTCTGCATTTTCTTCCTGATTTGATACAACAAGGATGCGCTCAAATTACAGTTGCAGATATTGATTGGGAGCAATGGTTTCGTGTTGTTCCTTTAGTATCGGATCTATCACGTTTCACGGCGATGCACCATCTGATTGATAATTTGGAATCTACCAGTGAAACAATGGTGGCCCTATTGGGGTTGCCGGAAGAAGATAGGTTGGAATTTCTTATAGAGCGTCTTAAATCTATTATAGCAAAAACTTTACATCTACAGGACGATGCAGTTGATAATAATGCAAAGTTGTCTGAGCTTGGTTTAGACTCTCTTGCCGGTGTGGAACTTCAAACTGGAATCAGAATTGAGTTTGGAATAGAGGTTTCAGCTATGATGTTTTCCAAAGATGACAGCATTCGCAGTTTGGCTAGGAAGTTTTATACTCAGATACAAACAAAAATTCTAACTCTCACTCACGAGAAATCTGTATAAATGGACACAGAATTTAATGTTGTTTTAGGGCCTGGCGGGCAGAATATTGTTGACTGGCAAAAAGGCTCTTTAGCAGAGCTTGCGTGTTTTCGTGCAGCTACTAACCCTAATCTAGAGATTTTAACCTTTCTAGGAGATGGCTGTAACGAAACAGCGCACTTAACTGCCCAAGAGCTTGATACAAAAGCGGGGAACCTTGCAAGCTGGCTAATAAAATTTTTGAAGCCACAACAAAGAGTCGTTCTATTATTTGAAAATAGCCCTGAGTATCTTCTTGGTTTGTTTGGATGTGCTTATGCTGGCGTGACACCAGTTTCCGGGGTTTACCCAACAGATTTTGGAAGCAAGCACCGTTTCTGTCATATTGTTAAAGATAGTAATGCTGTGGCTGTTATTGGAGAGAAGGAAACCTTGTCTTCTTTCCAGAAAGAATGCCAATTAGAAAATTTGAATATATTGTGGATACCTGTAGAGTTATCAGAAAGAAATAATAAATATGCTTATTTTCCGGTAAAAAATTCAGATGAGGCTTTAATACAATATACATCTGGTTCTACAAATATTCCGAAGGGTGTCATTCTGACAAGCCGAAACATTCTTTTTAATCTTACGCAGCAAGGTATTAAACTAGGTTATACCCAAGGGGATGTGGGTGTCAGTTGGCTTCCTTTATCGCATGATATGGGACTAATGGGAGCCGCATTAATGGCAATAGCGGCCGGTGGGCAATGTGTGTTGTTACCGCCCGAAAAATTTTTGCAGACTCCTACAAACTGGCTTCGCGCAATAAGTAAATATAAGGCAACACTTTCTGGTGCCCCTGGGTTTGCCTATGATATGTGCGTTAATTTTGAAGATAATTTGCTCGAAGGTGTTGATTTATCCAAATGGGAGCAGGCATTTGTTGGATCTGAGTCGATCAGTTTTGAAACAATTCAAAAATTTTCGTCAAAATTCTTAAAATATGGATTTAAGGATAACGCATTTTGTCCCTGTTATGGCCTAGCCGAAGCCACTCTTCTGGTGTCTTGTAAGGCTAGAAAACAGGATGTGTCTTTAGCAAAATTCTCACGTGCATTTCTTACTGAGAGTGTAGTAGCGGCCCCTTTATCTATAGACGATGAGCGTATTTTGGTCTCGTGTGGCGAAGTGATTGATGAGACACATGTACTGATAATAAAAAACGAAACTGACTTTTCTCTTGTGGCTGAAAATGAGGAAGGCCTTCTTTATGTTTCTGGACCAGGAGTATCAGAAGGTTATTGTGGGCACGGAAAACAAAATATAATGAAATTACAATATAATGAACTTAATTATTTATATACAGGAGACAAAGGCTTTTTTTCTGACAGAGCTCTTTTTCTGACAGGAAGAAAAAATAACGAAATTATTATTAACGGTTTTAAAATTGATCCAGAAGATTTTGTTTTTTCTGTTGCGCAAAAAATAACGGGTATATCGCAAAATAATTGTACTGTTTTCCTAAGAAATAACATTCCGACATTTGTCTGTAGTATTTTTAATTATAATAATGGTGAAGAAAAATTATTATCTTATCAAATTCAAAAAATATTTGAAGAGAAATTTAAAATTAATGAAGCAGAAATATGGTTTGTGAATCAGGCATCTTTTAGTAAAACGCCAAGCGGAAAAATCAATATTGAAAGCACGAAGCATAATCTTTTTCATAATGAAAGTTTAATTTTAAAAAAGATAAAAATCGAAAAGAAACAAAATTTTATTGTATTCAATAAAGAGATATATTTGGCATAAATATTTCTCTATTTTTATAAGGCTAGATCGATGGTAAATGATTAAGAAAACTTCCCATTTGATGTCTCAGTAAATTGCTTCCTGTGTGAAAGGGCAATTATTGATTGAGCTTCCCTGGTAAGAGAAAGCGGCGGATATTGTAGTTTCTATTGAGTAGGAGGAAGCTACTAAATCCTCTTTTTTATAGTCAAACGAAAATCATGAGTTATATACATTTCAAAATATTGAAATTCATAATAGAAATTTTCGGACCCTCTACGTGCGCTGCATCCACGGCGTTATGTTTTACAACTTCGTTTGAAGCTTCATTCGAGAGCTAAACTTCTGCCATACTTTAGTTGATTGTATCTTTTGTTCTGCATTGGAAACCAAGACGTAGAGGGCCGGTGTGGTAATCATGGTCTGCAGTTGACTGACAATCAGTCCACCAACCAGAGCCAGACCGAGTGGTTGACGCAGTTCAGCGCCGTACCCGATCATGATGATCAGAGGAACAGCGCCTAATGCTGCAGCGCAGGTGGTCATGACGATCGGTCTGAGCCTCAGAAGCGAAGCCTCTCGGATGGCCGCCGACGAGGGCACACCGCGTTCATTTTCCGCAAGGACCGCAAAATCTATCAATAAAATAGCGTTTTTGAGGGATATTCCGGTCAGCAGGAGCATGGCGACCGTTGCCATTCCCGAGAACGGCAACTGGAACACATCAAGGGCGATAATCGCTCCGATACTGGCAGAAGGGATTGTGGAGAGAATGGTCAGTGGGTGAAATACGTTTTCATAGAGCATACCGAGTGTCAGATAGACGGTAATGATGGCTCCAAGAATGAGCAGTTCGCTATTACGAGTGCTTTGGCCAGTATCTCCTTCATCACTTACCAGTTGTCCTGTTATTGTGTCGGGAAAGTTTAGTTTATGCTCCTCAGTTTTAATGATGTCTTCTGCCTGTGAAAGGCTCACGCCGGGAGCAAGTTCCAAGGCGATCGAAGCAGAACTGGCATATCCGATATGCGTCACACTGGCCGGGTCGCGTGTCGGGGCGAGCTTTGTCCTACTGACAGGAGAAGCGGAAACCAGGGATGTTCTGCGCCTGGTTGGCAACACACAGGGCGGGGGGGGAGTATCCTGTTTGATGTATTTGTGTGGCTCGGGTCCACCTGCAAGGGAGTTTGCAATCTGGTTTCTGAACGCCGATGCGGTTGATGACGTGCCTGAGGACGACGTGCTGGACAGAACCATGCGGATCGTATTGGACGCCGAACTACCTGATGCGGAGCCACCCGAAGGACTGACCCAGAACTGCTCTAATAACGCCGGATCGTGAAGAAACTGGTCTTCAAGGGTCATCACGATGTTGTATTGGCCGTGCGTCGTATAAACGACTGATGCCGTAATCTGGCCGAAGGCATCAGAGAGGGCCGTCCCGATGACCTGTGGCGTTACTCCGACACGCGCAGCCACATCCCTGTTGATGGAAGCCGTGATGCTGTCCCCTGCAGGATCTGAATCCTCATCAACATCCGTAAACTCGCGGTGGTGCTGCAGGGCGTGTGCCAGGCGCTTGGCGGCAGGGCCGGGCAGGCGGTCGTCGTCACTTCGTAAGACATAACTGATCCCGCTGCTGCTCGAGCCGACACGCATCATGAGATTGCCCGGTGATTGAGCGTGATATTCACCATGTTGCTCATGCTTCATCGCGTTCGCTGCTCGGCGGGCAATCACTGACCCTGGGTCACGGCCAGTTGCCATATCCTTGAGTGTTGCAAAGACCATACCGTGGCTTCCGCCCTCTGACGTGTCGAGATATGCGACAACGTGAGCGACACCGGGGTCTTCAAGAAGAACGCGGCTGAAGCGTTGGATACGGGCTTTTGTGTCCGCAAGGGTACTGTTGGCGGCACGGGAGCCGCCTGAGACGATGCCGATATCCTGCCTTGGGAAAACAATCTTGGGCATACGGCTGAACAGGATAATGCCTGCCAGCAGGGTAAGGGGCAGGAGAAGAACAGTTTTTCCGGGATGTCTCAGGACAAGATCTAGAACACGGGTGTAGAGTGTGACGTCACGTGCCGCTGCGGGCTGTCTGCTCGACTGCGAGGCTCTGACCTGCCTGATACAGAGTGCGGTCAGGCAGGGCGTTGCGATGCACGAAAGAACAAGGGAGACACAGACGGCGATACTGACCGTCCCTGCAAACTCCCTGAAGAGCCGCCCGGTCAGCCCGGGTGCAGCGCCAAGTGGCAGAAAGATCGCGAGAACCGAGACGGTAATTGAGATCAGGGTGAAGACGACCTCGCTGGCTCCAGCGACGGCAGCGTCTTCTGCACTTAGTCCACTTTCGTGATATCGCATGATGTTTTCGATCACCACGATCGCGTCGTCGACCACAAGACCAGTGACAACTGTCAGCGCCATGAGAGACAGATTATCAAAACCAAAGCCTGCAAGATGCATGGGCCCAAGGCTTGCGATCAAACAACATGGAACGATGATGGCGGCAGCTATGGAAGCGGTAACAGAGCGTAGAAAAACCCAGACAACAGCCAGCGCCAGCACGCAGGAGAGGAGCAGCGTTGTGAGGGTATGATGGAGAGAAGACCTGATCACAGCGGAGCCGTCGCGTGCGACAGAGATTTCTGCGCCGGGAGGCAGGAGTGCCTGCAAGCTCGGGAGGCGTGCTTTTACAGCATCCACTATGCCGACGAGGTTGGCGCCCGGCTGGGCACGCACCATCAGTGTGAGTGCAGGCTGTCCGTCGAAAAAGGCTGCTGCATTGACGTCCTGCATACTGTCCGTGACGGTGGCGAGATCGCTCAGACGGATGGGAAAGCCGTTTTTGTACGCAATGACCAGATCGCGATATTGCGCCGCATGGGTTGCCTGATCGTTCACGGCCAGTTGGTAGCGCTGCCCTCCCATATCAATGATCCCTTTCGGGCTATGGGCGTTTGCTGAGGCAAGAGCGGCTCTTAAATCTTCGAAACCAAGGCCATAGTGGAAAAAAGCCAGTGGGTTCATGGAAACCCTTACGGCTGGTGCTGAACTTCCCATCAGGGTGACATCGCCAACCCCGGGTGTCTGCAGCAGCATGGGGCGCAATGTCGTGTTGATCAGATCATACAGGTGGGGCAGGGACATCTGTCCGGGTGTCACGGCAAGTATCAGAACTGGCGTGGCGTTGGGGTTGGCCCGGTGATAGCTCGGATCTGAGCCGGGCGTGGTCGGCAGGTCGTGGCGAGCGGCCCGGATGGCCGCCTGGACATCACGCGCAGCACCATTCAGATCTCGTCCAACCTCAAACCCCAGAGAGATTGATGTCTCGCCTTTTGTTGACGTGGATTCCATCTGCGTCACACCGGCAATCGTTCCGAGATGGCGTTCCAGTGGGGCGGCGACCGTACGGGCCATCACTTCCGGCGATCCACCCGCGTTAGAGGCGGAAACGGAGATGACGGGCAGATCCACATCCGGAAGATCCGAGACAGGCAGATGGGGGAGCGCGAGCAGGCCGGAAAGAAGTGCAGCGACCGTCAGAAGAATGGTGGCAACCGGTCGCTTCACGAAGAAAGCGATGAATTTCAAAGGCAATATCCAGCCCCAGCGGGCGCGTTCCTATCGGATGAAGAAGCGGAAGAGCGAGATTCTGGAATGAAGCAAAATATCCTTCAGTAGCTGTCGGATCTGTGGGCTAAAGAGGGAGTGACCGTAATGGATGCAGCCTGGACGGCCATGCCGTGGTCTGCGGCAACCCTACGCAACACGGTGGCGACTTCCGGGGCATCAAGCGCGACCCTGCGTCCTGTTCCGGCCTCTACGAAAATGATGGAAACCTCGGCTTTTGGTTCCGGTGTCACATGGTAATGCCAGAGACGGTCGGGTGAGACGTCACGCCGCAAAATGCCGCGTTCAACCAGAAGGTTCAGGTTCCTCTGAATCGACCCTTGAGCCGGTGCGGATCCGTCAATCATGGACATGAGGGTTTTCCAGATTTCAACGGCGGTGGCACCTGAGCCTGCTTCAAGAATCCCATGGAGGAGCACATACCGAAGATCGGTCATTTTCACCCCGGCCTGAGTGCAGCGCGTTGCAAGCCGGTGGACAGCGGTGTGGCTCGCTGCCATGCCGGGACGGATCTGCTCCGGACTGGGTGAAGAACGGCGGTATTCGGAAAAAGCAAGCATAATTTAGGTCCTTTTATGAACCAGCGTAAGATTAGTTCTGATGAATGTAGAATTCGACCGGAACGGTCAGAGTAATCGGATCTCCTTCAACACTGTCCGGCGGAATAGGGAGTGGTTGGGCCCGCTTGGGGAGCGCAACTGCTTCCTGATCAAGGAGAGGATGACCGGAACTGTTGGCAAGCGTGACGGACAGCACGTGTCCTTTACGGTCCGTCGAGAATGTCACCGTCGGTACGCCTTCCTGATGATCAGCCATCGCGTCTGAAGGGTAGCGCTTGAACTTTTCAAGCTGAGCCAGCAATGCGCCCTGCCATGTTACTGGGTCATGGGAGGCTTTTGATGACGATGCTCCCGGTGCGGGCGCCGCCTGTGCAGGTGCCGGGGGAGCTTCGGAAGACGGGGGCGCCGTGGTGGCTTCGGCCGGTGGTGTCTTGTCGGGAACCGGTTTCTTGAGCAAAGGCACCGGCTTATGTTTTTTGACGATCTTCCGTGGCTTTTCCATTTTTGGCAGCGGGACCGGAGGATTGGGTGCAGGAGAGGGGGGCGCCGTTATTTTGGGCGGGTCAATCGGGGAGGTGTCGGGCACCGAAAGCGTCTGTTTCGGTCCGACTGGAGCGTCTGTTGGCGGCGTGGGTGTTGAAACCGGTTCCGGCGCCATGTCTATGGCGATTGCTGCAGGAGGTGGTTCCGGTACAGGAACGGGGGGTGGCGGAAGACGCATCACCCACCAGATCGCCCCGCCGGAGACGGCGAGAACAGCCAGAAAGGAAAACCCCCAGCGCAGGACTTCATCACGCCGTAAATGCCGGAGTTGATTACGGTGCCAGTCTGTAAATGAGGAGGGACTCAGGTCCTCAGTATGTGAACTGGCGTTTTGCATCTGTCCTGTCGCGTTCACGGTGCGGAACCCGAGGGAGATACGTCATGAGTAGGCACGTTCGAACTGCTGGCTTCGCTGCCTTCTTCTTGACCTTGCAGGTTGACCAGAGCGACCTTGAGGTAGCCAGTGGAGCGAAGCTTGTCCATCACGCCCATCAATGTGCCATAGTCAACTGTCTTGTCAGCGCGCAGGAAGATGCGTTCATCCTTGTTGCCCTTTGTTGCGGCTTCGAGCGCTGCGGCAAGCCCATCCATCGTGATGTCGTCTTCGCCGAGGGCAAGACCGTGATCTGCCTTGACTGTGAGAAACACGGGATCATCGGGCCGGGGTGTTGGCTTTTCACTGGAAGAGGGCAGATCGACGGGTACATTGACGGTGGTCAGCGGGGCAGTAACCATGAAGATCACGAGGAGAACCAGCATCACGTCAATGAATGGCGTAACATTGATCTCGCTGGCTTCATGAGGGCTTTCGTCAGCATGACGGATGCGGATCATGATTTCTTACTCCCCGGCAACGCGCGACGTCCCGAGACGCACGACGTGCCCGCTTGCCGTTAGGGCCTGCATCCGGCCCAGATCGCGTGAGACAAGGCGCATGACCAGAGCCGTGAGATCCGCAACCTGGGCGCGGCACGATGCGGTCTGACGCGCAAGATGATTGTAAATCACAACGGCCGGGATGGCGGCGACCAGACCAAGTGCTGTCGCCAGCAAAGCTTCGGCGATGCCCGGAGCGACCACCGCAAGGCTGGTGGCCTTGCTGGCGGCGATACCGGTGAAAGACGTCATGATGCCCCAGACCGTGCCGAACAAACCGATAAAGGGTGATGTCGCACCGATGGTCGCCAGCAGACCCGTGCCGCGCATGAGACGCCGTCCTTCTGCCGCTTCCAGACGCTCAAGGTGGAGCACAATCCGTTCTTTGAGCCCGTCATTGTCGTCAGGAATATCCTGCGACCGTTTGCGTTCGGTCTCGGCCGCCATAACAAGTGTGTGGGCAATGCTGTTCTCGCGGGTTCCTTCTTCTCCAAGATCAAGGGTGTTGGCCTGTTCAAGCGTCTGTTCCGCTTTACGCAATTTGGTGCGGACGCGCAGCAGTTCGACCGATTTTGCGATGAAGATCGTCCATGTCAGCAGACTGGCGACCGCCAGCAGCGTCATGACGAAACGTACGACAGGACCGGCGTTGAGGAACATATCCCAGGGAGAGAAGGAAATTGGGGTCATGACTGACCTCCTTTTGTATACGGCGTGCGGCTCCATGCTCTGCAGAGGCAGATGACCGTCACGATGGGGGGTAGGGAAAGAGCGATCCACGAGAGCGCAAGCCAGACGCCATGTTGACCCAGCAATGCTGAGAAAAGACCGAAAACGGTGAGTGCACCGAGTGCTATTGGCCATGACCACACGGCGACGGATGGACGGCAGGAGGCAGGCTCGCTTACGGATGACGGTTTAGGAGGGGCGGCGGTCACGGCAGATCCCTCGTGAGGACGTGGCCGGTTTCGGTCTCATTCAGGTCATAGCCCATCGCCCGCAACCGGACATCTGCGCTGATTTTCCGTTTGGCTACCCAGAGAACCACGCCGCTGATCAGCACGCCGATAACGATGATATCGAGTGCCGCCCACAGGATACGAAGCGGCATCCCGCCATAATCTCCGAAATGCAGGGGGCGCGAGATTTCGAGGAACCGCAGGTACCACGGCATCGGATAGGCTCCGGTCAGCTCGCCAGTGCGGGCATCGACCAGAACAGGTGTGAAGAGGCGGGCCCGTAGCGGTGTCGCGCCTCGTGTCCAGAGCACGTAATGCACCGGGCTGCCGAAGGAGGCACCGGGGAAGGACAGGCCGGTCACCTCGTTGCCGGGAGCGGCCTTTGCCGCCGTGTCGAACGCCGCCTGCACGGAAGACAGGTGATCCTGAGACGGCACTGGTAGGTTGGCGTAGGGTCGCAGGATCTGGCGCACATCGGTGACGCGCCACAGCCCGAACAACGGGGTCTGAAGTTCATTGACCAGCCCGGTGAAGCCCACCACCGTCGCCCAGACCAGCGTTACGGCTCCCAGCAGATTGTGCAGATCAAGCCATGTCAGGCGCGAAGCACGATCCCGCCTGACCGAGCCGAACGGCAGGCGCTTCATGAACCGGCCATACAGCACCATGCCGGACACCAGCGAGGCGACGAAGACGCCGCCCATCGCCCCCATGAATAGCGCCCCGGGAAGCCCGGCGAACAGTGTCATGTGCAGACGCATGCAGGTTCCCATGATGACGCCAGTCCACGTGCGCGGCTCTTTCGGCGCATCAGCAGGCCGTGACTGTTCCAGCACCTTCGTCGTGCGGGCATCAAACTTGATCCAGTGACCCGAATGACGATCGGAGAACTTCTTGTCTTCTTCCAGCGCCTGCCAGCTCGGGGCCATGGAAATCAGAACAGCGGGTTCGTCATCATCAGGCGAAACATTGGTGATGATCTGGCCTGGATAGAGCGCCCGGGCCTTCTCCACGATGACATCCAGACTGGCGTTCGGTGTGCCCGGTGGCAGGACTTCATAGGGCGGGTCATCGTCGCCGACGAATGTGTCCCAGATCTGCTCGGAAAACAGCAGCGGCAGACCGGTTACGCACACGATCAGCAGGAACAACGTGCAAACCAGGCTTGTCCATTTATGGACCACGAACCAGCGGCGAAGCGTGTGGGGCGTCATTATTGGCAATCCTGCAGACGCAGGCGATTTTTGGTCTTTTCAAATCCTTGTGATTGCGCTGTTCTGCCGCCCGTCACGCTTTATTCTCCAACATCTCGCACTATTCATGTGGCTGCAGATGCGGATGTCGCCTCATGCGACCCGGCATGAAGCCCACAAAGAGCCCTCTCGGCGGCTAGACGGTCGATATTGAAATTTTTGAACGTGCCGACGTCAGAAAATCTGCTTTTTCGTAAGGGGGCGTCCAAAGTTTAAAGCTCGTGTCGCCAAAGCGGCGTTTGGTCACGTGTCGTCAGTTGCAGCAGAAAGATCGAAAAGATCTCGTTTTCTTTGAGCGGACTGAGCAAAATGGTTCGCCCGAACCTGTTCCATAAAAAGTTGAGCAGATAACTTCTGTCAAAGGCAATGGAACAGAAACCACTCGGCGAGGTGAAGACTTCACCTCGCGCATCAATCTCCAGTCCTGCATTCAGCTGTTGTGAGCGATATAATTGACTGCGTAGCGTGCGCGCCGCTTTCCCTGTTGCAAACTGCGAAATCACCACATCAAAGCCAGCACGAAGGAGTCCGGCAACAATATCGAGGCCGGATTCCATGGAACCAAGAACATTAAACGAGAAAAAGACGACGGGGTTCTCCGCATTGATAACCTCAATAATTTCCGGGGACGGGCATTCCAACGTCCTCAATATTTTAGGAACATCAGCTTTCACGATATTCGCATGGCTTGAACAGTATCGACGCAGCAACCCGGCGTTGGGTGAGCGTTTTTCGCCAAAAAGTTCAATACCGAGATATTTAATACTCGCTGCTTCGGCGCAGGACAGGAGGTGCATGACGCCGAGGGAGGGTTCAACGAGCAGCGTGTACTGATTGCAGGCGAGCAGGCTAGAACAGCACGCGACTTCAGTCCGGATATAATAGTTGATTTCCGAGAGGAAGCGCGAAGAAACACCAGGCTGCCGGGCCTGAAGCCCGAACGTGATCGTCATTGTGCCTTCCCGTTGGTCTGGATGCGTGGCGTAAAGCTTGAGGCATCCGCTGCCAATCCGCGCTGCCTTGGTTGTAATTCCTGGGGGCTGCCAGATCGGCGATGGCCTGTCACGGAATGGGCATCCGCCAGCAGACGACAGGGACAGGCATGGCGGAGCTTGGCGGGCATCGGCAAAATATTCCATTCCGGTCAGGCCAATCCGCACGCTGAAATGGCTCACGGACAAGACTACCGGCCGAGGCTATATAAATCGGCCAGTTTGCGGAATGGACGTCGCGTCCGCGAAGAATTGAACATCGTCATGTTGTCCAACCGAATATTCGAATGCTGGATCGTATCATAACTGCCGTAACGCCGTTCTGGCCGGAAGATGGTTGCCAACTTTAGGGGGGAATAAAATTACGACCGTCTAGTGGCGCGTTTCTGCGTAAAAGCATGTAGCCTAACCGCCAGTCGGCCCAGAAAACGGAGGTTCACGCTTCTGAATGGTTATCACGTAAACGTGAATATTCTGTGATGGCGGATGAGATCGAACCGGGAAAATCGGGAGTATATTTCAGCGGGAGCAGGCCTTAGCTTAAACTCCCTGCTCTCGCCGCTAATGCAACACTGGCATGTTGCGACCAATTATTAGTTGCAAACCTTTCGCAACAAGGTAGGTTTCGGCAGCGGTAGGCAGCAGCGCGTCTCTGATTCCCGGGAGACGGCAGGAAAGCTACGGAGCATCGGTGTGTCGATTACAGCAGAGAGCCTTGGCGTCGAGCCTCCCGAGGGAAAAGACCTCATAGACGTTATTCTGGAACAGAAGGCCGTTCTCAAATCAGTTGTCCGGCGCGTATTGGGCAGCGACGACAGGGCCGACGATGTGTTGCAGGACGTTCAGGTGCAACTCCTCTTGCGTCAGCGCCGCGGGGATTCCGTGCCAGAACGCCCCTTCCAGTTCGTTTGGTCGGCCGTTTACAATCGCGCCCTTGATCTGCGCCGCAGCGGAAAACGGGAGATGCAGCGTATGGAAGGGATCGTTGAGCGTGACGAAATTCCATGTGGCTCATTAGGGGCGATTTCCGTATCACCTGAACGCCATGCGATAGGGCGTCAGGAAATGACCCGTCTTTCAACGCAGCTCGCGGCGCTACCGCCCCGTATGCGGCAGGCATTCATTCTTGTTGAAATCGACGGTATGAAATTACGCGAGGCCGGCGAGGTCATGGGTATCTCGCCGCATGGCGTCTGGCGGGCTGCACGTGAAGCCATGGAGCGTCTGAGTGGGACTGTCGAACCGTAACATCTCAATTTTCCCTATTTGTAGCCCAAGATATTCCACTGATCGGCACGAAGTACTGTCCTCTGTTGCGCGGGATGTGATAGAGAACAGCCATGTCCCAGCACGCCCAAGATATCCCGTCCTCTGCTCTGGATGAAGCAATTGCCTGGCGATTTCGTCTTCGGGAAGAAGACAGTGCGCCGCAAACGCTTAAGGAATTCGAGGCGTGGCTTGCTCTTAATAAAGACAATAGAGAAGCATGGGTTCGGCTGGAGCGCATGGGGCGCGTCGCACGCGCCGTTGTGACGCAGCCGGATGCGCCAGCCTATAACAGGGCCGCCAATGATTTGACCAATCGTCCTGTACCGCGTCGTTCCCGGCGCGTAGTTTGGACCCTTGTCGCTTGTTTTATACTTGCACCGGTGATTGGTGTCGCTACCCATCTGAATCTTCCTTGGCTTATCATTCTGGCGCAGGCCGACGCGTCGGCCGCTGTTGGCGAGAAACGCGACATTGCGTTGGCAGATGGGAGCCATGTCGTGCTGGGCGCACAGTCGGCCATTAAAATCGAATACTCGGATCAGAGCCGAAAGATCGTCCTGCTTGCAGGCGAAGCATATTTCGATGTTCGACACGACGCGCGTCGTCCCTTTGAAGTCGAAAGCCGGGATCTGCGGGTGCGTGATATCGGGACCCGGTTCGATATCATGCAGTCGAGCGCACGGACTGCGGTCTCGGTAGCGCAGGGTGAGGTCGCAATCTCATCCCCGCTAGCTGGAAATGAAGAACATCGCCTTCATGCCGGCGAGGGCGGGAATTTTGATGTCGCCACGCACAGGTTTAACTGGACAACGGTCGACCCCGAGAATGTCGGATCCTGGCAGTCGGGCATATTTGCGACCCAGCACATCCCCATGCAGGATCTCGTGGAAATGTTGCGTCGCTACTACCCCGGCTATGTCTGGCCGCGTTATCATGGTCAGGAACTGAGCGACGTGGGTGGCGTGTATGACTTGCAGCAGCCCGTTGTGGCCTTTCAGGGTCTTACCAAGACAACTGGTGGTTCAGTAAAGAAGCTGCCGCACCAGATCCTTTATCTCGATTTTTCTGGCAAATAATTGGCAGCACGGCACGCGCGAGCCGCATAACTTCTACTTATAGTTACCCGACGCGCATTTATTCAGACCTGGATATCCGGTCTGTTACGGTAGGAGCCGGTTTTCTAAAAATTTTACGCTCCTGATGATCAAAAAAAAAACCTGCAGGCGTCTACTGCACAGAGAATGCAATTGCGATGCATTCTCCCGGTCGCGCCGTGACCGTGCATTCTGGAAACTGCATCAGGGGAGCCAAAGCTTATGAGCTGGGGCGACGAAAACACCGAATACGACGTAGTGATCAACCACGAAGAACAGTATTCGATCTGGCCGACCTACAAGGATATGCCCAAAGGGTGGAAAGCTGTCGGGAAGCGGGGCAAGAAGCAGGAATGCCTCGACTACATCGATGAAGTTACGTCGGAGTCGAGCAATGTCGTCCTCCTGAGGGTACTGGCGCAAGCACCTCGAAGCTCAGGCCAAAGGGTTGACTGCGCCCGCGGCGAGCCCGGCTGCGGAGTAGCGGGCTTATGGGGTCATAGCTTTCCTTTCGTTTCCTGCTTCCTCTAGTGCTGGCGGCAAGTGGAGGCATGTCTTACGCGCGCTGGGCGCTGGAAAGCGCGCTTCTTCCTTGAGTGTGATTCGATCACCATCCCACTCATGTTGCCCGGGCGTGGGCGACGGATGTGTGAAAAGCCGCTGACAGACTGGCCGGACGCCATTGCCGATACGGTTCAGGGTGTGCTCCAGTCCGGGCCGCGTGGGCCTTATGCGATCTTCGGCCACAGTCTTGGTGGCGTGCTGGCTTTGGAACTGGCGCATGCTCTAGTCGGGCGCGGGCGAGGCGAGCCGGTCTGGCTGGGCGTGTCCGCAGCAACGTCGCCTGTCGCCCGAGAAGAAAAAACGCACTGGCTTGACTGTCCCGAAGAGGAGTTCCGGGAGCGTCTGATTGAACTCAACGGAACGCCAAAAGAGTTGCTCGACAGTCAGGAACTGATGGACATCATGATGCCGGTTCTCCGGGCGGATTTCCATCTTTCAGGGACCTACAGGGGCGTCGATCGTGAGCCTCTGACGTGTCCGCTGTCCGTGTTCGATGGAACCGAAGATACGGAATTGCATGAAAAACCCGACGCCATAGCGGGTTGGGATCGTGAGACGACAGGGCCGGTGCGGCATCTGACGATTGAGGGTGGCCATTTTTACATCAATAGCCAAGCCGCCAGACTTGCAGAACTTGTGAGGCGGGAGATCGAGCATGCGCTCACCTATAGCAATGCGCGCGTCTGCTGATTTTGGCGTCGTGTCCGACGGCTGGCACGCGATGGGACGTCTCGGATGGACCCGAAGCGAGGAAGACGTCGACTTGTGGCTGGTCCGTTTCGAGGACCTTGATTCGTCTCCGACGGATGACTGCCTGAGTTCAGAAGAAAGAGCCCGGGCCGCATCCTATCTCGGACAGGACCTTCGCGACAATTTCGTCAAGCGCCGCGTGTGGGCTCGGCGTGTTGTGTCGCAATATGCGATGTGTCCGTGGGATGAAATCAGTTTTTCTTATGGGCCGCATGGTAAGCCCGTTCCCGTCGGGCCGGGATCGGATATTCCCCTGGTAAACTGGTCTTTTTCAGACAGTTTCTGTCTCCTTGCCATCGGTCGTGACGTCGACGTTGGGGTCGATATCCAGAAGATAACGCCGTTTCCTGACATTGAAGGTGTTGCCGAACTGGCTCTGCACAGGCGGGAGATTGAGTTCCTTCGTGAAAACCCATCGGAGCATAGTGCTTTTTTTGAAATCTGGGCACGTCGCGAAGCTGTTTTCAAAGGAATGGGGCAGGGCCTGCATGAAGCCATGACGGCGATTTCCGTCATGGCGGAAAACGGTAACTACCTTTCGACCATTACTGATCACAGCGGAGACACATGGCAGTTACGGGCCGCTTCTGGCGTGCCTGGTTACGCGCTTGCGGTCTCCTGGCGCGACGCAGGCAAGCCCGTGTCGCCTAAGACATCATGTGCGGAGCTACGGCGACGCCTATAAGGAGAGTGACGACAATGCAAACTCTGCCACGTCTTTTTGATTTTTCCCGCTGGGAGGGAAAGCAGCCATCTCTTCGGGAATCCGTTATTGCCTTTGCGCAGCGGCATCCGTTCCGAAGTGCGGTTGTGCAGGAACTGGTTCTGGACAACGATTTCTACAGACGACCGTTGCGTCCTGAGGATCTCGATTTCATCAAGTTCGGAAAGCCGGTTCGCAGGAATACTTACCGTCGTCTTCCCTTCTTTGCAGCACAGCGCGAACTGTTCTCGGTCAATGATCTGGAGACGGCAGTCTGGTCATCCAGCATGGCCACGCAGGGATTCACCGCTTTCGATGAATTCTATTCTGCAGAGAACGCCGAACTTGGCAGCCTGATCCGCCCGTTTCTGGAAGACTTTTCCTTCGGTTTCCTCAGCGATCGTGCCTATTCGGCTCATTCAGTCGATATCCTGAATGAGCTTCGAGACGAGATTCAGATCGAAGGTCGCTGTTGGGGTGGACTGGCCGCCATGATGCGTGAACGTGGCTACGAAAAGGAAGGGCTCAAATTCGCTCTGATCCAGATGCGCAGCCTGCTTCCGGGCCGCCGTGTCAGCCTGGCCCGTGCTGCTGCATCCGGCTATTTCGACTGGCTTGAACCTTCGGACCGACCGGAATTTTCGCCAGATATGCCTAGCGATGCGGCGCTTGACTGCGTTGCGGCGAACTGTGGCGCTGATCGCACCGAGCATTCATACTGGCAATACTACCTGTCGACCAGTCTGGCCCAGTCCAATCTTCTCAATGCTCTTGCCCGCCGTCCCGACCGTGCTCTTGATCTTGTGGGTGCAGCCTATATCGCAATGGCAAGTTGGCTCGGATTCGCATGCTTCTTCGGTCAATTGGCAGGCGCTTATGGGCTCGAAGATATGAAAGGGTTGTTTGATCTTTCTGATGCAGCTCTTGTCGAAATTGAGATCCGCATGGAGCGGGTTCTTGCCCAGGCAAAAGCGCGCTTTGGACAGGCGGGGCTGGCCCGCATTGCTCGGGGTATGTCTGCCGCGCGTGCACTCTCAGATTGTGTCCGTGACAATCTGACGGACCAGTTGTCATGGCTTTCCTCGGCTGAAGAGCATCAGAGGCTTGCGCGGCTTATTTCCGAGCGTATCGAGCGGGAATGTCCCGGTATTGATCGCGAGACGTTCGTGGAGCCGCGCGAGATGTGCTCCACGACGCACGTCCATAGCGACCACCGGCTCGTTGTCGTTGAAAGCGGGGACATGGTGTTCTGGGGCAATCTTGGCATGGAAGTGCGTCTGAAGCCCGGTGAAATGATCTTCATTCCCGAGGGTCGCCTGCACGGTTCGTCGATTGAGTCAGACGAGTGCACCTACCATCAGCCGATCATCCCCGATGAGTGGATTGCCACACTTTCGAACTGGGCTACTCCCGCAGCAGCGGAATGACACGGTCGTCACTGACGATATTTGCAAGATGATTTGATCAGACGAATTGGATAGCAGACATGACCACACGTATGTCCTCCGGAGCGAACGATCCGAAACACTGGACGAGCCGCATCATCATAGGAGATAAGCGTGGTCTGTCGCATCCACCCGCCTGGTTGGTGGACAGTTATGCGGAATTCCGCAAACAGGTCACGCATCCCGCATTTCCCTGCTATTTTGGCAGTATTGCCGAGAAAAAGAAGGAGATGTTCTACACCTATGTTGAAGGGCGGGATCTCAGCACCCTGCCTGTAACGATGCGGCAGTTTGCGAGACTTTCTGCCGGCATTGAAGATGAGCGCAACAATCTGGCTGTTTTCTTCCAGCCAGAAGCGGACGTCGAGGAACACGAGAAATTCCGGGATTTCTGCTGGAGTGTTCTGCAGTTTCTCCATAATCAAGACGATGATTCCGAGGTGCTGAACCAACCGCTTCCCGATGATCCCAGCTGGGAATTCTCCTTTGCGGGCATGGAAATGTTCGCTGTGGGCTGTGGCCCCAGCTACAAGCGCCGCCGAAGCCGGAATCTTGGGCCTGGCATGATGATGCTTTTCCAGCCGCGCAGTGTCTTTATGGATCCGATGACTGGTAATCCGATCAGTCTTGAAGCCCGTCAGAGGGTGCGTGAGCGCTTGCTGAAATGGGATGAGGGTGTACCGGCCCATCCAGACACCGGGATCTACGGAGATCCGAAAAACAGGGAATGGAAACAGTATTTCCTTCCCGATAATGATTTGCCGGAGATGGGAAAATGTCCATTTCTCTCTCGGGCCAGCAGTCGTCAGGCCAGCACATCCTCTGGCAACGCTACTGCAAAAAAAGAACCGCTATCGGTAGACGAGGGGGAGGGGCGCGCTGGAACCCTCGCCCTGCTGGAGGCATTGGAGCGCGCTGCGTCAGATTTCCCCGATAAGGTCGCGCTCCGTTTTCTTCCCGATGGGGAAACCGTCGAAACCGAACTGACCTATGGCGCTCTTGCGCAATGGAGCCGCCAGGTTGGGGCCTCGTTGCAGACGAAGGCTGCGTCCGGTGACAGGGTCGTTCTGGCGCTTCCCGGCGGACCGGAATATGTCGCTGCGTTTCTCGGCTGTGCATACGCAGGTCTCGTTGCCGTACCCGTATTCTCTCCAGATGAAGCCAATAACGAACATCAGTTACGCCTCACCGGAATTATCGAAAACTGCACACCTGCGGCTGTCATTGTTCCTGATGGCATTGCAGAACGCAATCTGATGCCTCTTTTGGATGTTCCACACCTGACGGTTCCGCCGTACCGCCCCGGGCAGGAGCCGAATGGTCTGGCCCGTAAGCCAGGTATTGCCGAGGATACCCTGCTTTTCCTGCAATATACGTCGGGTTCGACTGGCAGCCCCAAGGGTGTGATGGTCACGCACGGCTGCCTGCGCGCCAATGCTGCGACCATTCACATGGCAACCGGCATGCAGGCCGCGAGCGTCATGGTCACGTGGCTTCCTCTCTATCACGACATGGGACTTATCGGGTGCATTCTCAGCCCTCTGATTGCAGGAGCTGAAATCGTGCTCATGCCGACAAGGGCCTTTGTGACACGGCCAGTACGGTGGATGCGGGCGATCAGCCGTTATCGAGGCACGATCAGTGGGGGGCCTGATTTTGCCTACAGGCTGTGCTGTGATCGCATCGGAGACGACCAGCGTAGGTCTCTCGACCTGTCGTCATGGAGTGTGGCTTTCTGTGGTGCCGAACCTGTTCGACCCGATACGGTTTATGATTTTACGGATCGGTTTGGTGTGAGTGGTCTCCGGAACAATGCGTTCTTCCCCTGTTATGGTCTTGCCGAAGCAACATTGCTGATCTCAGGATCGACGACTGACAGGGATGACGTGGTCAGACATTTTGCGGCTGATGCGCTTGTTCGTGGGCAGGCGGCTCCTGCCCGTGACGGCTCATCGATTGTCTGTTGCGGCAAGATCATGGAGGGTGTCCATGTTCGTATCGTGGATCCCGACCGCATGGTCGGGCTGCCCGATGGCGCAATTGGGGAAATCTGCGCCGCAGGTCCATCGATTGCGCTCGGATATTGGAACAGGCCACGCGACACAAAGCGGGTCTTTCAGCAGAGCCTGGACGGCGATGAAGGCCACTACCTTCGAACAGGAGATCTCGGTTTTCTGATGGATGGCAGACTTTTTGTGACCGGGAGACTGAAGGACCTGATCATCCTTCGTGGTCATAATGTCTACCCGCAGGATGTCGAGGAACGGATCGAAGCGCGTGTGGCCGGTGTCCGCAAAGGGCGTTGCTCGGTCTTCAAGGTTGACGGACTGATGGGAGAAGGGGTCGGCATCGCCTGTGAGGTGAACCGGACCCTTTATCGTAAACTGGGTGCTGCGGCGATTGCTCAGGAAATCGTGGACGTGGTTTCCACACAACTGGATGAGCCGCCCGCACTCTGCCTGCTGCTTGATTCCGGAAACCTGCCACGCACGACGAGCGGCAAGAAGAAGAGAAGCGGCTGTCTGGAAGACTGGAAAGCTGGCCAGATTACCCCGCTGTTTGTGCATGAGCGACAGGCAGTTACAGAGCCTGCTTCGGATGCATCTGATCGCCAGCACGCAGGGGAGGTGGTCATTGAGGCGTGGACGCGGGTGCTGGGACGTCGTCCTGCTTCGGACACAGACGACTTCTATGCGGCCGGTGGAAATTCTCTCAAATTCGCCGAACTGGCTGCCACACTTGAAGACCTGACCGGGCGTAGCATCCCGTTAGATGCGCTTTTCCAAGCCCGTGATATGAAACGCCAGACGGACCTGGTTCAGACTGTATTGTCCACGGGTGCAGGTCCTCAGAATTCGGGTGCGCGTGTTCCGGCAGCGTCCGAGCTGTCGCGTCTGACACCTCCACAGGCCGTACTATGGTTCGAGTGGAAACGTGCGCCCCGGTCATCTGCATATACTGTCTCGGTCGTGCTGACATGTGACGTCCCGCCAGATACAGACGCGTTGCGTGTCGCGGTCGAGGGGCTGCTGGCCCGGCATTCCGTGCTCAGGACCTGTTTCAATGAAAGGGGAACCGGACAGGTTGTACCATCTGTCGCAGACAGGGGCGGTTACGCGTTCAGGGAGGTCGCGGCAGAAAATGACGAAGACGCCCGTGAGCAGCTGCACCAGTGGTTGGATACGCCCTTTGATCTGCTGAAGGATACCTGCTTCAGGGCTGCTGTCATCACTCTGGCATCTGGCAAAGCGCTCCTGGGCTTTGCCGCTCCGCACATCGTGATGGACGGCCTTTCTGCGTCAGTGGTTCTGGAAGAACTGTCCTGTCTCTATTCTGCGGCCATCATGCACCAGGCGCCTGATCTGAAACCGGCGGCAGACTATTATCAGATCTGGCAGGAGCGGTTGTCGGATCCCCGCCTGCTCGCGACCAGAAAGGACGATCTGGCGTTTTGGAAACAAGACCTTGAAAGCCGTCTTCCCGAACGTGAGCTGACAATTGATGTTTTCTCCGACACCGACCCTATGCCTTCCTGTGCAGGTCATGTCGAACTGCCCTTGGGCGAAACCCTGTCATTCCGGGTGAGCGAGGCCGCCCGCCGGATCGGCGTTACGCCGTCTACTCTTTTTCTTTCGGCACTTCTCGTGACGGCTGCCCGCTGGTGGGGCGTTAATACGCCGGGTGTGGGACTTATTTCAAGTGGCCGTACGGATGTGCGGAGCGCTGAGTGTGTTGGGCCATTCGTGACCCAGCTGCCGTTGATCCAGTATCTCAACCCGTTCTGGACGGCATCCGAACTCTGTGCGCATGTCGATGGGCATCTTCGCGACGCGCTGGCGCATCAGAACGTCTCTCTCAGTGAAATTATGGGCGCGATCGGTCGGCCAAGGCATCAGCCACTTACCCAGATCGCGTTTAACGACCTGTCCGACCTCACGCTGGATCGGACGGAGTTTGGTGGTATCGGAATTGACGCTGCCGACGTGCAGGCCGGGGAGGGGCAGTTTCCGCTATCGCTGTGCATGCAGCGGGATGTATCCGGATGGAAAGCCGGTTTTGATTTCCAGAATATCTGGCAGGGAACGGCCGAAACGGATGCGTTCGTGCAAGGCTGGAAAGCTGCCGTTGAGTTTCTGACGGAAGCGGCGCGATCGCGGAGCAGACTGGGCACACTTACGCTATTCAGACCACGCCAGAATGATCATGAAACACGGTCGTTCGTACCTGTCATTGAACAGATTGGAGCCCGGTCGAAGGCCACTCCTGAAGCACTCGCAGTAATCTGTGACAACGCCAGCATGACCTATGCGGCGTTGCAGGCAGCGTCTGACAGGCTCTGCTGCCGTTTGTCCCGCGTCGGCACGGCCGCCGATGAACGTGTCGGGCTGTGTGTATCGCGTTCTACTGATATGATTATTGGTGTTCTGGGCGTCCTTCGTGCGGGTGCAGCTTACGTGCCGCTTGACGTGACGTACCCCCATAAGCGTCTTGGCTTCATGATCGCGGATAGCGGGCTCAGGCATATTGTGGTTGATGCCGAAACGGAGAGGCAGCTGGGCAGCCTTCTTGAAGGGCTTGATGTCATCCGGATTGACGAGGCTGTCGGCGAAGAGAATGCGGTGCCCTCCATGGTGCCGTCCCACCCGGATCAGCTGGCATATGTGACGTATACGTCCGGGTCCACCGGGCTTCCCAAGGGGGTGGGGGTCAGCCAGTTCGCCCTGAGCAGTCACGTGGCAGATTATGCCGCACGCTTTGATATTGGCGCTGCAGATACTGTCCTGCAGTTCTCATCCCTCGGCTTTGACGCCTCGGTTGAGCAGATTTTCGCAGCGCTCTGTCAGGGGGCAACCCTTGTGCTGCGGGATGATGGGGTGCCGACGGGCACCGAACTCAAGACAATGCTGTCTCGTCATGACGTCAGTATCGCCTATCTCCCGGTAGCCTACTTCCGCCAGGTCGCCGGGGATCTCGCCGGGTCGGTACCCTCGTTGCGTCTCATGTTGACTGGTGCCGAGACCCTGACCGGCAACACCGTTGCCCTCTGGCAGGATACTGCTTCCGTCCCGCTTTACAATACTTATGGTCCGACGGAAACGACCGTTACTGCGACGGCATATCTGACGTCCGCTGCAGATGGACAGTCGTCAGCGGTCGCTATTGGAGAACCGCTTGCCTCGCGCTCCGTTGTGGTCATGTCGTCTGACGGTATGCCCATTCGGCCGGGTGCCAGAGGCGAGTTGTGTATTGGAGGGCAGACGCTGGCCCGGGGGTATCTCGGACGGCCGTCGCTGACCGCCGAGCGCTTCGTGCCCGATGAGAGCGGCGTGGGAACGCGCCTCTACAGAACGGGTGACTGCTGCTCCCTGAGGCCTGATGGAACGCTGGCCTTCTGGGGGCGCCTAGACCAGCAGATCAAGCACCATGGTTTCCGGATCGAGCCCGGTGAAATCGAAGCCGCGTTCAGGGCTGTGGAAGGTGTGTCGGATGCGGCAGTCGTGGTCACCGCGCAGTCGGGCCGAGATCTGCTTGTTGCCTTCGTATGTGGTGAAAATCTCAATGGAGATGACATCCACGAGGCCGTTGCCCTGACACTTCCTGCGTGGATGGTCCCGGCTCAGGTTGTCGTCCTGGACGTCCTGCCGTTATCGCAAAATGGCAAGACGGATCGGCGGGCTCTCGCCTCCCATCCTCTCCCTGAGAAGGCAGCATCTTCCCGCGACGCCCGTACCGACGAGGAATATCTGCTTCTCGCGGTGTTCCGTGCCGTGCTTTGTCGAGAGGATCTCGGGGTTGAGGATAATTTCTTTGGATTTGGCGGGGATTCAATCTCGGCTCTCGAAGTCGCGTCCCGCCTCAAGCGCCACGGCCGGGAACTGTCGGTCAACCAACTTTTCCAGCATCCGACGGTTGCCAGTCTCGCGCCATTTATTGTTCAAAACGCGCGTGAAAACCTCGGTGAGACACACCAGCCGCTTCCTCTGACACCAATCCAGAGTGCTTTTTTCGAGAACCACCCATGGGCACCGGCTCACTGGAACCAGTCCATTACCCTTGAGCGCGGTGCAGACTGGTTGACGGCCGATCACCTGCGCGCAGCACTTCTCAATCTTGTCCAGCGGCATGATGCGCTGAGGCTCAGGTTTCATCGGGATGGGAACAACGGATGGTACCAGCAGGTCAAGGCTTTTGCCCCTTATGACATCCTGTGGAAGCAGGATCTGGCGGCGGCTGGCGAAGAATGGCGGACAGTCCTTCGGGAAGCCGAAGCAGAAATTGAGGCGGGTTTCTCCCTTGCTGAAGGTCCTCTGTTCCGGGCCGGCTGGTTTGCCCTGCCTGATGGCTCAGTCCGGATTCTGATTGCCGCCCATCATCTTTGTGTCGATGGCGTGTCGTGGCGTATCATCCTTCGCGACCTGCACACTGTGCTCAAGGACGGCAGGGATACGGGTGACCATAACACAGACGCGGCACCGTCGACCTCCTGGAGCGCGTGGGTATCGCAGCTTGAACATCGTGTGCGCACGCTTCCCGCTGCTGAAGAACTTGCATGGTGGGGAAATTATCTCGCGGATGTAGATGCCTCGCTGCCGTGCGACCGAACCGGTGACCGGAGTATCGCTACATCGGAGACAATAGAGTGGCAGGCGAGCCGCACCCTGACGTCCCGCACGCAGGAAGCTGCCTCACGGGTGTTCCGGCTTGGTGTTCAGGATATGCTTCTGGCGACGCTGGCGCATGTCGTCGGGGCGTGGTGCCAGCGTGAAGAGGTTTTCGTCGAAATCGAAAGCCACGGTCGTGAAGCGCGAACGGGCGGCCCCGACCTCTCCGACACGGTCGGCTGGTTCACGACCCGCTATGGTGTCCGGCTGCCAGCAGGCACAGAAACATCGCGTCAGAGCCTGATTGCCGCACGGAACGCCCGCGAACTGATGCCCGAGCATGCGCTGAAATTCGGTCTTCTTCAGTATATGGCCGATCCTGACATCCGGTCAGCGGCCCGGTCTCTGCCGCGGGCGGATATCAGCTTCAATTTCCTCGGACGCTTCGATCAGGAACTGACGAAGGACAGAGACGGTGCGAGCAGTGCGGCCCTGAAACTGACCGAGGGCGTAGGTCAGGCATCGACAGACGGTCGGGGTGATCTTGAGCATGCACTGGACATCAACGCTCTCATCCAGGACGGTCAGCTCAGCATTTCATGGTGCTACAGTCCCTCGATCACCAATCGGACTCTGATTGAGTCCCTGATAGCGCGTTTTGCCGAAGAACTGGAGCGCCTGACTGACTGGTGCGAAACGGCACCCGACGAGAGGATTGCATCCGATGTGCCGCTGTCGGGGCTGACACAGCAGGAATTGGAAGCCCTTGATCTCGCACAATCCGAGATCGAAGACATTTACAGGGCGACCCCGCTTCAGGAAGGACTGGTCCTTCACAGCCAGATAGAGACGGGTGTGTACGTCAATCAACTACGCCTGACGCTCTCTGGAGTCATGGATGAACCTCGTCTGTATGCCTGCTGGGAAGAGATTGTCGCTGTCTATCCTGCATTGCGGACTTTCTTCCCAAATACGAACGGTGCCAGCGCGCAGCAATGCGTCATGGGCAAGGTCGCGGTCCCGTGGATCACCCACGACTGGCGCGATGTGTCTGCGTCCGAGCGGGAAATGCGCCTGCAGGCGTGGCTTGCTGCGGACAGAGCAAAACCACTTTCTCTGGCTCAAGCTCCTCTGTTCCGTCTGGCCCTTCTTCGTCTCGACAATGAGACGTCTGTGCTGGTCTTCACTTTCCATCATGCCATTCTCGATGGCTGGAGCCTGGCACTTGTTATCGAAGACCTCTTGCGCCGCTATGAGAGCAAGAGCAGAGGCGTCGGAACCAGCACGTCGGTGGATACAACGTATCGGGATCTCGTCATTCGGCGATATGTCGAACAGGACGACACGTCGTGGTGGAAGGTCCAGCTAGCCGATCTTGCCGAGCCCACGATACTGGCTGACGTTCTCGGTCGCCCGCGTCAGAGGCTATCAGGACGCTCTTCAAAGAAAACGATCCTCTCGTCCGAGATGACGGAGAATCTGAGCGGTTTTGCGGCCCGCCATGGTCTGACCGTGACAACGCTGTTCTATGGCCTGTGGTCCCTGCTGCTGGCCCGTTATGCCGACCGACAGCAGGTCACGTTTGGCATGACCGTCTCGGGACGATCCGAGGCACTTGGGAACGGGAAAGCTGCTGTCGGACTGTGCATTAACACGGTAACGCTTGTAGTAAACGTCGCCACAGGTCAGACTGTGGGAGAATGGCTGACGACCCTGCAGGCGCACATCCAGGACTGCGTCGCCCATGGGCTGGCGTCGCTTTCGGTGCTTCAGAGAATGGGACCCGCTGCCGGGCAGCCCCTGTTCGATACGCTGGTTGCCGTCGACAACTATCCGGTGAATGTCGAGACATGGCAGTCCGCTGATGGCCTGAGCGTTACGAATGCCGATGTTACGGAACATGCCCACTATCCGGTCGTGCTTTCGATTGTGCCCGGTGCAAAGACAGAACTGCGCTGGTCCTTCGATAACGGTAAAATCGATCCCGCAGCAATGGAGGCTCTGACAGAGAGCTACCTTGAACTCCTGCACGCACTGGGTTCCCTGCAAGAGAGTGATGACGTCCCGGTACCCGAATTCGGCCGGGATAATGCAGGCCATCTGTCCGTAACGGAAACGTTTCCTTTCACGCCAGTGCTCGAACGGATCGCGGCGGTGACGAAAGAACGGTCCGCTGACACTGCCATTACATTCAATGACGAACAGGTTACTTACGGCTGTCTTGAGGGGTGGTCGTCCCGGATCGGGCGACGCCTGCATCACATGGGCGTAGCTGCTGACGAGCGGATCGGTCTGTGTGTCGACCGGTCACCGGCCATGATCGCCGGGATGCTGGGCATCCTGCGGGCGGGTGGGGCCTACGTCCCCCTTGATCCGTCCTACCCGCGCGAGCGGCTGGCCATGATGATTGCTGACAGCGGCATCACGCGACTGGTTGGCGACAAGGTGTCCCTTGAGGTTATGGGCGACCTGCGGGCAGACCTTGATATCCTTTTGGTTGATGATGTCGGGATGGAAAGCGACGAGCCCTTCAGTGTGTCGGTTCATCCCGATCAGCTAGCTTATGTGATCTACACGTCCGGTTCAACGGGAACACCCAAGGGTGTTGGGATCACGCATCGGAATCTTGCACGTCTTTTTGACGCGACGGCGGAACAGTTCCGGTTTGACGCAGCGGATGTCTGGACGCAGTTCCACTCGAGTGCATTCGATTTCTCCGTATGGGAAATTTTTGGCGCGCTCACCAGTGGCGGACGACTTGTCATTGTTCCCCACTCGGTTGCACAGAACGTGGAGGCGTTCCACGAACTGGTGAGCAAGGAAAGCGTTACCGTGCTGAACCAGACGCCGTCTGCGTTTGGCGTGTTTTCCCATTTCGATCTTGCCGCAACAACTCACCCGGACGCACTCCGCTTTGTCATTTTTGGCGGTGAAAAACTTGAGCCAACCATGCTCGCCGCGTGGGTGGAGATGCAGGGTGCCAGAACACTGTGCATGGTGAATATGTATGGCATCACCGAGACGACCGTGCACGTCACCGCGCGCGATATATCCCTGGAAGCCGTCCGATCCGGGGACGGTCGCAGTCTGATTGGCAAGGCCCTGCCTGATCTCTCCCTGCGGGTGATGGATGCAACTCTGGGCGTTACCCCCACAGGTGGGATCGGCGAATTGCTGGTCGGTGGGGCCGGTCTTGCGCGTGGGTATCTTGGCAGGCCCTCTCTGACGGCAGAACGCTTTGTCCCGGATCCCTCTGGAATTGGGCAGCGCCTATACCGGTCCGGTGACATGGCACGCTCCACAGCGGACACTGAGATTGAATATCTTGGTCGCAACGATTTCCAGGTGAAGATCCGGGGATACCGGATCGAGACGGGTGAAATTGAGGCGGCTCTGCTGAAACACCCTGCCGTTTCCAATGCGGTCGTAATGACCATTCAGTCTTCCGATGAAAATTCCAGTTATCTGGCGGCCTTTGTGGCTGCGGACCCAGTGTCGGATGATCTGCATACGGATCTGCGTGCGTGGATTGAAAGCCGCCTACCATCTTATGAAGTTCCCCAAAATATTACGGTCCTGGCGGCTCTCCCTCTGACCTCCAATGGTAAGCTGGATCGCGCGAGGCTTGCCGGTCTTTCAGAAAGACATCATACGGCACCTTACCAAGCACCGCAGACTGAACAGGAATCTGCGTTGTTGAACGTGTGGAAAACCGTTCTTCGCAAAACGAATATAGGAAGAAATGATAATTTCTTTGCTGTGGGCGGCTATTCCCTCATGGTCCCCTATCTGGCGGCAGAAGTTAAAACGCAACTTGGGATCACAGTTCCTTTTCATATTTTCTTTGAAAAACCTGTATTGTGGGAACAGGCAAGCTACCTGATTAATGCACCGGAAAATACTTCAACCGGGGTTCAGAAACGATTCACAGGCGTTGTCACCGTTGCGTTGGCGCCGATGCAACATCGGCTCTGGCAACTGTGGCTACGTGACCCTCATGATACGGCTTTAAATATTGCTGGCACTCTTCGTTTTACCGGGCCGCTGAACCTCGATGTTCTGAAGGAGTGCCTTCGTGATCTATCGGTGAGGCACGAAGCGTTACGGACTGTGTTTAGAGACGATGGAGATACCGTCTGGCAGGACATACGATCAGAATGCATTCCAGAAATTCTGGATCTCGCCGATATTGATCAACCGACCTTTGAAAAAGAAGCCCACGCGAATACCTTCAGATCGTTTGATCTCAGGAAAGGTCCCTTAGTGCGGTGGGTCGTCGGCACGCACAATAGTAGCCATACGTTCCTGCATCTTGTGGCCCATCATATCGTTTCCGACGCATGGTCACTCGATATTCTACTTGAGGATCTTGCTCGTCTTTACCGTGCCAAACTGCATGGTGAACAAGTTCCCGCACCACGTTTACAATACGGTGATTACGCAGCATACACAGCATCTCAAGAAACTCGGAAACAGAAGGCAGAACAGAGAGATTTCTGGAAACAGTATCTCTGCGATGTCGATAATCCGCTACCATATCGTCATTCTCGTGCGATTTCTCGAACCGGTGGTGTGATCGAAGAGATTGTGGGCGCGCACATTGTCGCCGATCTGGAACAGCTTGCCACAGCTAGTGATGCTTCGCTGTTTTCTGTCATCATGATGTGTTTTCTGGTGACTCTCTCCCGATTTAGTAATCAACAGGTGTTCGGGTTAAGTGTTGCTCACGCCGGGCGTGTTGTTCCTGGAACAGAAGGGATAACTGGCTTTTTTGTTAATCTTCTTCCCTTTGTGGCGCGCCTTTCTCCCGATATCTCTGTCGAAAGCATGATCCGGCGTCTGCAGGCCGATCTCAATCTGGTCCAGGCGCATGGTGAGCTTCCGTTTGATCAGATAATGTCCGGCCTGTCTCCCAGCACTGCTTCGCCTTTCTCAAAAATCATGCTTGAGTTCGATGGGCAGTCTCTTGTGAAATTACCTAAGTTTACGGGGATCGCCGTCGAAAACATCACGGCTGCACGCGGTGATACGCAATTTGACCTGACGTTATCCGTAACTAGAGACGACGGTGGGCTCCGTCTGTCATGGCACTACGTCACCGAGCTGCTAGATCTCCGCACAGTTCACGCGATGTCCGACGAAATGGCACGAATTCTCAAAAGTGTGTGCCAAACGGTCTGTATCGCAAAACTCTCAGCATCCTATGGCACACCGATGGTCCCATCTGTTCCGGCATCTGCGACTGTAGACATCATTGATGCAATCCTAGACGCCGGCCATCGCAACCCGGCTGCATTGGCTCTTGTTCATGGTACCCGGCATCAGACCTATGAAGATTTTCTTGCCCGCGTTGCCGCATATGGGTCTGCTCTTCAAACTTCGGGCGCAGAAATCGGGGATATTATCGGGGTCTCTGTAGGGGACCAGTTTGAAGAAATTGCCGCCATGTGCGGCATACTTATGGCCGGTTGCGCTTATGTTTCGCTCGATTTAACACAGCCACTGGCTCGCCTGAACGATGTCATAGGACAGTGTGATATTCGGATTGTTGTGGCGGATGACGTTACGAATAAATCGCTTTTCTCCGGGGTCAAACACGTCTTAAGTCAGAAGGCGGTCGATGAGACGGTTGTGCCTAGCGGATATACGGGGCGGAGTGTTCACCCGGATCATCCTGCATACATCGTTTTCACATCCGGCTCGACGGGAACACCAAAGGGTGTCGTAATTTCGCGCCGTGGGTTGGCACTCCATGTCGCTGAGTATCTCACGTGGACAAAGCTTAGCTCACGAGATGTCGTCGTGCAGTTTTTCGCAACGACGTTCGATGCGTCCGTCGAACAGATCTTTCCCACACTGGCGAGTGGTGCTGCTTTACGGACAGTTGCAATCACGCAAAAGACACCCCAGGAGATAAGCCGCGCTATCAAAGAGGACCGGATTACAGTCGTCGCCTTACCAACAGCGTTCTACCGCGAGTGGGTGGCAAGCCAGCCGGATCAGACATGTGCTGATACACTAAGACTGGTTTTGGTCGGTGGTGAAAGCCTGTTTGTCGACGATATAGACCGCTGGCATGCTAGTAAGTGTGGCGCTGTTTCCCTCGCCAATATTTACGGGCCGTCGGAAGTGACGGTCGGTGCGTCAGCGGGGATGATAGCCTGTAACGCTGAAAAAACTGGTACCGTATCACTTGGTCTTCCATTCGCTGCGCGACGCATGTCCGTGCGCCAGTATGACGGAAACGAAGTTCCAGTTGGTGCACTGGCAGAACTTTGCGTGGCGGGACCAGGGCTTGCGATCGGCTACCTCGATGACCCTCGTAGTACAGCGCTTGCGTTTGTGCCTGATGAGGATGCCGATGGTGGTCGTATGTATCGGACAGGCGATCTGGGGCGGCAGAATGCGGATGGAACCTTTGCGTTCTGTGGTCGTAAAGACCGGCAGATCAAATTGCGGGGATATAGGATTGAACCAGGCGAAATAGAGGCGGCAATACGCGTTGCACCCGATATCGCGGATGTGGCTGTAGACCTCGAACTGTATGGTCAGACCACGGCCCTGGTCGCTTACGTTATTCCAACTGAAGGTCATGAAATTGATCTTCACGGGATTGACCTGAATTTCCTTCCCGAATGGATGCGGCCGCATAAAGTTCGCGTGGTATCAGCGTTGCCTCGGTTGTCTAATGGCAAACTGGATCGCTCGTCTCTTGAGGTAATGACCCTGAAAGGCTTTCCGACGTCGAAACCATGTGTCGCTCCCAGAACCGACAGAGAGCGGATTTTTCTACAAATCTGGAGAGACGTCCTTGGATTTGATGAGATCAGTATTCACGACAATTTTTTTAATTTGGGTGGAGACTCAATTCTGAGAATGCGTGTCGTGGCTCTGGCCCGAGACGCGGGCCTCACGATCAAAGCAGCAGATATTGTCGAACATCCGACAGTCGCGGAACTCTCCAAAGTTGCTGTAGTGGAAACGAAAGTAGTAAATGGTTCTCAAAGTGATCCTTCGCTCCCTTCGCAGGACTATTTATCTCAGTTGAGAGGAAATTCTGGTGATGTGGAAGATTGCTACCCCGTAACGCCACTTCAGGCGGGCATTCTTTTCCATGCTGACATGACACCCGGGCAAGGACTTTATATTAATCAGATGACGGTTCGCCTTAAAGGTGAATTGGATGTGATGGCGCTGAAATCCGCTTGGCAGGCAGTCGTGAAGAAATACACGATCCTGCGTACCGTTTTCAGACAGGGAGAAGATGGAAACTATCTGCAGTGTGTTCTTTCTGACGCACCGTTAGAGTGGTGTGAGAACAACTGGTCTGCACAACGTGCTGGTGAGTATTTGCACGCCCTGTCAGAGTGGCAGGCAAGGGACCGGAATGTAGGGTTCGATATTCACGCTGGTCCGCTGATGCGTCTTAATCTGTTTCGGCGTGCTGAAACGGATTACGACCTAGTGTGGACCATTCACCACGCGATCATTGACGGGTGGGGCTCTGCATCGCTGCTGTCAGAGGTAGTGAATATCTACCGGACGCTTGTAGCTGGTGAAAAACCGACCGAAGAAAAAGGGTTTAAATACCGGACTTTCGTCGAATGGCAGATGGAACAGCCGGACAGCAAAGAATGGTGGGACCAGTATCTGGCTGATCTTCAGGAAGCGCAGACCCTTGAAGGCGCAGTAGGGCGAACTTCTACCCCTGAAGCCGGGATTCAGATCATCACCCAGATGCTTGAGGAGGAGCTGGGTCAGCGGATCGAGGAGGCCAGTCGTCGTTTCGGAGTAACTGTGGCGACGCTCTTTCAGGCAGCATGGGCCCTGACCATCGCACGATTTGGTAATGCGGATGTTGTAAAAATGGGTGTTACCTCGTCCGGGCGGGAAATACCGCTTGAAGGAATAATGACGGCTCCGGGCCTGTTTGTGAGCACGTTACCGCTCGTCGTTTCCACGCATCCAAAGCAGCCGGTGAGGACGTGGCTCACGGATATCCAGCAAAAAATGCTAGGCTTGCAGCATCACAGTACGACATCTCTCGGTAGTTTGCAGAAATGGACGGGGCTGTCTGGAGATGCTTTGTTTGACAGCCTATTCGTTTTTGAAAACTATCCATTAAATAAGGAAATATTTGACGGTAAAAGAAACGGTGGACTAACAATTGTTAACGTTGAAGGGGTTGAAGAAAGCCATTACCCACTTTCAATGGGTGTGGTTATGGGGAAATGGCCCACCATTACATGGCGGTATAACCGGGCGTTTCTTCCATGGCGTCCGGTTATGCAGGCTATAAAGACTTTTTCAGAACTTCTGAAGAATATCACAGAAACATCGGATGAAACTCTTCTTGGTTCTGTCGTGATTTCCTGCCCATCACGTATATCGCCTAACACTATGTATCCGTTTGATGCTGTTATAGGCCGGATTGACCGGCATGTGACGGAGCGTCCGTCGGCACTGGCGGTGACGTGTGAGGGCGAGAACGCCGATTACGCCACACTGGGCGCGTGGTCATCCCGGATCGGCCGTCGTCTGCATGGGCTGGGCGTGCAGCCTGATGAGCGGGTGGGTCTGTGCGTGACCCGTTCCGTGGGCATGATCGCAGGCCTGCTGGGGATCCTGCGCGCGGGTGGCGCTTATGTGCCGCTCGACGCCGCCTATCCACAGGAGCGTCTGGCGCTGATGATCGGGGACAGCGGCATCCGCCGGGTGGTGGTGGATGCGCAGACCGAAGCCGAACTGGGCGACCTCTTCGAGGGGCTCGAGATCGTCAGGGTGGAACAGGTCGGTGACGAAGACTCCGCACCCTTCGCCCTGCCGGTCCACCCCGACCAGCTCGCCTATGTCATCTACACGTCCGGCTCCACAGGAACACCAAAAGGCGTGGGGATCCCTCATCGCAATCTCGCGCGCCTGCTCGATGCCACACAGGAGTGGTATGCATTCTCTGAGGAGGATGTGTGGACCCAGTTTCATTCCATTGCTTTCGATTTCTCCATCTGGGAGATATTCGGCTGTCTTGTCTATGGAGGCCGCCTTGTTGTCGTGCCGCATGAGACAGCGCGGAACGTCGAGGTTTTCCACGAACTCCTCTGCGATGAAAAGGTAACGATCCTTAACCAGACCCCGTCAGCTTTCGGATCATTGTCTTCTTTCGACCTCACGATGCCAATGCATCCGGACACTCTCCGAACGATCATTTTTGGCGGTGAAAAACTTGAACCTCTGTCGCTGGTCTCATGGCTGGAAGCCCGCGGAGAGACTGCGCCACGTGTGATCAACATGTATGGGATCACGGAGACGACGGTTCACGCGACCTATCGTGAATTGACACTGGCGGACATCCGCAAGGGGGCGGGACGAAGTCTGGTCGGCGACGCGATCCCGGACCTCTCTGTCGGGGTCATGGATGGCTCCTTCAACCGGGTGCCTGCAGGCGGCCTGGGAGAGATCATGGTTGGTGGTCCCGGGGTGGCGCGGGGTTACCTCAACCGTGCGTCACTGACGGCAGAGCGCTTCGTGCCGGACCCGGATGGCGATGGAACCCGTCTCTACCGTTCAGGCGATCTCGCCCGTCCGATGGCGGATGGTGATATCGAGTATATCGGGCGCAATGATTTCCAGGTGAAAATCCGTGGCTACCGGATCGAGACAGGGGAGATCGAGGCTGCTCTGCTGGCGCATCCCGATGTGCGTGAGACCGCTGTTCTGGCCGTCACAACACCAGACAGAGCCGATGACACACGTCTGGTTGCCTACGTTGTGAGCACACTGGATGAGACGATCCTGGCGTCCGAGCTCCGCACATGGCTGTCCGATCGTCTGCCCGCCCATGAAGTTCCGTCTCTCTTCATGCGACTTGATGCGCTTCCCTTGACGATCAACGGCAAGCTGGACCGTCGTGCACTGCCCGAGCCTGAGGCGGCTGTAACAGGTGTGGCCTATGTGGCGCCGCGCAACGAGACCGAGGCGGCCCTGCTGGATGTCTTCCGCACCGTGCTCGGACGCGACGATATCGGCGTTGAGGACAACTTCTTCGCCGCTGGCGGGGATTCCATCATGGCCCTGCGAGTGGTCTCGCTGGCACGGGAGAGTGGTATATCCGTCACGGTCCGACAACTCTTTGACCATTCCAGTGCGGGTGCCCTGGCCCAGGTCAGCAGAGCGCTTACGGAAGAACGGGTTTACACCGAGAACCATGATTATCTGCCTCTGACACCCATTCAGTCCCAGTTCTTCGAGAGCCACCCCTGGGCGCCGGTCCACTGGAACCAGTCGGTTCTGCTCCGGGCAGAAGCCGGAGTGGTCAGGGTGGATGCGGTCCGGACTGCACTGGCCGCGGTCATTGCCCGCCATGATGCGCTGCGCCTGCGCTTTGCTCCAGACGGTAATGGTGCGTGGCTGCAGCAGGTCAGTCCCGTCGAAACACATGACATCCTCGTGGAAGAAGATCTGACGGAGACGGGCGAGATCTGGCGGGATGCGCTGAAGGCGGCGGGCGAGCGGATCCAGACAAGTTTAAATCTTGTGAACGGCCCGGTCCTGCGGGCGGGCTGGTTTACCCTGCCGGATGGCAGTGCACGGCTTTTGTTAGCGATCCATCATCTGAGTGTGGACGGTGTTTCCTGGCGGGTGCTGCTGGCGGATCTGCAGCGTGGAGTAGAACAGTTTCTCGCAGGAGAACAGGTCTCGCTGCCTGCTACCGTCATGCCGTGGAGCGCATGGGTTACCGAACTGAACACCTATGCGCGCAGTGAAGCTGTCACGGCTGAACTGGGCTGGTGGCAGGATTATCTCCAGGGCACATCGGGCGCTCTGCCCGTCAGTCAGTCAGGGAGCCACGCCCGTGAGGCAAGCCGGAGTGTTTCGTGGGAGCTTGATGAGAAACTGACACGCCGCCTTCTGGCAGCGGCACCGCGCGCCTACAGGATGGGTGTGGAAGAAGTCCTTCTGGCAGCTCTTGGCCGGGTACTGGGAGAATGGGCCGGGCAGGACAGGGTTCTGATCGATCTGGAAGGCCATGGCCGCGAAGATGCGATCGCCGGTCTTGATCTCTCCTCG
The DNA here is from genome assembly GCA_024703675.1 of Drosophila nebulosa. Taxonomy (NCBI): domain Eukaryota; kingdom Metazoa; phylum Arthropoda; class Insecta; order Diptera; family Drosophilidae; genus Drosophila; species Drosophila nebulosa. The sequence continues at coordinate 275,608 of JANFPS010000021.1, read as the reverse complement.
ACGGTAGGCTGGTTCACCACCCGTTATACGGCTGTGGTTCCTGCGAGTGGCGATGAGCGTTCCGTCCTGATCGGCATCAAGGAGAGCCTGCGCGCCATCCCGCACAAGGGGTTTGGGCTGGGACTGTTGACCCAGTTGGCCGACGCAGAAACACGGGCTGCGGGCTGTGCGTTGCCACGTCCACAGGTGAGCTTCAATTATCTTGGGCAGTTTGATCAGACGCTCAGGGCGGATGGACCGTTCGGCTTTGCCAATGAGGCGTCCGGCGCCTCGTCGGAGAACCGGGGTGATCTGGAGCATGTGCTGGATCTCAATGGCATGGTGGTGGGAGGATGCCTGTCGTTTGGATGGAGATACAGTCCTGATGTGATCGGGACAGAAGTGGTTGAAACCCTTGCAAGACGGTTCGGGGAGGAACTGGAACGTCTGATTGTTCACTGCGAGACGGCCCCGGTTGAGCGAACGGCTGCGGATGTCTCTCTCTCCGGTCTGACACAGTCGCAGCTTGAAGCTCTTGGGCTGACGGATATGACCTCGGTGGAGGACGTGTATCCGGCCACGGCATTGCAGCAGGGTCTTCTGTTCCATAGTCAGATGGATGTGGGATCCTATGTGAACCAGCATGTCCTGACCCTCAGAGGCACTCTGGACAGAGTGGCCCTGAAGGCAGCGTGGGAGCATGAGGTTGCACGCCACGCCATCCTGCGGACCCGCTTTGTGGACGGTCATGGAGGCATTCCCCAGCAGGTAATCATGCATCATGTGACCCTGCCGTGGATGGAACATGACTGGTCAGCTCTGGAACAGGGTGCGTATGACAGTCAGTTTGCAGACTGGATGCGGGAAGACCGGGCGCGGGGATTTGATCCGGCAACAGCACCGCTGCTGAGGATCGAACTGTTCGATCGTCCTGATGGCGCAGTGGACTTTGTATGGACCGATCACCACGCTCTCCTTGATGGATGGGGATCGGCGGAGCTGCTCGGGCAGGTGATGGCAGACTATCAGGCGCGTGTTCTTGGACATGAGGCGACGCTGCCGCCGGTGACACCGTATCGGGACTATATTGCCTGGCTTGCGCGGCAGGGTGACAACGCGTCATGGTGGCGCGAACGGGTGTCCTGCCGCCATGAGCCTGCAACGCTGACCGCCAGCGTGCCCGCCACGGATCACCCCGAGAATGGTGTATTCAGTCGGAAACTTGTTCTTGAGGAAACCCTGAGCGATACGGTGCGTCAGGCGTCCCGCCGGCATGGTGTGACTGTCAATACCCTGATGCAGGGGGCTTGGGCGTTGTTGCTGTCGCGTTATGGCAATGCCTCTCAGGTCACATTTGGCGTGACGATGTCGGGCAGACCTGCAGGTCTGCCCGGTATTGATCGCATGCTTGGCCTGTTCATTAACAGCCTGCCCCTTTGGGTGGATGTTCCGGCGAGCCTGTCGGTTGGAGAGTGGTTGCGGGATCTGCAGCGACTGAACGCGGATTTGCGTGAACATGAACACACGCCTCTGTCGGATGTGCAGCGTCTCGCCGGCGTTCGGGGAGACGCCCTGTTCGACAGTCTTGTCGTGTTCGAGAACTATCCGGTTGATGCGAAACTGAGGGAACGTGACGTCGGCACGGATCTTGAGGTTATTGCCGGGGAGGGAGCGGAGCAGACCCATTATCCCCTGTCTGTAGCCATCCATGAAGGCCGGACGATCAGCATACAATTCAAAAGGGATGGACGTCGGCTCTCCGGTGAGACGCTGGATGCCCTGATCGGGCATTACCGGGAACTGGTTGGGAAACTTGCCCTGTGTGGTGAAAACGCGGCTCTGGGAGAAGTATCCGTTGATGTCGCGGCGCCTGTGTCTCCCGTGCGCTATGCGTTTGAAGGTGTGATTGACCGGATTGACCGGCATGTGACGGAACGCCTCGGGGCTCTGGCGGTGACGTGTGAGGGCGAGGAACTGGATTACGCGGGCCTTGTGGGCTGGTCCTCACAGGTTGGTCGTCGTCTGCATGATCTGGGTGTGCAGCCGGACGAACGTGTTGGCCTGTGCGTGACCCGTTCCGTGGGGATGATCACGGGCCTGCTGGGAATTCTGCGGGCTGGTGGCGCTTATGTGCCGCTTGATGCGGCCTATCCACGTGAGCGTCTGGCTCTGATGATCGGGGACAGCGGCATCCGTCGGGTCGTGATGGATGCGCAGACCGAGGCCGAACTGGGCGACCTGTTCGAGGGGCTCGAGATCGTGCGGGTCGGCGACGTCGCGGGCAAGGACGCCACACCCTTCGCGATGCCGGTCCATCCCGACCAGCTCGCCTATGTCATCTACACCTCAGGCTCCACAGGAACGCCAAAGGGCGTGGGGATCCCGCACCGGAATCTTTCGCGCCTACTGGATGCAACACAGCCCTGGTATGACTTCAGTCCGGCTGATGTAGTGCCACAGTTCCACTCCTTTGCCTTTGACGTTTCGGTCTGGGAAATCTTTACGGCCCTGACCCATGGAGCGCGTCTGGTCATGGTGCCTTACTGGACGGCCCGTGATCCACAGGCATTCCATGCGTTGCTGCGTGAGCAGGGTGCGACCATCCTGAACCAGACTCCCTCAGCGTTCATGCCGCTGATGGAAGTCGACCGTCAGACCGATACGCCCCTGACATCTGTCCGTCGTATCGTGTTCGCTGGTGAGAAGCTTGAACCGTTGTCACTGGTGCCCTGGCTGCAAGCCCGTGGTGACAGTGCGCCACGTGTGATCAATATGTTCGGCCCTACCGAAACGACAGTTTATGCAACTTACAGAGAGTTTACATTAGTCGATATCCAGTCGGGAGCAGGTCGAAGCCTGGTCGGGGAAGCGATCCCGGATCTCTCTGTCGGGGTCATGGATGGCTCCTTCAACCGGGTGCCTGCAGGCGGCCTGGGAGAGATCATGGTTGGTGGTCCCGGGGTGGCGCGGGGTTACCTCAACCGTGCGTCGCTTACGGCGGAGCGCTTCGTGCCGGACCCGGATGGCGATGGAACCCGTCTCTACCGTTCAGGCGATCTCGCCCGTCCTATGACGGATGGTGATATCGAGTATATCGGGCGCAATGATTTCCAGGTGAAGATCCGGGGTTACCGGATCGAGACAGGGGAGATCGAGGCTGCTCTGCTGGCGCATCCCGATGTGCGTGAGGCCGCTATTCTGGCCGTCACAACACCAGAAAGAGCCGATGACACACGTCTGGTTGCCTACGTTGTGAGCACACTGGATGAGATGATCCTGACGTCCGAACTCCGCACATGGCTGTCCGATCGTCTGCCCGCCCATGAAGTTCCGTCTCTCTTCATGCGACTTGATGCGCTTCCCTTGACGATCAACGGCAAGTTGGATCGTCGTGCACTGCCCGAGCCTGAGGCGGCAGTAACAGGTGTGGCCTATGTGGCGCCGCGTAACGAGACCGAGGCGGCCCTGCTGGACGTCTTCCACACCGTGCTCGGACGCGACGATATCGGCGTTGAGGACAACTTCTTCGCCGCCGGCGGACATTCCCTGCTTGCCATGCGGGTCGTCTCTCTCGTCCGCGAGCACCTTGATAAGGAACTCTCCTTAAGAGCCCTCATGTCCTCACCGACCGTCGCAGCGTGTTCAGTCGCTCTTATGGGAGGCGATAACGCATTGCGCCTGCCGTCCGTAAAAGCACGACAATCCAGCATGATCCGTCTTCCCCTGTCGCATATGCAGGAGCGTCTATGGTTTTTGTGGAACCTGCTTCCGGACGATGCCGGCTACAACATGACAGGAGCCGTCCGTCTGCAGGGCAGACTGGACCGGAGCATCCTGCATGGTGCGATTGAAGACCTTGTCGGACGGCATGAGATCCTGCGCACAACATTTGGTTCTGACCAGAACGGCGCCTGGCAGGAAGTCCATGAGGATCCCGGTTTTGGCTGGCGTGAAGAACGAGTTTCGGATGAGACCGCACTAAGGGAACTGCTGTCTGAGGAAGCGCGCGCTCCCTTCGACCTGGAACATGGACCGGTTCTCAGGGTCCTGCTGATCGAGACGGCGCCAGATGATCATGTGATGCAGTTTGGCATGCATCACATTGTCTCCGATGGCTGGTCCATGGAAATTCTGGTCCGTGAGTTTACGGAACTCTATAGCGCGCGTGTTGAAGGGCGTGATGCGACACTGCCGGCGCTGCCGGTCCAGTATGGCGATTATGCGCTGTGGCAGCGCGAGTGGCTGGACGACACGGCACTGGAAACTCAGCTTGCCTACTGGCGGATGCGTCTGGGAGGCGAACAACCTGTTACAACCCTGCCTCTGGATCGGCCCCGTAGTGAAACCCGCACTCGTAAGGGCGGTCGCGTCTCCATAGAACTTGCACCAGAGCTTGTCGGTCAATTGCGGACGCTTGCCCTGAGCCATGGTACCACCCTGTCCGCCACCCTTCTGGCCGCCCTGAATGCCCTTTTGTATCGTTATGGAGGAGATGAGGACATCCGGATCGGTGTTCCCGTCGCTGGCCGACAGCGGGCCGAGATTGAAGGGCTTGTCGGGTTCTTCGTGAACACGCTGGTGATCCGCACGGAACTTGGCGGCTCAATGACAGTTGGCGCCCTGATCGATCAGGTCCGGGACCGGATGCTTGAGGCGCAGGACAATCAGGATGTACCGTTCGAGAAGCTTGTCTCCGCTCTCCAGCCCGAACGTTCCCTGAGCCATTCTCCCCTGTTCCAGGTCAGTTACAATTTTCAGGCCAATAGCGGTGCCATTGGTGAGATGGCAGGGCAGGCAACCTCTCTGGCTGGTCTGGACGTCTCCCGCGAAAATACAAGTGCGGACGATGATCGTTTTGATCTGGTTTTATCTGTTTCAGATGATACTGATCGTTCTGTTATTGCATTCAATTACATGAAAGATCTTTTTGACGAGACAACAGTTCTGCGTCTCCTTGAAGATTATGTCGGCATTCTGGACGGTTTTGCGTCGTCATACGCTGACGGTCAGCGGATTGTATCTCTTGCCCTGCCTTCTGTCGCGGCGCCTGTGTCTCCCGTGCGCTATGCGTTTGAAGGTGTGATTGACCGGATTGACCGGCATGTGACGGAACGTCCTGATGCTCTGGCGGTGACGTGTGAGGGCGAGGAACTGGATTACGCGGGCCTTGTGGGCTGGTCCTCCCTGGTTGGTCGCCGCCTGCATGATCTGGGTGTGCAGCCGGACGAACGTGTTGGCCTGTGCGTGACCCGTTCCGTGGGGATGATCACGGGCCTGCTGGGAATTCTGCGGGCTGGTGGCGCTTATGTGCCGCTTGATGCGGCCTATCCACGTGAGCGTCTGGCGCTGATGATCGGGGACAGCGGTATCCGTCGGGTCGTGGTGGATGCGCAGACCGAGGCCGAACTGGGCGACCTGTTCGAGGGGCTCGAGATCGTGCGGGTCGGCGACGTCGCGGGCAAGGACGCCACACCCTTCGCGATGCCGGTCCATCCGGACCAGCTCGCCTATGTCATCTACACCTCAGGCTCCACAGGAACGCCAAAGGGCGTGGGGATCAGCCACAGGGCCCTGAACGAGCATCTGGGAGATTTCCTTGACGCGTATAATATCGTTGCCACTGACCGCATGCTCTCAACATCCACAATCAACTTTGATGTGGCCGCACATGAACTTTTACCTGCCCTGATGATGGGGGGACAGGTCGTTGTGCGGGGGCCGGATCTATGGAGCCTGGATCATCTGACATCAGTTCTCCGCGAACAGGAGATCACTTTTTCCCGTATCCCCACGGCTTACTGGAAACAATGGCTGGACGCATTGCCCGAGGATCTTCCTGCATTACGGCAGATTACTGTTGGAGGGGAGGGGCTTCCCGGCGATGCACTGAAATATTGGCACCAGACGGCACTTGGCCGACAGGTCAGGTTGGATAATCTGTATGGTCCTACGGAAACGACAATTGCATCACACCGCCATGTAACATCCATTCATGATGGTGTGTACACATTGGCTCCCATAGGCCATGCGTATCCTTCTCGTATGGATATCATTCTGGACACATGCAGCGCGCCTGTTCCTGCTGGTGGTTTTGGCGAACTGTGCATAGGCGGTGAGACGCTTGCCCGGGGTTATCTGGGCCGTGCGTCGCTAACGGCGGAACGCTTCGTGCCGGATCCATGGGGGGATGGAACCCGCCTGTATCGGACCGGCGACCTGTGCCGTCAGCGGGCCGATGGCGTCATCGAGTTCCACGGCCGGATCGACCAGCAGGTCAAGCTGCGGGGCTACCGGATTGAACCGGGTGAAATCGAGGCGGTTCTGCGTGCGCAGGATGGTGTGCGGGACGCAGTGGTGGTTGTGTCCGGGCATGGCCCGTCTCCTGCTCTGGTGGCCTATGTCACCGGGTCTGTCGAAGATACGGCAGCACTCCGTCGGACCGCAGGAGAACGGCTGCCGACATGGATGGTGCCGGATGTGGTGATGGTGCTTGACGCCTTGCCCCTTATGCCGAACGGCAAGCTGGACCGTCGTGCACTGCCCGAGCCTGAGGCGGCTGTAACAGGTGTGGCCTATGTGGCGCCGCGCAACGAGACCGAGGCGGCCCTGCTGGATGTCTTCCGCACCGTGCTCGGACGCGACGATATCGGCGTTGAGGACAACTTCTTCGCCGCCGGCGGGGATTCTCTTTTAGCATTGAATATTGTAAAAAAAATAAAATCTCTACCAAATATAAAATCAAATTTGCAAAACATTATAAAATACGGAAGTGTTAGAAATATATTATTAGGATCTGAAAATAAAAAAACAAACACTAGATCAATTGTTACTAAACAATTAGAAACAACTACATTTTTTTTGCATCCTGCTTTTGGTTTATGTTTTGATTACGATAGTATCGCTAGAAAAATTTCTGATATTACCAATGTTATTTTTGTTGAGTCTCCATATTTCTATGGTGTAAATAAATCATTCAAGGATATTGAAAGTATATCAAATTTTTATGTTGAAACAATCAGGGAAAAAATCACTAAAAATAATATTATAATATCTTGGTCTATGGGAAATATTTTATCCAGTATTATAGAAGAAGAAATAAATAAAGTAGGAAATGTGATAGATAATATTATTAATTTAGATCCTTTTTTATATAGGGCGGATTATGTAAAAAAAGAAAATAATTCATTAAATAAGTACAGAGAAATAAAAAATGAAGTAATAATGTATACTGAAAAACATGATATATTAATAAATGATAATTTTTCTTTAGAAAATTATTTTTCTGAAATGCATAGCTTTAATGATATTTTAATAAATTATGCTGCATTAAAGCCGGAAATAAATAATGATAAATATTTAAACCTATTTTCGGAAAATGCTTACGCATCTAGTATCCCTACTAGAAATAGTATACTTATTACAGGATCATCTCATGATAGCATCGTAAGAGATGTGCGAGTATCAAAAATTATTCGTGATTATATATCGTTGTATTGATTTTAAATGAAGCTTTGTCGTTCCTGTTGATTTTCACTGAAAACTGGGGGAGGGAACGAAGAACTGCTGACCGATTTTTCTTTTGCCTGATTTTTTATTTTTTGGTGTGCTGATTGATGATTCTTGGGATGGCGTTTGCTCTGCGATTTGGAGGGTTCGAAAACCCCTCTGGTTTTGAGCCTCTCTGTGTGATTCCATTCCTCCTGCGTTGATTGGGAGATGGAAGATGAAGCAGTCCGGTTTCTTCGATGTTGAAGAGCGTCTTGCGCGATTGAGTGTGCTTGGCGATCAGCTCGAGGCGTTTTCCCGGACTGTGGATTTTGAGGCGTTCCGCCCTGATCTGGAGAAGGCACTGTCTTATTCAGACAGGAGCAAAGGCGGTCGTGCGCCGTTCGATCCGGTATTGATGTTCAAAATTCTGGTCATCCAGACGCTGAACAATTTGTCTGACGAGCGGACGGAATATCTGATCAACGATCGCCTGTCTTTATGCGTTTCCTTGGTCTGGGGCTTTCTGACCGCGTACCAGATGCCAAAACGCTCTGGCTGTTTCGCGAACGACTGACCCAGGCTGGCGCTATTGAGAGACTGTTCAATTGCTTTGACGCGACCCTGCGCAAGGCGGCCTATCTGCCGATGCCCCGCTATATCCGTAAGCTGCCGCTTGAGGCCGCCTTATGACTGAGGCTTGTGGCTGGTAACTTACCGTCGTTAGCGACGTCGTTATTGACGTTGTTTGGGAGGTAGCTATGGCTCAGGAAATCCTGATTGGCGTTGAACGCCGTCGCCGCTGGTCGGATGAACGCAAGCTTGCGATACTGGCTGAAGTTGGTGTGGACGGGGCAAGTGTATCGGATGTGGCCCGTCGGCATGACCTGACCCGTCAACATCTTTACCAATGGCGGACGTCTTTCCGCCAACGACTGTCTTCCCCGGATCAGTCTGTGGCGTTTGTTCCTGTTGCTGCAGTGAAGACACCTGCTCTGGTCTCTGGCGATGATAATGAAGGGCTGGCCATTATGCTGCGTAATGGCCGCAGTATCAGGGTGACGGGACATCCTGCAGAAGAGTTTCTGGCGAAGATCATCCGGATTGCCGAGACAGCATGATTGGCGTGGGCAACGGTGTGCGCGTCTATCTGGCCTGCGGGTTACGGATATGCGCAAGGGGATATCGGGTCTGGCTGCACTGGCACAGGACGTGTTGCGTCAGAACCCGACATCGGGAGCGCTCTTTGCCTTTCGTGGTCGCCGTGGGGACAGGATCAAGCTTCTGATGTGGGACGGTCAGGGGTTCTGTCTTTATGACAAGGTTCTTGAGAAGGGACGTTTTCCATGGCCCTCGCCGGCAGAGGGCGTTGCACGACTGACGACAGCACAGATGGCCATGCTCTGGGAAGGTATGGAGTGGAGACGGCCATCATGGTCCGCGCCACCCTCTCGCGTGGCCTGATTGTTATGGTGCCAGAGTGTAGAACCTTTTGTATTTTCTTAGGTTTTCTGTTATTTTTTCATCATGATGGATGCACCTACGGCCTTGCCTGATGATCCGGATATCCTGAGAGGGATGATTGTTTCCCTGCAGGCGGAAGTGGCTCGGCTTTCAGCGTCAGCCCGGGCCTATGAAACTCTTGTCCAGTCTCTCAAAATCCGGATTGCGCGCCTTCAGAAACAGAAATTCGGGGCCAGTTCAGAAAAGATAGACCGTGAGATTGAACAGCTCGAACTGCTCCTTGAAGATGTGGAAATTGCCATTGCTGCAGCCGATCCTTCTCCTGACATCAGGGAGCACGATGTCAGCGATGGTGTGATCTCTTCCCCACGGCGGCGCGGCAAACCAAAGGTCTCGGACACGACACCACGGGAGCGTATTGTTCTCGACCCGGGCGAGACCTGTCCCGCCTGTGGCGGCCCTCTGCGTCTGGTAGGCGAAGATGTCACCGAAATACTGGACTTTATTGCGGCAAACCTGAAAATCATCGAAACGGCACGGCTGAAGAAATCCTGCCGTCAGTGCGAAACACTGGTGCAGCCTGAAGCACCGTCGCGCCCTGTCCCACGGGGTATGGCTGGCCCCGGGCTTCTGGCCTATATTCTGGTCTCGAAATTTGATGACCACATCCCGCTTTCTCGTCAGAACGAGATATTTGCCCGCCAGGGTGTGGACATTCCCCGTTCAACCCTGATCGACTGGTGTGGCCAGGCCGTTGCCGTTCTACGTCCTCTAACAGATCTGATCCGTCAGGACGTGGTAGCAGCAGACCTGCTGCATGCTGATGATACGCCCATCCGGGTTCTTGATCCCCGTCTGCGTCAGGCGGGGAAAGCACGCGGTGTGAAGGAAGGGCGGATCTGGACCTATCTGCGCGATCCCCGCCCGTGGGGTGGCAGTGATCCGCCAGCCGTTGCCGACTGGTTCTCTCCCGATTGCAAGGGGATCAATCCCCAGACCCATCTGGCACAGTTCCGGGGCATTCTGCAGGCTGACGCCTACGCCGGGTTCAGGGATCTGTATAAACCCGACGCAACAGGAACCGTGCACGTGCGCGAAGCGGCCTGCTGGGCTCATCTGCGTCGGGCATTCCATGATATCTACAAAGGCAGTGGCTCGGCAATCGCAAAGGAAGCGCTCGACCGGATCGGGGAACTCTACGATATCGAGCGGCAGATCACCGGATCTCCTGTCCCGTATCGTCTGGCTGTCCGACAGGAAAAAAGCCGCCCCCGCGTCATAGCATTCCACACATGGTGCGAAACACAGCTCGCCCGTATCCCAGGCAAGGGGGGGAACTGGCAAAAGCAATCCGCTATGCGCTCAACCGGTGGACGGCCTTTACCCTGTTCCTCGAAGATGGTCGTGTCGCCATTGACAACAATCCTGCCGAACGCGCCATACGGCCCGTGTGCGTGGGACGAAAAAACTATCTCTTTGCCGGTTCCGACACCGGCGGCGATAACATCGCTGATTCCATGACCCTCATCGAAAGCGCAAAACTCTCCGGACTCAACCCGCACGATTACCTCGCCGACGTCCTGGCCCGCATTAACGAGCACAAAATTAACAGGCTCCACGAACTGTTGCCATGGAACTGGAAACCCCTGAATACACCGCACAGACAGGCCGCATAATCAAGGCGGCGCAGAACGGCCCGTTACCCATATCCTGCGATCCAATGCGGGAAAGTCCGTGATCCGGTCGCGTGTCGAGCACGTCTTTGCCGATCAGAAGTCGCAAACGGGACTGTTCATCCGAACCGTGGGCATAACGCGAGCCACCATGAGGGATGGGCTGGCCAACATCGTCTACAACATGCGCCGCTTTCTCTTCCTGAAACGGGCCAGCGCCGCCGCTTAGCAAGCCAGAGCATGAAATCCTCGCTCTGCTCAAATCGCAGAGCGAAAATCACCTCCAGGAACCAGAAATCAATTCGCCAAAAACCAAAAAACAGCTAAAAGCGAAATCAATCAGCGGTTCTTCGGGCCCTCCAGGTCATCGCCGGGTCAAACTACACCGTCAGAGACCCACGCCTCTTCAGCGCCGCGTTATAGGAAGGCCATTTTGTCGTTCGGTAGGTCACAGGGGGAGGCTTGCTCATGCCATCCCGCTAACAGACCAGACTCGCTCCGTGAATCCCGACACCACAATTTACGCAACAAAGCCGAAGAGCCCGGTTCTCAGTGAAAATCAACACTCAATCAAAACAATCAGAAAGTCGCTACCAATTATATGTCAAATTTCCATATACTCGCCGTCCTTGCCCAAGATAACAAACAGTCGTACCGCAAGATGCCGTATAATACTTGTTAGTTAGGTTCGATATTGCCAACTGAGCTTTCAGTCCACGCAAAATAGGAGTTGCTTCGCCTAAATCGTAGTGCGCTCCCAGATCAAAAAGGAAATACGCTGGCGATTTGAAGGATTCCACATTGTCAGCATAAGTGAACCCTGTATATCTCATGCCCCAATTTACACTGAGCCCTTTGAGCCACTGGGAGGGTAGTTTATAATCAAAAAATACGGAAAACATATTGCGGGGCACCTGAGGCACTGACATCCCTTCCTGAGATAATGCAGTCCCATAACTGCTTCCCGTATACGGATTTATTCTCTTAGATGTCTTGTTTGTCTTGGCATAGCGAATATCCGTAAAACTATATGTGGCAATAAGTTTGAGATTTTCGGTGATATTTGCATTTGCCGATAATTCAAAACCTTGCGATTTTACACGACCTGCATCCGTGCTGCCACCATGCACCAAATCACCGATTAGATAATGGTCTTCGTCTATATGGAATGCCGCAGCAGTTAGAAGGACGTCCCTGTTCGGTACTTTATATTTTAAGCCTGCTTCTAATTGTTTTCCGGTCAAAGGTGAAAAAGGCTGCCCCAGATAGTTAGTTGAAGTCTGAGGGACAAAAGATGTTGAATAACTAAAATATGGAGATAGGCCAAAATCAAATCCGTAAACTAACCCCGCTCGCCACGTAAAAGCATGGGCTGGTTGTGGAGACGTTCCTGCATCTTCTCCTATCCAAACATGATCATCACCTTCATTGTTATATGTTTTGATTTTATTGTTATAATTTACCCAATCTTCTCGGCCACCCAAGAGAATAGAAAGCCCTTTCCATTTGATCTGATCCTGAAAATAAACGCCTTCCTGAAAATAGTTGTAAGGCCCAATCTGTCCGGTGTTCATGCATTGAGATGAGTGCACATTATAGCAGGGCGTATAAGACGGCTGGGGGTTGTAAATATTAAAAGAAGGGGAGGAGGTCCAATCCCAAATATCGTTTGAAAAACTTTTGTATTGACGAAAATCTGATCCTACAACCCACATATGCTTGACAGGTCCGGTAACAAACTTACCCGAAAGGCGCGAATCCAAAGAAATAGTATTATTATTTACTTTAATTGACCACGGAACAACAGCCTCTTCGGTATTACTATTCATCCATCCAAAAGGTGAATATTTCGAACTAGAATTCGATTGCTCCCATCTGAACGTCTGACTAAATTTTATGTATTTATTGAAACTATGATTGAATTGATACTCAAACATGGCATCTTTTGTGCCTATAGTGTTCCAATTTGGTGTACTTAGAAACGTGCTTCGAGAAATACGAGGTGTCTGTTCGTTTGTAATTAAGCTACCGCGAAGCGGATAAGCTGTGTTTGTCCCGGTTCCGGGAGTATAAAGATACATACCAAGCAACGTTAAAGAGGTTTTTTTATCGATATCCCACGTAATCGAAGGCAAAATACCTACTCTATGGTAATCGACATGATCCGTTTGGGTTCCTTGTGTGACTCCAATTCCAGTAATTCGATACCTCACGTTCCCTGATTTCGTAATTTTGTCGCTGACGTCAAAGGTTGCTTCATAACGACCCCAGTTTCCAAATCCCAGTGAAACTTGTCTCAACGGGGTCTGAGTAGGTTTTTTCAAGGTTATACCCAGCATGCCTCCCGGTGTCGTCTGACCGTACATCACCGACGCAGGCCCATTAACAACTTCAATACGTTCCAAAAAAGTCGTTTCTCCTGCAGACTGTGAATTACTCATTAACCCGTCGACAAACTGACTCGTTCCAAACCCTCTCTGCTTTATGGAACTACTCCCATCTGCAGCAGTGCCTGAATTTTGAACACCTAAGCTCTCTGCATATATTCCTGGTATGTATCGTAGAGCCTGCGCCACGCTTTGCGGCTGTTGATCTACCATTAACTGTTTCGTTATAATATAGATAGAGTTTGGGATTTCTGTGATGGCGGTATCCGTTTTTGTTCCTGCCATGGTAGTTGTGGCAACATATCCAACTCCAGGTCCAGTTGGATTCTCGTGAGTGCTTTGCCCCCCCACCCTGACTGCCGATAAGCGTATTGTTCCCGTAGCTTTGTTTTGAATATTAATAATTTTACCATCACTCGAGATGCTGAATACCAATCCGGTGCCGGATAAGAGTCGGGTAATTGCGGCCTGAATAGACATATGGCCAGAGAAGGCAGTTGCTTGCTTGCCGGCTACAGTTGCTGCACTGAAAGAAACTTGCGTTCCGCCCTGCCTAGCGATCGTTACGAGAGCCTCAGATAGGGACGTGTTACCAACCTGAAACGAATGCACATCCAAGGAGGCCGCTAGCGCTGTCACTACTGGAAAGAACGTCGTTCCTGCAAAAGAAGCAATCTTTACACTGCTTCGAAGGGAAAACCACGACATCTCAACAATCATCTGCTTTGCGATGTAAACTCGACCAAAGCGCACTATGCGGGCCAAACGGTCCATAGTATTGACTGAACCTGAAATCCCGACTTTCCGGGGCTGTCTTCCGGACGACCTTGACGCGCGCATGCTGCTGAGACCCTTTCACAGTAAGCTGATTTGTGCGGGTAAACGCCATCCGCACCTTTTTTTGAACAAAAAACCTTGCCGATTTTGGACTGACGCTGGCCGTTTTTTCCAAAAAAAGAGCGGGCGTCCTTAAATCTCGGAAAACATGCCGTTTTTAGGTGCTTGAGTGAAAAATCCGTCCGATCAAGCTGAGCGGCTGCGGGACGGTAATGATGGGGAAGCTGGACGAAACAGCGAGATATGCTCTTGTTCTAGCGTCTTGCTGGACGATTTCAGAAACCGTTCGAAAGAAAGGTCAATCAGTTTTCCACTTGGGAAGAGTCTAGTCTAATCGCTGTAATGCGATGCATCAGGCTCGGATGACTGACCGTAAGCCAGAATGCCAGATGCGTGCAGCTTACCAGAAACCCGCGTTACGACCTGAAAGTAGCTTGATACAATGTGCCTTCAAACTCGCGCCCACCAGGAACGGGGATATCTATCTTTAAGGTACTTTTATATTGAAGCGCGGACAACGGCACATCGAGTGGAAAATAGAATTTGCCTAATGTGTCCACGGCTTCCAAAAGTGCTGTTTTCAGATGTTCCCGCACTGCTGGGACCGATAATGCAAGCGTATTAGGAGTTGTTCCTGGAGGCTCGAATTGAAAGGAACGCTCCAGAGCACCGGGGTTTTGGGCACCCTTTGCCAGAACTCCCGAAAGAGCACGGCGCCTTTGCTATCTGGTTGGTCGCGCCGGTCCCAAGCGAGAAGTATCTTGCAGGCTGTCGGGAAAAGCTGAAAGCTGAATAGTCACAAAGATGCTCTATTGTCGGGATGACTTCAGGTGCGGCATAGTTCTGGGCGTCGAGTACCATGCTTGCAGCGGTTTGGGGTGTGACCGCGTTACGCGTTTCGGCAAGCCTCTGTTGGATGGCAGCCATGCTCACCTGCGATCGTAGGTGAAGCGGCCTGTCAGAAGGGCCAACGATGCTTGGAATGGTCTTCAGCCGATCGTTTGGGCTTACCACCTACGGGGCTTCATTGCTGTTGAAAACGGTTGTCTCATTCAGGACCGCAGGCATGACATTGGGGGAAAGGGGAGGGCGTTCGGTCCAGTCACACCGCGCGGCGCTACCATCCTGGATGACAGGTCCCGTATCCGAGAGAACTTCTAGGATGCACGGGTTGTTCTGTGTGACGTTGGCATCCGGCACAATGGACTCATTGGCAAGCAGGGTTTTCCCGTGTCGGTCCGCAGCGATTGTATTCACCTAGGGTAATCCTCTTATCTTCTTGAGGTCATCAAGAAGGTATCCGGACGAACGGGACTGTGCGATCCGCAACTATTGGTCAATCATCCGCGTGTTGCCGCGTTCGCTATCCGCGAATGCAAAGGTTGTCTTCTCATCCTAGGTCAGACCGCGCTTTGAATTACCCCGGCTCCATTGCAAGGAGGAAAAGCGTGAACCGCTGGCCGGTTGAAAACGTATGAGACCAAGCAACGTCTTGGTTGAAACCAATATTGACGAGAGGGAACCCGCCGAGCGTGGCTCCCATAACATCAAGTTTTCCTGGAATGATCTGATACAGTTCGAAGAAGCGGTTCCGTCCTTCCCACGGAAAATGCGGATTGCCGACAAGAATGCCAGTCTTATCTTTTGTCACAGTTGAGCCAAAAGCATAGGCATTGCTGCCGACACTTCCGGTGTGGCTGCTCGCAGGTTCCGGGACGGGACCATTATCCATGCGAGGCTATTCCGGCGGCGCTGCACTGAGAAGCGCACCCGTGAAAGCTGAACCGCTGGCGAGCACGGCTTTCTGGGCGATCACCATCGCGACGTCTCGTGGGGATACGGAGTGAACCCATGGGTTGCCTGGGCACGAGTGCATGTGTGCTGCCACGTCCTTGCGGCAAGAAAATAGTTAACGCCAGCGGCGTATCCCGTGATCAGTTGCCACGCATCAGCATAATGCGTCCGATAGTCATTTTCGAGCGCGTCGGAATCGAAATAGAATCGGAAAAACACATCGCTTTCGAGATTCGATGCCTTCTGAAACCCGGGCATCGCGTCAGCGTCGGGGCCATAATAGCGTGAGCGTTCGCCCCTTACGGTCATGGAGCGGGCGGGCATAGCCAGTGCCAAACCCGAGACTGCCAAGGTCGCGCGCCGTAATGTGAGGAATGCCATACGCAGTCCACTGAATATCGGCGTCATACCGGTTTCTCACACTCGCCGCGTCGACAGATAAGAGAGACCCGCACAGCATCGACGTCCCTACAGCAAGGACGCTCACTATTTTCAATCCGCGTATAACATTACTCCATGGGTTCACCTTCTGTCAGTCAGATAGAAAACTGCCCGACCTGACTGCCGGTTCTCGCAATCCGAGGAGATGTGGCTGCAGTCTTCATGGGCACCACACCCGGCATCGATTTTGCGATCTTCAGGGCACGGTCAATATCATTGAGTATGAGGGCAGGGTCATGCAGGCCGATGGTTATGCGTACGAGTGTGTCGGTAATGCCGATGTCCGCCCGCTCTGCGCTGGAGAGCTTGTAATAGGTGAACTCGGCACATTGTTCGACCATGGCGTGGTGAGAGCCGAAATTAGTACCCATGAACGGTACCTCCAATGCATCGACAAATCGTGTGACTTCGTCCTTGCCGCAATCAAGCTCAAATGACAGGACACCACCGTGTCCTGTTAGATATCGTCTGGCAAGCGCTGCATGTGGGTGACTTTCCAGACCCGTATAATAGACCCGACTAACCATCGGATTGGCTTCGAGGGCTGTTGCGATTTCCAATCCACTTTTGTTGAAATGTGCCATACGTAAGGGAAGGGAGCTTAGGCTCCGGGATAAAAGAAAGGCGCTCATGCCATCCGACACAGCGCCTGAAACGTTTCGATAGAGCTGGATTCTCTCGATGGTCTCGGCGTCGCCGCACACACAGCCGGCCAGAAAGTCGCCATGACCACCGAGATATTTGGTACAGCTGTGCAGTACAAGATCCGCACCATGGCGAAGCGGCTGGAAGTTCTCCGGGCTAGCAAACGTACTGTCAACAATGATTCTGGTTCTCTGCGGGTCGATGACTGATCGAATGTGATCTAGATCCACGAGATACATGTGCGGATTGGACGGCATTTCGATGAAAACAAGAGAACAAGTCTCCGGATCATACAGTCGCGAAAAATCTGCATTGAATTGATCGACATTTGCCTGATCAATGGCGTGCGCTTGCACACCGAACCGCGACATATGCTCATTGAAAAAAGTGCGGAGATTACGATAGGCGCAGCCTGTATAGAGAATGCTGTCGCCCTGCTGCGCAAGCGCACAGACCGTATTGCTGACGGCGCTCATGCCTGACGGAAAGATCAGGGCCACTTCTGCGCCCTCTAGAATGGCCAGTTGCGCCTCGGCTTCCAGCCAGGTCGGATTGTCATAACGACCGTATCGTCCGCCCGAAAGCTCCCCCTCCTTGTAGCGCCGGAACTCTTCGGTATCCCGGAAATAGTAGGCACTGCTCACAGAAATTGGAGGAACGACGGCGTTCATATAGGGGGTCTTCAGGATCCGCGGCATGGCTGCTTCCTTATGAGGGAGATAAGAATTCTGTTTCCGAGAGGAGCGGTAAGCACGCCGCGTCGCCTTCATAAGCGATCGTCGGGGCAGTGCATGAGTGTAAAATCGAGGCCTGATAAAACCAGAGCGGATGGCCCCATTTCTGAATGATTTGCGTTGTCGGCATGTTAATATTGAACGCTTTGAGCACTTCTGTTTCTTGTAGATGAAATGGCAATTTCTTGGATGAAAGGTGAAGGGAAGCGTAAGGTCCGATGAGCGCTAGAAGGTTTCGCTGGACGGGCGTCTGCTTGCCTGACTCGATCGCACGAGTTCCTCCTTTAGTGCGGATGCGTCGTATTCGCACCTGATAGCTGGAAGAATAGTCACAGGCATTCATCCTGCGCCTCCTTTGGCTTCAAACCACCACCGAGGAACACTCGCGGCAGAGCGTCTTTGCTCTTGAGTTTCTCCCGATTTCTCTAACCGTAGACGTCTGTCATATGCAGGATTGAACCTGCTTGATGAAAATTAAATTTTGGGACAACATTTTCTTATAGCCCGGTCGCTCTGGTCAAAGTCGCGGAACAATATCAGGTCACTAAGTCACAGGAAACAACGTAGAGTCCTGAAAACTCTCCGGTTCGGGGCGCTTTTCACACCATCTACCTGGAAGGCCGCCTGTAGCATCACACCAGGGTGTAGATCCTTATGAATCCAGTGCAGCAGGCGCGATCTCAAGGAGTTCAACCGGATCATTGACCCGTATCGTTCCCTTCCTAAGGATGATAGCATTCTGTCCGAACATCACGCCCCGGCGCACGCGCTAGAAAGTCGCTAGCGTCCGCAGGAATCGCAAGGCGTCGGTTTGTCCCCGGTCGTCTGATCGACCAATGTTACTGCGCATCGTGCGCAGGGCTCCGCCACCCTGATCAGGCTGGTTCCGGTCCGAATGAGACGCCACGTATCCTCAGACCAAGCAGAACACTCCGAGACCGTGATGTTGAGACGAAACCGTGTCACCGGAGCAGACGTATCCATGCGCCGATTAAAGTAATGGAGTGACGCTGTGGTGGTGATCTGCAGAGGAACCCCATCTACCAAGTTCACAGGAGGACTTGTCCGAGCGTAATGGGGGGCTGTCCTGCGCGCGTCCGGATTATGAAGGTAAACAAGCCGGACTCTGTGTTTGGACCTTTCGCGTAGCCATTCCACAACGGTATCACCCGCATCCTGGGCCGAGACATCGTCGCACCACACATGAGGTTTTATGTCGCAGGATATCTCGAGGGGCCTGCCCTCCTGAATCTCGTCGCCGTCGCATGTGGACAGCAGGCCACCCCAGATCATGGCGGAAACGATCCGTGCAAAAACTGGAAATTCCCGCCGGGTAAGGAAGACACCATCGCTGTCGACAACCATCCAACATCAGTCTCCTTGTTGCCCGCAGAACTCTGCGGCGACACTTCGAAGTGCCGCCCCCTCATTCCTTTGACGGGATAAATCGACAGCGTCGAGATATATAAGGCTATAGGAGACGGACAAATGGAGTATTTCCTTACCTTATCATGGCCTGTCCCGCGTGAAGGGAAATATATAATAACTCTGTTTCTGATTATGAATTTACTGATCCAGAAACCGCCATTCCGATAGATACGTCACATCATGTCCGATACGAAACAGTCCAACGCACTTTTGATCATTGACGCACAAAAAGCCTTCGAGTGTCTGGAGCAGGATGGCGCCATTCCTAATGACGCCGCCGCGAAAACCCGGATCGCAACACTGCTTGAAGCCTATAGAACCGCAGATCTGCCGGTCATCCACGTACGGCACGCGAGCCTGGATCCTCACTCCTATTTCCAACCCCACCTTCCGGGCTTCGAGGTCATGGAAGTTGCACGGGAGCGGCCCGGAGAGGCGGTCGTCATTAAACATGTGAACTGCGCCTTTATCAGCACAGAACTTGAAGCGATCCTTCATGACCGCGGCGTAAGGTCACTGACCATCGTAGGTGCCACCCTGAATCATTGCGTTGAAACCACTACCCGCATGGCGGCCAATCTCGGGTTTCGTGTCCGACTGGTTGCGGATGCAACCTGAATTTACCCCATGCCGTCCCTTGACGGAATAACATCTCCCGCAAACCTTGTTCATGCAATGAGCCTTGCCAATCTCAATGCCGAATTCGCCGAAATCGTGACCACAAACGATGTGGTTGGCCTGTTCGCAGCCCGCCCTCCAACTCCTTCCGATGGCACGCCCGATGCCCGAGACCGCCGGTCAGCGTCGTTCCCGCGATAAGAGCTTGAATGGGCCAAGAGCAGAGCTTGCTGAATTATTGCCCATATTATGATAGAGAGACGGCAGGGAGCAGACAAGCACGACAATGGCAGACCAATTTGACGTGGAGTGGCATCTTCAACACTCCCAACCAGAACTGTTCACGGATTATACCACGCCTTATGCGCTGTTTGACCGCCAGATCAACATGCTGCGGTGTCGTTATCATGCCGTTCGACCGATTGCCATCCGACCCGATGCCCCAGAGCCCGTGAGAGACCTGCGCAACGGTCTTGCCTTCCATCTGTTCAAGACCGCCCACTGGTGGGGCGTGCGTCTTTCTGCCAGCGACGTGCTTGGGGAACCGCAGCAGCGGTTCATGACGTTCGTCACCGCCCATGCCCGTAAAAATCCTGATGATGAGCTTTTCCTCGATGCGGCTTCCCGGAAAACAAGCGACACATCTCCACGCATGGCCGTTGTCCTGCGGCAGATGGTCGAGCAATCTCCAGTCTGCATCGGGCTCGACATCGTGGGAGATTATCACAGCGGCTTCGTCCTTTCCTCGACGGACGTGAGATGGTGCGATTACAGCCGGGAGGACTATGTATCAGCCTGGCTTGATGCCCAGATCGTGTCCTCCCGGCCTATGAAGCAAGCTCATCACGAAAACTGGGAGCGGGCAGGCGACGAACATGCTCTATGTCGTCGATATATCCGGGATTTTTTCGTGAGACATGATGTTCCCCAGTCTCTTGCCGAGTACAGGGCTGCCTCGGCCACACTGAGGACGCTACGGAGCGGACTGGCGCGGGCTGAACTCGATCGTGTCATCAACGCCATGGCTTATCGCGTTGTTTCAAGCGTGTGTGCCAAGCGGGTGTCATCGCAATGGTCGTTATCGGCTGCCAGTCATCTTCAGGATGATACCGAGCGGGCAGATATGATCGCCCGATGTCTGGTCTACCGCGATGTCTCGGCAGATCCATGCGAACGGGACCACATCAATCGCGTCATGACGTGCTTCTCCAATTAGACATATAATCCTGCGTTAAGGTCGCCTGGCTCACGGCAACACGTATTGGGGCACATTTCCAGAACGACCGTTTCCGTTCGTGAGGGAGAAGCGGCGATCGCGATCAGTACGGAGTAGAGCATGTCAGAAGAAACACAGCTTGACGGTGCCGACTGCGTAGCTGACCTCGAGAAGCAGGACGTGACTATCTGGCACGTTTCCCGGCAGGGCGGACTCCTCTTGAGCGCGTACTTCTGCGTCGCATTGAGAAGCGGGTCGGGGCCGATCAGGAGATGCATGCGGCGCCACGACAGGCGCTTCAGGCGGTGTTGGACACTCTCGAGCAAGAAGGACTGTTCGCTGTTATAGGCCAACTTGCCAAGGAGCGGGACACGCTTATGAAGCGGGGACGCTCTGCACGCATGGCCGTCCGCAAACTCGCAGACAAAGGTGCCCCACGCGATGCCCTTTCGGAACTGGACGAGGCTGATCCGGAACTCGAATTTAAGGTAGCCCTGAACCTCGCGCGCAAACGCCATATCGGGCCGTATCGTCGGGAAGAGATCGATCGGGGCAGGGCACGAAAAGAAGAGGGAATCCTTGCCCGCGCCGGTTTCGGACGTGACGTTATCAAACGTATTATGGAGACCTCTCCGGATGACCTCGCGGATATCTGATACCCGCCCTGAATGGGCTGCCACAGACGACTACCGTGCTGCCCGAACACGACGGTTCCTCCACAGACATCTCGGGCAAGCAGTGCTTTGGTCCTGTAGGTACGAGAAAAAGGCATTTATTGCATCGATGAATAAAAACTGACCGCATAGTCGTAAGATATTTATTACGACCGCCTCGCATTTGCACATAATAAAGGGAGTTGGCACACGCCGGACGCACCAAGGACAAAATCTATGGCCGTACTCCCCGACAAAAAACGCCCTCTTTCCGAAAGCGAAAATGCAGCGATTTGGCTGGTAACCGGTCTCCTTTCGCCCAAAAACCCCACCTGCGGGAGAGGTCTGCCGCCAGTGGCGCATCTTTTCCATCCACATGATGCGCGCAATGTGCTTGACACTTTCCGACGGCTTACGCGGGAACGCTCTTACACACGCCGCCTCCTGAGACATCTTCGGCGTGACAACCCCGCAGAGGTTTGCCCAGGCGAGAAGGCGCTACTTTTTGCTTTGTTTGCCTCACAGGAAGGGAAGACATCTCTGGCATTAAAAACTGCTCAGAGTCTCTGTGGGGCAGGTAAGCTCGCTACCCTTCTGAGCAATGCCCTCGAAGCACTTGCAGCCGCTCTTGCGCTGGCCGGATACTGGTTGCCAGCGCAGCATTCCGAGATCGTAGCTGTAATACACAACCCGTCTCCTGGACCATCAGGCCTTACGAGAGCTGTCGCCGCTCTCGGTATGCTCCGTAATCCTCTGGCCCTGACGGCCCAGGCCGCTTCTCGAACCGTAACCGCGGCACCGGCTTTGCAGGCCCTTTACCGATAGAGTTCGCGAGACATCAGAGAAGCGGTTGTGCTGTGGCCACGATGCGACCACGTTTCAGTCACGGGGTGACCATTAAGTATCGCTGATGTTACTTCAGTTTCTACATGAATTAAGTTGAACGCGCTACGCTATTTAAAATAACCTTCTACAAGGACGAAGCATTCAGGTGCCCCTCTCCGTATTGTTCTGAGGAAGGCCGACAGCTATGCCTGACCCGCGCGCAGCCGCAGCGAGTTTTCTTAATCAGCAGATTGAGATGATCCTTCAGACGTATTTTGTGATCTCCATTGGTGATGCTTTGAATGCGCTCGCACTTCAGGAAGAGGCCTTGCATATTTTCTAGAGACTGAAAAATAATGGCTGGTCATAGCGCAAGATACCGAAGCATGCGTGATGCATTTTCGTCGGGATAAATGAAAAATGCCGCGCTCTCTTCGTCTCTTCAGGTAAATTGCGATATGGTCCTGCAAACGAATTCAAGGAAATACAGTTATGGATTTTTTCAGAAGCCGCTCAGACGTCACGGTAGCGCTGATCGCTACACGTGTCGCCAAAGATATTCCGTGGTCGACTGTGGCAGAATCTGTTGGCCAGAGTAAGGAGTGGACAGTGGCCGCCTGTCTTGGTCAGATGGTGTTCAGCGCAGAGCAGGCCCGGAGTATTGTCAAACTCTTTGGACTTCACGAAACAGCTTTACCCTGGCTTCAGATTCCTCCAGCCAAGGGGGCGCTAACCGGCACAGCGCCCTCTGATCCGCTTCTGTACCGTCTTTACGAGATTGTCAGCGTATATGGGCCGGCGATCAAGGAATTGATCCATGAGGAATTTGGCGATGGCATCATGAGCGCCATTGACTTCAAGTTCGAGATCAGCCGCGAACCTGCGCCGACGGGAGACAGGGTTCAACTCAACATGAGCGGAAAATTCCTGCCTTACAAGGCCTTTTAGCGTAACGACCTTTGCTGTTTTCTACCGAAATAGACAGTAAAGAAATGAAGATCGCACGAGTGTGGAGCAGGTAATCTGCTCCGCAGTTATTTTGTCGTTCTTATCCAGGGTAGCGGACGCCTGACACAACGCAGCTCATGTAAATGTCCTATGAGACGGTCTTCTCATGCGGCGCGATGTCCTGTTGATTAACAATCTGTCCGTCCTTCATATGAATAATTGCATCCGCTGAATCAAAATAGCGATCATCGTGTGACACAACGATGAGGGTCCGCCCCTGTGCTTTCAATTCCGGAAGGAGTTCAGTGTAGAAAATCCGTCTGAAGGTCGGATCTTGGTCTGCGGCCCACTCGTCCAGCATCATAATTGGCCGACGATCCAAAAAGGCCAGAACCAGCGCAAGACGCTTGCGCTGTCCAGTTGAGAGGTCCGTTGTCGTAAATCTGTTGTCCACGATGGCGACTTTATGGGCAATTTCCAGCCGGTCAATCCAGCGTTGCGCAACCACAAGATCCTGCTCGGATGGTTCAATCAGATCTTCAAACAGAAAATAGTCGGAAAATACCGATGAGAAGAGTTGACGGTAATTGCTCACGTTATCCGCGGTCACAATATGTCCGTCGAGATACAACGAACCTGAGCTGGGCGTGTACAGACCCAGAAGCAGCTTCACTAATGTGGTCTTTCCAGAACCGTTCTCTCCGACGATAAACAGAATCTCACCGCGCCTGACTGTCAGCGTCAGAGGGCCAAGCGCGAAACCGGATGTCGATTGGCCAGCATGGTCCACGGCCTGAAATGTATAGGACACGTCCTTTAGCGTAATGGTCTTGTCAAATGGTGGCGCAACAGGGATCTCGTCTGCCGCGGATGTTGAGGGGAGCGCATTTGTGAGTTCGGCAACACGTTGCATTGACACTTCGGCGCTCGTCATCGCAGGGATCGCCTGCAGTGTCTGCTCAAGCGGGCCACGTACATACAGCAGCACGAGGACAGCCCCGCTCACTGCCGCTGCTGAAAGGCCTGTCCAGCTTCGTGTCGCCAGGAGAACGGCAACAGTGAGGAAGAAGATAGCCTGAGAGAGCGAGTCAAAAATCCAGAACCGGCGCATGGCGACGATCTTGAGATCGGCAATACGGTCGGCGGCCCCCGTTAAGAGTGTCTTATGAACATGGATACGACGGTCATGGTTCAGCTGAAGTTCACGAGCGCCTTCGGTAATGGTTCTGTACTGCTTCTGCAGCGTGTCCTCGGTGGACCGCACTTCCCGATAATCCTGACGCCATGTGCGTCGGCGCCAAAGCGTAAGAAGGGTTCCCATCGTAAAGGATGCAACGACAATCATGAAAGCAACAGGGGAGAGGAAGAGAAGGTACAGGAGGCTTGCCATGACAGTTGCAAATGAAACAGCATAACCAGAAAAATTGAAGGTAAAAGCGCTAACAGTTGCAATATCACCATTAAGAATGGCAAGCAGCCTATGTGGTTTGTGCCGTTCGAGCGCATCAATAGGAGTTGCCAAAACCCTGGCAGCAACATCGCGTCGCAGGTGGGCAATAATCTTTTGTCCGGCCACGCTGTTGCCCACGCCTGCAATCGTCGAACCAGCGATGGAAAGAACGCATAGGCCCAAAAACTGGAACGCCAGGCCAGACGTAAAGCCTTCCGGGTTGTGTAATGCCTCATTGATGTTCGCCAGAAGCCATGCGGTCGCCAGACCGCCAAGAGTGCCGATGAGCGTGGACCCGACTGTGATCGGCCAGAAAGGCCGCAACAGGAGTATGATCTCACGGAGAAAACCCCGTTTCCGGGGCATCGGCTGGTGGCGCATCTTTGACCTCGTGCGGATTTGGCAAAGCGGGATGAGCCCGCCTGATGATGGGACAAAAAAACTGAGCGGAATGGCATGAGGATAAAGAGCGATCTGTAGGATTTGATTGAGACGTCGGAGAAGCCACTCGTAAGGTGATCCGCGTCCGGTCGAATTTACAGTGGATTGACCACTCATCCGCCCCCCGTCCGAGCCGTTCGCCTCTGTCGCAGCACTCTCTTTTGCCGGCGCTCCGACAGGCTGCTCTATGCTCATTGCTGGGTCGCTTTGTCATGCCGGAGCATGAGCGGGCGCACACCCCTGACGTGACCTGCAAGTGACTGTCCCGATTTTCTACCCCAGTCCATACGCATGCCGTCCTCTCCATTCGAGTGCTGGGAGTTGCGGTTGTCTGTTGGACGGCGGTTGACCCCATTTTTGAACCAGGTCGTTGATACGATCACACTTATCGGCCTGTTTGTCCCCATGAATGGGTAGATTGCTGGCTGCAGTCGGTGATGCAGAGATCTTTCAGTTCCATAACACCATCGCCACGAGGCCCTACTCGTATCGAGACACTGCAATCTTCTCTCACGCCCACGGCCCTTCTTAACTCAGAACGATGAAAGATCATTAACACGACCGGCAAAACACGCATCAACGGGTCAGCCCGAACCAATTTCCATCGGTACGCAGTGGTAAGAGTATCGGCTAATTCGTCGGGGAACTGGGACTACGCCGCTACATTTTTCGCTATGAAATTCAATGATCGAATGTTCTTGAAAACCGTATTCTGGACATATGCATCACCCGTTAGATTGAGGCGGGATTCCTTAAGCGTGTCAGGTCTGGCAGGGCATGGAATTCGTGAGTGACCTGGAGAAGTCACATGAGAAAAACATGCTTCACAATCGCGTAGATTGAAAAACCCTTCAGTGAGATGGAACCTGCAAATGCTCGGTAGAGATCGCAGGTTGGTCGAATGGTTGCCGTAAAAGTTGGCTCCGCGCGTAAAGCTCTGTCTGATCCTCGTATTCTGGCAGGTTCGTCTCTCCAGACTGACCGTACGTCAGGATGGCACGGGCCTCGGGCAGGCCTTTTTCCCATGAGACAATCTGCAAGTAGCTCGTGCCTACGATGTTGGCATGTCCATAGCCATCGTTACCCAAAGCGCCAAACCCGGCAATATTGAGCGTACCCTCGAATTCTCGACCGCCTGGAACGGCCACTTTACCCCTCGGGGTTTCCCGGTATTGCACTGCGGCCAGGGGAACCGAGAGAGGGAAGTGCAGGGACTGGAGTTTCTGCGTCGCCGCACCGAGCGCATCAAGCAGCGCCTGCTGGACCGACGGATTGCTGACTGCCAGTGTTCCTGGCGTATCCGCGAGATCATTCGGGGTAAAGGCTACACTCCACAGGTTAGGAATATTGCGCGCTTTCTGCCAGAACTCCCGGAAAAGCACAGCCCCCTCGCTTTGAGGGGTGTCACGACCATCCCATTTTTTTAGAGCGTCGCATGCACCATCTTGGTCGATCGTCCGCTGTTCGGCTCCGCGACACAACGCCGCAAGCGCTGGCTGCACGAGTGTGGCCGCATAGTTTCGGTCATCCAGAACAATGTTCGCCGCCTCGTCCATCGTAAGAGCAGAGTGATCCGCCTTTAGTCCATCTTCAACAGCAAGAATGCTCATGCGCGACCGTGGTCGTAACGGTTTCCCCATCATGCCAACGATGGGCGGCACGTTTGCCATACGACCGTTTTTATTGAACGCCCATGCCGGATCGTTGCTGTTGAACACGTAATCTTTCCGAAGGACCGCAGGCATGAGATCGGTCGACAGGGGAAGGGCCGTCGTCCAGTCGCACGCAGAGTGCGAGCCATCCATCACCAACGGTCCACCGCCAGCAGCTCCTCTGAGAATACAATGGTTGTCCGGACCGACAGTGACGGCTGGCACAATTGATTCATCTGCCATCAGGATAGTCCCACTTCGATCCGCGGCCACGGTGTTGACCCATGGCAGGCCATGAACTTCCTTAAGACCAGCAAGAAGATCTGAGGAAGATGTTGCAGTGCCGATACGCAGCCACTGATCGATCAGGCGCGTGTTGTTCCGCTCGCTATCTCCCAGAGCAAAAGCCTGCTTGTCGTCCCACTGAAGACCACGTCCTTTGGCAACAACAACTGCTCCAAACCGTGTCCAGAAAACAGTCCTTGTCTGAGGCACGACCGTTCCCGCAGACGTCAGGACGGGGACAGTAACTACGCGGCGATCCATAGTCTCCGCCTTCCCGTCCACCAGATACTGATCTGGATGTCCGGGCACCAGCGCAAGTCGGAAAATCGTGAAGCGTTGTCCGGTCGAGACCGTGTGCGACCACGCCACATCATTGTTGTACCCAATATTAACCAGAGGAAAGCCGCCCAGAGCCGCGCCCCGCACATCGATCTGTCCGGGGATCGTCTGACGCAACTCGAAAAAACGGTTAGGGCCATTCCATGGGAAGTGCGGGTTGCCCACAAGAATACCCGTATGAGCCCGTGTTACATCAGAGCCAAAGGCATACGCATTACTGCCAACACTCCCAACGTGCTTGTCCGCTGGCTCCGGTGCAGCCGAACGATCATTCGCGTCAGACGGTGTATCTGGGGGGCTCGCGGAAGCAAAAGCGCCAGCGAAAGCCGAACCACTGGTTAGGACGCTTTTCTGGGCAATGACCATCATGATGTCGCGTGGTGTTACGGGGTGAACCCAAGGTTTCCCCTTGCAACTGGCCATCTGTTCGGCCGCATTGGAGCTCCCGAGAAAGCTGTTGACCCCAGCGGCGTATCCGGAAATCAACTGCCAGGCTCGGGCATGATGTTTTCGATATTCGCTCTCCAGAGCATTGGGGTCGAAATACCCTCGGAAAAACACGTCACTGTCCAGATTGGAGACAGTCTGAAAACCTGGCGTTGCTTCGCCGTCCGCCCCAAAATATCGGGAACGTTCTCCATTTACGGTCATCACCGTATCGAGCAGAAGGCAGGCGTTATACCGAGCATAGGCATACCCCGTTCCAAACCCGAGCCCCCGAAAGTCTTTCGCGGTAATGTGCGGGATTCCATGGGGCATCCACGCCACAGTCACATGGTTTGAGGCAGACTCTGCAGTCATCCCAGAATTGGAGAGAGGAAAGGAAAGGCAGCCAAGCGCAATGCCTGCAGCCCATACTCGGATTTTACGCATGCTCAGTATATTCCGGCACGTCTCTGATGCCATTGCGTATGTGCGATTGCGCTACGCATCTGTTCGCCGGGCATCGCACAGGAGACGGACTTGTTGTCATGGGGGAGTGAGGAGGGCCCGGTGCAGCACAAAGAGACGGTCCAGTAGGCTGCAGATCCCACAATCTGCCCGCAGCTGCACTTGGCGTGTGGGAAAGAAGATCACCGCAGGCCCCGTTTCGCCTGCGTGACGCGAAGTGGTTCCGTCGTGCTGCTCTCCGGGATACGGTAACCGCAGGTTGTCTCATGGTCGATAGACGCCTCTGGGCGCGATTTATGAACCTTATCCCCGTACTTTTTTATTGAGCCGGCCCATGTGTACAAGCCGGACCTCCTTTTGAGGCATACTGTGCGCTCACATATCGAGATCGACAGGGCCGATTTCGAGCAGTTCAATTCGGTCTGACAGACAGATCACGCCTGATTTTACGACGATGGCATTCTGACCAAACATGACACCACGGCGCCCGCGACGGAATGTCGCCAACGTCCGCAACGGCTCTCGTGGTGTCGGTTTTTCCCCCGTCTTCTGATCGACGAGGGTCACAGCGCATCGCGCACACGGCTTCACCAGCCAGATCACGCTGGCGCCGATCCTGATCAGCCGCCATGTATCTTCCGCCCATGCAGAGCATCCTGTGACCACAATGTTCGGCCGGAACCGTGCCATTGGCACATCAGTCGCCATACGCTGGTTGAGATCGTCAAGAGAGGCAGTGGATGTGATCAGCAGGGGAAAGCCATCGGCCAGACTGACGGATGGCTGCGTTGGCGCATAGGTTACATCGGTCCGGCGCAGCGCCGGATCATTCTGAAAGACAAGACGAACTGCGCGACCCAACTGACGACTGAGCCACTGTGCGGCCTGATCTCCACCATCCCTGACGAGCAATGTGTCGCGCCATATCCTGACCTTTCGTACTACCGCTTTGGCACCCGGAAATGGCACATGAATAGTCTCGCTACCGGTCGTCAGGGAAAGAGTATGCTCACCCAAACAAGGAGAGAGTCTTGCAAGGCCAGGTAGCTCCCGCTGACTCAGGAATATCCCGTTTGTGTCCACCACCATCCATCGCCGATCGCCCAGCAAGCCGCATTCTTCCGCAACTGTGCTTCTTACACTGTGCCCCTGCATTCCCTTAACGGGATAGATCGCGATATCCTCGACGCAGGGGGAATAAGGCACGAACACTAGCGAAGTCTCTCCCTGCCACTTTCGGTTGTGGGCCACAACAAGGTCCTTGACCGCAGCCGCCCTCTGTCACAACCCTGCGCTTTCCCTCGCCTCAGATGAAAAGGCCCAGGATGGATATGACCCCATGATTCCTGATCCCAACAACCGCAACGCACTTCTGATTGTCGATGTCCAGGAAGCATTCAGGTTGATGGACGCAGAAGGTGCCGTTCCAAGTAACCCAGATGCTCTCGAAAATATCCGTCGTATTCTCGACAGTTATCGCCAAGCAGGTCAACAGATCATCCATGTCCGCCACTTCAGCAGGAATCCGGAGTCAAAATTTCGCCCCGACAAGCCCGGTTATCAGGTCATGCCCGAAGCGCAGGAGCTTCCATCCGAACCGGTGATTGTCAAACGTGAAAACAGCGCCTTCATCGGCACCGGGCTGGAAGCATTTCTTCGAGAACACGGAATTACTAGCCTCACGATTGCGGGAGCCACGATCAACCACTGTGTCGAGACGACGGCACGCATGGCGGCAAACCTGGGCTTTCGCGTCACTCTGGTTTCCGACGCGACATGGACCTATGGACTGACAGAGCCGGACGGGACCGTTTTTCCCGCGAAACTGGTCCACGCCGTAAGTCTTGCCAACCTCAGGGGAGAGTTTGCGGACATTAGGCTGACGCAGGATATTTTAACGACCCTGAAAGCTTTCCGACCGGACCTGAATGTCTAGAGCGGGAGTCGTTTCGGACACTGTTCTGGAGGCCAATAAAAAGAATTTGGCATGCAGATCAAGGAAAACTGCAACTGACAGCGATTAGGTCGGCTCAGGTCACCATTTTATCCGTGCAATACACAATATCTGGTGTCATAGTGTTTCAGATAACACAATATGAGCGACTATGGCACCGAGGACGGACCACGCTCGCCTGCAGAATGGAGCCGGTGCATGGACGGAGATTTTTCGTTGTTTACGGAGAAGCAGAGCGAGGGCAGGGCTGGTCGCAGCCCGTTTGAGGGAGCATTCGGAACGCGACCGGTTCCGGCTCGTCCTCTGGATCGCGGTATGGGAGAAGCAGTTGGTCGCCGGACCGTTTTTCGTCCTGCCGACCGGGAAGATTTCGGCCGTGTGGCTGATCGTGTCGCCGAAGGCAATGCTGGCCTACTAGCTACGGTCGGTGATGCGGAGATCATGCAACTCCGTAACGCCATCGCTACCGGGGCGCTGCTCACATCGGGCCGCCATCTGCAGCATGGCGACAGCACGCAGCCGAACCGCAATATGGAGATGTTCACCAACTGCGCGACGGCCATCTGTTCCTTCGCCAAATTCTACTTGCTGCTAAATGGCTCCGGCGTGGGGCGTGCCTATGATGATGAGCTGTGTGTAGTGGACTGGGCGCAGGCTCCGGACCTGAAATTCGTCCTGTCACCTGACCATCCAGACTATCCGCATGACCGCGCCAGCCTGTTGCAGTTCGGCCTTGAGATGCAGCTTTTGCCTTGGGGCACGGCGCTGGACGCCTTTGATACGGAAATGGAGGCACAGGTCCATGCCTTTCTGCAAAGAACCGTCATGTCCCGCCAGCCGGAAGGCAGTGATCTCCTCCATATGATTGAGGACAGCCGTGAAGGCTGGGGTAAGGCGGTCGAGACCATTGAGGCGATGGCCTTCCGTGGCGAACGCGACCGCACGCTGGTGCTGGATTTCAGCGCCATCCGCTGTGCTGGTAGCCCGATTGCAGGCATGCAGGGACGGCCTGCTTCAGGGCCGGTCTCGTTGCTGCGCGGGTTGCTCAATATGCGTGAACATGTGATCGAGGCAGCGCGCGCTGGTAGCATGCCGTTATGGGAACAGGCGCTGCGAGTGGACCATTATCTGTCGGTCGAAGTGCAGGTGGGAGGTGCCCGCCGGGCCGCACGCATGGCGACCAAGTCATGGCGGGATGCGGATGTGTTGCGCTTCATCCGCGCCAAGGAGGAAGGCGGCCTGTGGACGGCCAACCATTCCGTGATGGTCGATGCCGAATTCTGGGATTACGTGAACGATCCCGCGAAGGCTGGCCCCTTGGCCGACCATGCCCGCACGGTGTTTGCCGAGGCCACGCGGTGCGCATGGATCAATGGCGAGCCCGGCTTCATCAACGGTGACCGGCTGGAAGATAACCGCACCGGCAGCGCGCGGCTCAAACAGGTGCATGCGGACGGGCGGGATTTTCGCTCGCACCGTTATCAGGCCTCTGAGGGCGCAGCTCTGCTGGCTGATCTGGCACATCGGGCCACCTCCGCGCATTTCCCGGTCACGACCAACCCGTGCGGCGAGATCACACTGCATGTCACGGGTGGTTATTGTGTGATTGGTGATTTCGCTCCGCTGCTGGCCTGCCCCGTGACGCCTGAAGAGGTGACGCCGGGTCTGGTACCGACTGAGACGGCGGCAGTATGGGATGCCCGCGTGCGGGATTCCGTGCGGCTGGGTGTGCGGTTCCTGCTGCGTGCCAACCGTATGGACGCCCTGTATGGTGAGGAAGTGCGGCGGACCAACCGTATCGGTATCGGCCCAACCGGCCTGCATGAATGGGCATGGGTGCGCTATGGTCTCGACTTTCGTGATCTGCTGGATGAGAATCGCGCAGCCCCGTTCTGGAACGCGGTGCGGGAACTCTCCACGATCGCCAAAAGCGAGGCAAATGCTTATGCGCGTGAGACTGGGACTGCCCGACCGGTTACGGTCACAACAGTCAAACCTGCGGGCACCACCTCCAAACTGTTCGGTCTGACCGAAGGTGCGCATCTGCCTGCACGGCGGCAGTATCTTCGTTGGGTGCAGTTCAAGGGCGTGCGGCGGGAGGATGGCACGTGGGAAGTAGGAACCGACCCGTTGCTGCCCGCCTATGAGCGCAAGGGTTACCCCGTGCGTTCGCTGCGCAGTTTTCCCGGCATGAGCATTGTTGGCTTTCCCACCGTGCCGTTCATTCAGCGTCTCGGCATGGGCGAGCGTGTGCTCACCGCTCCGGAAGCCACTCCAGAGGAGCAGTATCGCTGGCTGGAACTGTTGGAGAAATATTGGATCGGGGTGGAGCAGGGCAATCAGGTGTCCTACACGCTTAAGGTCTATACCGACCGCCATAGTCTGGACAGTTTCCGCGCCATGGTGGCGGCCAACCAGCCGCATGTGCGCTGCTGCGCCGTGCTGCCGAGCCGTCCGGATTCTGGCCTTGGTTATGAATACCTGCCGGAAGAGGAAGTGTCGGCAGGCAAATTCGCTGCCATCACCGCCATGATTCAGGATGACGATGTGCGTGAAGTGGTGGATTGGGCGCACCTGCAATGCGCCAGCGGGGTCTGCCCGATCTGAGGGGCCAACGGCCGGCCACCCGGCGCGTGATGGCAAGGGGTAGAGCCCAAGAAATCTATCGACAGACACTGTTTGGGGAGACTTGAGTTTGTGTTGTTAGTACAGTTTTTGCTGGCCGTACTTTCGTAGGCGTTGATGTGAAACAACGCACAGAAACTGCCAGCACTATGCTGGCAGCCTGTGCGTCTTGGGTCTCTACAGTCACCGGTCTGCCGGCAGGGCAAGGGTACACTTCCAGTCCTTTCTAAATCGCGGTGAGGGTCCCGAGATCAGCCACGTGCGGCATGAACTCCTCAAGCCCTAGTCGAGGGGGCCACGCAGTTGAACGTCTAACGCCGCACATGATCTGTATCATGCCGGACGGAACTGCGCAGACCGACCTCACCGACGTGTCCTCTGGTGATCATATCAAAATCCTCATTCCCGGCCTGGATGGTTGACCGACCCATCGCGCTTATACGCCGCGGCGCTAAACCCGCAGAATGGGACGTTGCTGCTGGACTTTGTCAATCACCATGCTTGAGGGGCTGCTACGTGGGCGAGGGCTGACAAACCGGAAGATCGGCAGGAGATTGGAGGTCAAGGTGGATCGCAGATCATTTCCGGCCTGATTGATCTCGGGCTTCTGATTGGTACCAAAATGGCGTTGACCGTGATCGGTCAGCGTGTTGAGACAATCCCAGTCCACTGAACTGCGTCAGGTATTTTGGAGACAGAAACGTCTGAGGCAATTCACATGGAAATACCGCCCTATTACATTAAGAACGAGACCGGGACGCGGTTGGGTGGCTAGAAAGTATTATGATGTTAGGCTGTCCCTGTTACAAAGGGTGGCGTTGCGATCGTGTGGGAAGGATATGGGGCAGGAGCCTCATCTTGTACATGATGAAAGAGCCCGCGCTTGGGATTACGCCTTTTCGGATTGGATAGTCAGGGAACGATGACGGTATCGGAAAAAAAGCAGGAAGCGGCCGCACACTCTCCTCCAGCCACGTATGAGGAGTTGATCCGTGTGATCCATGACCGATATGCGGGTTTGAGTAATTCGTATCAGAAAATTGCCTTGTATATCACGCAGAATCCGAATGCTATTGCTGTTGATTCGGTTCATGTCGTCTCAGAGAAGTGCGGAGTGCATGCGTCTGGCTTTGTCCGGTTTGCCCAGTCCTTGGGTTATAAAGGCTTCAAGGATCTACAGACCATCTTCAGGCATCGTCTTTCTACGGCTGCGCTGGGGTTCAATGCCCGCGTTAAGGCGCTGGAAGATGAACTTGATACCCGTGAAGATCGCACCGAGAGGGGGTTCCTGCAGGACCTGATCGGACGCGATATCTCCTCGTTACAGGAATTACTGGCAAATATTAGTCCAGAGCAGATCGTGCAGGCTGTCGATCTTATGGAACAAGCCGATACGATCTACTTAATAGGCCAGTTGCGTTCCGCTCCTGTTGTTGAACTCCTGCGTTATACCCTGACAATGCTGGGGAAGCGTACGGTGTTACTGGACACGGCGGGGGGGCTTGCCACCCATATGGCCAAAGTTATTCGCTCCACTGATCTGTTGTTCGCTGTTTCCTTCCGCTTTTATGCCAGCGAAGTCGTCAATATCATGGAGGAAACCGCAGTCCGTGAGGTGCCGGTCGTGGCGATCAGCGACAGCACCCTTTCCCCGCTGGCGCGTAGCGCAAAGGTACTATTTTGCGTGCCAGAGCATGAATATACGTTTTCACGCTCGCTGGCAGCTCCCATGTGTCTAACTCAGGCACTGGTTGTGGCCTTGGCATCGCGGTTACAAAATGACCCCGACAAACCGCGGATACCAGTTGCCACACAGAAATAGCAGCATTGGGCACGCAAGGCTGAAATAATTCAGATGCTAACGCTGTCTGGCGGCCAGTGCATTGGCCCTTCAGGTGTAGGCATGCCACGGGCTGTAGCACCCCACACGGACTGATCAAAATTGACAATTGCGCCGGTCATAAGGCCGGCATCGTCGGAGACGAGGAAGTTCACGGCCCGTGCTACCTCTTCTGGTGAAACAAGCCGCCCAAAAGGCAGCTTGGCCGCAGCTTTTTCCATCCAGTGCGGGTCATTCGTTTCCGTCATCTGGATTTCTTGTTCCTTGTCCGAAGCCATCCAGCCAATATTGAGCTGGTTAACGCGGATCCGGTTGCCCATGACGGAAAACGCCGTATTAGCGGTGAGTGTGGCCAATGCTCCTTTGGACGCACAATAGGCGCTGATGAAAGGTTGCCCCGAAAGGGCAGAGATCGAACCAATATTGCAGATCGCTCCTTCAATGCCATCACATATCATATGGCGGATTGCTTCCTGCATAAGGAAATAGGGGCCGCGCACATTGGTTGCGAATATGCGGTCAAACAGATCCGGCTCTGTATTCAGTATGGTGCCCCGCTGAGTTAGCGCGCCAGCGTTTACCAGCACATCCACACGCCCAAAACGCTCGTGGGTCTGGGTAATGACTGCGCGGCAGTCTGCAACGGATTCAAGATCGGCACGAATGAACAACACAGGCGCGCCGTAACGCTCTGAAATCTCACGCGCAAGTGTTGTCCCGCGTGTCTCGTTGCGTCCTGTAATGGTGATCCCCTCGGCACCAGCTGTAGCAAGGCGACGCGCAATAGCTGCCCCTAGACCCTGCGTGGCCCCTGTGACCACGCAGATTCTGTTGTCGATCCGGTTCATGATGCTACGCTGTATTCTGCCTGCGCCATAAGTTGCATGAGGG
The DNA here is from genome assembly GCA_024703675.1 of Drosophila nebulosa. Lineage (NCBI taxonomy): Eukaryota > Metazoa > Arthropoda > Insecta > Diptera > Drosophilidae > Drosophila > Drosophila nebulosa. The sequence continues at coordinate 240,113 of JANFPS010000021.1, read as the reverse complement.
CAGCGTGCCCCTTCCGGGCCATTTCCAACGGAGGGTTGAGGGTCGGGTCCTGTTCAGCTTCAACAACGAACCAGCCTTCGTAATCATAGGACGAAAGTCGTTCGAAAATGGGCAGAAAATCGATCGAGCCATCTCCCGGTACGGTAAAGGCTCCCTTTACAACTGCATCAAGGAAGCTCTCCTTGCTGCGGTCAAGGCGATCGATCACGGCTTTCCGGACATCCTTGGTATGAACGTGGCTGATGCGGGCATGATGGTTATCAATCACGCGTAACAGATTGCCGCCCGCAAAATACATGTGGCCCGTGTCAAACAGCAGGTTCAGGGCCTTGCCTGAGTGTTTCATCAGCAGATCAAGTTCTGCCTCTGTTTCGATCGGGGCGGCCATATGGTGGTGATAGGCAAGGGGCATACCCTCATCGGCGCACCATTCGGCAAATGTTGTCATTCTCCGTCCGTAGGCCCGAATGTCTTCTTCTGAAAGACGTGGCTTGGTTGCCAGCGGGGCTGAGCGAATTCCCTGAACAGATCGTGCGGTTTCACCATAAACGATGCACGGGGCGTGGGCGGCAATGAAAAAATCCATCTGGGCACGGATACGGTCCTTCTCCGCTTCCATGTCTCCATCCAGTAACAGCCCGGAAAACCATCCTCCGCAGACTGAAATGCCGTAGCGTTTCAGAATTGGTCCCAGCTCGTTCATGTCCATTGGGAAACGCCGTCCGGTTTCCATTCCGGTAAAGCCCGCTTCGCTGGCCTGACGCAGACACTCCTCCAGACTGACATCATCCGAAAGTTCCGCAAGGTCGTCGTTCCACCATGCGATAGGCGCAATACCCAGTTTTGCTTTCATGACTCTTATACTCCCACACGCTGTTTCGCGCGGATTTCTTCTTGTTGTTTTCTTGCCGCCTGCACGGATGCGCGGGAGGACACTTCCGGAACGCCCACATCCCACTCTGCGTCTCCGGGTGACCAGGCATGGGCGTCCGTGGTAATGGTCAGGACGGTGGTCCGGTCCGTGGTTTTTGCCCAGTCAAGGGCGGCTGTCAGTTCAGCCAAGCTATCGCACTTGCGCGCAAGTGCGCCCATAGATTCAGCATGTTTGACAAAATCGACATGGAGCGGATTGCTGGGCTGCTGAACCCGGCAGTCGACAAGCAGGTTATTGAAACCGGGCACCCCCTTGGCCTGCTGCAGGCGATTGATGACTGCAAAGCCGCCATTGTCACACACCACAATAATCATTTTATGGCCTGTAAGCACGGATGAATAAATGTCGGAATTCATCATCATATAAGTACCATCGCCAATCATGACGATGGGTGTGCCACCCGTTCCCCCCGGTCCTTTACTGGCCATGGCATGGCCCCAACCTGCGGCAATTTCGTATCCCATGCATGAAAAGCCGAATTCAAGATCGAAGGTATTGGGGGCCTTCACTCGCCAGCCTTTGCAGACTTCGCCGGGCAGGCCACCTGCAGCGGTAATGATGGTATCAGTTTCACCTGCAGCGTCATTCACTGCATGAACAACCTGCGCATATGTCGGCACGGGGGCATTGGTAGGGGCCTGCAGCTTTGTCAGCAGTTTGTCCCATTCCCCAAACAGAGTCTGGGCATGCTGCATATGCCGTGGGTTAACTTTCCATTCTCCCAGCAGGGCATCAAACTCGGTTACGGTTTCCAGCGCGTCGCCCACAACGGCAACAGCGTGGTGCTTGACCGCATCAAACCGGGCCGTGTTGATAGAAATGAACCGGGCTGTCTGGCTGAATACCGTCCATGACCCGGTCGTGAAATCTTGCAGTCGGGTGCCGATCGCAACAATGACATCCGCTTCACCCGCCAGCGCATTGGCGGAGGTGGAGCCAATAATGCCGATCGGCCCCGCATGTGCTTCATGATGATGTGTGAGGCTACCCTTGCCTGCGATTGTTTCCACAATCGGGATACCATGCTTTATCGCAAACGCGGTAACAGCGTCCTCGGCCAAGGAGTATCTTACTCCACCACCTACAATCAGAAGTGGTTTTTTAGCAGTTTTTAGCAGTTCTACTGCCTGCGCCAGTTTGTGTCGGTCCGGTCGGGGGCGGGGAATACTCCATATCTTTTCTTCAAAGAAAGAGACGGGATAACTAAAGGCAATTTCCTGAATGTCCTGCGGCAGGGAAAGAAAGGCCGGCCCGCAATCGCCCGGATCAAGCATTGTGGCCGTGGCTTGCGGCAGGGAAGGCAGGATTTGCGCTGGGTGCATGATCCGGTCCCAGTAACGGGTTACGGGCCTGAATGCGTCATTGACGGTTATTGTGGGATTACCGAAATGTTCAACCTGTTGCAGGACCGGGTCGGGCAGGCGGGAGGCAAAAGTATCGCCTGCCAGCAAAAGTAGCGGCAGACGATTCGCATGGGCTGTGCCGGCGGCTGTCACCATATTCAGCGCGCCCGGTCCGATGGAGGATGCGGCAATCATGATCTGCCGCCGCCGCTGGGCCTTGGCAAAACCTGTTGCTGCCAGCGCCATGGACTGTTCATTCTGCCCGCGCCATGTGGGCAGCCTGTCCTGCACAGCTTCGAGTGCTTCTGAGAGGCAACTGACGTTGCCATGCCCAAAAATGCCAAAGACACCGGGGAAAAGCGGTACGCGTTGGCCTTCGATTTCCGTAAACTGATTGACCAGCCATTGCACAATGGCCTGAGCAGTAGTGAGGCGGATTGTCGCCTGTGTCATTTTTGTTTCCTCCCTTGACGGGTTATGGCCACCATATCCAAATGCAATATATGTTGACAACTAATAAAATACGCAACATTAGTTGCTAATGTAAAAAAGGAAGAGAGGAGCTTGGTGATCCAGCCTGGTGATCGCAGGGGCGTCTCGCACATTCAGATGGACTGACAGCCTGCCGGTGGTGAACGCCGCAGCGCAGAGGTCGGTTCACTGTGTTGTCAGGCCGTCATTATTCCCTTGTTGGGACAATGAAACGCCACTTGGCTGTTTTTTACTGGTTCGTGAAAAAATACTTCTGCTGTCACGAAGTTGACAATTTTGTGAGTGGCAGAAGGACCAACAACAAAGAGTGCGGTTTTACTGCGACAGGAAACGCAAAATGCCTGTCTGCTTTTACCGCGGTGGCGATCCGGTCAATCGCTGCATGTCGTGTCATAAAAATAACAGGGACCGAATAATGTACACGAATTTCGGATTGTTTATTGATGGTGCATGGCGCAAGGCGGCCAAGGGAAAAACCGAACCGGTTATAAGCCCTGTATCGGAAAGCCCTATTGGAGATGTGCCAAGTGCAAGCATTGAGGATACGCAGGCTGCCATAGAAGCCGCGCAGGCCGGGTTGGTCAGATGGTCCACTACTCCTGCTCAGACGCGCGCGGACACCTTGCACGCCATTGCCGATGAAATGAGCCGACGCACGGAAGAAGCAGCGCGGATGATTTCCAGTGAAACAGGAAAGCCGCTGGCTCAGTCGCGGCGTGAATGGGGGCTGAGTATTGACCAGTTTCGATGGTATGCTGAAGAAGCTCGCCGCATTTATGGGCGTATCATAGAAAGCCGTGTGCCAGGTGGCCGTTTTGAGGTCAGTCATGAACCGGTTGGTGTGGTCGCAGCATTTACAGCGTGGAATTTTCCAGCATCCCTCCTGGCCCGCAAGGTGGCTCCTGCACTGGCGGCGGGATGTTCCGTAATCGCCCGTCCATCCTCACAAACACCGGGTACTGCCATGGTCATGTTTGACTGCTGTCGGGCAGGAAATCTGCCGCCCGGCGTGGTCAATCTGGTTGTGGGCACAACTGATGCGACCTACAGGCCGATTATGGCCACAAAAGTCGTGAGGAAGGTGTCGCTGACCGGCTCCACGCGCATCGGTCAGCAGATGATCCGTGATGCCGCTGACACAATGAAGAAAGTGTCAATGGAACTGGGCGGTAACGCACCGCTGATTGTTTATGATGATGCGGATCTGGACTTGGCCCTGAATACTGCGGCCCAGACGAAGTTTGGCAATACTGGCCAGGTTTGTGTGGCTCCGGACCGTTTTTATATCCATGACCGCTTACATGATGCGTTTGTGGATGGCTTTGTCAGGCGCGCAAAAGCAATCAGGCTAGGTGATGGATTGGATGAGAACGTGGGTATGGGGCCACTCATCAATGCGCACCGTCTGGCGGAAATGGAAGCCATTGTCGGCGATGCAGTAGCGGGTGGCGCGCAGGTGCGCACGGGCGGTCAACGCCCATCAGGGTTCAATAGTGGCTATTTCTATGAGCCAACGGTGTTGACCGATGTGGTTGATGATATGCGCGTGATGGCTGAAGAAAATTTTGGTCCCATTGCCGCCATTACCCGTTTTTCAAGTGATGACGAAGTTCTGACGCGAGCCAATGCATCGGATATGGGGCTTGCTGCCTACGCCTTTACCCGCTCGCCCACACGGGCACGCCGCACGATTGCGGAACTGAAGGCGGGGATGGTGGGCATCAATTCGGCTGCTCTTGCAGCGGCAGAGGCACCTTTTGGGGGCACCAATTTCTCCGGCATGGGCCGGGAAGGGGGAAGCGAAGGCATTCTGGATTATCTGGACGTAAAACTGGCACAGGTGGTGTTCTGACATGATCCCCAACCGTCTCAAACAACTCTGGGCCGAAGGGAAACCCACGCTGAATGGCTGGTGTTCTATCGGTAATCCTTTCACGGCTGAAATCATGGCGGCCCAAGGTTATCATTCAGTCACTATCGATGTGCAGCACGGTGCGCTGGATTATTCCAGTGCACTGCCCATGATGCAGGCCATGCGTGCATCTGGTGTAGTGCCCATGGTCCGCGTGCCATGGATGGAACCGGGCATCATCATGAAAATGCTTGATGCCGGCGCCTATGGTGTCATCTGCCCGATGGTAAACACGGCGGCGCAGGCTGCCGAGTTTGTAAGTTACATGCGCTATCCCCCTTACGGGCAGCGCAGCTTTGGCCCCACGCGGGTCTCGTTTGCTGCGGGCAGCAATTATGCTGGCGGTGCAAATGACGAAATTCTTGCCTTCGCTATGATCGAAACACAGCAGGGCATGGACAATCTGACCGAAATTGCCGCAACGCCGGGCCTTGATGGCATTTATGTTGGCCCTGCGGACCTTACGTTCAGCCTGGCTGCCGGATGCTTGCCTCCGGGATTTGACCGTGAGGAACCGGAGATGATCGAAAGCCTGCATGAAATCCTAGCTGCCTGTCAGGACAGCGGCATTCGCGCAGCCTTGCATTGTGGCACACCGGAATATGCCGCCCGCGCCATAAACTGGGGGTTTAACATGACCACCGTATCGGGAGATTCCCGGCTGCTTGCTGCGGCTGCCGGTGCCAGTGTCGCGCGGTTTCGCAAGCTGGTCAGCCACGATAGCGTGATGGCTGTAGAGGGAGGAGTGTACTGATGCCCCACATACTGGTTGCGGGGCACCTGCATTCAGCGGGTATTGCTCTGCTCGATCGCACGCCGAATGTAACTTATGATTACATCGAAGAAATATCAGAAGACAGTTACGCCCCATTCATAGCGGATGCCGATGCTCTGGTGCTGCGTACCCAGCCTCTTTCTGCTGCTACGGTAGCAAGGGCACCGAAGCTGAAAATCGTTTCCCGTCACGGCGTTGGGTATGATGCGGTCGATCTGCAGGCGCTGGATGTACGTGGCATCACGCTGTGTATTGCAGGTGACGTCAATTCCGTATCCGTGGCGGAACACGCCATGACGCTTATTCTTGCCTGTGCCAAGTATCTGATCCGGGCAGATCAGGCCGTGCGGGATGGGCAGTGGCAGTGGCGCAACCGGCTTATGGCGGGAGAGGTCGGGGGCAGGCGGCTCCTTATACTCGGTTATGGCCGCACGGGCCGCCATCTTGCTACCATGGCAGCCGGATTTGGTATGGATATCCGGGCGTATGATCCGTTCCTTGCCGCCCAAGGCAAATGGCCAACTGGTGCGGTAGGCAGCGTCGAAACCCTGCATGACGGGTTGGAGTGGGCGGATATCATTTCCGTCAACGTGCCCAAGGGCGATCGTCCACTTTTGGGCGCGACCGAACTGCGGCATGTCAGACCGGGCGCCATTCTTGTCAATACCGCGCGCGGTGGCGTGGTGGATGAAGTGGCCCTGACCGAAGCCCTGTCCAGTGGGCGCATTGCGGCAGCAGGGCTGGATGTATTCGATCCTGAACCGCCATCCACCCATAACCCGCTGCTGGATATGGATCAGGTCATCCTGACCCCCCATATCGCCGGGCTGACTGCACAGGCGGCCGAACGCATGGCTGTTTATTCCATAAAGAATGTTCTGGATTTTTTTGCCGGGGCGCTTGATCCCGCCCTTATTGTGAACAGGGAGTTTGTCAGATGACCAAACGTAAACTGCGCATTGGCCTGATTGGCAGTGGCTTTATGGGCCGGACCCATGCCTTTGGCTATTCAACCGCGTCCCGTGTGTTTGATCTTCCGTTTCAGCTGGAACTGGCGTGTCTGGCTGATATTACTGACGAGGTAGCAGCGAAGGCGGCAGATGCTCTGGGGTTTGCCCGCTCCACCAGTGACTGGCGCGCCCTTGTCAACGATCCCGAAATCGACGTGGTCAATATCACGGCCCCTAATGCCTTTCATAAGGAAATGGCGCTGGCGGCGATTTCTGCGGGCAAGCATGTCTATTGTGAAAAACCCTTGGCACCGCTTGCTGCTGATGCTCGTGAAATGGCCGATGCGGCAGAGGCAAAAGGAGTAAAGACACAGGTCGGTTTCAATTACCTGTGTAACCCCATGCTCGCATTGGCACGTGATATGATCGTGGCGGGCGAACTGGGTGAAATCAGGGGATACCGTGGCCTGCATGCGGAAGATTACATGGCGGACGCCATGTCTCCCTTTACTTTCCGCCTTGATCCGGCGGGAGGCGGGGCGCTGGCTGATATTGGCAGTCATGCCCTTGCAACTGCTGAATTCCTGATGAGGCCAGCCGCAGGCCCGATTACACAGGTGATGGGGGACTGCGTGACGGTTATCAAGACGCGGCCCGATGGCAAGGGTGGCACGCGTGCAGTGCAGGTGGATGATATAGGGCGCGCCCTCCTGCGCTTTGAGAATGGGGCGACGGGATCAGTTGAGGGGAACTGGATTGCCACTGGTCGCACCATGCAGCATGACTTTGAGGTCTATGGCACGAAGGGCGCACTTGCCTTCACCCAGCAGAGATTTAACGAACTGCATTTTTTCTCCACCAGTGATGCGCGGGGCCGCAAGGGCTTCCGCCGCATTGAAGCGGGACCGGAGCATGCGCCCTATGGTTTGTTCTGCGTGGCGCCTGGTCACCAGTTGGGATTCAATGACCTCAAGGCGATAGAAGTAGCAAGGTATCTGGAAGCACTGGCCGGTCATCAGCCTGAACCATTCAATTTTCGTGCGGGCTTGCGCATCCAGACACTGGTCGAGACCATTCACGCGTCAAGCCGGTCTGCTGCCTGGCGGGACGTGCCGACGGACAAGGTACAGTATCAGGAAGAATATCGGCAGCACGAAAAGGCATAATGCCCGCATATCTCACCACGTCATGGAGGAATTACCATGAACCAGCCAACACGTGACCGAAAGATCCGCTACGCCGTAATTGGATGCGGGCAAATCTCCCAACAATCTTTTATTCCTGGTATCGAGCGGGCCGCCAATTCCACCTTGGCTGCTCTGATGACCGGCGACATGAAAAAAGCGGAGGCCCTTGAAGCCCGCTACGGTGTGCGGGTCTGGCATTATGATGACTTGCCCGACCTTCTGGCATCGGGCGAGATTGACGCAGTCTATCTGGCAACGCCGAATAGCCTGCACAGGCAGTATGCGGTGCCGGTGCTGGAGGCGGGCCTGCATCTTCTGCTTGAAAAACCCATGGCGACCAGTGTGGAGGACTGCGAAGCAATCCTCCAGGCCCAGCGGAGTGGGGGCGGCAAGCTTATGATCGCCTACCGTCTGCATTGTGAGCCAGCAACGGTGGAACTGGTGTCACGTTGCCGCGACGGGGATTTTGGCACTCTTGTCGGGTTCAGTTCGGTATTTGGGCAGGATGTGCCGCAATCAAACCATCGCGCTCATGGGGGGTACTGGTCGGGCCCGGTGCCGGATCTTGGCAATTACCCGATCAATGCGGTCCGCCATATGTTTGGGGCTGAACCTGTGGAGGTTACGGCTGTCGGTACACGCACGCCAGGCCGGAATTTCAATTTTGAGGATACGGTTTCGGTCACGTTGCGGTTTGCGGATGGCCGGATTGCGGACTTCATAGTCAGCTATGCCAGCGCACCCGTGGAAGGTATGACTCTGTTTGGCAGCAGAGGCAGCGTGAAGGTCGACCCATGCTATACTTTTGGCCCTTCCGTCGCCATTACATACACCACGCTGATTGACGGGAAGAAAGATCGGCATTCCCATGGCCCCGTTGAGCAGTTCGGGGGAGAAACCTTCTATTTCTCGGAATGTATCCTTAATGACCAGGACCCCGAACCGGATGGTGAGGATGGGTTGCGTGATGTCCGTGTTCTGGCTGCCGCAGAGGCAGCTCTGCGCACCGGGGAACCTCAATCCCTGCCACCCCTTGCCGCACGGGAGGGCATACAGCAGGACCAGGTTGTTATTCTGCCGCCTGTCGAGGAACCACCGGAAAGCGACCTGATTGGCGTCATGGTGCAGGCCGTTTCGTGACCCTGAACCACGTTGCCTTATTCATCATGCAAGGGCAGAAATTATGACATCCACCACTTGTCCCCGGCCGCTGAACCATATCGGTATCAGCGTGCCAGATATTGACCGCGCCATAGCGTGGTACGCGGAGGTTCTGGGGTATCGGCTGTTCAGTGGTCCGTTCGATCTGGTTGCCAATCCACCAGCACAGGCACAGTTTCAGGATGCGTTGGGCGAGCGGTGCAAGCACGTGCGCATCGCACATCTTTCAACGGGCGGCGGGGTGGGTATTGAGCTGTTTCAGCCTGTCTCACCCGTTTCGCTGCCCGATGTTACCGATATTCGGTTTGATCAGTCCGGCCCCTTTCACATATGCGTAACGGACCCGGACATAGAGGGGCTGATCGGCAAGATTGTTGCAACCGGGGGTAGCCAGATTTCAGAGGTATGGGATGATCGCCCCCCGTCCGGCATTTACAGAATGGTCTATTGTCGTGATCCATTCGGTACCATTATCGAAATTCATACGCATCCCTATGAAATTGTTCAGGGGTGGCGTGTGGGGAATGAAGTAAAGGAAAGCACAGAGGAGTTCACAATCCTCGAAACACAAAACGAATGAATGTATTGTTTAACGCTCTTTTTCTCTTTTTCTCTTTTTATATTGAGGAATGTATATCTTTCTATTCCTGAGATGAAAAATATGCACTCTTCCCTGTAATCCAGTCAAAAGAACTCTCTGCCACAGCCGTGTTGTCTGTAAGTGCGACAAGATTGTGGAAGAAGAGTGAGTTTCGGACTTCAGGCTAATGATAGCTCAGGCCGCAGACGTGGTTTCCGGAAAAAGGTTTGCCACCACGTAGCGTATTCTACGGCTGGATTCATTGAACGGCGCTGGAAAAATCCTCGCGTCACTCTGCTGAAACAGAACAACAAGAACAAATACCTGTTGGAGTAGTAAAAAATGAAAAGATCCTTAAAAGATATCATGTTTGTCCAATCAGACAAACATGATGTAGGCTACGTGCTGCGAATATGTGCGATCGCGGCGCTGGGTGGCATTCTGTTCGGTTATGATACAGCTGTCATTTCGGGTGCAGTTGGATCATTGCAGTCCTATTTTCACCTTTCACCGGCGGAAATTGGCTGGGCGGTCTCCAACGTGCTGCTTGGTTGTATCCTGGGGGCCGCGGTTTCGGGCTGGCTGGCCGATCGCTTTGGCCGACGCCCGACATTGGCCGTCTCCGCTGTGCTGTTTACCGCGTCAGCCATTGGTGCGGCGCTGGCGACGGGTTTTGCATGGTTTGTGGTGTATCGCTTCATTGGCGGGGTCGCGGTGGGTGTAGCGTCCTCAGTTTCTCCCATGTACATGTCAGAAGTTTCACCAAAAGACATGCGCGGACGCGCACTTTACATGGAATCTTTTGCCATTGTAGGCGGCCAGTTAGCGGTCTTTATCGTCAATTATTTGATCGCTCGTAGCGCCACTGAGGAGTGGCTTACAAATGTGGGCTGGCGGTGGATGCTGGGGTCAGAGGTCATTCCGTGCATTGTATTCTGCGCCGCAATTTTCTTTATGCCGGAATCCCCGCGCTGGCATGTTCTGCGCGGACGTGATGATGATGCGATGCAGACCCTCACGCGCATCTCCAATGAACAGCATGCCCGTTCAGTTCTGACAGAAATCAAGGACTCCCTGGAACATAAGATCGAGACGTCTGATTTGGGCCGGGCTGTCGCTTCTAAAGGGGCGCGCTGGATTATCTTCGTGGGGGCATCGGTCGCAATGCTGCAGCAACTTACGGGGGTGAACAGTATGATGTACTATGCACCGCTGGTACTGGGTTCGGTCAGTGGTAGTGTACAGAACGCTTTGTTTCAGACCATATGGATTGGGGTGGCATCCGTATCGGGTGCGGTTTTGGGAAGCTGGGTCATTGATCACAAAGGGCGGTTGCCGCTGTTCCGGTTCGGTTCGATCGGCATGATCATTGGTCTGCTGGTTGCCTCTTGGGCGCTTTATACCCAAACGCAGGGATATTCAGCCCTCGCTGGTATGTTGGTTTACATGCTGCTGTTTGGTCTATCATGGGGGCCGTTGACATGGGTGCTGATCGCCGAGATCTTTCCAAACCGGATCCGTGGCGTGGGTATGAGCATCGCGGTATCGGCCAACTGGGTGATGAACTTCATCGTCAGCCAGCTTTTTCCGATGATAGCGCAGAATCAAAGACTTGATTCCCTATTTCACGGTGCATTGCCGATGTGGCTTTTCGCGCTTTTTACGCTTTTCTCATGGTGGTTTGTGGAACGCTATGTGCCGGAAACAAAAGGCATTGCGCTGGAGAAGATCGAAAGCGTCATGCTGGCCCCAAAACGCCAACCCAAGGCCAGCACGGCGACTGTTCCGAAAGATGGTCTGACGGATATACCCGGCCAGAAGTAAACCTGTCGGGAAAAAAGGTATGCGGCATTCTCTGCCGCATGCCAGTTTGTGGGGCCAGATTGCGCAGTTAAAAATGGTGCGCCTAACACCTATTTATTCTCACGGAAAAAGTTAGCCTGATTTTACGGCTTGCCTATCGAAATAGAAAGACGGATGCTCAAATCCACTCTTTTCTTGATGGCGTCCATGGGGACATAATAGAGGTCTGGTCATCCATAACGCACAGTATGGACGACCAGACCGAATTGCTGAAAATGTGTAATGGGAAGGTTGGCCTTGCAAGAAAACTTGCAAGGCCTGTATGTCTTTACCCGACTTCGCTTATACTCACGATACGTCCTTCGTGTAGAGATTTAAGCGCTGCCTCGGCAAGAACCAACGCCTGTCTTCCATCATTATAGCTGACGGCAACGGGACTATTATTTTCCACAGCGTCAACAAAGGCGTCAATCTCTGCATCAAACGCCTCGCGGTAACGTTCGATGAAAAAATTCAGTAGAGGCGCTGCATGTTCGGTAAACGTGCTGCCAGACAGCACCATATGATGGGGCCGACGGTTTTCGGAAACTGCCATTCCCAAGCTGCCAAAAGCTTCCACGCGCTGGTCATAGCCATATGTGGCCTCGCGCGAATTAATAAGGACCGCTTGCTTGCCCGAATGTGTTGTCATCACAACAGTAACGGTATCTTCATCATCTAGCGCATTCATAAGGACAGGGGCCGCAAGGCGCGATCCCATTGCGAATACGCGTGTTGGTTCCTCACCCAGAATATAACGGGCCATGTCAAAATCATGGATCGTCATGTCCCGCAGTATCCCACCCGACTTTTCCAGATAGGCTTCCGGTGGAAAGCCGGGATCTCGTGACGTAATGATAAGCTGGTGCAAATCCCCTATGGTGCCGTCACGAACGGCTTCGAACACCGCTTTGTGGCCTGGATCGAAACGGCGCACGAACCCGATCTGAACCGGCAAAGTCGTATCCGAAATAGCTGCGGCACACCGGTCTACCCGTGCAAGGCTGAGGTCAATCGGTTTCTCGCACAGGACGGGCTTGCCTGCCGCAATGGCTTGTTCCAATAGGTCGGCATGAGTATCGGTTGCGGTCGCAATAAGCACAGCATCCACATCGGGCGAAGCAAAAACCTCGGCTGCGGACGCCATCACAGGTGCGCCGGTTGCGTCCGATACGGCTTGCGCTGCCGCACGGTTGATATCATACACGGCTGCAACACGCGCTTTGGCATGGGTGGCAATATTGGCGGCATGCATGGCACCAATACGGCCGCATCCCAGAACTCCAATTCCAAGCATGAGACGTCTTCCTTATCTGATATGTGATGAATAAAAGGCGATATATATCCGGCTATTTTTTAGCATAGGAAGAACAGCCGAGGTCATTTTTTGTTCCCTTCCTGCTGACAAAGGCAGGGAGGGTGGGTGCTAACAATGACAGAGAGCCAGGTCTAGCTGACCCGCCTGACATCTATGGGCACGATATACGCAAATGGGTCATCATGCCGTTGTCTGGCTAAGGCTGAACATTTTAGTCTGCTGGAAAACTGGTTCCTCTGCCATTGGCGAGTTGGACCAATGCTACCTACATAATGATTACGTCAGACTTTGTATTTTTGTAATTCATGTCGCATTACCTTTTTTATTATAATTGTGCGGGAGATAACCATGCGGCTGTCTTGCCGAATATGCCTGTATCTGGCGCGGCACAGTAGACTGAAGGAAGGCAAGGGGAGTGTCACTCTTCCTCACCCTGTTTCGGCGACATCCGCTTCCGGTATTTGTAAGTTGATTCGCCCAGTCTCCCGCAACGCGTTTTGCCAACATAATACTAGCGCGGAACGGCTGGTTGAGCGTTGAGGGCGGTTCTTGCCTTACTTACATCGGCGGCGGAAATAGGTGGCGCGGCATTGCCCCAGCTATTTCGGACGTAAGTCAGAACGTTGGCGATTTGCGCATCCTGCAATTTCCAGCCGAAGCTGGGCATTGCTGCGCCGGTGGGGTTTGCGTGCGTCGCCGGGCCTTCTGTTCCTTTCAGCACAATGTTCAACAGGCTGTCCGGGTTTAGCGCGTTAATGGCTGGGTTGTTCTGAAGATCGGGGATCATGTTCGAGATACCTTTGCCGTTGCTTCTATGGCAGGCACTACATTCAACAACAAATTCCTGCTGGCCCGCCTTTACCTGCTCATTTGAAGCAGGCAACGGCTGGGGTGGAGAGACCGTTCGCGGGGGCAGGGATTTAAAATAAGCTGCAATGGCCCGCAGATCTGCATCTGTCAGGTGCTGCGTGGAATTCACGATCGCTTCCGTCATGGGGCCGGAGGCAGCTGTATAGCGATTGGTACCACTGCGCAGATACGTTACAATGTCATCTTCACTCCAACGGCCGAGACCTGTATGGGCATTGTTGGTAAGATCTGGAGCGTACCAGCCCTGAAGAGATGCTCCTTGAAAAGTTTTTTTCGTATCACCACCAAAGACATTTTTGGGAGTATGGCATGTTCCGCAATGTTCGAGACCGTTAACCAAATAGGCGCCTCGGTTAATTTCTTCGCTTTTTGAGGCGTCTGCTACAAATGCAGAATCGTTAAAGAACAAAAGGTTCCAGAACACGAGCAGACTACGGATATTGTAAGGGAACGGAAGTTTGTTACTCTCAACCTTATGATTTACAGGCGGAAGAGTCCGAATATATTCCCATAGATCTGCGATGTCGGGATCACTTATCTGGCTGTAGGCGGTGTAAGGCATGGCAGGGTATAGATGCCCATTAGGCCCCTTACCGTGACGGACAGCATTTTCAAATTGTTGGAATGTCCAGTTACCAATACCTGTTTCTTTGTCAGAAGTAATATTGCTCGTTGTAATAATGCCAAACGGCGTTTTCAGGTCGAGACCACCCGCAAAAGGTTGACCACCTGTCGCTGTGTGGCAGGCAAGGCAGTCTCCCGCAACTGCGAGGTAACGGCCATGTTCAATGCGTGCACTTGTAGGCGCATCTTCAGCGCGAACCGTGCAAACAGGGAGAGCCGCGACAGAAAAAACTATGCCACTGCGAAAACTGATGCGCAGGGCGCGCTGAAGCAGATTTCGTGCCATGATCATAATCTCACCAGTGGACCAGGATTTTTGAGGTAGAGTTCTTTGATCGCTTTTGCCGTCCACAGGGTGGTTGCACCTACAGCAACAGTTGGGTTGTATCCGGCATTATTGGGGAAAGAAGAGGCGCCAATCACGAAGAGATTCGGAATATCCCAATTCTGTTGATATCGGTTTTGTACACTGGTCTTGGGATCTTCGCCCATCACGACGCCACCTTGAACGTGTGATGAATCCCATGGCGTGTATCCTGAATAGGGCTGGTCCGCCAAGGAAACCCCCGTAACATCCCGAGCACCCATTTCTTTTGCAATCTCAACGCATTTATCGCGAATAAACTGACCTGAACGGCGATCATTCTCATTATAGTTGTATGTAATGCGGAGGAGCGGTTGGCCAAACCGATCTTTGTAAGTGGGATCAAGATCCATGAACTGTTCACGATGGGCAAAACTGGTGCCCTGACCCTGAATTTGAGCGTAATTCTGATAACTTTTTTGGAAAGCCTGTTTCCACCCCTTGCCCCATTTCGGGCTGCCTTCGGGAACAAGACCGGACATGCCAATGGGCAATCCCTGATTGCATAAAGACTGGATGCCGGCGCCGCCGATAAATCCCAAGCCGGTATGGTCAAAATTATCGCCGTTGAAATCATCAATCTGTGTTGCAAGGGCACCGGTATTCATAAATGGATTGAGATATTCATTCTCAAAAAACATGAATGCCCACGACAATGTCTGAAACGTGAAGGCGCGACCAACTACACCTTGTCCGGATGAGACATCATAAGGAGTACTGATGCCGGAGAGGAGGAGCAGCCGAGTATTGTCGAGCGTGAATGTTGCGACAATGACAATATCTGCTGGTTGTTCGCCTGTGTTTCCGTCCGAATCAACAAAGGTAACGCCTGTTGCCGTCTTTTTATCTGACGAGGTATTAATCCGGACGACTTCTGATTCTGTAACAACTGTAAAATTCGAACGCTGCATGAGAACTGGAAGAATGCAGATGTTCGGGCTCGATTTTGACCAGTTGCCACATCCGTAAAGCTGACAGTAGCCACAATAGGTACATGGAGCGAGATTGATGCCAAGAGCATTGGTGTAGGGCGCGCCTATCATGGCTGATGGCACGGGGAAAGGTGTATAGCCCAGTCTCGTCGCTGCATCTGCAAACAAAACATTGGCTCGGGTGCGCTCTAAGGCTGGTGTAGGGTAGGGGCTTTGACGGGAGCCTTCAAAAGGGTTGCCTCCGGGCTGCTTCACACCGTTAATGACACCTGCTGTGCCAGATGTTCCCGCAATTTTTTCAAAGCGATCATAGAATGGTTCCAGATCATCGTACGTGACGCCCCAATCTTGCAGGATAAGCCCGTCCACCAGTTGTTTGGGACCATAACGTTTCATGACATGGCTGTATGGCTGGTGATCAAACGGTTGCCACCGCCAGCTTGCTCCCGCCCAATGCGTTCCGGCTCCGCCAACATTATTACCGAGGGTAAGATTATGGTATTTCCGTAAAGGAAGCGCTGTCTCCCCAGGTTTGTTCCGAACCGTATAGGTTTCCGTCACAGGAGCCTGAAGGATTTCCTTGCGAATAGAACCGCTCAATTCGTCCGGATTGCGCGTTGTGGGAAAGCTTGTTGATGTCTCCCGCCATGCACCGCGTTCGATTGCGACAACATTCAGGCCTGCGCGGGTAAGTTCTTCAGCCATAGTAGAGCCGGACCACCCCAGCCCGACAATGACAACGTCGGCTTTTGGTCTTTTATAATGCATTGAACTGCACCTTGTTGTTTTACTGCGTTGGCGTACTACCGGATTTCGTTTTTCAAGGATCAGCCGGACGTATACGCTGTCAGGCAGTCCTTAAAAGGCTGACTGGTTGCACATCAATCTTTTGTCCGCGCTTGGAGACAATCCAGTCACGATAGTCATAAACGGCGCCGGGGAACCCGATAAGCTTCCAGCCAACCATATCGCGATTGCCGCCATACATTGGATCAGCCAAATATCCTTCACGCACATTCTGAAGCAGCAGAGTAAAGAAGTCTCTACTCTTCACCGTTTCAAAATCAATGGTTCCTTCTTCCATGTTTTTAAGAAATTCAATTTTCTGGGCTTCATTCAAATCCAGAAATGTCTTGTCGAATTTTTTTTGGCTAAAACGGTTAAGTTCAGCCAGCCCTTTTCTGTAGATTTCCGCGGGGGTTGCGATACTTTGCGGTCCCTGCTGTGGCAGGCCTTCCACAACTGGCCCTAATTTGTAATCTTTGGCTGCTGAGCCAAAGGGACCAGAAAGTTGATGATCAAGGAAAGTCACACACCCAGCTTCAGTTGCGCCCATGCCCAGTTCGTCAGCAGGAATGAGAACGTCAAATATTGCGCCAACCAGCTTTGCTTCATCAGGTGTTAAATAGACTAATCGGCTGGAATCGACTACCGCCAAGGGCGGTGGTGGTTGGGCTTTCCATAGACCACTTCCTCCTACGAGTGTTTTTGAATAGGCGGGCTTGTAAATGGAGGCCAGCGTGCTGGTTGCCAACAGCACCAGCCCTCCTTTCAAGGCGTCACGGCGTTTCATTATTGTCTCCTTCTTTGCCTTTGGTCGCCATATTGGAGCGTGTTCTGCTCTTGTCATGCTGATAGTCGAAGTTCGTTTTCTTCAGTAAGGAAAAAGAAATTTAAGTTGGTTTGGATGAGAGGTGGTCGTAGCCTTAGAGGCTACTGACCACGTTGCCCAAAGGGTGACCGTTTAGGGTTTTGGGGAGAGGAAAGGATAGGCTGAGGAAGGGCGGCTTTAAGGCGTTTACGCCGGCATTATTGGCAGGCAGGCGTTCTGTCTGCGGAATAGGTACCAGCATTTGGCGATTAGCCGTAATAAACAGCGCGTCGCCGTCGACCAGTCGAGCATCTTCAAACAGAACGAGCTTCTCTTTTTCTGGCGTCAGAACCATAATTTGCCCACGTTCTGCATCGGCAAAGTAAAAATTATCCAATGTATCGATTGCAGTTCCCATCATGGTTGGCATATCCATGACTGTTTCAATTTTCTCGGCGCGTTGGGAATCTGTCAGGCTGCTATCCAGAAGAGCCGAGGTGGGCAGACGGCGCAGTGGACCGATGGGTGTAGAGAAATAAAACCATTTACGATCAGCCGTAATTTCCAGCATATCGGAGTGGACAAGGGGACGTTTGCCATCCTTATCCCGAAATATGTGCCCGTCACGTCCTACCATCGGCTTGGTATATGTCGCCCGCAACAACGGATGTTCGGAGAGTAGCCGTACCGTTGTGCCGCTGCGCATATTATGAATGATAATGCCGCCTAATCCGGAATCGGTGATAAACATTAGATCACCGGCAATACGCAGATCATTCATTGTGGCACCGGGCGGCAGTATATCTTCTCCCCAGCGCAGAATCTGTAGCACTTTTCCGCTTTGAGGATCGAACTGAACCAGTTTCTGGCCACCAGCGACTGTCGTATTTGTGATTGGGTCTATGCCCTGATCGACAACCCATAACGTGTCATCGCTGAAAATGTGGAGGCCATTGACCATCAGAAAAGCGTTGGCTGGATCAGCGCCGTGCTTCCATTGATTCCATGTACCGCCGGGAAAAGGTTTGAGTGTTCCATTTGATGACACACGAAAGACGCTGGGGGTGTCGTCCATGGTTTCCCAACGGGGAGACCCAAGGAAGACATTACCATTCCCTGTAGCAGCGATAGCGTTACACAGGTAGCGGGGCGACGATGCAATAACGGTCGCTGGTAGGTGAGGGGGGTGGTCTGCCGCCAAGGCGTTTGAGAGGCCTGCTGTGTCAAGGCCGGTCAGGGCCATACCTCCCGCAAGGCTCTTGAGAGCCGAGCGACGTGAGAGGGCATGATGTGAGGAAATGGGGGCGTGGATCATGGTGGTCTCTTTTTTATTATTTTTTGACTTGTAAGAGAAAACTGGATCTCAGGATGGGAGGGAAAGCCTCTTTATTTTTCCGACAACAAAGACGTAGAGGACAATTGCAACAATACAGTGCGCAGCTACAAAAAATAGCGCGCCGTCATAGGATTTTGTCCATGCAACGATGTATCCAATGACAATTGGCGTGACAATACCGGCAATATTTCCAACACCGTTGAAAATACCTGCTGCGAGGCCGGGAGTTTCCTTCGGGGCAATATCGGAAATTACCGCCCAGCCAATGGCGGCGATCCCTTTCCCGAAGAACGCAATGGACATGACGGCCACAATCAGCCAACCAGATTGGATGAAGTTGCAGAGGCAAATGGAAGATGCGGTTGCCATGCCAAGCACGTAAGGCGTTTTCCGTGCAATATTTTCCGAACGGCCTTCACGGAGAAGTTTGTCAGATAGCGCACCGCCGAAAATTGCTCCCACAAGGCCACACAAAGCTGGAACGCTGGCAGCAAACCCTGTTGCCGTAAGCGAGAAGCCACGTGATTGATGCAGATAAAGGGGAAACCATGTCAGGAAAAAATACAGAAGAGCCGTAATGCAGTACTGGCCACCATAAACGCCGATAAGCGTCCTGTTGGTCAACATGAAGCGAATCTGTTTTCCTGTAAGCGTTTGTTTGACACGCATGGACTGGTCATCAATATCAACCAGCGCTCCACCATTCCGCATATAGGTCAGTTCAGCAGCGTTAACACCGGGATGCCGGGCTGGAGGGTACATTCTGGCCAGCCAGACAAAAGCCAGCACCATGCCCAATGCGCCCATCAGGGTAAAAATATACTTCCATCCAAATGTTTGGGTAACCCAGCCCATGAGGGGAGCAAAGAACGCCACGGCCACATATTGCGCCGAGTTGAAAATGGACGTGGCAAGCCCGCGTTCCGCGGTGGGAAACCAGCTTGATACAATACGGCTGTTGGCTGGGAATGTCGGTGCTTCTACAAGCCCCAGCATAGCCCAGAGCAGAAAAAGCGTAGGGAAAATGAGGGAGTGAGGAACATGCGCTACGCCAGCTATAGCCAGCGTGCAGAGCGACCATGCAAAGAGACTGACACCGTAAACCCGAATGGAGCCGTAACGGTCCAGAAGCCAGCCGCCCGGAACCTGGTTCAGAACATATGCCCATCCAAAAGCGGAGAAGATGTATCCCATCGAAATGGGAGTCAGGCCCAGATCCTGCGAGATATTGCTACCTGCGATCCCTAGTGTGGCGCGGTCCCCGTAGTTGATAGCGGTGATCGTGAACAGGAAAGCAAGAACACTATACCGGACGGAACTCCGCCGCCCGACGCGCGATGTTTCGGATGGTTCTGTGGTTTGTGTGACGGCGGAGCCTGTTGGCCCTCTTGTTCTGGTCACCCGGTTTTCTCCTCTGGTGCGTGCTATGCTGTGACGTCACGCGGTTTTTCAGAAAACAGGGAACGCACGCTATTTGATCACGTCAAAATTAAACTTCGTATGGATCGATGCAAGAAGAGTATTGCCGGGATTTTACGGTCGCTTATGAAGCCGGATGGCATTATGAAAGGGGTGGAAGATCTGACGTGGTATCTTTCGTAATTCTGCTGACAACAGCCATCACACTTTGCAAAAGAGGACTGGTGTCCTGCGCACGATGCGCCATGTAAAGCTCGGCCAAAATATCATCACCAAATGCTAAAGGGCGGCAGATAACATTTCCGATATCAAGCCGAGAAGCGGATTCGGGAATCAGAGCCATTCCTACCCCGGTCCTGACCATGGAGAGGAGAGCGTGGATCTGTGTGAGGTGATGGATAAGGCGTGGCTGGATGTTGGCGCTAACAAGCAGGCGTTGCACAAGATCGTGAAAATAGCCACCGCCTAGGACGGAATACATAATCAGATCCTGCCTTTCCAGATCTCCTGCGGTGAGGGTTTCATGGTTTGCAAGAGGGTGATGGGCCGGAAGCGCCGCCACAATGCGTTCGGACCTGACTGGCAGAAATGTAATATCCGTCGCGCCGAAGGGCGGGCGCACAAAAGCCAGATCGATCCGGTTTGATGTGAGAGCGGCAATCTGATCCCGCGTGATCATCTCTTCAAGAATGAGTTCAATATCGGGATATTCTGCCTGAAGGGCGGAAATCAGGCGTGGCAAGAAGTCATAGCTGCTGGAAGGCGTGAAACCGATGGCAATCTGCCCCAGCGCGCCTCGTCCGGCACGGCGAGCAGCCAGCACGGCATCCTCTGCGCCCCGGAGCAAACGCCTTGCCTCAGGCAGGAAGACGATCCCGGCCTGAGTAAGGCGTACATTGCGGCTGGTGCGTTCCAGCAACCCGACCCCAAGTGCGTGCTCAAGCAACTGTATCTGCCGACTGAGAGGGGGTTGCGTCATATTCAGGCGCGCAGCAGCACGCCCAAAATGAAGTTCTTCTGCAACGGCTACGAAACAACGTACCTGGGTCAGCTGAAGCATCGATATCAATCCTGTCTTGATCAATGCTGTATCTAAGTTGGACACACATTATCTGTCACGTCCTAACTGTCACACAAATACCTATCCTTTGTTTTGAAGAGGATAGGCGCAAGGAGAGTGACAGGATGACGAAAGACGCCGGAACTCAGCCAGATCAGGCTGAAACAGCTCCCGAAAAACGCAGGTTTCGGAGTGAGAGGTGGTTCGGTCCGGCCGATTTGCGCAGTTTTGGGCATCGTTCTCGCGCAATGCAAATGGGATATGATCCGGAAGATTGGGAGGGAAAGCCCGTTATTGCCATCCTCAACACGTGGTCAGACATTAATCCGTGCCATATGCATTTCAGGCAACGGGCTGAAGATGTAAAGCGCGGCATATTAGAGGCCGGTGGTTTTCCTTTGGAACTTCCGGCTATCTCCCTGTCGGAAAACTTCATGAAGCCCACAACCATGTTGTATCGCAACATGCTGGCGATGGAAGCCGAAGAGTTATTGCGGGCCTACCCGGTGGACGGCGCTGTTCTGATGGGGGGGTGTGATAAAACCACGCCCGGCCTCCTTCTGGGCGCAACGAGCATGGACCTTCCCGCAATCTACGTGCCAGCAGGCCCGATGTTGCGCGGGAACTGGCACGGAAAAACTCTTGGTTCGGGAGCAGATTCCTGGAAATATTGGGATGAGTTGCGGGCCGGCACAATCACACAGGAAGACTGGCAGGGCGTTGAGGCCGGAATTGCGCGGAGTGCAGGCACATGCATGACAATGGGCACAGCCAGCACCATGACAGCCATTGCTGAAGCTATTGGCCTCTCCTTGCCAGGTGCCAGTTCGATCCCGGCAGTTGATTCCAATCATATTCGTATGGCCAAAAGTTCGGGTCGGCGCATTGTCGATATGGTTCATGAAGATCTCAGGCCCTCAAAAATTCAAACGAAACCGGCATTTTTGAATGCCATTGCTGTTGCGATGGCAATGGGTTGCTCAACAAATGCCATCATCCACGTCATTGCCATGGCGCGGCGTGCCGGAGTTGATATCGGTCTGGATGATTTTGATCGTGCCAGCAGGGTTGTGCCAGTTATCGCCAATGTGCGGCCTACTGGGCAAACCTATCTGATGGAGGATTTTTACTACGCGGGTGGCATTGCTGCGTTGATGCACAGGATTTCTGACTTTTTAACGCTTTCCTGCCTGACAGTAACAGGCAAGACTGTTGGTGAAAATATCGCGAGCGCTGAAGTTTATAATGATGACGTGATCCGTCCACTTGATCAACCGATGTTCACCGGCAAAGAGGGCGGAGCACTGACTGTTTTGCGCGGAAATCTGGCACCCGACGGGTGTGTGATGAAGCCAGCCTGCTGCGATCCGAAGTTTCATAAACACAGCGGTCCTGCATTGGTCTTTGATGACTACCCCAGCATGAAGAAGGCTATTGAAGACGAAACGCTGGATGTCACGCCCGACCATGTTCTCGTGCTTCGCAATGCCGGTCCGTTAGGTGGCCCAGGAATGCCGGAATGGGGTATGTTGCCCATCCCCAAAAAGCTTATCAAACAAGGCGTGCGTGACATGCTACGCCTGTCGGATGCCAGGATGAGTGGAACCAGTTACGGCGCCTGCGTGCTGCATGTTGCACCAGAGAGCTACGTGGGTGGACCCTTGGCACTTCTTAAAACAGGAGACATTATTTCCATTGATGTGGAGAAGTGTTCTCTGTCGATGGAAGTGCCAGAAGAGGAGCTGGCGCGCCGTCAAGCAGAGTGGGTACATCCCAAACCGCGTTATGAACGTGGCTATGGGTGGATGGCTGCCCACCATATGCGCCAAGCCAATGAAGGATGTGACTTCGATTTTCTCCAGACAGATTTCGGCGCCCCAGTTCCGGAACCGGTCATTTATTAGGCCCATTCGGCTATACAGGCAGACATACGATGATGAAGATGCATAGAAATCCGATACGAAAAATCTGGTCAGAAGGAAAAGGAGTCATCAACGGCTGGCTTTCTATCCCAAGCCCTTTTTGCGCCGAGATCATGGCGTCTTGTGGATATGATTCAGTCACGATTGACACGCAGCACGGCGCCATTGGCTACGATGCCATGGTAGGGATGCTTCAGGCTTTGCGGGCCTCGGGTGTAGCGCCAATGGTGCGCGCCCCCTGGCTTGAGCCGGGAGCAATCATGAAAACGCTTGATGCCGGAGCGTGGGGCGTTATCTGCCCGATGGTAAACTCCAGAGCAGATGCAGAGCGATTGGTCTCCTATGTTCGCTATCCGCCTCACGGTTGCCGAAGCTTCGGCCCGACCCGGGCAAATTTTGCACTCGGCGGGGATTATGCGGCTGTAGCAGATGAAGAGGTGTTGTGCTTCGCCATGATCGAGACCGCAGAAGCGATGAACAATCTGGAGGAGATTGTTCAGACACCCGGTCTGGATGGAGTGTATGTTGGTCCGGCGGACCTTACATTAGGCCTGACTGGTAGACGTTACCGCACGGGTTTCGATCGTGATGAACCCGAAATGCTTGAAGCCATCCATCGTATTAGGACAACTGCTCACACAGCAGGTATCCGGATGGGGTTACATAACGGTTCAGCATCTTACGCTGCCAAAGCACTCTCTTGGGGATGCGATCTAGTGACGATTTCCAATGACGTGCGACTGCTGGCGCAAGCAGCGCAGGAGAGTGTTGCAGAAGCACGACGGCTTATTGCGCCCGATCATTCTCCGACGGAAGGTGCTGGGGTTCTCCAACAGACATCTCAGGCATCTTACTAATCTGTTCTGATTGTTATCGATTTATCGTCTTCTTTTTAAATTTCTTAAAAGTCTGGAGAGAAAAATGGTTACTATTCCTCACGTTATCGATGGACAACATACTGAGGGGCACGGCACTCGTCGGTCTGATGTTTTTAACCCAGCGACGGGGGAGGTGGCGCGTCAGGTTGCATTGGGGGATGCAGAGGATCTGGCTGCGGCGATTATAGCAGCCCAAAAAGCTTTTCCGGGCTGGGCAGAAACGCCGCCGCTTACGCGTGCGCGAATTCTGTTTAAAGCACGCGACCTGATTGAGGCGAATAGAGATAAACTGGCGGCTATTATTACCTCAGAACATGGTAAAGTGCTGTCCGATGCAAAAGGTGAAGTGACGCGCGGTCTGGAAGTCGTGGAGTTCGCCACGGCTGCTCCGGAAATTCTCAAGGGCGAATATACCGAACAGGTCAGCCGTGGTATTGACGCGTGGACCATGCGCCAGCCGCTGGGCATTACAGCAGGTATTACGCCGTTTAACTTCCCGGTGATGGTGCCTTTATGGATGGCGCCTATGGCCATTGCTACGGGCAACTGCTTTATCCTGAAACCCTCTGAACGGGATCCTTCTGCATCGGTCCTTCTTGCGGATATCTTCAAGGAAGCCGGCCTGCCGGATGGCGTATTCCAAGTGGTTCACGGTGATAAGGATATGGTGAATGCCATTCTTGAGCACCCGGCAATTTCAGCCGTCAGCTTTGTGGGATCAACCCCCATTGCAAAGCATGTGTATGCGACCGGAACAGCATCAGGCAAACGTGTGCAAGCCCTTGGGGGAGCGAAGAACCACGCAATCGTTATGCCGGATTGTGACCTGGAAAAGACTGTGGACGCTCTGATTGGTGCAGCTTACGGATCAGCCGGAGAACGCTGTATGGCAATTTCGGTTGCTGTGGCCGTTGGGCCCGTTGCAGATCCTTTGGTCGCAATGATTGCAGACCGAGCACGGGCACTTAGGATTGGTGTGGGCACTGATGAAAGCAGCGAAATGGGGCCGGTTGTCACCGCGCAGCATCGGGCTAAAATCCGCCAACTTATTGATACAGGTGTCGAGCAGGGGGCATCTTTGGTTGTCGATGGACGTGAGGTCGTGGTGAAGGGGCATGAAGGGGGCTTTTTTCTTGGCGGCTCGCTCTTTGATCATGTCACACCAGAGATGGATATCTACCGCGAGGAAATTTTCGGCCCGGTATTGTGCGTAATGCGTGCACCAGATTTTGAAACTGCCCTGAAACTGGTCAATGACAGTCCATATGGCAATGGTACTGCCATCTTTACACGGGACGGTGATAGCGCACGCGCCTTTACGCATCGTGTAACGGCAGGAATGGTCGGGATTAACGTTCCAATCCCTGTACCGATGGCGTTTCATTCCTTTGGTGGATGGAAGGATTCTTTATTTGGTGACCACCATATGCATGGCCCCGAAGGTGTACGTTTCTTTACACGCATGAAGGCCGTGACACAGCGTTGGCCGACAGGGATTCGAAAGGGAGCTGAATTTTCCATGCCTACGCATGGCTGATACTGAAGAGCGACAAGAAATAAGGGGCTAATTCTCCACAAAAATCGGTCTTCTGACGTCATAAAAAACAATAAGAAATCGAAAATAAGAAAAATAAATGAGGTTTCTGAATGTTTCACTTTTCTTTATGTTTATGAGAGGCCGCATGCCATGCGGTACTTTCTGTTTGTTTTTGCTTTGGCAGTTGCGATGCTGGCTCCGGCTGCCGAAGCACTCGCACAGGCAACACGCACCGGTCCCGGAGCGCGGCCTGAAATTCTCAACGCGATACCGCCTAATTCCGATTATCCACCACCGCCTCCTACCACCCATCTTCTAAAGGGAGAAATCGGCGATTTGCGGTCATCTCTGAAAAAAAAAGGGATTGATATCCTGCTCGATGATTGGTCTGAGTTCGCGGGTAATCTTTCAGGCGGCACACGTAAAGCTCAGGTATTCGCCGGCCAGATTGCCTTGGAAGTTGATCTGGACTGGGGCAAGATCTTCAATATTCCGGACTTCACAACCACAATCACTGTTGTGCAGCGTCATGGTAGGAGGCTCTCAACAGATGCGCTGCAGGACGGAGTGGTCAACCCTCAGCAGATCTATGGCGGGGGCGGTAACGTTATCCTGCATCTTGTTTATTTCTATGCACAAAAGAAATGGCTGCGTGGAAGGATCATTTTAACAATGGGTCGTTATGCGCCTGGGCCAGATTTCAACTCCAGTCCACTGCAATGCCTGGTTATGGGGCAGGCCACATGTAGCCAGCCACGTGCGACGACATTAACAGATGGCTATTCTTCCTGGCCTGGAACAGCATGGTCAGCAGTCTTACGTGTGCGGCCAACCATGCCGACATATGTTACGTTTGGAGCATATGAAACCAGTCCACTTAAAGGAGGTACAGCCGGAACGGACTGGGGAGGAAAGCATATAACCGGTGTTACATTGGCTCTTGGCGGCGGATATGAGCCAGCATTTGGCCCCCATAAACTGAACGGTCACTATAAAGCAGGTATGCTGTGGGATTCCTCTCCTCACGCTTACAATGAAGTGACGTCTGACGCGCCAACCCGGTGGAGGCACGGGCAAATGATCAGCTATGTGGCTTTTGACCAAATGCTCGTGCGTAACGGGAAGTATTCTGATAGCGGCATCATCATTCTGGGGGGGTATACGCACGTTACATCCGGGATATCTGTTCTTTCCGATCAGGCTTACGTAGGAATCGAAGATGTGGGGCAGTTTGCCGGCCGTCCGCGTGATGCCCTTGGGCTGACATGGTCCGCGCTTCGTTATGGTCCCAACGTCAAATCAATCTGGCAGCCAGAGCAGGGAACAATTCTGTTGGACCCACTCGCGCCGAACAGGCCTCTTCTGGCAAGTCGGGAGTCAATATTTGATGCGACCTATAACTTTCATTTAGGCAATGGAATCGATATTGCTCCTGATTTCCAGTATTTTTGGCGTCCGGGAGGTTCCGGCCGTGTCAAGAACGCTGCGGTTTTAGGCATGAATGCCCACGTGACTTTGTAAAGTATGCCAGAAGAACTAAAAAATCTCGATCAGAGAGAAGAGAGTAAAAGTTTCGTTTTAAACTTCAGTTTCTTGTGACCACAACTTGACGACCATAGGTAGTCTTTGAGTCTGGAATCCTTTCAGAAGAAGAAAAACAATGTCTATGAAGCCAAATATCTCGGTTTTGTCGTTTGCGGCATTAAGCCCGCGCTATGTGCCATTTTGGCTTTTATGGATCGCTTTGGCTGTTTCTACCCTCGCGATGATCTATTCTGCTTTTGTCGTGCCGATTATTCCAGATTTTGCCCGCTTCTCTACTATTGGAATGGACGTCATTGCGCTAAGTATTGCGGTGTTTATAATGCCCAGATACTTTGTTGTTGGCTTTTTGACGTCGATGCTGCCTTTTGTAATCAGTTGGCGCGTGGCGGCTATCCATGGTTCATTTCTTGGTATGGCAGGTTCGACAGTCGTGATGCTGGTTTACCTGGCACTTTATGTTGATTGCCTCGTTCATGACTGGGTACCTGCTCGGGTATCTGGATGGAATGGTCATCTGCAATGGCAAATAGCGACAATACGAATATATTTTGGCTTTGATATGGTCGGGCATTTTGCGGAAAAATTGTTTGCAGGAATAGACTCCTTTCATCATATGTCGCAAGTATTTGTTGGCTTCGGGCTTTCATCCGGTGGGACAGCTGTTATTGTCGCCGGTCTGTGTGAGCTTGCTATAGCGATTGGCGTCGGAATGGGGTTTCTTACCCGGCTGGCCGGCGGAGGAGCCGCACTCTACTATGTGATTGCTAATCAGTACGGCCGTCATTTTGAGGATGGATTTACATGGAATAATGCGCCGGTCGGGGGATGGGAATATCCGATGCTCATGATTGTATTTTTTGCGAGTTTTTCGATTGCTGGAGCAGGGAAATTCTCAATAGATGCTTGGCTGATAGCGCATGGCTGGATGCCCCGATTCCTGCGCCCCTTCTGTGTTTCAGGTCAGCCAGATTATGTGCGCGTAAAAGGGTGAATATGCTTTTAGCAGTAGGGGGCTTCATTTTGCCGAAAGATGTATAGATTTGGGAGTATAGACCTCAATTCAATTAAACTATTATTTTATTCAATAAACTCAAAAACAAAATTATCATAAAAACGTGATTTATATAATAGTTATTGATTTTTATTTTTATAATTGTAAATTATTTATGTCATAGCGATGTTCGTGTCATCCTTTTGTGACAGGTACGTTTATATTTTGGAACCTTGGCGGAGGCAAAAAGTAAACGTTACGAGCGGGTCAATAATAACATTTACAACAAGGTACCCTTTGAAATGAAAAAAATACTTGCAGCTTTTGCAATCACTGCTTTGAGTGCATCTACCGCGCTGGCGCAGCCGGCATCTACCGCGCCCCAACTTAACATTACGACAGATGCAGCAATGGATATGGCGCATTATGCAGTGGGTCTGGCAGAAAGCCGCCATCTAAAGCTGTGTATTGCAATAGAAGACACAGATGGCAATCTTGTTGCTTTCATCCGTATGCAAGGGGCCTATGCAGGGTGTGTTGAGGCATCGATTGCGAAAGCCAAATCGGCAGCACGATTTGCGAGGAATACTATAGAGTTTTTTGATGCAGCACGCGCACAAAATCTTCCTATAGGCTTTGTTCCCGGTATCTTGCCGTCAGCTGGAGGTGCTGTCTTCAAACAGGGTGAAAACGTTGTCGGCAGCATTGGCACAAGTGGGGATACGAACGAAGCGGAGCAGGCGCTTGTTGTCGATACTGCCAAGCATTTTCGTTGAAAAATAATATGATGCGAAAAATGCGCTTACAAAAATAAAAGTTGGTAAAACTTCTTCAGGTCAGGATGTAACATGAAACGGAAATTTCTCAAGCCTTTGGCTTTTATAGCGTTTTTTTCCACATTTACGGCAGCGCACGCAGAAGATAGCAAGGTATTAACGCGCACTGTGCTTAGCAGTGCAGGCGCCAAAAGTTTGCTGAATGTGGCAGAAGCCGACGCAAAACGACGTGGCATGAAGGTCAGTATTGCAATTGTGGATGGTTCAGGAAGGTTACTGGCATTTATACGAATGGATGATTCACAATCTGGAACGGATGAGACTGCCATCAAGAAGGCGCGGACCGCTGCTTTGTACCAGTCCAGGGGAAAAGTTCTGGCCGAACGCGTCAGTCAAAATCAAGCATTTTTAACGACTCTACCGGGCATCACAGCTGTCCCCGGGTCTGCTCCAGTCATGAGCGGTCAATATGTAATCGGTGCTGTAGGTGTAAGTGGCGCAACGGATGATCTGGATGATGCAGTCGCTACTAATACTGCGGCAGCCTTTCAACCATAAATATTTATGGGGGCAGGGAAGTTGCAGGATAGTGTTGTTTCTTGCTGTATCAACAGTAGGAGAGACCTTCCTGTTCGACCTGCTCTCATATATCGTTCGGCAGTTCCGCCTCTTTTTATGGATACATGCTCTATCCTTACGCAAAACCTCGTCACACGGTCGAGATTTGAGTGTCTCCGCATGATGAGGTAAGAGGTCGATATAACGGCAACGGATGAGTTCCTACCATGATTTTTGGGTAATTGATACGTGCCCACTCTGCTTAACTGGCAGGGTGGCTTCCCTTGTAATCTGACTAAGATATCACTTCACTAATCCACCTGACGAGAAGAGGTGGCTTCATATTATAGACGATGTCGGCATTTGAAGTTGAGTAGGCTGACGAACTGTTCCTGACGTAACCTTTAGCAGCAAAGACATGATCGGCGCACAAACCAATCATGAGTTTGTCTGGAGTGGATTGTTTCCTATTTGTCAGAAATAGTCGTGCAACTGCATAGATGATCAACGCAGACAGAGCACCACTCCGTGTGAAAGAAACAGAGTGGTAGAGTTTCAGATAGAGTGGATCCCCTTTGTATTCGAACTAAATATCTCATCTTAATACCTGAAAATGATTTTCTTGGTCTGTCCACGTGCGCTTTTACGATCTAGCTTTTATACCGCCGTTTCGCGCTTCATCGTCTTTTGTAGCGGGTAAAGGGTAAGTTTTTCGATGGTGGCACCAGCGCCGTTAGCCTCCAGACGTAGGAAATCAAGCGGGGCGACGGGATAGATCAGCGCTGTACCGACTGACAGACCGCCATTGGCGAAGATTTCCAGTGTGCACGCATCCAGTACTATCTGGACCTCGAAATGCCGGTCATCGGGGTTCAGTGCTGTAGAAAACTCACCCGTGAAGAACGGCTGTTCGAAGCCTCTGAGGCCGTTACGGTCGAGCCAGAGTTGGCCGGAAAACGCGTCGAACCCGATGGTGAGAGATTCGCCTTGCTCGTTGCCGAAGACGATAACAAACCGACCAGTGCGGCCTTTGTCGCCCAATGGCAGGCCGTGCGGCCGTTCGTCGACGGTGACACTTAAAGTCAGATCAAGTGCCGTGCCGAGCGGCAGCGGTATTTGGTTACTGGATCCGGCAGCCAGGCGTCTTATTGGGAAGGGAATGGCTGGTCCATGTAGGGTTTCAAGCCCGCGAGGGTTCTGTGCCAGCCGGATCCAACCAGCAAAATCACGCCGGAGTGTCATAGTCCGGGGTAGGGTCATCGTACCACGCCAGCTTTGGGTGGGTAGTTCCTGGCAATATTGCCAGTTCCCAAGCCATGCAATCGATACTGCCTGACCGTCTGGCATGCCACTATAGACCTGCAAGGCGTAGGCGTCCTTGGCAAAATCAGTCAGTCCGATCACCGTGTCGTCCGGAATGAAGCGTGTGCCGTCAAACATACCCACGAAATATTGGGTAATGCTCCCTCCGGTTGGGGCACCCGGATTGACTGAAACGAATAATACCCATCGTGTTCCACCCCCCTCTAACGGAATTTCGATCAGGTTCGGACATTCATAATCAATGCCGAACAGGCCTGAGGGACCGAAATCGCTTAGATGCACCCAATGAATCAGATCGATAGAGGCGTAGAACGCGATTTGATGCAGGCGTGACTTAGCAATGACCATAACCCACTGGTTGGTGGCTTTATGAAACAGTACCTGCGGATCACGGAAAGAATTACTGCCGATATCCAGGATCGGATTATGTGCGTATTCGGTGAAAGTCTGGCCATTGTCGCGGCTTGTGGCAAGATACTGTGCCTGCTTTTGCGCGGTGGCGCGGGTATAGATCGCCGCCATTCCGCCCTTGACCTTGTCACCCTGAGTTTCGCTGTTTGGCTCTGGGGCAAACAGGCCCGAGGCATTTGTCGTGTCCATGATCGCGCAGCCGGTAAAGGCTTCACCATCCTTTGTCTCGGGAATGGCAATGGGCTGGTCCTGCCAGTGCAGCATGTCCGTGCTGGTTGCATGCCCCCAATGCACGTGGCCCGCATAGGGGGCAAATGGATCGCACTGGTAGTACAGGTGATAGCGTGTACCGTCGAAGATCAGCCCATTCGGATCGTTCATGAAGCCGCTGGTGGGCGAGAAATGGACTGTCGGGCGATAGAAAACATCGCTTTGTGTCTTCACAGCCGGGCGTGAGACGACGCCTGGCTGATCGGCGGGCGAAGGGTGCGAGGCATTTGGTTCGGTCGTGCGCATTCGGTCTGGGGCCTGGGGCGGTATGGGCGCGGCGGGGGCCGATGGTGAAGCCGTATCGGCGCGCGCATTGCTGCCTAACCCAGCGGCACCTAGTGCCACGAGTGAGGAAAGCGCGCCACGGCGGCTCAAAGAGGAGAATCGGTCGTCAGTCATGTGTGCAGTGTAGAAAGCTCCGGCTGTTCAAGCCAGTTAATCGTGGCACAGAATGCTGCTGCACAGCCCGATATCGCCGTAGTGGACGGGAGAGGTATGTGAGCAGGAGGTCAATCGTGGTTGCAGAACTGCATCATTGACGTGCTTTTCTATTTTATTGCCCGCACTGCGGTCATGGATCTCCGCTTACTGAAAGTAGTGGCAACATACCCGCGATAGAAGGACTAACTAGGGAACTTGCCAGTTTCACACAGGGGATACCTGTTAACCAGTTCTCACACGGAGAGGTGGTCGGGGCCGAGCGGACGAAAAGGGGGCTAATGACGATTGCTTTCAGTCAGGCAATATCTGCGCGACATTTTGATGCTGCGATAGCTGCCGATGTCACATTCGTCCCAACTTTTATCAACGACGAAGCAAAGCTTGCTGGCATCGTGTTCACGTGAGTTCTGTAGGTCGCCCAGCGCAGCAGTGTCGTGCATAAGCGCTGGGGCTATGTCCGGTGGCTTTTCTAAAGGCCGTAGCGAATGCTCCCAAACTTTCGTAACCTACAGCGGCCGCCACACTGGTCACACGCTCGCCTCGTGCCAGTCTCTCTTGCGCATTTAGAATACGCAGGCGCTGCCTCCAGACTGAAAACTGCATTCCCGTATCAATGGTAAAATGCCGAACGAATGACCGCAAAGACATTCCTGCCATATCCGCCCATTCCTGCTGTCCTCGTGGATCAGCGGGGGTAGCGCTCAAGGCTTCTGCTACCCGTTTTAGCCGTGCATCTTCAGGGAAGGGCAGGAAGACAGAATGACGTGGAATGGACAGAAATTCATCCCAGAAACTTTCGGCCAATCGGGTGACACTTTCTTGCCATGCTGTCTGTTGGGCACTTTGTGATAGACGTTCAACCTGAGCAATAAATAGCCGCGTGCTATCTGCCACAAAAGGCTTGTCTGCAACGTAAGAACACCTTTTTCCTATGACATACAGGCTCCAGCCCCTGATAGCACCATGCGAACGCGCCTCATGGACGCAGCCTGGTGGCAACCAGAGAAACTGTCCAGGTCCGATCAACCAATATGCGCCGTGGGTTATTACGGCCATAACACCGCTTTCCACTGCGAATATTTGTCCCCTTTCGTGAATATGCGGTTTAGTCGTTCGACGATTTGTCTGTTGGATAGGGCTTCCCAATAGCCAAGGAGCGCCACTTGGTGGCACAAGGTCTTCTGATAAAAAGCAGCGAGATTTGGCGTTCATGAGTCGAATTATGGCCTATTAACGGAAGAATGCCAAAAGCATCTTCTTTAAAGTCTCTTCGTTCACTGATTTAAAAGGCCAAAGGAGAGACCATGTCTGCCACAAAGCACGAGCAAGTCCTTCGGGAAATGTTTTCCGTATTCACAGACTTTAGTGCGAAGCCCGACAGATTGCTTGATTTCCTGACCGCGGACTATCGGCAATTTGTCGATGGACATGAAATGACGTTGAGCGACTTCCAAACCCATACCAAAGCCTTACGCAACACTCTTAGTGATCTGGAAATAGATATTCAGCATATCGTTTGCGCTGGTGAGAAGGCTGCGACAGTCCACGTGGCACGAGCCACATATCTTTCTGGCGAGCAAAATCTGATCAAGGTCGTTGCCTTTTACCAATTTAGGGATGGGCGTATCTGCCTTGTGGATGAACTGACGCGTCTCCTGATAGGTCGTGAGAAAGATCCTGCTCTAGGAGCGCTACAATGAAAAAAACACTTGTTAAATAAGAAATCCTATTTTTGTTATATGTAGGTTTCTGATTTTATTGAGCACAAACAGACTGTTGAATGACCATCATA
The DNA here is from genome assembly GCA_024703675.1 of Drosophila nebulosa. NCBI lineage: Eukaryota > Metazoa > Arthropoda > Insecta > Diptera > Drosophilidae > Drosophila > Drosophila nebulosa. The sequence goes on along the minus strand of JANFPS010000021.1, from coordinate 206,979 downwards.
AGATGACTGCAGCCTCCGTGCTCAAGATTACTGGGCAGACCAAAGGTTTAGGCGGGAAGGGACGGACGGTCTGCTCCCGGCTGGCCGGAGGTCATGCATCAGAAACGATGGATCTGCCCTTAATACTGTTGTCGGATAGCTTACAAAGATTTTGTTGATAATGATTATCACATGCACTATTTTGGAGCGTCAACATCTATGATGAGCACTCCTCGCCCATGCAGCACCTCGTTCGCTCGGTTTTACTCGCGCCATCTTCTCTGCTGCTTTTAGCAACGCATGCCTTTGCCGCGACACCGCAGGATTTTCCGCTTACGAAGGATAAGGCTTCCTCCGTCAAACATCGCTCAGCTCAGAACAAAACGAAAAAAAACGAGGAGATCGAAGTTTCGGCATCGCGGCACAATTTGCTGGCACGTAACGGGTCTGCGGCAACAAAAACGGAGACACCGATTGAGCAGACACCTCAGAACATCACGGTCATAACACAAGAGCGTATGGCAATACTGAATTCTCGAAGTGTTTCGGAAGCTGTGCGATACGCTGCCGGCGTTTCTGATTACGGCTCCAAGGATGACCCCAGAGGATACTTTGGCACTATTCGTGGCTTTTCCCCTGATATCTACCTAGATGGCACACGTACTCCTGATGCAACGTCATCTCAGTCTTTCAGTATCGAACCCTGGGGATTGGAGGAAATGGACGTGTTACGTGGAGCAACATCCGCGCTTTATGGTTCTGGACAGCTCGGGGGGATTATTAATGCCGTTAGCAAACGCCCGAATGCAGGACAAAAAAACGAGATAAATTTCCAAACCGGATCTTACAGTCGAGTTCAAGGTGCTGCTGACATTGGTGGCGCAATCAATGCATCTAAAACACTGTTATGGCGCTTCAACGGGCTTATTCGCAAATCAGATACTTACGCAAAAAATATCAAAAACAATGAGATCTATGTTGCTCCTTCGCTACGCTGGAAACCAGACGACAAGACTGATTTTACCATACTTGCCAGCTTTGAGCAGTTAGATGCGGGATCTACAGCACAATTCTTGCCTGCAGCAGGAACAATAACAGCAACACAATATGGCCGCATAGCTCGCAGCTTCTTATCCAGCGATGCTGATTATGATGTCTACTCCAAGCGGCAGGCGGCCATTGGTTATAGCGTGACACGCCAGATCCTGCCCAACTGGAGCATTACCCAAAACATGCGTTATGCACATCTGGACCTGGATTACCGTTTTGTCACAACGAGAGCTCTTTCCAGCGATCAACGCACCATTACACGGCAAGCACTTCTTCAATCTGCCAACTATAACAATATAACGCTGGATACCCGGTCCGATCTCAAGTTCAAAACTGGTCCAGTCAAGCATGAATTGCTCGTTGGTGTCGATTTTCGTAGTGATTTTCTGGCGAACCGCCGGGGGCAGAGCACGGCTCCCTCTCTTGATCTTTACGCTCCAGTCTATCGCGCCATTACCTGGCCATCTTATGGTACGGCAACCAATACAAACGAAACAGAAAGTCAGACTGGGATTTATGCGCAAGAACAAGCCGATTGGCATAATTTTCATTTAACTCTCTCAGGGCGAGGCGATTTTACTGAAAGTCTGACTGTCGATAATCTAACTAGTTTACGGACGCCCCAAAAAAATAATGCTTTTACTGGACGTGTTGGCCTTCTTTATACATCACCATTTGGGCTTGCTCCCTATGTTGCTTACTCAACATCATTCCAGCCTCAGGTTGGCACGACCCGCCTGAATACGCCTTTCCTGCCAACGCGGGGGCGGCAGATTGAAGCCGGATTAAAATACAAGCCATCTCAGAGCGCGCCATGGGGCGACCGATTCATGCTAACTGCCGATTTTTTTGATCTGGTAGAAACCAACGTTCTGACGCCAGATCCGGTTGATTCAACCTATGATATTCAGGCTGGTGAGCAACGGACAAAAGGTTTTGAATTTGAAGGTGTGGGCCGCCTGCCATGGAAAATAGATTTCCTCGCTTCCTTCACCTATCAGGATCCGAAAATAACAAAATCTACAACGGCCTCTCAGGTCGGTCAGCGACCGGTTGCTGTGCCATCACATATGGCCTCGCTTTTCCTTAAACGGGATTTCCATATTTTACCTGACCTCGTCACTGGAGTAGGTGGGGGAGTCCGTTACACAGGCAACACGGCAGGATCTTTGCCAGAAACATTTTCTGTTCCAAGCCAACTGGTGTGGGATATTGTGGCGCATATCGATTACAAGCGGGCATCTATCCAGCTCAACGGAACAAACATAACCGACCGCCGATATGTTGCTATCTGTACCAGAAATGTTGCGTGTGCGTGGGCTCCCGGCCGCGCCATGTTTGTTACTTTGGCTTATCGTTGGTAAGAGACGTATGAAGACACTAAATTAAGATTTCAGCAATGATACTTTCAATTCAGAATAAAAGTGTATCTGTGAATTCCATAAGCCAGAGCAGGGTTGAAGCTGTGGCTAGCTCTGCAGTCATAATACATCATATGACCTGAAATATCGGAAGTAGGGACAGTGACACAGGGGGTATCGACTATCCTCCCAGTGTAAAGATACAGCACATCGCTTTCGATAACAGCGGAACTCTGTTCAGGCCCTGCTTGCCGTCGGCCCTCTGACACTGAACGCGAGCGTGGAATATGGGGGGCGTAGGGCAGGCGGCAGAAGTCTGACGCCTTAGCCCGGAGATGCGCGACTATCGCGGATCAGTCGTTCAAGTGTCTGTGCCCCCTGCGGGCGGAGTATTTCAAACATGTCCTGCGGCTGGATTGCAGCATAATCCCCAAGGCCACCTGCGCGCAGGATAGGCCGAGCCGCTGCTGTATCATAAGTCCCTTCTGCTACAAGGTTACGTCTTATATGCACACGCACGACTTCGCCGAAGGTCACCCAGCTTTCAACCGTCTTTCCTTGCGCTGTCTGTAATTGTACCATTTGTGTCATCCGGCATTCAAATTGCACCGGACTGGCAGCGACACGCGGCGGTCGGACTAAGTTGCTCGGCAAGCTGGCAAGATGCGCTAGATCGAATTCGCAGATATCGTGCGGGACGGCAGCGGAAGTAACGTTCATCTGCTCGACCAGAGAGTGATCCGTAAGGTTCCAGACGAACTCGCCCGTCGCCCTGATATTGGCCACCGTGTCCTTCCACCCGATACTGGAAAAACCGATGATCGGTGGCGTATAGTTGAAAGCATTGAAGAAACTATAGGGAGCGAGGTTAACCCGACCTTCGGCATCAATGGATGAGATCCAGCCAATAGGCCGTGGCCCCACGATGGCGTTGAATGGGTCATGCTTCAGGCCATGCCCAACTGCGGGTTCGTAACTGTGAAAATCGGTATCAGGCACGGCGACAATCTCCTCTGACAGATTGTGAGAAAATACAGAGTATCGTAAACTCGTTGTTCTCCCATACGGGAGATAGCCAGTTTTTTCGATTTTATTTCCTGATTGCCTATGCGCGGGTTTATGGCAGTGCTGAAAATTAGATCGTAATGACTGTGTGGTTCAACGACAATCAGCCCAGCGCCTCTTTACATGATAAGTATGGAAAATTTCCACATTCATTAGATTATTTCAAACTGTGTTTCATGTAGTCTTAAACTATGTGTTTTGCATATCCTTGACCTCCTTCTTTATTCTTGGGGTCCTATCTCGCCATGCTGCTCGTGCGAGGGCCGTGCTGGCCAAGGCCACCAGACCGATCAAGATAGCGCAGCCGAACCATCCGTGACGGACGTAGAGAGGGGCGGGGGCAACGGCCCCGATACTGCCACCTAGATAATAGCATGTGAGGTAGAGGCCGGTTGCTGCAGACCGGCCTCCTTTGGCATGTCGCGCGGTATAGCCGGTGGCACAGGCTTGCCCGGCAAAGACAGCCATGCAGGAAAGAGCCAGTCCAACCACAATCGAAGGCAGATGGATGGAGAGGGTCAGGGCAATTCCGACAATTCCGGCGAATTGTGACAGCAGAAAAGCCTGCGGGCGCCCGATCGTGCCGGTAAGACGTCCGAAGAAAGGCGTGACTATAACGGGCAGAAGGAACACCACGAACAGGGCGCCGACTTCAATTGAGGTCAGACTGAACGGTGGTGTTGCCAGACGCAGACTCAGATAGGTAAAGGAGGTGACCTGCTGAAACAGGAGGCTGGCTCCGACAAAGCACGTGGCCAGCAGCCGCCAGTCCCACACACCTTTTGCGACATTGCGTAAGCTATCTCCAAGAGATGCACTGGCTTTGAACCGGCGCTCCACGGGCAGAGAACACACCGTAAGGACAAGCACTGGTGTCAGAAGAAATGCGAAAACCAGAAAGGTGGAGAGCCAGCCAGTAAAGGACGCAGCAGCACCGGCCAGAAAGCGCCCACAGAACCCACCGAACGCCGTGCCCGCCACATACACACCGTTCATGGTGGTTGCGGTGCGCCCGGACCATTCCTCTGCGATATAGGCGAGGGCCGCGGTGAAGATGAAGGGCACCAGCAACCCTTGCGCAAACCGCAGAGAAAGAAGAGCTGGAAAATTCCATGCCAGAGCACAGGACGCCGTTGTGAGTATCAGTCCGATGAGGGCTGCTACCATCACACGCTTGCGTCCGAAGCGGTCCGACATGGCCCCCGCCAAAGGAGCTGCGACAGCAACACCCAAGGTGGAGGCGCTGATTGTCCAGGTGCTGGTGCCAAGACTGACGCCAAACCGGTGCGCGATGTCAGGCAGGATGGGTTGCGTGGCGTAGACATTCAGAAGCGCGCAGCTACCCAGCGCGAAGAGAGCCGCCATCTGACGAAGTGGAACTGCTGTGCCTGCAACAACTTCATTTTCCATTGCCTGAGCGTCTGAACGGCTCATGACCTGCCTCGTCATAAAAGGCCTGCAGATCGTTTGCGGAGAGTAGTCTGAGTGTGAGAGCTTGATTTTGTCATTGTTATTATTCAGCACAACCGATTTGTGAATTGCCTCTTTAGAGGTGATGGCTCTACGCTGACGAACGAGTGTTCGTGAGTCAAAAAACAAATGCGAGAGCCTGTCCCACTGCGCAACATAGTGATCGAAGCGCGCGAGCTGTTTCGTGAATACGGCTATGAAGGTACATCCATGCGTGATCTCGCCGGCCGAGTAGGGTTGCGCCCACAAAGCCTCTATACACGCTTTGCCTCCAAAGAAGCACTGGTGTCTGAAGTGCTGGCCTTGACGCTAAAAGAAACGCTGGAAGACTTGCCGGACCCAGTCCGGAACTGGCGCACCGCATGGCGAACGTTAATCGAGCGCGTCGCGGAAACACTGGAAATCCGCGGTCGCTGCGTCGGACTGCATCTAGCCTATGGAGTGACGTCCGCAACACCTGATGCGCAAGAAGCCGTCAGGGTATACTTCAAGTCTCTGCGGGAGGCCATGACCCGCATCCTGCGGGCCGGAAAGATCGCGTCTCCCGCAGAGACTGCTGCCGACACACTGGCGCAGTTGGAAGGCGCAACGCTCTGGATTGCGACGGAAGGGGACAACAGGCCCTTGAAGCGTGCGGTCAGGCGTGCTCTGAAATTGGCTAATCTTGTGCCCAGGCGACCAAAGAAGAGTGAGCAGTTGCCATGACCAATATCCTTCTGTTCATCGCTGTCGTTGTGGTTTGGGGACTGACGTGGTTCGCGATGCATCTTCAGCTTGGCGCCGGGCCGGTAGAGATCGCGATCTTCTGGCGTTTCGCACTTTCTCTTGTTTTGCTTGGTGGCTGGTTATGTCTAACTGGACGGCTGAGAAGACCGTCTCTGGATAGTGTTCCATGGCTGATCGCCATGGGGGTCTGTCTGTTCTCTGGCAATTATCTCGTGCTGTACCGGGCGGCGGCCTATCTGCCCAGTGGTATGGTCTCGGTGATCTTCAGCCTTGCCAGCGTCCTGAATGCTCTGAACCTCTGGCTTTTCTTTCGTCAGCAATCTGATGCACGGATTATTGGTGGTGGCCTTCTGGGCGTAATGGGTGTCGCGCTGCTGCTGGGCGGAGATCATGGGGGAGGACTGCAGGTGGGTAGCCTCACCGGGGTTGGGCTGGCTCTGGCGGGCACTTTGTTCTTTTCGCTGGGTAATATGGTCACCCGCAGGATCGGTCGGTTCGATCTCGATCTGCCGAATGCCGTATTTTACGCGATGGGAACGGGCACGGCCATTGTGGGAACTGTTGCCCTGACACAGGGATACAGCTTCGCTATTCCGCTTACCTTAGCCTGGCTTGGTGGGTTGGCCTATCTGTCGGTATTCGGCTCAGTCATCGGATTTCTGACCTACCTGTCTCTGGTGCACCGGATCGGAGCAGACAGGGCAGGTTATACGACAATCCTTTCTCCTGTGCTGGCCCTTGCGGTGTCGTGCCTGTTCGAAGGCACACGGTGGACACCTGTCATGTTGGCAGGGCTCGGCCTTGTTCTTGCGGGAAATGTGCTGGCTTTTGTGCGCCGTCGTCCTGTTCCGGTGCCTGTCGAGGTTGAGCAGGCGTGAATCTCCGGAACCAGCCTCATGCAGAAAAGGTGACAGACATGACAGACAAAGCCCTGATCATTGGAGATCTGCAGAACGATTATTTTCCGGACTGGTGTTAATCGCTGGTGGGTATCGAGGATGCAGCAGCTAATGCCACCTTTCTTTGAACAACTTTCCGAAGGACAACAAAGAAATTGTTCTTATCCACCTCGAATTGTCGGTTGATAATGGGCTATTTTTCTTACTTGAATTACTCAGTTAGTTCATCCGGTAGGTTGTGGAGTGCTCATACCTGCAAAGCACTCAACCTCAGCACAAAAGCCTGCCATATGCTCTCATATTTTTAATAAAATAAATTATAATCAGGTCAATATTTAAAAATATAAAGTCATACCAAATAATTATGAAAATTTTGTTAAAACAGACCGCTACCTATTAACAATCTATAAAAACTCACTTCCCATTGCGATCCTTTACAGCCCCGACTTTGGGAATTACGCGCATGAGCAGCCAAATTGATCTGGATAGCAATCAGACTTACACGAACACGTCTTCGGTCTCGACTTCCAAGACAACCTTAACCATTGAACTTGACGATATTGACCACATAACTATCCGGAACAACGGTGCACTTTACTCTACCGGAAAGCGCGGGATTGACACTTCGGGTGTTGCAGCCTCCGGAACCTCAGTGAACATTGAAAATACAGGCACGATTTCCGGGTCAGACGATGGTATTCGTATCGATGATACACTGGCTGACGGCACGTTAGCGCTGGATAATAGCGGTACCATTGAGTCCACCAATGACGGGCAAGCGGTGGATTTCAATTCGGTGACTTCCGCATCGTCCATTACAATTACCAATGAGAGCACAGGTATCATCCAGTCGACAGACGCGGATGCATTACGCCCGGGCGCAAATGCAACCGTTGATAATGCCGGTATAATCACTGCCGGTGGAGCAAATGGCGCGACGAAGAATGACGGTATTGATTTCCAGGACTATAGCGGAACTGTCGATAATTCCGGCACTATCTCTGGTGCGCGCCACGGCATAACCAGTAGCGCCGATGTCACAGTCGTTAACGAAGCAGACGCTACGATCACAGGGCGTGATGGATCTGGTGTTGGGTCTGACGGAAATGGTACTGTTACGAATTATGGCACGATCACCGGGGCTTACGATGATTCCGGCACCGGCGACGGGGACGGAGTGGATATAGATGGTTATGCAACTATTACCAATTACGGCACCATTCAGGGGACAGGTGCAGGTGGGAACGGAAGTGACGGTTACGCCAATACCAGCGAAGGAGTTTCTATTGGCGGCGGGAGTATCATCAACGAAAGTGGCGCGCTCATAAGTGGAGCAGCCAATGGTATTCTGGTCGATAACAGTAGCCAGGGAGATGCGCCTTACGCCACGACCGTCACCAATTACGGAACCATCCAAGGGCAGGATGGCTACGGCATTCATATTACCGATACGTTTGGCGATACAATTACCAATTCGGGTACAATTTCCGGAACTAGGGATGCGATCCTTCTGGGTGATGGGAACGACACGCTGAATATCCTGACTGGTTCGGTTATTTCCGGAACAGTAGACGGAGGATCAGGCAGTGACACTGTCAATCTATCCGGCTCAGGTACGTTTGAAGGCGCGGTTAACTTCGAAACAATGACTGTCTCGGGAAGCTGGATCCTCTCGGGAGATCAGTCCTACAGCACTGTGTTGCTGGACGATGACGCGACATTGACCGTCCAGGGCAGCGCGCCTTCCACTGAAACTATTACATTCAGTGAGGGAGCGGCTCTAATCTTGGGGAGCACATCATCTTTTTCTGCCACACTGTCAAATTTTGCCGTTGGAAATAGTGTTGATTTCTCCACAGTCACATATGACGCGGATGCAACGGTCAGTATATCGGGCAATCAGGCCGTCATCACAAGCAATGGTATCACTTACACGCTGACAGTTTCCCTAGCAGACACAACAGAACAACTCGATCTGAAGACAGATTCGGACGGCTCCCTTCTGCTTGAGGCGGTTGTTTGTTTTCTTCCAGGCAGCCTGATTGCCACCGTCGATGGCGAGCGTCCCGTCGAAACACTGCGTGAAGGCGTGGCCATCCTGACTTTTGATAATGGGAAAAATATACCGAAAAATATCGTGTGGGTTGGCTGTCAGCGTGTAACTGTTCGGGATGATTGCCCACCCGATATAGGTGGGGTGCCTGTCCGTATTGCTAGAGATGCCCTTGCGGTCGGCGTGCCTCATAGTGACCTCTTAGTGACATCTGAGCACTGTCTTTATCTTGAGGGCCGCTTCGTGCCCGTCCGTATGCTCGTAAACGGAAGCACAATTACGTACGCGCATGAGATACGCTCTTATGAGTGCTATCATGTTGAAACACAGGATCATGCCGTAATTTGTGCGAACGGCCTTCTCACGGAGAGCTATCTGGATACAGGGAATCGCCGCCATTTTCAGCCTTTGGCTCAACAAGATGTGGTGTCGCCGTTCAACCGACCGCTGCGTAACTGGAATGAGCATGCTGCTTCGCCACTTTGCACTGATCGCGCTTTTGTTGAACCACTTTATCGCCAGGTGGTCCGTCGAGCCTTGGGAATGAGGGAAGAGGCCTTCAATGTGCAGCCGGAAACAATGCAAGACCCGGTGCTTGGCATTCTTCTGCCTGACGGCGCAAAAATCGTGCCGTTACGCGTGGTCGGTAATCGCTATGTGTTTTCGCTACCGCCCCACGTTGATGTTGTCAGGGTGATATCGCGGTCAGCGCGTCCTTGCGATGCGATAGGTCCCTTTGTGGATGATCGGCGGAGCCTGGGTGTGTTGATTGGCCGCATTGTGGTCTTTGATGCGGACCGAACTCATGACATTGATGCTCATCTAACCAACGACCTGCCTGGATGGGATGTAAGAGAGACGAGTGCATATCGTTGGACCCAGGGCGACGCAGTTTTGCCGTTGGGACCGCGGAGGCCGAGTAACCACGCTGTTCTGATTATGCATGTTGAAGCTGCGGGACCGTATCTTGCTGACAAGCATTTAATAAAAAAGAGAATTTTGCGATTGATTGCCTAAATTTTCTGCTCGGAAATTGGTGCTTGTGCAGAGTTTCGCCTGTGTATGAAATCGTTGCATGGGTAATTGCGATAGGAGAGGGAACGGGGAGGCCGCTCCATGCCTCAAGATTATTGAATGCCCTGATCTACATTTTTTTGCAGGCATCAGCGCTGTATGGTCGCTTATTTATGTGAAGCGGACGAGCCGCAGGAAGCAAACGAATAGTGATTTTGATCGTCTGCATCTTGTTATTCTGAACGCAAGCCTTGTCTCACAACGAGCCATTATAGGAACCATAGAGAGACCGCTCGAGGTAGATATCCATCATGCGTAACTGTGGGCATTTTCTGACCGCTACGAGGGCGGGGTTGCTATCTTTAGCTTGCCAGATTTGTACATTCAGAAAATGCCAGAGTGTAAGTCGCACCACAGTTACCGGCCGTGATGCTTACAAAAAATAAATGCTCAGCTGAATTTGCGGGTCATCCAACTGAAAAAAGCAGCATGCCAGAGTGTCTGGGCACCGAGTTGGCAGTGTTCGGCCCCACCTGAGAGGGTATCAAAGGTGACAGTTTCGACAGACTTTGCAGCAGTACAGGCTTTTGAGAAATCATCAGCTTGAGAGGCGGGAATGAAGTGGTCGTGTTCGCCGACTAAAATCAGGACATCTGCTGTGATTTTTGCAGCGACATCTTTGAGTGTATAAGGGCGAATAGCTTCCACAGCCTCTGGCAGGGTCCTTACACCGAGGGTCCACAATGCGTTATCAACGGCCCATACCAGATCGGGATTTTTCGAGGCATCGGGATTCTGGGCTAGGGTGGCGTAGCGTTCGGCAATGCTCCCCATATCGAACAGGACATCATAAGCAACGACACCAGTGATGCGTGGATCAAAGGCGGCTGCCCGCGGCGCAAGGTAACCGCCCATGCTCATGCCGACGAGGACAATTTCATCCGGTCGGAACTGTGTAGCTTCAAAGTAATCCAGAATGGCCGCAGTGGGCTTCTCCCATTCCGGGGTGAAGGTGAGACCGTATTCACGTAAGACGCCGCCTTGGCCAGGTCCTTCATAGGTCAAGACACCGTAACCGCGGTCATGTGCGGCTTTGGCAAGGACGAAATACAACTCTTCCAGAGTGGAATCATATCCACCAACGAGCACAATGAGCGGCTTTTTCTGCCACCCGTCAGGACCCGGATAGAGAATGCCACGCAGGCAGCCAGCTTCATAGGGAATAGTGAAACGTTTGTGGGCGATGCCAGCCAGTTTCATGCCGTTATCAAAAGCGGCGATTTCTCGTGTCCAGGTGCTTTTGCGGCGCGGGTCATCAGAGCGCAGAAGAAATTCGGCGGTGCGCCAGTAATTATGGGCACGAAGCCAGGTGTAGCCATTGCTGAGCGGATCGGCGCAGGCGCGGATACGGTCTTCAGTGCGCATGGCAAGGCTGGAAAAGGCATCAAACCACGCGTTTGTGTCGCCATCAGGGATAGTGCTGATTGCTGTCAGCACTTCGTTGAGGTCAGCGCCATTGGCCGCGATGTCATTCAGAGCACGAAGGGTCTGAAAATGAAAGGTCTGGTTTTGGAAGAAGCGTGAAACGCCGTAGTCGGTAGCGTCAGAACGAACCGGGATGTGGGATTTTTCTGTCATTCGTTGCAAGGCTTTCTGTAAAACAATCTGAGTTTCAAAGAGATATCTAGATAAGGAATATTGCGGCATTGCTGAACGGTCAGGCCAGAAGATATGTTTCTGTTCACGCCATCGTCACGCTATGGACATACCCATCTGGACGGATCAATACAGATGACACACCATTAAAAGACGGACTATCATCAACACAGTCTGCTGTTATGTGTTTTACAATATTCGGATCCAACCATTCAGGAAATTCTGAAATATTTTGTTTTTTTGAGGAAAGTGCCAGATGCACCCATTCACCTTTTTCCATGCCCCCGTAGAGTGTGGCAGATTTGTTTTCGATCATTAGATCAACATCTGGAACGCGCTTGCCGGGCAGCAAGTGCGCTGGTAAATTTTCGGGTACAACTTTGTCGTATCCATAGGCAACACCAAATCCGGAAATCTCCGAAGCAAGGCGGCTGTTTACATCAGGAAAAGACAAAATATCATTCATTGTATGACGCAATGACAAATTGGGCGGCGTAAAGTTAGTCGCCAACGCAACCTGTGCCAGTGTGTTGTCAAATAGCATCTGACCGACTGGCCTTCTCTCGGAATGATAGGTATCCAGAAGATTTTCAGGTGCCTGCCTTTTGACGACCATAGCCAGCTTCCAGCCGAGGTTCATTGCATCTTGCAGGCCAACATTCAGCCCTTGACCTCCCATGGGAGCGTGAATATGCGCCGCATCCCCGGCCAATAGAATACGGCCTTTTCTATAGGTCGAGGCAAGGCGTGTGGCGTCTGTAAAGCGGGAAAGCCAGGATGCTTCGCCCATCGCATAATCTTTGCCGGAGATTTTCAATGTAGCAGATGCCAGTTCTGCGACCGTTAGCGGGGCGTCCTTTTCTACCGAAGGGCGCTCCGCATCAATAGCAATTACCCGATGATGCACACCATCACCCAATGGAGACATCATGAGTGCGCCACGAGGGGTAACCATGGACACGATGCCGCCTTCTTCTGGCGGCGTTGCCAGAACCACATCGCCCAGCATGGCGGTAACACGACCATCAAAACCGTCAAAGCCAATACCTGCCTGCCGTCGCACCAGGCTACGCGCACCGTCGGCTCCGATCAACCACGAGGCAGAAAACTGCCCGCGGGAGGTCGTTACCTTCATTTCTGCTTCATTTTCTTCAATCTGAGTGACTTCCGTTTCGCGAAGCAAAGGCACGCCGAGAGCTAAAGCGCGCCTTTCCAGAAATTCTTCCGTTTTGGTCTGGCGAAGAAACAGCGTGAACGGAAAGCGGCTTTCAAAAGACGAAAAAGAAAGCCGCGTATCCAATGCCCCATATTCCATCAGGGGAATTTTACGGCCAGCTTTAATAAAATCTTCCGCGCAGCCGCGTAGCCCCAACGTTTCCAATGTACGCCCATGTATGGCCAAAGCGCGGGATTCATTAATACGGGCAGCGCGCCGATCAAGCACAGCGACATCGATTTGTGCAAGTTTCAGCTCACAGGCAACCCATAAGCCAACGGGGCCCGCGCCGGAGACCAATACATCGTACGACGTCTTCATGACTGGCATCCTTCAAACTAACATTGTTAGATTCGGAATCTAACGCTATTAGTTTTGAAGAGCAAGAAGGAAATGGAGAAGCTGTGAGCGCCAAAATTGTAAGGGAACAAGTCATCAGTTCAGCGCTGCAATTGCTGGACAAGCTGGGTATGGAAGGTCTGACAATGCGAAAGCTAGCAGACATGCTTGGTGTTCAGGTGCCCTCGCTTTACTGGCATTTTGCAAACAAGGATGCGTTGTTTGAAGCTGTTGCCGATACTCTTCTTGAAGAGGTTGCGACTACTGCAGTCGCTGGTGAACAATGGCAGGATATGTTTTTTAGAATTTCCTGCGAGGTGAGGCAGGCATTATTGGCTCACCGGGATGGTGCCCGTTTTCTAGCGCGGACCTATCCTCTTTCCGGTAATGTCGCCCGGATCAGCTCGCAAATGATATCTAGCCTTAAAGACGCCGGCGCAAATGATCGTACGGCCACGTGGGGTACTTTCTCCACACTTTATTATGTTATGGGTTTTACAATAGAAGAACAGGCTTTTTCTGAAAAACGCCCAGATCACAACCAAAGCCCTGATCTTCAGGCTCTTTTGCTACGCTATCCGGTAGCAGCTTCAGCGTGGCAGCATATCCTAAAGAGTGATCCACATGAAGGGTTTCACTTTGGCCTGAATATGGCTCTCCAAGGGCTGGCTCATTATCTTCCTGCACCAGAAAAATAGTGTGTGGCGATGTCTGCGTGATGACGACAACCAAAAAATTCCATGAAGCCCTATTTCTGAATGGGGATTGCTGTTTCATGCCGGGTGGGATGAAGGAACAGTATTACAGCGTATCGTCAATTAGGCCTTTGTGTAGTGCATAAAGGTTGTAATTTCTGGATCCCCATAATATCTGTTCTTCAGAACATAGATAGTTAGCTTCTTTAGTATGAGATTTATCAGTGAGAGATAGAGAATTCCTTCCCCTTGGTATTGTTGTTTTTTTCAGAGGATGCAGGGAGCGAATGAGTTCGATATTCCAGATACTATTTTTTGATTCTTGGGTAACTAGCAGTTCTGCCGTATATAACCAGAACCAGTGATCATCTTTGCCCTTAAGATATGGTCAATTCCTGCTTAGCAGAGAGTGCGCTACGCTTTGGCCGCCGTAGATGCTCCTCCATGCAACATAGCGGGACGTTTCTACCCAAATTGATATCCTCCTCACTTGCCGCTAAAGTCTGTGCTCTTTTTGGATATGTTTGGATTATGAGGGCAGAATTTCAATTCTGGAGTCATGGGATATAAGCTGGATGGGCAGCAGATGCGGTAGAATGCGGAAAAAATCTTTACCCTGCCCAATGTAATAAATCCCGCTTAAACGCATGTTTCCTATGGCTTTGAGGGAGCCGGCCGTAAAGACAACTTTTTGCGGCTGGTAGCGGTTAATTTCGGCCACAACCTCGGATAAAGGACGGTTCTGGAACATGAGATACCCTTTTCTCCAAGCGAGCAGGGCTTCAAGGTCCGGTCGGTCCGCATGGTAGGTACCATTGGTGTAAAAGCTCAAACGTTCCCCTAACGGGAGGTGTTGCCCACTGACAAAAGAACCGGTGAGGGACGCATTATGGACCAGAACTTTCCCTTTCAGGGCAGTGACCTCAATCCGGTTTTCTTCCGCGCGTATGATTGCTGATGAATGGTCCTGCAGATAGAGCCTTACATCTCCCGCAGCGACCCATTGGGCTGGCACAGGAGCCTGAGAACACAAAATAACCTGCCCGTGCTCAAGCCGAAAATAACGGTTGTTATGGGCGCAAACAAGCCGAGTGTTGGTATCAAGAAAACACTTGACCTGACCGGGAAGTACACTGTCTGAAAAATGACCCGATGCGGTCTGTAGAACACGCGCTGCATGCAGAGAAGTTGAAAGAGGAATTGTTGCCGCAGCACAAGCCGCAAATGTTGCCAGCATGCGGCGTCGTGTTTGCACTGATTTCTGCTGCGCAGGAAAGGTGGCAACAGGTGGAGCGTGATGCGACGGAATGCCATCAGCCAGACCACCACCAAGCTCCCATAAATCTGTCATCGCCTCAAATTCTACTGCATGGTCTGGCCTCGCCTTCAGCCATTGCCGAAAATGCTGTTTTTCCAGTTCTGTGCAGTTCTCGGCGTGAAGCCGGGCAATCCAGTATGCCGCGTGATTCCGGATGGCAGTACGTTCTTGTCTTTTGGTCACTGCTCCATCCATGCGGAAAGAAAGGTTAAGGCTTTTGCGATATGTTTTTCAACACTGCTTACGCTCATGCCCGAAATATTTGCAATCTCTTGATATTTCATTTTTTTTACGCGGTGAAGTAGAAAAACAAGTCGGGTCTTTTCTGGTAACTGGCTACAACCTGCCCTGAAGTGGGCCAGGCGCTGACGGCTTGCGTATACTTCTTCTTGAGATGGGGCGGGATCTGCAATTTCGAAATAGGGTGGAAGACTATCTTCCGTCAGCGTTACGTACCCCGTTTGCTCCCGTTTATGGGCATTGCGGGCCAGATTGATGGCACTACGCGTGATGTAGGCGTGGGGTTCCCGAACCGGTTCGCCCTCTCGCTCCAGATAATTGACAAACGCGCTCTGCAAATGATCCTCCGCATCGTCCCTGTGTGTGAGGGCGCGAATACGCTGCCGAAGTGCTGCCCAGACCTGTTGCTGCGGTAACCAGTTTTTTGTCACACGTTTGCTCATGCCGTTCTAGGTCAATGGAAGAAGCTTGCCGCTGTGTAGAAGAATTTCTGCCCTACAATTTGTGAAAGTTTCGTGAAATCCAAATCCCGAGGTGAGGATTGGTCTCCTGTGGTTTGTCTTGGTTCTGAATGCAACACGTATTGGCCCAGCGGGATTGTGGAAATATGCGACGGAATAGTTTGAAACGGTATTGGTTTTGTCACACGGCATTGCGGGGTTTGCTGCCCGTTCTGCTATGCACTGCAGCGTCTGTTTGCATGTCAGGGGCTACGCATGCTGCGGGGGTGAGCAGTGGTACCGCTGAAGGGGCGTCTTCTCAATCTCAGTATTCTCTCCAAATTCCTGCTGGCAGCATGGCTAAGGCGCTGAACGCTCTTTCTGTTCAGACCCACCAGACCATTCTGTTTTCCCCGCAATCGACCAGCCACATCAATGTTGGTGGCATGAAAGGACGCATGACCCCGACAGAGGCGTTGCAGCGTCTGCTCTCTGGCTCCGGACTGAAAGCCGAGATTGTGCCCGGCGCAGGTTTTACAATCAAAAAAGCCTCTGCAATTGGTAAAAAATCTGCAGAAATAAAGGCTAACGATGTTGAGACGATTTTTTCCTTTGCCCACAGAAAGGTAAAATCGGAAAAACGCACATCCAATGTCATTGTAGACAGTATCGCTTACGATCCGTTTGAAAATCTGGGCGGTAATTCCTCCATCGCGTCCTCATTGATATTGCTTCCGGGTGTGGCAGCTATCTACAACGGGGATGAGCGCCGCTACGTCAGCCTGCGTGGTATCAGTCCCGACCTGAACCACACGACGGTTGATGGCCTGACGATGGCCTCTATTGGCGAAACCGGCTCAGGAACGCGGCGTGTCAACCTACAGGACACTCCTGTGGAGATGACATCGCATACCAATATCTACAAGAGCTTCACGGCCGAGCAATCAGGGGATGCCATCGGTGGCGTGATCGATATGATCCCCATGAGTGCCTTTGACCACAAGGGGCTGTATGCTTATTTGGATGGTTACGGAATTGCTTCGTTATATGGTGGTGCGGCAGGACAAAACGGCCTATCCGGCTATCCAAAACACATGGGGGCAGGGGAAAAAGCCGTCATTTCAGGTCGGTTTGGTAAAAATAAAGAATTCGGCATTATTATTTCAAGCCGTTATCAGAACCGTGTGACGAACCAGACCGGTACAAGCGGCGGTCTTCAGTATTTTGATACAGCGGGTAAGTCCATTAGTGAGCCAAGTTCTGCTAAGTGGAACGGTATGGTGGCTCCGTCTTCTTATGGAAGTTCTGAATACGCCAACTCTGTGACGACGTTAGGCGGTTCTGGCAAGATTGAGTGGCGTCCGGTCAATACTGGCCTTACCGCGTCTATTATGGGCTGGACGTACCGGCGGCAGGAGCACCAGGTGGGCGACTGGGATGCATACAACCTGAAGAATTCCGTGGCCAATCAGACGCCCACCAGCGGCACGGAGCAGGTTAACTCCATTTATGTCCGGCGTATCCAGAACACATATTCACGTAGCTCGAACGGCCTTATCGGCCATGTGGACTGGACACGTGGCAAGCATGATCTGGTGGTGCGTGGTGGCTACACATGGGAGGATTACGACAACTACCAGCCGCTTGAACGTATGCGGACCTATCCTTCCAGTCTCTATGCCAATTATGCGGGTGACCCGAAGAACGGGGAGATGTTCCGTATCACCTCTCTTTCAGACCCGAGCCAGGTTCAGAACGCCAAATGGTCGGCGTATCAGATGCAGCAACAGTGGCGGAAATCGACTGAAGGTATCCCTACAGTCCGGGCTGATTATGGTTACAACGTAAGGCCGAATTCACGAGGTTTTGGTGTTGCTGCGGGTTTTGAATGGCGGGGCTTCAACATCAAATTCGATGAAAAAGATAAAATATGGAATAACGGGTTCGATGTTACGAGCGATGCCATGTATTCCAATTATTACCCGTGGAAATGGAGCATTCCGTTTGTATTCATGAACGTGAATGGGTTGAAATATGATTGGTCCAGCCTTTCTCAGAGCAAGGCCAACGCGGCGACCAGTCTTTATAATTCCAGAATGAGTGACTACCGCTACCGTGAAGATGTTACCGATGGGTACGTTTCACTTCATTATGCGTTGCCTCATACGGTTTTTATCGCCGGGGTGCGTGTGGATAATGTTGATTATACCTCCTGGTCGCCGACATCATCCAATAATATCGCATCTGAAGGATTCACACGCCGGAACGGAAATTACATTAATCCTCTACCATCTTTTGATATTGTCCATCATTTTCCATGGAACGTAAATTTGCACGCTTCATATAGCCGCTCTATTGGGCGTCCAACGCCTTCCAACATTGCTCAAGCGGAAAAAATTTCGTGTGGGACGGATGATGATAGTGGCGTGGCGAGTTGCAGTATCAGTAGTGGCAACCCCAATCTGAAACCACGTAAAGCCCATAACTTTGACGTTGCCGTGGATAAATATTTCGACCATGGAAATGGGATGGTGAGCGCCACATTTTTCAATAAGATTATTAAAGATGACATCTATAATCTTACCAATATCTACATGCAGGATGGCGAAATATTCCAAAGCAGCACACCTATGAATGCAAGCGGGTCTATTCTGCGTGGGGTTGAGTTCTCGGCATTGGATCGGTCCATCCACCTGCTTGGCCAGGTGTTTGACCTTTCCATGAATGCAACCTGGATGCAGGGTCATATGCACTACTCTAACGGCACGAGGATGCTACGCAGTGACCATCTGATCTACCAACCAGATGTTTTGGTAAATGGCGCTGTGACCTGGCACATACCAGCTATCAAAGGTGCTTTGCGTGCCACTGCAAACTATAACGGAAAATTCCTGACCGGATTGGGGTCTACTCGAGATGAAAATACCGGGCAGGGAAGTGTTTTCATGCTGAACATGGCACTGTGGCATCAGGTCTATAAAAATGTGAGCTTTAAATACGAAGTGCAAAATCTCAGCAATACGCATTTCAATAATGTTATTGGCTCCAAGCTGCAGTACACCAACAATACAAACTACTTGGGCCGCGGTGTATATTTTCATGTCATTCTTGACTATAAATAATGAACTTAAGGTTGGATGAGATGGGAGCTGGTTGCAAAGGCAGAAGGTGGTCTCGCCGACGGGTATGTCTGAGCTTGATACTCGTCACTGTTTCACCGTCTCTGACATATGCGGCCAGCATACCAGCGACTGGATCTGAAAAGTGGACAGTGTCTGGTCGCAGCTCTCCTCTTGCTTATCCCGCCGCTATGGTCAGGTTTGGCAACGCGCGTTTTACCATTCTGACGGACAGGTTAGTACGTATGGAATGGGCGGAAGACAGACAGTTTGAGGATAGGGCCTCTCTGGTGTTTGTTAACCGGAACCTGCCTGTGCCGGATTATACTCAACTGGCACAGGACGGCGCATTGGAGATCCGGACTGCGTGTCTTTTTCTCCATTACAGACCTCAAGGAAATGGCGCATTCACAGCCGACAGCCTTCATGTGAACGTAACTTGCGGCAGCCCGCGCCCAGAGTGGAGACCGGGCCAGACTGATGATGCCAACCTTCTTGGGACGACGCGCACTCTTGACGGTTCAGATGGCATAAAACTGCGTGAACCCATGGAATCTGGTTTAGTTTCCCGCAGCGGCTGGGCTCTTGTTGATGACACGGGACGACCCGTTTTCGACAGGGATTTTCCTGTTCAGAAGGGTCCTTCGGCTTCTCCACTCACTTGGCCCTGGGCTGTTGCACCTCGTTCCGGACCGCGCCAGGATTTGTATTTTTTTGGCTATGGTCATGATTACAAAAGAGCACTCAGAGACTTTACGCAGGTAGCCGGCAAAATTCCCTTACCTCCAAAATCGGTTTTCGGAGTTTGGTGGTCACGGTATTGGTCCTATAGCGATCAGGAGTTGCTGGCGTTAACGGATGACTTTGCGCAGCATAGCCTACCGTTAGACGTCATGGTGCTCGATATGGATTGGCATCTTAACCAGGATCAACTGGCCGCCCGAGGATTAAACGATCTATCTGGTCACAAACTCGGTTGGACAGGCTACAGTTGGAACCGACTTCTCTTTCCTGATCCATCAGGCTTTTTGCAAAGACTTCATGATAGCGGCGTTAAAGTCTCACTTAACCTGCATCCAGCTTCTGGTGTGCAGAAGTGGGAAGACGCGTACTCTGATGTAAAAGCAACCCTTGGTCTTTCTTCTGGACAAGAGGCTTATGTTCCTTTTGCACCAACGGATCAACATTATGTCGATGCATATTTTTCACTCCTTCATCGTCCTTTGGAAAAACAAGGCGTAGATTTTTGGTGGCTGGATTGGCAGCAGGAAAACAAGACCGCCCTGCCTGGGTTGAACCCAACATGGTGGTTGAACTACCTGCATTTTATGGAGCAGGAAGCAGAGGGGGCACGGCCTCTGATTTTTCATCGCTGGGGCGGTTTGGGTAATCACCGTTATCAGATTGGTTTTTCAGGTGATACAAAGTCAGATTGGGCATCATTGGCGTTTCAACCGTGGTTTACTGCTACCGCTGCAAATGTTGGGTATGCTTATTGGAGCCATGACATCGGTGGTCATGCGCCGGGCGCGGTCGAACCCGAACTTTATACCCGCTGGATACAGTTTGGCATTTTAAGTCCAATTTTTCGAACATATACCACTAAAAATCCTGATGCTGAGCGTCGGGTTTGGGCTTATCCCGAACCGTATGCAGATGTCATGCAGGATGCTTTAAGGCAGCGTGCTCTTCTCTTTCCTTATCTGTATACAGAAGCACGTCAGACATATGAAAACGGTGTCGCTTTCCTTCATCCATTGTACTATGACTGGCCAGAGCAGGATGATGCCTATAGCACAAAAGGAGAGTATGTTTTCGGAAGTCAAATGATAGCGGCACCCATTACCGCTCCTGTTGATCCGATGACAGGCTTGGCCGAGAAGACGGTCTGGGTGCCTCCGGGTGAGTGGATTGAGCAGTGTAGTGGCGCTTTACTTAATGGGCCGCAGTTACGCGTTAAGCATTATACGTTGGAACAGATACCCGTATTGATGCGGGCAGGTGCCATCATACCGGAGCGTAAGGCAGCTACAGGCGAAGGTTCAAATGCAAAGTCTGTTCTGGCGCTAAATATCTGGCCGCTAAGAGCGGGGCAGCGTAGCGACTATGAAGTCTATGACGACACGGGAGAAGGGCTGACCTACCAGACTGGGCAATATACACGTCTTCCGATAGAGGTCGTGCGAGGAGGAGGTCCTCAGAAAAAAGACAGGCTGCATATTGTTATTGGTCCAGAAAAAAACGGCCGACTAACAGGGAAGCAGCGCACGGCTCTTGCTCATAGCGTGACCGATCTTCGGTCTTACGAAATTCGTCTACCAGCGGATTTACCGCCTGTCAGCGTATCAGTTAATGGACATTCACTTAATTTTACAGTGCGGAAAAATGTTGCCGGCTGGCGATATGATGGTAACACACTGACAACGATTATACCTGTTCCTCCCACAGATGTTGCGAAATCAGTGGTTGTGGATGTGATACGTGATGTTGCGCCAGTTGCTACGAGGGAAGGACGCGATGGTTTTGCAGGGCGTCTTTCCTTGCTAAGGGCGTCATATGCGGCGTTGGCTCCTTTTGAGCGGTTTCTGCATGCTCCGGATGCTCTTGTGGCTGCATTGCAGACTGGCGACCGCATGAGTTACTGCGCAAGTTGCGCAGTAGACGAACTGGGGCAGTTCAAAATGAAAAGCAGGGAGGCAAGTGAGGCTTTACGTACTCATGCGGATTTCTTGCATAAAGCGATTGAGACAAATGAGCGCGCGCTTTTTTATGGTGTTAATAAGCATAATCCTCAAGCCATGAGTGCGAGAGCTAGCGAGTTACAAAAGGCACTTGCTAAAGCCTTGGCCCTCATGAGGGAGGTGGATCAATTTTGATGCGCTCATCAACAGGAGCATCAGTGTGAAAGTTGCTTCGGTTGCAAAACCTCTCATGGTCTGTGCGCTATTATGCAAGGTAGCTCCAATTGCCTCATTCACAACAGGAAACTTGCTGATTTCTAAATAACTACCGAGAGGAAGGGGGGGGGGGATTTTGTGCCCCAGAGTTTTTTCGGGTAGGGAACGGGGGGAGGGCTCTTTATTTTAAGGAGAAAGAACAAGTCTTGCACGTCGGGAACTATAGTGAGGCAGTCAACTTTCACCTGAGCATGTAAGAGAGCAATTCCAACCAAAAGCGTCGGATTTTGAACGGTAGACAATGCTGTTCCGGCTATCTGAATTTGGAAGTCTTAGAGGTTCTTCACACAGCTAATCTGTTACCTTTCATTGATGTCAAAGAAAGCAGCCCGCTCCACCCGATTTCTGCGCTATCGATACAGACCGGATAGGATCGAAACATCAGATTCGACATGTGACGTAATTGCGACGGCTATCCGATGGAGTTGTCGGGCTACGCGCATGCTGGATAATGAAATGGAGAAATATTGCAGCTCCAGAATGGCAACGGAGGCACCGCAAGTCTACACGATCCGTTAAAGGATACATAAAATGCGGCGCCAAGATATTTATGCTTTATGACTATCGGAAGAAATTCGCTTTAATAAAGCTTCCTGATGTGGGAGCACCAAATTACGGCTGCGTGACCTCTTCAACTCGGCAATTCTGATAGTGTGGAAGCAGCTGTTCGTGACATAGTGAAACAGATTGATACAATCCTTGAAATCTTGATGAGGTCTTCTGCTCTGAAAACAAAGAGCTTCCTCACAAGACAGCGGACATGACGGGACACATGTCCATACTGACATGCTCAAACCAAAAGACGGCCACATCTTTCCGTTTGATATCCAAGAAACTTTTCGGAAAACGCGTGGAAATGTTTCACTCTAAAAATTCGCTACTTCTTACTGACACAACACCGGTCTACACAAAGCGAGAAAGCCCCCAGCTTAGCATTATTGTTCCTTGTTATAATGAGGCAGAAAATATTAAAATACTCGTGTCCGCTATTGATAAAGCCTTGAGTAGTGTGGCGTGGGAGATCATTTTTGTCGATGATAATTCTCCCGACAATACAATTGAAGTCATTCGAGAATGCGCGGCAAGAGACCCACGAATACGAGGGATCAGACGTGTTGGCCGTAAGGGGCTTTCCTCCGCAGTAATCGAAGGTGTTCTTTCGTCTTCAGCGCCTTTTGCTGCTGTAATGGATGGTGACCTGCAACATGATGAATGTTGCCTTGTTCCTATGCTCCGTGAAATTACTGAACATGGATATGATCTGGTGGTTGCCAGTCGTTATGTTGTCGGTGGTGATGATAACGGGCTGGATGGCATTTGGCGCCATTTCCTCTCAAAAGGTGGCTCTTCCTTTACAAGAAGATTACTCTCCATTCAGTTACAAGATCCAATGAGTGGTTTTTTTATGTTTAAACGGGCTCTTTTTGAAAAGGCGGCAACGCAAATGTCTGGTGCAGGGTTTAAAATTTTACTTGATCTCATTTGCTCCAGTTCATTACCTTTAAAAATAAAAGAAGTTCCAACCACGTTTAAACCACGCCGTTACGGCGAAAGTAAGCTGGATTTTGGCGTTATTTTAAATCTTCTAAAATTCATAGCAAGAATAAAAGTGAAGAAGGTTTTAGGCGGCATTTCATAGAAAGATATTTTTATGCGTTCTTATCTGAAAAATTTTATATCCACTTTTGACTATGTGTCTACGCTTTATGTTTTTCTTTGGTCTTTTTGTATTGCATCCCGTTTTGCTTCTTTAGGAAATCCATTAATTGACGTTGATGAAGGATTTTACCTTTTTGTTGGTGGCCAGATATTGCAGGGTGCCGTTCCTTTTGTCGATATCTGGGATAGAAAGCCTCTTGGTTTATTCTTGTTATATAGTTTTTTTCATTTATTCGGGCCCTATAGAATATTAGCTTATCAAATTGGTGCTACATTATGTGTAGGGTTCACCAGTATGATTGTTATGAAAATGGCGATGGCAATTGCATCTCCATTCGGAGCTTTTGGGGCTGCATTATTATATATAAGTTGCCTAAATATTGCTGGCGGTGAAGGCGGCCAGTCTCCGGTATTTTATAATTTATTGGTTGCTTTTAGTATGTACCTCATTTTCAAAAATGTTGTAGAAAAAAGGGGAAGGCAATCTGACATACAAAAAACAGCATATGCCGTAATGCTCATCATGGGCATTTCAATCCAGATAAAATATACTACCCTTTTTGAAGGGATTTTTTCAGGCCTTTTCCTTCTTTTTGCTCTTTACCAGAAAACAAAATCCATTCGAGCTCTCTCTCTCCAAGCCGTCATCTGGATCTGCATTGCCTGCTTACCGACAATTGGAGTTGCTGTGGTCTACATGATGGCTGGTCATGGTCAGGAATGGTGGTTTGCAAATATTGCATCAATTTTCCATCGGGGCCAACGGAACCATGCCCTCGTCAGGCATCAAGCCGCAAAAATGCTGGAGTTTACGCTCCCGCTTCTTGTGAGTATTCCTTTTAGAAGAATTTTTTGTTTGGGCATGACCAAGCAGCAGAAACTATGCGGTCGTTTTTTTGATCTTTGGACTTTTTCTGCACTTTCAGGGGTAGCTGTCTTTGGAAGCTGGTATACTCATTATGCGCTGCCTCTTTTTACGCCTTTGACAATTGTATCAGCCGCTTATTGGAACAGAAGCGCAGGCAAAATCTGGATGTTACTCCTTTTGGGCTATATAACGTTCAAAGGGCAAACTACAATAATAAAGCATCAGAATTCTCGTGGGGATAAGATCGTTTTTCAAAATATTCTTTCGAATATTTCTAAGAATAAAGGTTGTCTTTTTATTTACAGTGGTTCTCCTATTTTTTATGATTTTACAAATTTTTGTAAAATGACAACACACCCATTTCCTGGGCATTTTCATGAATATATAGAAAGAAATTCGACAGGGATGGACCCATTAATTGAAATTCAGCATATATTAAATCAAAAACCGATGTATATTATGTCAAGAGAACCTGCTCTAGAAGGCGAAAATATGCAAGTTCGGCAATTACTTTATCAGTCTCTCTCATCATATTATTATCCTGCTTATAGGGTGGCCCTGAAGGACAATTCTATTGTCGTCTACAAACTTACTGGCTCTCCAAAATGAAGCATAGAGCACTACATTACCAGAGGATTTGGAGTAAGGATTTTCTGCGAGTGTCGCTGTGTGCTAATTTCAGCCCTGAAGTGTTCGGCGGTTCGCTTGATAAAGGCTTTGGATGAGGTAGGGGGCTAGAAATACGCCTTTTCCTGATCGCGTAAAAACCGTCACGCATAGGGATTTTAACAAGTGGAAAACGTGAGCGAGGGTTTTTATTACTCTTCATCTGGCTATGCGGCGCAAGGGGTATTGTGCCTCGACCAGTATTCTAAGTTTTTTACTCACCTGGTAGCAGGTATATACTCGTAAAGGGTTCGAGAAATTCTCGTTGGGGACTTTCCATATCTTGGTATATCAATGGGTATAGTTTCCATTCGACCATAAAAGGAGGGTCTTTAGAACCCTCCACACCTTAATTATATACCTCCGCAAAATGGCGGGGGAATAACTGTTTTTCTCATGGTATTTTTAGCGTGACGCTATTTTCACGGTGGGTTGCGTAACATCATACTGAAACAGGCAGGAGGTTGCCTCGGAGAAGGCAAACACGGCTGATCTTGCCGTTGGCTTGGATACAGTAAGGCAACCTGCGACAAGCATAATGCTGAATGCGAGCACACCTGACCAAAGTGTTTTTTGCGGCATAGAAGCGTTCTCCTCGCCTGAGTGAAAAAAGGAGTTTCTCGCAGGAGAACTTCCGGTTCATATTTCACTAAAATATGTTGAATTATAATTTTTACAACCATAAAATAATGTGGTTAATTAATTTCATGTTTCTAAGTGTGATTTGGAGCCGCCTCTATGACCATCCAACTTGGGCAGACTGCCCCTGATTTTGTGCAGGAAAGCACTCAGGGGCCCATTCACTTTCACTCGTGGCTTGGGTCTTCGTGGGGAATTCTCTTCAGTCATCCCAAGGATTTCACGCCTGTATGCACCACAGAATTGGGGACAGTGGCACGTCTGGCACCGGAGTGGGCCAAACGAAACACAAAAGTGCTGGGATTATCTGTCGATGAACTGAAAGATCATGCAGGGTGGAAAGCCGACATTGCCGAAACTCAGGGGAGTAGTGTTGATTTCCCAATTCTAGCTGATGCAGACAGAAAGGTGGCTACACTCTACGGTATGATCCATCCGGAGGCAGACCCGAAAGTAACGGTCCGGAGCGTCTTCATTATTGATCCTGACAAGAAAGTCAGGTTGACGCTTACCTATCCCCCGTCAGCAGGCCGAAATTTTGATGAGATTTTACGAGTGCTGGATAGTCTGCAACTGACAGACAGGCAGAAAGTGACAACGCCTGCCAACTGGCATTTGGGAGATGACGTCATCATCGCGCCTTCCGTCAGTAATGAACAGGCACAGAAGCTGTTTCCGCAAGGCTGGAAAACACTCAAGCCCTATCTGCGTCTGGTGAAACTCTCCTAAGGCAGCCGAAGTGTTTTTTGCGAGTGGGGGAGAGGGTGAATGCGACAGGGTATACGTAAACGGGTCTTCGAGGCCCATAAAGCCATGAGTATGCCGCCTTCCGTCGAACAGAGGCTGGCGGCATATCCGTCTCCTCCCCGACGTAAAACAGCGTCTCGTCGGGCACGCGGGCCACAAGGCGAGGCTTTGTTGGACACGACTGTTCCAGAAGCAGTTTTTCGGCATCTTTCAGGATCTCTGGCACCATTTGAAATCGTGATTGTTCCAGGGCTTGATGGTTCCGGGCCGGAGCATTGGCAATCCCAGTGGCAGAAACTCTTCAGTTCTTACGATATTGCCGTCAGCCGTGTTCGGCAGGAAATTTGGTCAAAACCTCATTACAAGAGCTGGCTGATGACGCTGTGTGCGGCGGTAACGCACAGTAAGAAACCGGTCCTGTTGGTTGCCCACAGTTTGGGCTGCCTTCTGGTAGCGCACGCTGCACAGCAAGGATTATTGCCCAGTACCGTGGCTGGGGCGCTGCTTGTTGCTCCTGCAGACGTCGAGAATGGGCCGTCCGAGCATTTGCATCGTGTTGCCGCTTTTAGTCCGATACCTTTATCACCGCTGCCTTTTCCGGCGTTAGTGGTGGGAAGCAGAAATGATCCATGGCTTGGCGTAAGGCGTGCCCGAACCCTTGCTCGCCATTGGCAGGCGTCGTTCGTCGATGCGGGGCGGAAAGGTCATATTGGGAATCAGTGCGACCTTGGATACTGGATTGATGGGCTGCTCTTTCTGGACAGACTGACTCAAACGATTGTTCTGCGCAATGCAGGGCAGACACGGCATCCGAAAAAGACACTGCAATAGGCCAGAAAACCCTTACGACATGCACATACCATCAGCGTGCGCCGGGCTTAGTAGCTTCGTCATGAGCAAAATGTTTTGACATCGCATTATTCCGTGTGCAAATAAAAGAGGACGCAGGTTTCCTATCAACTCGTTCATCAATGGCGGTGAACGATAGGGAAATGGCAGAATCGCTCACGACGACACCCGGGTGGCCAACGATGGTCTCCGTGCCTGAAGAAGGCGTCTCCGTTCCTTTTGCTGGTGGAGACTGGATGCGATGACGTGGACAAAGGATTTCTCAAGGCCGGAAACCCGCGTACCCTGTTGGCGGCGTTTCTTTACTTCGATGTCTCCTTCATGGTGTGGGTCCTGCTGGGACCGCTCGGTATTTCGATTGCTCATGATCTGCACCTGAATGCCGGACAGAAGGGGCTGCTTGTGGCTACCCCAGTTCTGGCGGGGGCTCTGCTACGTGTGCTGGCTGGCGCGCTGGTCGATCATTTCGGGCCTCGTCGGGTTGCGATTGGTGCCCAGATTCTTGTCATTGCCGGGCTATTCCTGACGTGGCTGATTACGCCACACAGCTATGGCGCATTGTTCGGTGTGGCGCTGGTGTTAGGGGTGGCTGGGGCATCGTTTGCCATTGCTCTGCCGCTCGCGTCTGCATGGTATCCGCCACACTATCAGGGTACGGCGTTGGGTATCGCCGGGGCGGGTAATTCCGGCACGGCGCTTGCATCCCTTTTTGCGCCCGGTCTGGCAGTTCTCTACGGCTGGGTAAATGTGCTGGGGCTGGCAACCCTGCCTTTGATTGCTGTTCTGATTGCCTTTCTGTTTCTGGCCAGCGAGCCTCCTCAGCGTCGGTCCAGCGGAGGTCTGGTGGCTTGGCTGCCCGTTCTGCGCAGCAGCGACTGCTGGTTGTTGATGTTTTTCTACGGCGTGACATTCGGCGGTTTTGTAGGGCTTGCTTCGTTCCTGACCATTTATTTCAACGATCAGTACAGTTTGCCTCCCGCCATTGCAGGAAGTTGCACGGCTTTCGTGGTGTTTGTTGGGTCCTTCGTGCGTCCGCTTGGGGGCGCCATGGCTGATCGTATCGGCGGGGAACGCGCTTTGAGCATCCTGTTCGCACTTGCTGCTGTCATTTTTGCTCTGATTGGGTTCGGCCTGCCGACAATCTGGTTTGCGTTTCCTGCCTTTTTTCTTGGTATGCTTGTGCTGGGTCTGGGGAATGGTGCTGTCTTCCAGCTTGTGCCGACACGGTTCCCGAGCCGGGTTGGTATCCTGACAGGCCTGGTGGGCATGAGCGGCGGGGTAGGGGGATTCTATCTGGCATCCTCCCTTGGGGCCGCACGCCAGGCTACGGGCTCCTACGGTCCGGGTTTTCTGGGCTTTGCCGCGATCACGGTGGTGGCGTTTCTCTGTGTCGGGCTGTGCCGCCGTCGCTGGACGGTTGAGCAGTCCCACATGTCGGCCGAGGCCGATGCTACTGCGTCTTCGTAATTATTGCTCCCTACTCGATCAGGAACGTGTCCCGTGACCCGTATCTCTGCAGTGTTTCGCCCAGCCTCGCTTACGGCAGGTATCACCACCCTTTTTGTCGGCTTGAATGTGGGCCATGCGGCACAGGCCGACATCGCGCCTGCTGCTGGCGTGACGGCCACCAAAATAAAGTCGGCTTCATCTCCACCGGCGGAAAAAGCGGCGGTTCACCATGTTACATTGCCGCATAGCCCTGATTGGGGAGTATTCAACGCGGGGAAAGGGGCCGCAGCCGGGTTCGGAACTGTCGGTGGTTTCGGTCAGGCGCGCTGGGCGGAGGACTGGAGCGACCTTGTTACGACAGCCCCCGAACAGCGGCGGAAGGACTGGTTTAACCGCCTGAAACACATTTCCCTGACCAACGAGGGAGACATCTGGCTTTCCCTCAACGGGGAAGAACGGCTGCGTTACATCTTTGAGAACCAGCCCATGATGGGAACTGCTGGCAAAACAGACGCTAGCCGTATTTTGCTGCGTAACCAGTATGGGGCGGATCTCCATTTGGGAGACCACGTACGCGCCTATGCTGAGTTTCTTTGGGGTGTCGCCGGAGGATCGAATTATTACGGCTACCAGAACGGTGTACAGCGTGAGCGGCTGGATCTTCAGCAGGGTATTCTGGAGGTAAAGGGCAGAATGCTGGGAGCTAAAATGGGCGTGATCGGTGGTCGCCAGATTTTTCTGGATGCCCCGGTTACCATGCAGTCCGCGCGGGACCTGACCAATGCCCAGCAATCGTGGGATGGATTTCGCGGTTATGCCGTCTGGAAATCTTTCCGGCTGGATCTGTTCGATTTCATGCAGACCAACAAGCTTCCCCGCAATGTGTTTGCTGATGGCACGAATTACAACGCCCGGATGTATGGCATCTATACCTCCACTGCGCTGCCGCAATTTTCGGTCATGGGACAGAAGAGCCAGATTTTTGCGGATGTGTTCTTCATTGACTACCTGTTCAACGGAGCAGCAGCCGCTTTGGCGACCACAACAGGTACACGGGCGGGATCGGCCCGCCGGGACAATATCGGTTCACGGGTGTGGGGGAATGTCGGTCCCTTCGATATCAGCCTCACCGGCGTGTTTCAGGGCGGAGAATTCCGGCCTGCCGGTAATAATCCCACACGGGCAGTCCGGGCCTATGCAGTTAATGGCACGTTCGGCTGGACGGTAAAAAATCTGAAAGCCAAACCATCCATTGCCTTGCAGGGGGATGTGTTTTCAGGTGGGTCCTACCATAGTCAGGATGGTGCAGTCGGCACATTCGCCACACCTTATTTTCCGCTGCCCTATTATAACGATGTAACACTGGCTCTCACATCCCAAAACCTGATTGGTATTGGGCCTGTTATTGCGGCTGCACCGTTGGCGAACCTGCATCTCAAGCTGCACGTTCCCTTTTTCTGGCGCGAGAGCACGCAGGATGCGGTGTATGGCACTGGAAAAATCTATAGCTGGCGCAATGGTCTTTCGGGCGGGTTCATTGGAGCTACCCCCCAGACCCAGCTTGCGTGGAACTTTGCGCCCCACTGGACCTGGACGCATGACATCGCAGGTTTTGTCGCCTCACACGGTATGCATCACGCAGGCGCAAAGGACGGCGCTTTCTACATGCAAACCATGGAATTCAAGTTCTGACCGCCGATAGCACGACAGGAGAAATGATCATGTCCAAAACAGGAAATATTGTCGTCATCGGTAATGGGATGGTTGGCCACTACTGTGCCGAACAGCTTGTGATGCATGGGCTGCATGAAAATTGCACGATCCATATTTTTGGCGATGAGATTCACGATGCCTATGACCGCGTGCATCTGACGGAGTATATGAGCGGACAGGATGCTCTGGCGTTGCGGCTGCATGCGGATGATTTCCACGCCCATCACGGCCTGACCCTGCACCGTGGCGTAAGGGTGACGCGCATCGACCGTGAGGCGCGGATGGTGGAAAGTGCTGAAGGCCTGCTGCCTTATGACACGTTGATCCTTGCTACCGGTTCCACACCTTTCGTGCCACCGGTTCCCGGCAATACGGGCACAGCGGGGCTGGTTTATCGCACATTGGATGATCTGGACATGATCCGGGCCGCGGCAGAAGGGGCTTCGCACGGTGTGGTTATTGGTGGAGGATTGCTGGGGCTGGAAGCAGCAAATGCCTTGGCGGGATTGGGGCTATCCACGGCCGTTGTAGAATTCGCGCCTCGCCTTATGCCAGTACAGTTGGACGACGAGGGCGGTCAGGCTCTGAAGCAACGGATTGAGGCATTAGGGATCAATGTCCTTACGGCTCATGCCACCCAGCAGATCAGTGCAGGGGAAACGCACCGACATCGGCTGGTTTTTGCCGATGGCACATTTCTGGAAACTGATTTGGTGGTGTTCTCGGCCGGTATTCGTCCACAGGACCGATTGGCCCGTGACTGCGGCCTCGCTATCGGCCCGCGCGGCGGTATCGTGATTGACGGACGATGCCTTACTTCTGACCCGCATATCTATGCCATTGGGGAATGCGCTTGCTGGAACGAGCAGGTGTTTGGGCTGGTAGCGCCGGGATACACAATGGCCCGCACGGTTGCCTCCACGCTTGCCGGGGAAGAAGCCGCCTTTTGCGGGGCGGATATGTCCACCAAACTCAAGCTGCTGGGCGTGGATGTGGGCTCCATCGGTGATGCACATGGTTCCACGCCGGGCAGCCTGAGCTATCGCTTCATTGGGGAGATGGACGGTTCATATCGTCGTCTTGTGCTTTCAGGGGATGGCAGCCGCGTGCTTGGGGCCGTGCTGGTGGGGGACAACGCCTATTACGACACCATTCTTCAGTATGTGCAGAACAGCATTAACCCGCCGGCCGACCCCGCTGCACTGATCCTGCCACGCGGGGAAGGGGCGGATCTGCTAGGTGCCGACGCGCTGCCCGATACAGCCATGATCTGCTCATGCCACAACGTTACAAAAGGGGCGATCTGTTCCTCCATTGAGGAAGGGTGCACGGATCTTGCGGGGCTTAAGCAATCCACAAAAGCCAGCACTGGCTGCGGTGGCTGCTCGGCCCTGCTCAAGACCGTGTTTGAAACGGAACTGGAAGCCCGTGGCATTACTGTTGACCATAGTTTGTGCGAACATTTTTCCTATACACGGCAGGAGCTTTATTCCCTCGTTCGCGTGCACGGAATCCAGACGTTTGAAGAACTGATGGCACAATATGGCAATGGGGGGCTTGGTTGCGATATCTGCAAGCCCGCTGTCGGTTCAATCCTTGCATCAGCCTGGAACAAACCCATTACCGACCCGCTTTATATCCCGTTGCAGGACACGAACGACACGTTCATGGCCAACATGCAGAAAAACGGCACATATTCTGTCGTGCCGCGCATAGCGGGGGGTGAAATTACGCCAGATAAACTGATTGTCCTTGGGCAGGTGGCAAAGAAATATGGCCTTTATACCAAAATTACCGGCGGCCAGCGTATTGATCTGTTCGGTGCGCAACTGGACCAACTGCCCGATATCTGGGGCGAATTGCTGGAAGCCGGGTTCGAGACCGGCCATGCCTATGGCAAATCCACCCGGACTGTAAAATCCTGTGTGGGCAGCACATGGTGCCGTTATGGGGTACAGGACAGCGTGAGCAAGGCGCTGGATCTGGAAAACCGCTACAAGGGTCTGCGTTCTCCCCATAAGCTCAAATTTGCCGTTTCAGGGTGCACCCGCGAATGTGCGGAAGCACAAAGCAAGGACGTGGGAGTAATTGCTACAGAAAACGGCTGGAATCTTTACGTTTGCGGCAATGGGGGTATGCGGCCCCGCCATGCAGAACTGTTTGCGACAGATCTCGATGCTGACACGCTGGTGAAATACATTGACCGTTTCCTGATGTTTTATATCCGGACTGCGGATAAACTTCAGCGTACCTCTGTCTGGCGAGAAAATCTTGAAGGCGGATTGGATTACCTGCGTGACGTCATCATAAACGATAGCTTGGGTATCTGCGAAGAACTTGAGCGCCAGATGCAGATGGTGGTGGATCGCTATCAGTGTGAGTGGCGTGATGCACTGACTGACCGTGAAAAACTCAAACGGTTCCGTACGTTCGTCAATGATGGTCGCCCTGACCCGAACATACGCACCCTGCCAGAGCGGGAACAGGTCCGCCCGGCGGATAATATGCCCGAAACTGTGGCCTCGGCCGGCCCAACGCAATGGACTGAACTGTGTAGCCAAGACGACCTGGTGGCAAAATCAGGGGTTGTGGCATGGCATGAGGGCAACCAGATTGCCCTGTTCTACCTGCCTGGCACGGAGGAGACGCCTGCGCGGGTCTATGCGATAGATAACCATGATCCATTCTCGAACGCCAATGTGCTTGGCCGAGGACTGATGGGTGATCTGAAGGGGCAACTGGTGGTTGCGTCTCCCCTCTACAAACAGCATTTCTGTCTGGAAGACGGCCAATGCCTTGAAGACTCCACCGTCCAGTTGCGGACATGGGACGCGCGCGTAGAAAACGGGAGAGTAGAAATCCGGGCCAAGACGATCAAAGCCGCACCGGAACCTGTTCTGGTCTGATTCAGTCATGGCGCGGGAAGAAGTTCGCACTGTCTGCCCCTATTGTGGGGTAGGGTGCGGCGTCATACTGGAGGTAGAGGACGATCGTATCAGGAAAGTGCGTGGCGATAGCGCACATCCTGCAAATGGTGGTCGCCTGTGCACCAAAGGTAGTTCCTGCGACAAACCGCTTCTGTCCGACCAGCGCCTGCATCAGGCTCTCATCCGTTCCAGACGGGGCGAAAAGGTGGTTCCTGTTGCCATGCAGCAGGCCATTGAAACAACTGCTGAGCGGCTACGCGCTATTCTTGATGCGCACGGACCGGATGCTATCGCCTTTTACGTATCTGGACAGATGTCGATGGAGGCGCAGTACCTCATCAACAAGCTGGCCAAAGGATTTGTCCGTAGCCAGCATATCGAGTCCAACTCCCGTCTTTGCATGGCTGCGGCAGGCACGGGCTACAAGCTTTCTCTCGGGGCAGACGCCCCGCCGGGTAGTTACGAGGATTTTGACTGCACAGACCTGTTTTTCGTCATCGGTGCGAACATGGCGGATTGTCACCCAATCCTGTTCTTGCGGCTGATGGATCGCAAGCGGGCGGCCGCGAAGCTGATTGTTGTTGATCCCCGCCGCACGGCCACTGCGGAAAAAGCCGACCTGTATCTGCCCATTCGTCCTGGCACGGATCTGGCGCTCCTTAATGGCCTTCTTCATGTGCTGGTGAAGAATGATGCAATAGACAGAGAGTTCATCGCCCGGGCTACGACGGGATGGGAGGCGATGGAAGCCTTTCTGGATGAGTATGCACCCCAGACAGTGGCTGAAATCACGGGCCTGCCGGTTGAAGACATCCTGACAGCAGCACACTGGATTGCTGAAGCTGGAGAATGGATGAGCCTGTGGACCATGGGCTTGAACCAGAGCATTGCAGGTACCTGGAATACCAACGCGCTGTGCAATCTCCATCTTGCTACGGGTGCTATCTGCCGCCCCGGTAGTGGACCGTTCTCGCTGACGGGCCAACCCAACGCCATGGGCGGGCGCGAGATGGGCTATATGGGGCCGGGCCTGCCGGGCCAGCGCAGTGCGCTCGTGGCAGAAGACCGGGCCTTTACCGAAAAATTGTGGGCTATTCCTGCCGGCACGCTACGAGAAGCCGGGGGAGGCGGCGCGATTGCCATGTTCGAGGCAATGGAGCGCGGTGAGATCAAGGCATGTTGGGTGATATGCACAAACCCCGTTGCAACTGTTGCCAACCGCCGCCACGTCATTCGGGGGCTGGAGGCAGCAGAATGCGTTATCGTGCAAGATGCATTTGCAGACAGCGAAACGACCCGTTTTGCAGATATCGTGTTGCCTGCCGCCCTGTGGGCTGAAGGTGATGGTGTGCAGGTCAATTCTGATCGTACCATGACGCTTGCCAGAAAAGCGGTTTCCCCGCCGGGAGAGGCCTTGGCAGATTGGGATATCATTGCACGTGTGGCGCGGGCCATGGGGTTTGAAAAAGACTTTGCTTTTACGTCTGCGGCAGAGGTGTTCTCGGAAGCAAGCCAGTTTAGTAATCCGAAGACGGGTTATGACATTGCGGGCGTAAGTCATGAACGGCTGCACAAGGGGCCGGTGCAGTGGCCCGCTCCTGCAGGGGACACGCAAGCCCGACACCCCATCCGCTATATTTCTCCCGATAGGGAGGGGCCCGTTTTTGCAACCCCGGACGGGAAGGGTGTCTTTTTTGCGCGGCCCTGGATGCGGCCCAAGGAATGGCCGGACGAGGATTTTCCCTTCGTGCTGAACAGCGGTCGGCTACAACACCAGTGGCATACGCTGACCAAAACCGGTCGGGTTGAAAGCCTCAACCGCCTTAACCCCGGCCCCTTTGTGGAAATAGCGCCGTGTGATGCGCAGGCGCTGGGTTTGAAACAGGATGATAGCGTCAGGATTACATCACGGCGGGGGCAGATTGTTTTGCCAGCCCAGATTTCCACCCGAGTAAGGCCCGGCACCTGTTTTGCACCGTTTCACTGGAACGACCGCTTTGGGGAGGATCTGACGGTCAATTCCGTCACTCCGGATGCGGTTGATCCGTTGTCGTTGCAACCTGGCTTTAAACTCTGCGCGGTGGCGCTGGAACGTATTGAAAAGCCCGCATGTCCAGCCCCCGAAGAGGCGGAAACAAGCAGGAAGGGACATTCCGTTATGATGCTGCGTGCTCTAACCAGTCATCTTGGTCTGGAACGGTCGGATCAGCCAGTCGCTGCATCATTGTCCGATGACGCGCGAGCGTGGCTTTCCGGATTTCTTGACGGACTGGAAATGGCACCGCCAGGTGCAGGCGAAATGCCCACACTGCCCGCATCAGCTCCCTTGCCAGCACAGATGCGGGCACGGATTAGCGGCCTTCTCGCGGGTCTTTACAGCCGGACCTATACGGACCATGAGGTTTTGCCGCTACAGGAGGCAAATGCCTCAACTGCGCCGAAGATCATCGTATGGTGGGCGTCCCAGACCGGGCGTGCGGAAGGGTTGGCCGCCACGATCGTGACCTGGCTCCGGGAGGCCGGTCACGAAGCAGAAGCAAAGTGCCTCGATACATTTGATACAGCCTGCAATTTTGTGGGCGCGGCTCTCTTTGTCGTGTCCACTTTCGGTGATGGTGACCCCCCAGACTGTGCCGTTCCGTTCTGGGATATGCTGAGAACGCAAAAAGGCCCCATGTCCGGCCTGACCTTTGCGGTGTTAGCTTTGGGAGATTCTTCCTATGCGAATTTCTGTGGCTTTGGGCGGGCGCTAGATGGGCATCTGACGGAACTTGGTGCGACGCCCTTGCTGGAAAGGGTGGAATGCGAACCTGATTTTGAAGATATGGTGGAGGCGTGGCGGGGCACTCTGCTGAATGCTTTTTCCCAGCTATCATCCGACAAGACGGAAGCCATGCTGCCGGTCTTGCCTCTGCAGGTGGAAAAGCCAGCTGCCCCAGTCTCAGGCTCTCGCGACGCCCCGGTTATGGCGCGGCTCTGTATCAACGAACGCCTCTGCGCGACGGGATATGACAGGGACACGCGGCGCATTGGTCTTGATGTCAGTGGGACAGAGTTAAGCTGGACCCCCGGAGACGCATTAGGCATATGGCCCCGCAACCCGGAGCATCATGTGGAAGTGGCCCTGCGCGCCCTTGGTCTTGCAGAGGACACGCCCATTGTTCTGCGTGGCTGCGGCACAGTAGGGCTACGTGAAGCGCTTGTCCGTCATCTTGATCTGACACGCCCCAATCCGGCCATGCTGGCTGCACTTGAAGGTCGTGCGCCTGGCTTTCTGCCTGATTTGCTGAAAGAGGCCTCTTTGACCGTTACGGCGCAGGATGTTGCCTCTTTGTTCCGACGTCTCCAGCCACGGCTGTATTCGATTGCGTCCTCGCCAAAGGTGGCTGGGCGAGTAATAGAACTGACAATGGGGGTAAGCTGCACACCTTGGCCCGGCATTTGTTCAAACTGGCTGGCAGGATTGACGGAAGACGCGGAAATTCCGGTCTTTATCCAACCAACCACGCATTTCCGTCTGCCAACGGACGATGACGCTGCCATGATCATGATCGGGCCCGGCACTGGCATTGCCCCCTTCCGCGGGTTCCTGCAGGAACGGGCGGCACGGAAATCCACGGGCCGAAACTGGCTTTTCTTTGGCGAACGCCACGCTGCAAAAGGGTTTTACTACCAGGACGAACTTGAAGCTTTTCTGGCGGCAGGATTACTGACACGTCTGGACACTGCCTTTTCACGTGATCAATCAGAGCGCATCTATGTGCAGGACCGTATGGAAGCTGCCGGAACAGAATTGTGGGATTGGCTGAAGGAAGGGGCATATGTTTATGTATGCGGGGATGCAACACGCATGGCACGGGATGTTGACGCGGCATTGCGCCGGATTGTGGCGCGCCATGGCAATCTGTCCTCAGGTGATGCAGACGCATTTGTGAGCAATCTGACACGTGAAGGCCGCTATCTGCGTGACGTTTATTGATGAATGAGGAAAAAAAATCATCAGGCACACGCCTCAGGGTATTG
Organism: Drosophila nebulosa; assembly: GCA_024703675.1. NCBI lineage: Eukaryota > Metazoa > Arthropoda > Insecta > Diptera > Drosophilidae > Drosophila > Drosophila nebulosa. Next base: position 169,842 of record JANFPS010000021.1, on the reverse strand, counting down.
GTTGCAGATGAAAATCCCCGCAGAGGACGCGCGCTGTCAGAAACCTTGCATGCTGATGCTTCGCTGGATGTTCTGACCGTTCCTCCCGATAAAGCACTGATTGATGCCGTACGCGATTACGGGCCGGACGTGGTGCTTGTTGATCTGGACAGGGCAGATCGTGACGCGCTGGATAGCATTCGCGCTCTGTCCTGTTCGGCGCTTGAGCGGCCCGTTGCCCTGTTTGTGGAGATTGTGTTGAAAAAGTCAGCTTGAGGTGTCTGCTTAGGATTTTGTATCCAATTAGGAATGAAAATCCCCCATAATTACAATACTCTATACGTTATGATATCGAACCAAAATGTTGAGTGGAAGCTCCAAAGGGACTTTTTCAACACAATCTGGACGAAGATGACGTTGATCTGATGGAGACGGCTTTTGATACAGGCGTGTGTTCCTACAATGTTCTTGAAGCCTTACCGCGGGATGTAAAGCCGCTTCTGCGGGCCGCTATTGCGCTTTATGCCCGTTTCCGCCGCACACGTGACGAACTGACCGAAGCACAGATCGCCCTTGCCGAACGCAGGCTTATCGAGCAGGCAAAGAGATCTTTCATGAAAAATGAAAAAGCTAACGAAGCACAGGCCTACCGGTGGCTCCAGCGCCGGGCCATGCAGACCTCGCGTCGGATAGCGGTGGTTGCCGAGGAATATCTGGCAGCGCAGAAAAAGGATGAGGCATCATGAACGCACCATTACGGATTGGCGTACTGAAGCTGGCTGACAGCGCCCCCGTCATCATGGCGCAGCAAAAGGGAATTTTTGCCCATCATGGGCTGGAAACCGAGATTGTTGTCTCCCCATCCTGGGCGAATATAGCCGATGGGTTGGCGTGGAACCGTCTGGATGCCGCTGTTGTTTTCGCGCCGCTTGCTATGATGACGGCGCTTGGGCACCGTGGTCATGGTGCCGAACTCCACCCTCTGGCACGGATCAGCCGAGGCGGCAACACGATCATGCTGCGCGGTATCAACCCGGCTAACGGAGTATGGCAAGCAGGATCTCATGGCCGAAATGCTTTTGATATCTGGTGCAAAGCTATCGGCAGGAAACCGCGCATAGCCATTGTTCATATGTATTCCACTCATCTTCTCATTCTCCGGCGGTTCCTGAAGATGATTGATGTGGATATGGAGAACGAGGTCACTCTGTCCGTTATGCCTCCCGCTGACATGATTCATGCACTCGCGGAAAACGCGATTGATGGCGGTTGTGTTGGTCCGCCGTGGGGCACTGAAGCGGAGCAACTCGGACTTGCTTTTCAGGTGGGGGGATCGGCCACCGTTCTTCCCGGTCACCTTGAAAAGTTCCTTGTTGCATCGGGAAAACTATTAGCTTGCGAACAAAAGGTAAGCCGTATGTCGCTTGCGGTTCAGGAGGCGCTTTCCTTCTGCCAGAAGCCCGCGCATCGTGAAGAAATTACGCAGGCGCTGGCTGCTCCCATAACAGACGGAGGGTTGCTGTTACCCCCAGCCTCGACCCGCACCATCTTGCCCGGCGGGGAGGCCCGTGAATGCGTCACTTTCTCCGATGGTAATCTTCTGCCCTCTGACCTCGACTGGATCATAAGTGACATGACAGCGCTTGGGTGGATAGGGGAAGTCGAGCAACAAATGCTCAAGCGTTGGAGCGGACCTATTCCCGCGGCTTCATCCCCTGCCTGACTAATTCTGAGGAGCAACTGAAAGTAGGAAGAAGCCATCCTGCTTAATTTTCAGCGGAATGCCGTTACATCTTTTGCACTTCCACGTGCCATATATGACAGGTGATCTGCGCGAGGAGGGGGCCTATACCTCTGTCGGCTCTATACGAATTTTTCGGTGTTATTTTGAAACCGAGAGATGCGAAATCTCCTGCCATGAGCCAACAGTACGAATGCCGAAATAACCTGGAATCTCGGATATAACTGGCCCAGAGAAAATGACTCTTCCATCCAGTGAGACTGAGGTGGTGCCGTTCCGAACATTTATGATGGTATGGTAAACATGATCAGCAACAAGAAGATCAGACTGATCCTTGCTTTCTTGCAGCAGGATACGGTTCCCTGACCCGTCATAATGCCTGAACCGTGTTGTTGTGTTGGCGTTGCCACCAATTCCGGCATATTCAAGGACAAGGCTATTATATGCAGCAAGAGTTCCGTTGCGTGGACGAGGAAGACCACCATCTTTTTCATGCGCATTCCAGAAGATGTTCATATCTGAAACACGGAAATTGCCTATAGGCTTGAAGATTTTGCGGTCAAAAGAGAGCGTATAGTTACCGTGCAAAGGAAGAAGAAGCCAGAGCGTCAAACCATTTTGTGCCCACACCTGAAGTCCGTTAGTAGAGACTTCAATACGCGAAGGAGGGATGCCCTGCGCGGTTTTTTCTGCTTCCAGACGCCATGTATGGTGTTGTCGATCTTGTACGGTGACCGTACTTTCAGCATGAGCTTTGGGAAATGCTGAGGCTTGAATAATCAGACTTACCGTAAGCCCCACAATCCACGTGTGGGGCATGAATAGGGGCCTAAACACTGTCATAGAAAGCCGCCTCTCTCATAGAATAGAGCTATCAGTTTTCTCACTTTCGCACCTATCATACTGAAGCTTTAGAAAAGATGTAAAATACGATGGCAGAAAACCTGACGGGGCGGGCTGATCAAACTTTCTGATCATAAGAACTGTCAATAAAACACGTCTTTCATCAAAATGAAAATCTTACACGGCCCGGCCGTGCTTCGCTGCAACTCCTTAACACTATCCGCATAAACTCACACATGGCCACATATGCATCTAAGCTTTAAATGTCAGAAATGAACGCCAACAGACCCACCAATAACACGCGGGGTTCCCATCCACCCGAAAACGGAACCATAATCCCCTTCACGAAGGCTCATATAGTACGTTTTATCCAAAACATTATTGACCCAAATAGATGTGTCCAAAGAAGTGCCATGAACTTTCAGCTTATAGCCCAATGAAAAATTCAGCAGGCCATAGGCCGGTATTTTGGCCGAAGGAGAATCATCAACCGTTGCAAAAGTCGCTGTACGATAGGAATAGCGAACAGTTGCATACAGGGAAGACTTGTCATTCAACCTATGCTCATAACGTCCCATCACGCTCAAGGAAAGCTTGGGCGCGCGGAATACAGGACGCCCGTTCAGGTTACAGGAGGCAGGCGGGTGACTTTGCAGAGAGACTTCTGGTGCACACCGAGCATTGTCATAACTCAGGTATTTTGTGTCATTATACAAAACATTTGGTGTGATAGTCAGGTTTTTTATCGGGTGCCAGTTCATAGTATATTCAACACCACGAGACCTGTAGTTTCCTGCATTGGTCAAATAGGTCTGTTGAGTTTCCGTATCATAGCCTTGGGTCTGAAAATCTTTGACTAACGCATTAAAGTAATCAATTTTGAAGTCGAGCTTTGCCGCGGGAATATCTTTATGCAAACCGACCTCAATGCTCTCTGTCGTTTCTGGCTTGATATAAAGGCTATCGAACCCAGCCTTGCCTGCCGAGCCAGAGGATATGTTTAAGGCCCCTGCTTTTTTACCGTAAGACAGCGCCACGTAAAATTTTGTAAGGTTATCCAGATCATAATCAACATTTACCATCGCGGATGGCAAGGCTGTCGTTTTGCTTAACACCCCCGAGTAAAATGGACTTTTATTCAGCCTTCTGAATGTTCCACTTTTATCATCAATCCCTTCTCTAAATCCAAATTTAACCGTGAGCCTCTTTAAAGGGTGCGCTGTTGCCTGCGCATAGAGAGAATAGTAATCGTCTCTTAAAGAACCATAGCGATAAACGGTCAAATTATCGTAACTGGTGCTCTTATACCAGGCACCGGAAACGCCATCACTATATTGGCTAATCGCATTTGTGTTAAGGCTTTCACCAGAATAGGCAAAACCCGTTGCGAAATTAATTGTCTTCCATTGGGGGGAATCAAAGCGAATGTTTTCATACCACGTTCTATCCCTGACATTCGTGCCAGAATTGTAATAGACATTAATGCTGTACGGGTCAGACATGACAGGGTTCGTATAGAAGTAGCGGAATGAACTGATAGACGACAGTTTCCAGCCCCCACCAAATCTCCAGCTTATTTGTGGAGAGATACCCAGTTGCTGGGTTGTGTCATAATTCTGGTAATCAAGATCAGTTGCACGCCCGGTTATAATATGGTTTCCCAAAGCGGCGGACATATTTTCGAACTGATTCACGCCTTCCACAGTAATGCTTTTATAGAGAACTGGTGTGGGCGTCTCGCGTTCAGCACTATAATCTGCAATCAGACGAAAATTCAGGTTTTCATTTGGTGTGTAGTAAAGTTGAGTGCGTACGCTATCTCCGTGATAGCCATTCACGCTATTTCCATAACGGACATTTTTTATATAGCCGCCTTGAGCGGTGTGATTATAGCTTATGCTCCCGTACAGATTATTCAGTATTTTCCCCGATACGAGCGCAGATGCACGCATGTAGCCGTAACTGCCGTAAGAAAAGAACGCTTCACGGCGCGTTGTGGCTGTTGGCACTCTTGTTTTGATGTCAATAACACCAGCCGTCACGTTAGCCGGATACAAGGTTCCTTGAGTTGCGCCGTTATAGACGTCAATAGAATCAAGATCGTTAAACCCATGAGCCATCATGGAAGGACGGCTCAAATAAACACCATCAAGAAACAGCCCGACACTACTCGGCATACCAACATTGGCTTCCCCCCCAGTCTGGCCGCCTCCGTCACCCATGCCGCGAATAGAGATACTACTGTTGAAAGGATCTGCAGCATCAACATTCAGGCTCGGAGAGAGTTGCTGAAGGTCTTCAATGGTATTGATCCGTTCACTTTCAAGTTCCTTACCCGTGAAATGATAGGATGACGAGGTGGGTCTTTGCCTATCTATTGTGATCCTGTTTCCTAAAACTTCCACAGATTCTCCTGCGGCGAGATTTCTTCTCTGTTTGGCAAGCTTGTGAATTTTCTTATAGCTTGAATTGGAAGAAGGGGAGGTTTGCTCGGACCATGCATTGGTGCTCAGCAGGGTTGTCGCCAGCAAAAAGCCACTAGCAAAAGTGTGTCTTGAGATACTCAACTTAACCACCACTGAAAAACGGTAATTGATATTGGTATGCCGATTTGCACGTTATAATTGGATGGTATAGTTAATAAATCGTAATATGCCGTTTTATAGATATTAATATACAACTGAGTTTGGTGTTAACAAAAAGGTCCATCTATGCTCTTCCGTTATTCGGCCCGCTGTTTCTTGGGCGGCCTTGCGTTGCTCCTACTGCCAGCCATGGCTCTTGCTGAAAAAAAATCACCTCCTCAATCGTGGATTGATCCTGATACGGGTCATCGCGTCATTCGGGTGACAGATGAACCTGGATCTGCAAGCCTTTATTTTAACATCAATGCTTACACGCCCGACGGTAAGCAGATGATATACACGACAGCAGACCGTGGTATTGGGGTGATCGATCTAGCTACGTTTACAGCCAAACCTTTGGTCAAAGGACCAGTTGGCGGCGGCCCTGGCGCCGTTGTTGTCGGGCAAAAAACGCCAACAGTTTATTATTTCAAAGGGGTAAAGGGCGATGCGCAATATGCTTCGCTCTGGAGTGCCAACATTCAGACGGGGGAGCAGAGAAAAATAGCTGATCTACCACGTCGCGCAGGTATCTTTTCCATTAATGCTGATGAGACGCTGGGGGTAGGAAGTTACATCATTGGGGATGGCGAAGATTATAATGGACGCCAAGCCGGGCAGGTCGCTCAGCAACATACAACGGATGAACCGTTAGATAAGAAGACCAAGATGGCCAGACGTCTTGCCGCAAGGCTGCCGATGGTTGTCTTTACCGTCGATTTACACACGGGTCAGATCAAACCAGTTTTTGCCAGCACGGACTGGATTGATCATTTACAGTTTTCCCCAACCGACCCGACATTGCTTATGTATGCCCATCAAGGTGAGTGGCAGCAGGTAGAAAAACTTTGGACCATTCGCACTGATGGTTCACAAAATAAACATATCAACCCGCGTATCATGAAAATGGAAGGCAGTGGCCACCAGTGGTGGGACCATAACGGGAAAAATATATGGTACGATCTCCATATACCTTTAGGAATGATCTCGTTCGTTGCAAGTTACAACGTCGAAAATGGTGACAGAACATGGTACCATTATGCCCCGGAAGAATCCTCCATCCATTTTACTAGATCTGGTGACGGGACACTGTTTGCTGGCGACGGTAGCGATGCGCCTGGAGCAAAGTGGCTCTATCTGTTTCATCCAGAGTTGATAAAGGATGACCACAGTTTAGGCGAGCATCTCATTCAGCCCGGCCGGTTCCAGGCAGAACGCTTGGTCAATATGTCCAAACATAATTACCATTTAGAACCGAACGTTAATTTCACGCCTGATGGCAAATATGTGATTTTCCGGTCAAACATGCTCGGCCCAACATATGTCTTCGCTGTTGAGGTGCATAAATGACATCATAAGAACGCTGCGTAATCGCGTCACCCAATATAGTCAGTATAAAACTGATGCGAGATCATCTTCCTGATGGCGGCCAGCCCTGCCGCCTGATGACGTAAGCAAGAAGCAGGGAGATAGTTACCAACCCGAGAGCAGCCAAACCCAACACGCCGAACAGTGTCTCAGAATGATGGCTCTGTAAGGGGCTGTCTTGACTACTGGGCTCGCAAAATCCGAAATTTCGCTCCCCCAATACATGCCAGCCCCCACAGTGAGAGAATAGGTGCCGACCATCAGGGTATTCAGGCTGGCTGGAGCATAACGTGCAATAACCGCCAGCACCGGGCTGCCGATAAGCCATTCTGATGTGGCAGAAGCAAAAGCCACTTAGCATGAACCATGCACTGGTCAGGTTGGGTGCCGAGATGTAAACACCAGCCCACTAGATGAAGAATGCGAGCGCGACAAAAAACGTACTATGAGTCTACCTGATAAGGAATGATTGCGGTTGGCTAGGGCAAGATAGAGTAGGGCAAGAAACGGACTGAAATCTTTCTGAATCCAGACTCTTAACGGCATAACAAACTCACAAGAGGCCGGGTAGCTTTTACCCGGCCTACGGCTTTATTTATCCGTGAGTGGGCATCACAAATTCCGCTCCAGAACGGATACCTGCCGGCCAACGCTGCGTTACAGCCTTCATCCGTGTAAAGAAACGCACGCCTTCTGGCCCATGCATATGGTGATCTCCAAACAGGGAGTCTTTCCAGCCACCGAAAGAATGGAATGCCATAGGCACCGGAATAGGGACATTCACACCCACCATTCCGGCTGTTACATTATGGGTAAAGGTTCTGGCGGTGTCACCGTCACGAGTGAAAATGGCCGTACCGTTTCCGAAGGGACTCCCGTTTATCAGCTTGAGTGCGGTATCGAAGTCTGGCGCACGCATGACACACAGAACAGGGCCGAAAATTTCTTCCCGGTAAATGTCCATCTCTGGTGTGACATTATCAAACAGTGAACCACCAATGAAAAATCCTTTTTCATGATCTTTCACAGTCACGTTACGCCCATCCACAACTAGTTTTGCGCCCTGACTGACACCTGCATCGACCAATCCCTTTACGCGGGCCAGATGCTGTGCGGTGACCAGTGGGCCCATTTCACTGGTATCATGCGTGCCGTTGCCAATGGTGATGGCTTTTACCTTTTTGGCCAGTTCTGCCACTAAAGTATCCGCAACAGGCCCTACGGCCACAGCCACGGAAATAGCCATGCATCGTTCGCCAGCAGAACCATAGGCAGCACCGATCAGGGCATCGACCGTTTTTTCCAGATCACAATCTGGCATGACAAGGGCGTGGTTTTTTGCGCCCCCTAAAGCCTGCACTCTTTTTCCGTGCGCGGTACCCGTTGCATACACGTGCTGGGCAATAGGGGTAGAGCCTACAAAACTGACAGCCGCAATATCGGGGTGCTTCAGAATGGCATTTACCATGTCCTTGTCCCCATGCACGACCTGAAACACACCGTCCGGGAGGCCAGCTTCTTGCAGAATTTCGGCCAGTAGCACGGATGCTGAGGGATCACGTTCAGAAGGCTTCAAAATGAAGCAGTTACCGGTCGCCAGCGCCATTGGGGCCATCCATAAAGGCACCATCATCGGAAAATTGAAGGGCGTAATCCCGGCAGCAATGCCAATAGGCTGGCGCATGGTCCATGCATCAATGCCGCGTGCCACCTGTTCTGTATATTCTCCTTTCAGCAATTCCGGCACGCCGGTTGCAAATTCAACAACTTCCAGTCCGCGTGTGACTTCCCCTTTGGCATCAGACAGGATTTTTCCGTGCTCTGCGGTTATAATTGCAGCCAGATCATCCATACGTTGTTCTATCAGGTCGCGCGCACGGAACAGGATACGGGCGCGGGTCAGCGGTGGAGTTTCTGCCCATGAGGGGAAGGCTTTCTTGGCTGCGGAAACAGCGGCATCCAGATCATCCTGTGTGCCAAGCACAACCTTTTTTTCGACCACGCCTGTAGCCGGATTGAATACGTCGCCAAATCGGGCGCTGTTGCCCGTGGTAGGCTTTCCACCGATGATGTGCTGAATTGTATTCATTTTTCTTATCCTTGTTTTACTGAATATCAGCCTTCGCCAATAGCTTCATGTGAGAGGGAGACGATCTGGGTGTGCGCACCTTTACGCACGTTCAATGTTTCAGGCACCCAGAACAGTGTGATGAAAAAGCCGATCAGGCACAGGACCATCGGGTAGAGCAGTCCCGCATAAGGATTACCTGTCTGTGTAACCAGCCAGAGACTGACCAGTGGTAGAAAACCACCGAAAATGCCATTCCCGATATGGTAAGGAACGGAAATCGAAGTGTAGCGCACATTGGCGGGAAAGCTTTCAACAATGAATGCGCCATAAGGGCCGTAAACAGCAGCAGCAATGATAACCAGAACAAACACGCAGGCTGAAATTGTAGCGTAACTCGTGTTTTCTGGTGTTATGGCGTGGCGAATAATGGAAAAAATAGGGATATAGAACAGTACAGCCGCAGCCATACCCGCAAGCGACAGACGTTTCCGCCCAATTCGGTCCGACAGTGCACCAAACAGCACAAAGAACGGTACTCCCAGAAATGCACCGACTGCGACAGACAAGGTGGCTGGCAGGAAAGGCATTTTCATAAATGTCTGAATATAATACAGGGCATAGAACTGAGCCGTGTAGAATGTAACGGCCTGTGCACAGGCAACCCCGAAGAGGAACAGGATAATACGCCGCGCATTACCCGGAATACGGAATGCATCGCGCACAGGTGACTTGGACAGTTTACCCTGTTTGTGCATTTCCACAAAAACAGGAGATTCGGAAAGCCGAAGGCGAATACGCAAAGAGACTGCAACCAGAACAAATGATACCAGAAACGGTGCCCGCCAGCCCCATGTGCCAAAGGCATCTTCGCCCAACCACAGGCGCAGGGTGAGCACCATTCCCAGAGACAGCACAAAACCGCCGGAGGCCATGGCCTGAATGTAGCTGGCCCATTTCCCGCGTTCACCCGGCGGGGAGTGTTCTGCCACGTAGGTTGCTGCCCCGCCATATTCACCGCCTAGAGCCAGTCCCTGCACAATGCGTAATAGAATAAGCAGAACAGGCGCTGCATAACCGGCTGTTGCAAATGTAGGCAGCAAGCCAATAGCCGCTGTGGAACAGCCCATGATAAGGAGCGTGATCAGAAAAGTAGTTTTTCGCCCGACACTATCGCCCATATATCCAAATATCAGGCTGCCCAGCGGACGCACGGCAAACCCGGTTGCAAAGGTAGCGACACTGATGAGGGTTGCAGCAACGTCATCGCCTGGCGGATAAAACAGGCGGGCAAAGAAAATGGCCAGACTGCCGTAGAGAAAAAAATCATACCATTCAATAACGGTGCCAACACTTGAGGCAAGCACCAGAGAACGCATGGAGCGTTCTTCTTTTTCATGGGATATCATTATTTTGGTCTCCTATCAGGAGCTTTACTGTTTTTATACGCAGCCGTTTGTCGTCAGGCCCAGACTTTCCGGTATAGATCAATAATTTCGCTGTGATTTGGCACGCGCGGGTTGTTGTCTGGAGAGCCAGAAGCGAGAGCCTGTTCAGCCATCAGGGGTAGCAGGCTGTTCCAGCGGCCTTCCTCAAGCCCGTAGGCGGCGGGGGAGGGGACATCCAACTGTCGATTACGTTCACGAAGTGCTGCGACAAGTGCAGCGCAGGCAGCACCGTCCTCCGTGCCCGATGGCACAATGCCCATTACGCGGGCACAGGTGGCATAACGCGCTTGTGCGCCGGTAACAGACCATGCCGTTATTTCCGGCAGCAACATGGCATTTGAAAGCCCGTGCGCGACATGGAAATGCGCGCCAATAGGGCGGCTCATACCATGCACAAGGGCGACCGATGCGTTGGAGAACGCCATTCCGGCTTCGAACGCACCCTGCATCACCTGCTCGCGCGCTTCACGGTTGGAGGGTTCTGCACAGGCAATGGGTAGGGCGTACCAGATACGCTTCATGGCTGCCAGCGCCAGAGCATCGGTAAAAGGGGACGCACGTTTGGACACATAGGCTTCAAGTGCATGGGTTAGCGCATCAATGCCGGTATCAGCCGTGAGACGGCGCGGCATGGTCAGGGTCAGTTCATAGTCGACAATGGCAATATGTGGCAGATAGGCATAGCCTGTACACAGCATTTTCTCGTCGGTTTTTTCGTCAGTAATGACCGTGACGCGCGTAGCTTCAGATCCCGTGCCAGCAGTGGTGGGAATGGCGATAATGGGTAGGCCTGCCTCATCCTGCACGTGCGGCACTTTCAATTGTGAAGGCGTGCCACCGTGCTTGGCGAGCACCGCTACCATTTTGGCGGTGTCAATTGGGCTGCCCCCGCCAAGGCCGATCACACAGTCATAAACACCGCGCTTTAACGCAGCGAGCGCGGCGTCAACTGATGTGACCGTGGGGTCCGGCACGGCATCCGGGAAAGCGCCAGACTGAATATCCGCTTCAGCCAGCAGAGCTTGCACCCTATCCAGAAGGCCGGATTTGGCCATGAAACCATCGGTAATAATAAAGGGGGCGGAAAGCCCGGCCTGCTTCAATGCGGTGGGAAGTTCGTTCAGCGCACCGCCTCCAATACGTACCAGAGAGGGCAGATAAAGTGCTGTCATAGCCTTTTCTCCTGGGAATGGTTACGGCGTGAGCCGTTCCTTTCCGGCTGTTGTTCTTGTCTGAGTAGTGAACGCGCAAAAGGCATCACTAGAAAATCAGGAGATTTCGCCCAATTGGTGTGCAAATCTGCACATAAGCACCGATAATCAAGGATTCTTATCCCATGAAACGCAGCCTGGACTGGAGAAATCTGCAGTTTTTTCTCGCTGTGGCGCGCTCGGGTTCACTATCAGAAGCGGGACGTTTATTGGGCGTTGATCACGCAACTGTGGGCCGACACATTGTTTCTTTGGAAACATCGGTCGGCAAAACTCTGTTTGAACGGCATCTGCGCGGTTATGCACTGACACGCTACGGGCAGGACCTGTTAACCACAGCGGAAGCCATGGACCGCGAGGCAGCACAGGTGGCACAGGCGACCAATCCGGCTCATGGATTGACAGGCATTGTGCGGATCAACGCGCTTGAGGGGTTTGCTAATTTCTTTCTGGCTTCCCGCATTGGTCCGCTCATGACGGATAATCCTGCCCTGACGATTGAAATTCTGACTATCCAGCAGATTGTCGCGCTCTCTCGTAGGCATGCCGATATAGCCATTACCGTGATGCCTTCAGTGGATGATCGATTTGTCTGCGAAAAGCTGACACCCTATTATTTGCGCGTTTATGCTACTCGTGCATATCTAGATCGAGAAAAAACCATCAGAAGGCCGGATGATTTTTCATCACACCTGTTTGCAGGCTATGTAGATGAAATGATTTTTATGCGGGAACTGGACTATCTGGGGCATCTTGGTGTCTCGCGCAAGATGGTGCGAATTCAGAACTCAAGTGTGCAGGCGCAAATGGAAGCCGCTTGCTCCGGTTTGTGTATGGCAGTTCTACCAACCTTTGTTGCTGCAACGCGGCCAGAGTTAATAGCCGTCTTGCCCCATCAGGTAAGGCTTGAACGCCATTACTGGCTGATCACCCGCGCCGAAGAGCAAAAAACTGCTCGCATTGAGCAGGTATGTAGCTTCATACGGAACGAAGTTCAGAACAGTGAAACCCTGTTTGCATTGTAAAAGAGAAATACATCATAGGATTATTTGATAATATTATTACGTATTTCAGAAATATCTGAATAGCGGAAAAAAGGGCAGATATACCTAGAAAGGAACGATTGATGCTGCGTTCTTAGACGCTACGTCAAGAACTGTAACTGTCTTATCTGTTGTCCAACGGGGATGGAGCAATCATCGCTGAAGACGCGCAGAGTGGCAGAGATAGGCAAATGAGATGGATAGCTCGCGGAGGTAAGTAGCTGCTTGCCATTACTGGAAAATATCAAAGTTGGCACCGGAACGAGGTTGACCAAGGAGAATTCATTTCCAGCTTTACCTCGTCAAGAATCAATGTTCCTCCATGCCCTAGTACAATCTGCCGGGCGAGACTGAGACCGATACCGTTGCCGTTTGGTTTGAACGACACGAAGGGTTGGAAGATACGCTCCCGCTGTTCTGGAGTAACGCCGTGACCATTATCACGCACAACAATGCTGATTGATCCGGAACGTTCTTCTACGGCAATCTGTACGGACGGAGAGGGCCGCGCAAGAGCAGCTTCAGCGCCGTTATTCAGCAGGTTGAGCAGCGCCTGCTCCATTTGCGCTTTATCCAGTCTGACTATTGTCCGGACAGATGGCAGATCTAACTGGAGCGCGACACGCCCGGTCCATCGAGCTCTGAAAAGTCTTGCCGTTTCTTGCAGGAGTTCGCCAAGATCGACAGGTTTTAATCCGGGTGCGGGCAGCCGGGCAAGATCTCGGTATCCCCGTACGAACCGATCCAAACCATTCGCGCGCCGACGGATTGTCGCAAGCGCATCAGATATAAGCGGTTTCGTGTCTTCCGTCGCGTCTTCAGAAAATAGCTCTTCTGCAGTTGCTGAAAGTGAAACAATTGGCGTCAGGGAATTCATGATTTCATGGCTGAGGATCTGAAGAAGATCGCGCAGAGCCTGAGCCTCAGCAGCATTGAGGCCCGCCTCCACGTCCGTCAGAGCGATATAGGTCACAATACCAACCGCGCCACCTCCCTGACCAATTGATAGTGCATAAACATGCGGCTTTCCGCCTGATGGAGGCGTCAGACGGATCATCTTTTTTTCTGGTCCTGACATGTTATTCCCAAGAGCCACCAGAAGTGGCTCTGGTGGCACAAGAATAGGACCGTCAGTTTCAAACAAGCGGCGTGCAGCGCGATTGGCGGCATGCAACGTGCCATCCGCGCGCTGGAATAGTAATGGTACCGGCGCGTGGTCCAGGAGCGCCCGGTTGCGGAGTTTCTCGCGATCCGGCGGGTGTACTATCGACGGCTCACGGCGTTGAACACGACGCAACATTTCGAGGTGAGTGACAACCAGCGAAGTTGCACAGAAGGCGGCAATACAAAGCAAAAGGATGGCTGTTGCAAAAAATCCCTTTTGCCATATAGGTCCGATCAGGAGACAGGCGAGGATAATGCCAACCAGCCGCCCCATTACGCTTAGTGCATTACGCATTTACAGCCCGTACCGCGCCATACGGCGATAGAGCGCAGGACGTGTCAGCCCCAATTCTCGGGCAGCTTTTGTCACGTTGAAGCTGTGGTTGCGGAGTGCTGTCTCGATAAGGGAGCGTTCCGCGTCGCGTAATGTTGGTGTGCCGTCGCCAGAGGCATTTGGGGATTCCGATGGCGTCTCCCATGTCCCCATCAACACCGCCCGTTCAATCATGGCCCGTAAGGACCTGACGTTTTGAGGCCACAGTCCTGCTTGCAACGCTGCAAGATGCCTCGCCTCCATGACGGGTTCGGGTAGGCCATGACGGGAAGCAAAATAGCGCAGGAAATGTACGGCCATCGCAGGAATATCATCTGGCCTTTCATTCAAGGGAGGAATGACAAACGTAACCATTCCCAAGAGGAGCATCAGCCGAGGCTCAAGTTGCGCTTCGAGCGTTTTTCGATCCTGTGAGGTCAAGGCGATAACACGAACAGCCTCACCTCCATCAAGACGATCAGCCAGTTGACGTTGCAATGAAGGAGCCAATGCTTCGATATCACGAAAAATCCAGGAGCCACCCCCATCTGGCAGCCTGTTGCATTCCTCAGCATAGATCATCCGTATTGGACCGGTATTGCGGGACAACGCATGGATGCGCTGTGCCAACACCATTTTGCCCGAACCCGACGGTCCACAAATGATGAGCGGTGCGCGGGTCGGTGCCAGCCGATCAGCCTCCGCAACGATCCGCTTCATGTCTGGGGAGGCGATGATCAGGATAGATTCGGATTCCGCCGTCGTTTCGCTCTTGCGACCATCAAGGATCTTGTCGACTAGATTTCCAAGACGGTCATTGTTCCAAGGCTTCATAACGAAGTCGCATGCCCCGGCGCGCATTGCCTCAACAGCGATTGTAACGCCGCTGTGGCCCGTCACAACCACAACAGGCAGATCTGGCCTAAGAATGAGGATATCCTTCAGCAGCGCGAGCCCTTCGGCCCCGTTTGTCGCGCCTTTGCTATAATTGAGATCCAACAACACAAGATCAAAAGAGTGGATAGCAAGTTGTGTCAGGGCCTCTTGCGTATCATAGGCTGACAGCATTTTGATCCCGCGCCGACGGAAAAGTAGACGAGCGGCGGCCTGAACATCCTGATCATCATCCACGAACAGCAGAGATGGATTTGAGCTATTTTGCTGCAGGATGTCCTCCGCTGATTCGTTGTGAAATGTATTCATTGTCCTCTTGACAGACTGCTAAAGGGTGTCCGTATCCGGACAGTGTGTCCGATTTCGAACGGGCGCGTTGTAATGACGAAAAATTATTCTTATTTTACAATTAGATAGTGTTCATATCCCTCATGATACACTGTTTTTCAAGAGGAGAAACAGTGTATGGATCAATCGATCCCTGACAATCCAGTAACTGCCGAAACACCACGCGCTATCCCGGGGGCTGGGATGGATCGGGCTGTGCGTCCCTCGCGGCAAAAGCTCCTGTTCCGGCGTGCGTTACGATATGGCACCCCTATTGCCATGGCGCTGTTCGTTTGGGGGGGATGGCGGCTGATCCCTGCGTCAGGCACGCTTTCCGTTCCGCAGACGCAGCTTTCCATCGCAACCGTTCACTCTGCGCCCTTCCTAGATTATCTGCCCGTCCGAGCAACGGTCGCTCCACTGAATGTTACCTTTATTGATGCCATACAGGGGGGTGAGGTCTTGGAAGTTGTCGCAAAAGACGGCGCATTGCTGGAAAAGGGCAATGTGCTGGCGCGGCTCACAAATCCACAACTCCAACTGGATGTCACTTCCCGCAAGGCACAGATAGCCAGCCAGCTTGGCGCTGTGAGTGCTCAGCGCCTTACTTTGCAACAGACACGCACAACGGAAGAAACACAACTCGCCGAAGCCCGGTACAATCTCCTAAAGGCCCGGCGTGAGCTTTCCATCAGAGAACAGTTGCGCGGACAAGGGTTTGAGTCTGATGCCAACGTTCAATCTTACCGTGACGAGGCCGATTATTACGCCCAGCGTCTCAAGCGACTTGAAGGAGCGTTGGTGCAGGATGTTAAGGTTGCTGATCGTCAGGGGCTGGAAATAGATGAAGAAGCACAGCGTTTGCGCTCCAATCTGGACGTTGTGGAGGCGAGCCTTGATGCGCTCGTGCTACGCGCACCGTTGTCGGGACGGCTGACCAACTTCGAACTTCAGCCGGGGCAGTCCCTCAAGGCAGGTGACAAAATCGGTCAGATTGATAGCGAAGGGCTGTATCGCCTCGACGCGGATATTGATGAGTTTTATCTCGGCCGTGTTGCCGTGGGTGAACGAGCTGAAGCTGATCTTGGTGACACAAAAATTGCCCTGACCGTATCGCGCGTTCACCCGCAGGTAACAAACGGCCAGTTCCGGGCGGAGCTAACCTTTGACAAGCCACCGCCAACAGGCTTGCGGCGTGGTGAGAGCGTTGATCTGCGCATCACACTTGGCGAAACACATCGTGCGCTCGTGCTCCCTAATAGTGCGTGGCTGGAAGCCAGCGGTGGCTCTTCAGCTTTTGTGGTTGCTTTGAACGGCCGTACGGCGGATTGGGTGAGCATTACCTCAGGGCGACGCAATCCTGATCAGGTCGAGATAACCGACGGTCTGCATGAAGGCGATCAGGTGATCGTTTCTTCTTACAATTCTTACAAAAATTTCAATCATCTCGTGATTAAATGAGTGCAGGAGCACAGATATGCTGATTGAACTTTCGCACATCCAGCGCCTTTATCGGTCCGATGAAGTGGAAACCACAGCTTTGCAGGATATCGATCTGCGGATTGATGCGGGGGAATTCGTCGCAATCATGGGGCCGTCTGGCTGCGGAAAATCGACACTTCTGAACATTCTCGGGACAATTGATCGCCCAACAGGTGGCTCCTATCGTTTTGGCGAGTATGAACTGACAGCATTGAATGAGGCTTCCCTCGCCAAATTCCGGCGCGAGCATCTAGGGTATGTCTTTCAGAGTTTCAATTTGATTGACGAGTTGACGATTGAGGAAAATATCGAGCTCGCTTTAATCTATCGTAATATGCCAAAAGCAGAACGTCGCACGCGTGTCGCACAGGCTATGGATCGTGTCGGCATTGCGCACCGGGCGCGGCATTACCCATCACAGTTGTCCGGCGGCCAACAGCAGCGTGCAGCCATCGCGCGCGCGGTGGTGGGTGAACCGCGCCTTATTCTGGCCGATGAACCCACCGGCAACCTCGATACAGAAAACGGTGCACAGGTCATGGATATTCTTCAGGGCCTTAATGACGAGGGTGCGACTATCATCATGGTCACGCACTCGCCCAGCCATGCTGATCTCGCGAAGCGGCGGATCGACATGCTCGATGGGCAGGTTGTTGTTTCCGTGCGGAACGCCATCTGAAAGGGCAAAATCATGTTGAGCACGGTCATAAAAAGCGTTCTACGGCAGGCGTACCGCCACCCGCTGTATGTCGGTCTCAATGTGTTCGGGCTTGCACTCGGAATTGGTGTCTTTCTGACACTCGCCCAGCTTGTCCGGTTTGAATACAGCTTCAACACCAATTTTGCCGATGCGGACCGGATCGTGCGGATAGACGAACGTTGGTCGGAGCCCGGCACAACGCCATATGAGAGTGCTGATACAACTTTCCGCGCCATTCCATTTCTCAAACAGGACTTCCCACAGATTGAAGAGGCAATTCCGTTAATGGGCACGACGGTGCGGGTAGAGCGGGAAGGGCATTTTATCACATTCACCGGGAAGATGACGGACCCTGCATTCTTTCGTATTTTCCCGCTCCCATTGTTGCACAAAAACACGGGAAAGAGTCTGACAGAGCCGGATAGTCTGATTCTCTCAAAAAGTGCAGCACTAAGCCTCTTCGGGACCATCGACGCGATTGGTAAAACAGTTACCATTAATCAAAGCGGCGAGAAAAGCACCCATGTTGTTACGGGAGTTCTGGCAGCAATCTCCGGACCCGGGCTTCTTGATGGTGTGGAGATGATCCTTCCGATACCACCGCAGATGAAAGAGAAAAGGTCCTGTTTTCTTTTTTGGGGAAGTAGTTGCAGCAAGGTTTTTTTGAAGCTGAAAGACAAGAAAGATATCAACGCACTTCGTAACGGTCTGCCAAATTTTGTCGAGCGCCGGGCCGGTGGTGGCGCAGATGACCGTATCTCGCTCGGGCCCCATCCTGAAAAGGTCTATGCACTTTCAGCAATCCTGCTTCGTGATCTGCATTTTCACGATGCAACCGTTCAGGACGCAGATGATGGTGTCAACCAGAACGTTGTTGACAGCATTGGTCTGATTGGTTTGCTGGCATTACTCCTTGCCTGCGCCAATACCGTTAATCTGGCAACAGCACGCGCTGGTATGCGCGCCCGGGAGGTTGCACTACGCAAAACGCTCGGGGCTTCACGTTCGGCACTTTTCATCCAGTTTATGGGAGAGGCCCTTCTCATATCCCTGATAGCAGGCACTGTCGGTATGGCCGTTTGCGAAGTGCTGGTTCCCATCATGGCCAGTATGACCGGTGACGCGATCCACATGGATTACGGTTTCATCTTATGGGCTCTCCCACTTATTGTTATTGGGTGTGGCGTCGCTTCAGGCGTGTACCCGGCGTTAGTTCTGTCCGGTTATCAACCAGCAACCATTTTGGCTGCCACAAGAATGCCGTCGGGCGGGCGCAGGGCCGCAATGTTACGAAATGCTCTGGTTGCCGGACAATTCTCAATCGCCGTCTGCATCGTGATTTGTACCCTCGTCATAGACCAACAGACACGTTTTCTCCGCACTGCTGACCGAGGCTATGTCAAATCCGGTTTGTTGGTCGGTCAGCAAATGGAGACTGAAGATATCGGACTGCAAAGACGAATGTTCGATACGCTGCGGGCTGTGCCCGGCGTGACATCCATTGCGTTCGGAGAATTGGAACCAGACCCTCATAGCCAGACGCGGACCAACTTCGCCTATAATAGTCCGGGTGGTGCTGTGGAAGCCCAGTTACTGCAAGACCGGATATCGCCTGGCTACAGGGAAACGTATCGTCCTCGTGTGCTTGCCGGTCGATGGTTTGATTCTGCGCATGGGCAGGATGATTCTCCATTACCGGGAAATAGTGCAAACACCACGCGAAATGTCATTTTGAACGAAAAAGCCGTGCGGGCTTACGGATTTAGCAGTCCAGCCGAGGCGATTGGCAAAGTTTTGCATATGGACAAGACACAGTACGAAATCATTGGCGTGATCAGTGATATTCGTTTCGGTTCGCCTCGTGAGACTGTTCCACCGGAAATACTGACTTTTTCAACGCTGACGCACCGTGGTTTTGATAACCCTGTTCCTGCCGTGCGGTTCAAAGGTGTGCCGCGCTCTGTCATGGCCGAACGGCTCAATCGGGCCTGGCGGACGCTCCGGCCCGACATTGCCAGCAACTTTGTGCCCGCCGATGAATTGATGGAACCTTACTACGCCGGAGATGAAAGGCGAGGGCACCTTTTTACGATGGGAGCTGTAGCGGCCCTTTTTATCGCCTGTCTTGGCCTTTACGGCCTGGCGGCCTTTGCAGCAGCACGGCGCTTTCACGAAATTGGTATTCGCAAAACATTAGGAGCCACAGCCCCCCAAATTATCCGGCTGCTTGTGCACGATTTTCTTAGGCCGGTGCTGTTGGCGTGCCTGATTGCCTGCCCTGTGGCGTGGGTTCTCATGCGGCAGTGGCTGAGTGAATTTGATGAACGGATTGCTCTTAACCCAGCATATTTCCTGATCGGCATAAGCGGGGCAGTCATCATCGCCGTACTGACTGTTCTCGGGCAGACCCTGCGCCTTGCCCAAGTAGAACCGGCGCGTGCGTTGAGGGCGGAGGGATGATCATGCGACCGTTGATCGCTTTATCTGTCCTGTTATCAGCCTCTGCCTCGGCCGCTCAGGCTCAAAGCCTTCAGGAGGCTCTGGCACTGGCTTACCGGAGCAATCCAACCCTTATGGGAGAGCAGGCCAACCAGCGTGCCGTGACGGAAAACTCTGCTCAAGCGCGGTCAGGCTGGCGCCCCACTGTCTCAATCAATATGGACGCTAGCTATCAACAAGGGCCGTATAGTTCCGCCTATGGCCTTGGTTCCGTGACATCTAACGCTGCCGAGGGTTATCTTTCGGCAAGGCAGACGCTCTATTCGTTCGGGCATGTGGCCAATCAGGTTCGAGCGGCTGACGCACGTTCCCGGGCCGAAGGGCATGCTCTCCGGCTGACGGAAGCACAGGTTTTTACCCGTGCAATCAGCGCCTACATGGATGTTCTTCGTGACCGTTACGTGCGGGATGTCCGGCTGGCGGATCTGAATATGCTCCAACGGCAGGTCCAACTGACCACATCACGGTACAATCTTGGCGGCGCACCCAGTGAACAAGTGACAAAAACAGACGTGGAGCAAGCCGAAACACGTCGTCGGTCGGCGGAAGTCGCGCTGACGCAGGCGCGTGCCACACTGGCAGCATCTGAAGCTCTTTTTGAAGCCGTTATTGGTGTGCCCCCGAGGAAACTGACAATGCCCGATGGGTTGCCCGGCCTGCCTGCGAATATCGATCAATCCTTGAAAATGGCTATCACATTTAATCCGCAACTGGCCCAGATGAAAGAAACCCGAGCCGCGACCCGCGCAGATATTGATACTGCGCGTTCCCAATGGGGGCCGCAAATCGAGGTTCAGGGAACTTTTGGCACTATTGGACCGGCATCCCCGTTTCGCGGGCGAGACTATGGCGAGCAACTTGCGGGTACGGTTTCCCTGGTCCAACCTCTGTACAATGGGGATTTATACAACTCCCAGATCAGGCAGGCACGCGATAAGGATGAGCAGGCGCGACAGAATGTCGAAGCTGCGCGGCGTAATGCTCTTCAAAACGTGGTTACGAACTGGAAAGCTGTCGAAAACGGCCTTCAGGCAATTAAATCCGGGATGGCCGAAGTACAATCAGGCGAGATGACTTTAAAGGGCTATCAACTCGAATATGGCTATGGATTGCGCAGCACGACAGATGTGCTCTATGCCGATGAAAATCTTCGTTCTGCCCAAGTGGAACTGGCCTCCAGCCGCCACGACACAATCGTAGCAGAAGCCAATCTTCTCTCGGCCATAGGGCACCTTCAGGCAGCCGATCTTCTCCCAACCATGCGTCATTACGATGCTGAGGCAAAATTTCAGCACGCTCGAACCCGTGGTTGGGATCCACTTCAAGCCCCTGTTTCAGCACTCGACCGTACAGGCTGGTAAAGACGAGAGATCGAGTTATGTTGGTAAATATTTTTACGTCCACACTTCGTACTCTTTCGCGCCACAAACGCTATACATTTCTCAATATTTTGGGCTTGGCGCTCGGGATCTCGGTATTTCTCACGATGGCGCTGATCGTTCATTATGAGAATAGTTACGACGCCACCATTCCGCATGCCAGTCAGATTTTCCAGATCGACGAGTTTTTTCATCCGTCTGGCCATAAGCCCTCGGAAAATGAAGCAGTCAGTTTCGTGCCGTTTCCCTTCATCAAACAGGACTTTCCGGAGATTGATGCTGCCATAAGAGTGATGCAGATACCTCTGGTGGTGCGCGTTGGAAGCAAGCTGGCACAAGAGCAGGTGACGATGACAGACCGGGAGTTCTTCTCGGTTTTTGACCTACCTCTTCTTGCCGGAGACAAGACTACGGCTTTGGATGGTCCTGGAAAAATCGTGATTTCGGCGGAGATAGCGCGCAAATATTTCGGTACCGAGGAAGCACTTGGCAAAAAACTCCGGGTCGACAATAGCCAGAGTGAAGCCATGGTAACTGGTGTGCTGGCACCAGCACCCCCGAACCGGACAATGCAGTTTGATATTGTGGAAGTTATTCCCAGTAACTGGTTCTCCAAGCCAGCATTCACAAATTGGGGATCAAACTGGGGAACGATATGGGCTCGGATTGACAATCCGCAGGCGGTTCCCCGTATCAATCAAGAGCTTGCCCGTTATCCAGTTCTTCATCCAGGCAACTGGAGTAAAGAGATGATTCGGGAGGTATTCGGTAATGGAGGCATGAAACTGATCCCGTTGCCCGCTGTCCATTTTCATAATGCTGCGATTGGGGAAGGGGGTAACAGTCTGGCTCTTGTCAGCATTCTGGGGTTTATTGGCTTGGCCGCATTAGCCGCGGCAGTCATCAACTACGTTAACTTGGCAACGGCACGCTCCGGATTGCGCGCGCGTGAAGTCGCGGTACGAAAGGCACTCGGGGCAACACGGTATAATCTGATCATCCAGTTTATGGCAGAAGCTTTCATTCTGGTTGCATTTGCCGCCGCATTTGGCGTTGCCCTGACGGAACTCTCTCTGCACTGGGTCAATACATGGGGTGGATGGAGGCTTTCGCTGGATTGGGGCTTCGTGCTTTGCACCAGCATCGTCGTTATCCTGCTAACGGGAAGCCTTGCCGGAATTTATCCAGCTCTGGTAATTTCGTCTTTTCAGCCTGCTGCTGTTCTTGCGGCAAGCAAGACACCTGCTGGTGGCCGGGTGGAATCTACGCTGCGTTCTGTACTTGTTGTCCTACAGTTCAGTTTTGCTATGACTTTGGCCATCTGCACTTTGGTCATGAGTAATCAGGCTGCGTATGTACGCACTCTTAATCGCGGGATGAAACAGAACGGACTCATTGTCATCAGTGCTCTTAACGATGCCTCCCTTGCAACGCGCCAGAAAGAAATTGTAGCCCGTTTGGCCAGTGTCCCGGGAGTGAAGATTGCCACACGTTCCGATATTTTCCCTCATCACCTTCTGAATAACGATGACTGGACCCGCGTGGGACAAACCCAAAAACATGCCATGCATTGGGGGAAAGCAACGCCGGGTTATTTTGATGCCATTGGTGCGCGGCTTATCGCTGGACGTTTCTTTGATACGCAGCATGGACAAGACTATGTTTTAAGCGATCGTGGAGCAGAGAATGGGGCCAGTATTATTCTGTCGCGTCTGGCAGCAGAGCAGTTCGGATTTTCTTCGCCCCAAGACGCCATTGGTCAGGAACTTCGGGAGGTGGGACTCCCCCAAACTTATCGCGTCATCGGGGTCATTGATGATATCCGTTTTCGGGGCGCGAAAAGCCGCATGGTACCTCTTCTATATTTTGGAACATCTGGACCTGTCTCCTATGTGGGGGCGCTTGTGCGATATAGCGGTGCGTCAGAACATGTTGAGATGGACCGTCTGGCAAAAGCATGGGCAGAAAACGCGCCGGACGTCGCTTTCTCGGCTGAAAGCGCATCCGACATTTTTGCAGAGGATTATCGTTCAGATGCCAGCCATAGTGTGCTTTTCGGTATCGGGTCTGCGGTTGCTGTCGGAATAGCCTGCCTTGGCCTGTATGGACTTTCTGCCTTCAATGTTTCACGCCGTATGCAGGAAATTGGTATTCGAAAGGTTCTGGGAGCGCAGACGCGGGACGTTCTTTGGCTGTTGGTGATGCAGTTTCTACGTCCGGTTATGATCGCCAGCTTCGTGGCGTGGCCAGCGGCCTATCTATTGATGCAGGTATGGCTGGCAGGCTTTGATGAACGGATCGCTCTGACACCGTTGCCGTTTATCATTGTAACGTTGGGAGCCCTTGCTATTGCGGTTGTGACTGTCCTGGGGCAGACTTTACGAGCAGCTATCCGTTCGCCGGCGATAGCCTTGAGGCAGACTATCTAAAGCTCGCATGGCTGAAGAAAGTATACTCCTCAGCCTGAGGGTGCTCATAACAGCAATGTCAGAGATACTTTGATTGTTCAGTGCCTATTCGATTTTCTTCCCTTCAGAAAGTAGAATTATCACGACATTTCTTTTGAATGGACATTAAGGGAAGCTCTTTCATGGTGTGGCATCTTACTTCGAAAGTTGACGCGCTTCCTATCACCAACACAATGGCGTCATCATATGTGGGAAAGTATTTACCTTGTTGGTGGAAGCAACGCTCTTATAAACGCATCTTGATTATGAAGGTGATTTTAATAGCATCGTAGGAAGAATCCTAAAATCTTTCCTGTTCTAATGGGTGATCTTTTGCTCTCAGGACACGTCCATACGAAGATACTCCAAATTCTTTGGAATACCCCCCTTCATTCCATGCGATTTTGCCGCAAATCATGACCTTCTTCACGACATCGACCGGGCGGTTAACAATCTGCCTGCATCCGAATTGATTACGATAAATGAAGTGATAGATGCTTTCTGGATCCCATTGCGCAAGAACCACAGGATCGATCAGACAGAGATCTGCCTGTGCGCCAACCCGCACTCTTCCGGCATTGATCCCGAAGAATTCGGCCGGAAGTGCTGTTAAGCGGTGAATAGCACAAGAAACCTGCTGCAATCCTTCCCGTTGTGCAATTTTCAGCGCCCGCAGGTTTCCATCATAAAAACCGATATTGGCGAGGTGTGCACCGCTATCGTTAAATCCGGGAAGCGTCTGATCGTGAAAGAGCAGTTTCCTGAGAGTTTTGCTATTACGGTTCGCGAAAGTTGTTTCCCAACGTAAATCCGTATCCCATTCTCGTAACAGATGTCGGAAAAACGCGGCATCATCTGTTATCGGATTAGGAAAACCAGAAAAAAATACCGCCTCAGGTTCATTGGCTGGTCCACGCTGGCCATGAGATACTTGGCTGGCCAGAAGTCTACGATAAGGAGCTTCCAGCGTTTCTCCGACCCAGTTGCCAAGTGGGCATTCTGACACAATCATGTCACCCAGATTGCGGGTAAGCACGATATCTTCCTGACGCATCCGGCGACGTAGTCTGGCAAGTGACCAGCCATTTTTGCCCTTGAGCCACATCTCGCGGAATGATTTGACCCAATCAGGGTCATTCATGACCTGTAACCGACCTTGACGATCATCAAGCTCCAGTTCGTTGAGAGCGCGGAATGCTGGGATTTCATCTGCAATCGGGTTAATGGCGCCGTCACTCCATATTCTGAAAGATGACGACAATGCCTGAAAACGCAACATTCCTTTCAGTATCCGGGAATTCAGCATCGAAGAGAGGAGTAGACACAGATACATGGCGGAGCGATTGGTCTGCAAGTCAATCGCAGCCAAGACAGTTGTTTTGAGAGGACGATGGTACAGACGTCCGCAGGTCAGCATGAAACTACGAACTGCTGCAACGATGTTGTCTTTAGGCGGAGTTGCCTGCCAAACACGACCGTAACGTCGCACAATATTTGTTAGTCGACGAAGCTCTTTAAAACTGGCGTATTGTGTTGGAATTTTTTTCTTCTTGTTGGGATTATTGGCAAGAAAATGAAAAGGGAGTGCATCGGTAGAAAAACCCGCATAGCCTTGCAACATCCCGGCTTCCAGTAATTGCTCCATGCGGGCCAGTTCCTGCCTGGTCGGATGGCGTGTTACAGACTCGTCTAACCCCATGACTTCAATCCGGAGCATGGAATGGGGTATTAGTGGCACGACATTGGGGCCTAGCGGAAGACTTTCCAGATGATCAAGATAGCCTTGGGAGTCTGACCAGACGCACATGTCCGCAACACGGCTGAGGACTGACTTTGGCATATTCTCGACACGCGCGAAGCAATCAACGATCGGATTCTCTCCGTTACGACGCTGATGACCGTATGTCACGCCAATGGAGCAATTGCTCATCACGACCGTTGTGGTGCCATGCCGCACAACCTCTGGCAGTTCAGGAGCAAGTTCAACTTCCAGATCCAGATGGGTATGGATATCCAACAACCCCGGCATCAGCCAGAGCCCCCGACATTCGATCTCGGCTGTCTCGTCGGTGGCCTTCAAATTGCGTCCAACTGCGGTAATCTTACCGTCCGTAACGGCAACATCTGACACAACAGGTATACTTCCGGAGCCATCAAACAAAATGCTGTTTCGGAAAATGATATCAACCATATGTGTCCCCTCAAGCAGTAAATAGAGACACGCAGAATATATTGTGCGTGTAATAGTTGTTCTGACAGCCACCTGCGTGATTACAACAATTGGGAGGCGGAAGGGTTCCAGAACCCTGATTTTGATGGATAAAATTAATGCCAATTATGGATTTATATTGGGGTTTTTATACACGAAGAAAGACTTACACAAACAGGGAAGTATCGGCTTACTACAAAGCCCAACTCGTTGTTGAATGGCAAATATGACTGCATATAGCGCCTAGCCACCGAAACCCTCCCACAAAAAAGTGCCTTATCGTGTCAGATATCTCCCTTGAGAAGGACAACCCGATGGACCGTATGCAGCTATTTTTCCTCTTGCAGCGATGGAACTGGGCACATGGACGAGCTTTGCATTTGATGACCTGGTAGGAACTTTGACCATGGAGAATTAATTATTTGATTATGGTAAATTTTTTCCTCTGCATTCCATAAACTGAGAATTTGGTTAGGGTGAAACCACTCAATATATAAGCACAAAATGTTCGGACACATAATACAAACGTTTCTATTTCATATTATTCTCACAAAAATTACATTGGGGAGCATAAACCAATATATAAATATCACAGAGTAATTTAAGATTCTTCCCGCACTTCATTGAGTTCTATTTGATGAAATCATGTTGTAAACGAGGAAAAAGAGAAGAAGGCACGCTCCGGCAGGAACGAGCATTGGCAGATCAGCGCTTCCAGTCCAGTGACGGACCCATGCTACCAGATTTTGACCAAGAAATGCTCCCAAGCCTCCTACCGACGTGATGGTGGCTATACCTACCGCCGCCTTAGCATCTTTCAGGAATCTGGAAGGAAGAGCCCAAAGACAGGGGAGTAAAATATAAATGCACGGGCCACCCAGACTTAGCAACGCGAAGCGATATGCATTATTATGTATAGAGACTGACAGTATAAAGCACATCATTCCAAAGACAGATGCAGCAAGCATTGCATAAAGGGGACGGTCCCCTTTTCTGACTGCAGGAACTAGAAAAATCAAAGCTAAAGTCGCTAAAAAATATGGGATTGCGTTTAAAAATCCGTTTTCCGTATATCCTACACCAAATTCATTTACCAATGATGGTAGCCAATAACTTAGTCCATAACTTGCGATAGAAATTAACATGAAGCAAATTGCAAGTTTTATGACTCGGATATCGAATATGACGCTGAGGACATTTGTATTCTGGGAATCATTTTGAAGGACCTTCTCTTTTTCAGAAGCAAGAGTGTCGATGAGCCACTTTTTCTCTATATTATTTAGAAAATTTTGATTTTCAGGTCGTTCTGGAAGAAAGAAAAAAACCAGAATGGCTAGAATAATTGGAAAAATTCCTGTCACTAGAAAAATTATTTGCCAACCTGCCAGAGACGCGAAACCATGCTTACTCAGAAGCCAGCCACAAATTGGCCCGCTAAGCATATTGCCAACACTACTGGCTAACGTGAAGTATCCCATCATGCGAACGCGGTGTTGGGCAGGAAACCATAATGATAAGTAATATATTATACCTGGATATAGCCCAGCTTCTGCCGCACCCAACAAAAATCTTAAAATATAAAACATGAGGGGACTGCTTGTAAAAGCGAGTAGTATTGTAATAATTCCCCACGATATTCCAATTCTGGCAATCCATCTGGATGCACCAAATTTATGAAGTAATAAATTACTTGGAATTTCAAAAATCATATACCCAATGAAAAACAATGATGCGCCAGAAGCGAAGACTGTTTCACTTACATGCAGATCAATCATCATTTGTAGTTTTGCGAATGCAATATTCTGACGATCTATATAGGCTCCCAGATAACATGCCGTAACCAAAGGTAAGAGCCTGCGGGCAACTTTATTTATAACTGCAAGTTCATCAACGGGTATATCTGACATATTTCCCTCTATTTTTATTTTATTGCGAGGTTTCGTATCGTGTAACGAACTGTTTTTTATTTTCTGGCAGCATAGAGTTAAACGTATGATGGAAGAAAGAGTTTTAATCTTCCTAAGCCGTGGTTAGATGTGTATGTCTTTTTCTCTCTAACGTCACGCTTTTTAAGCTTGTAAAACGGTCTCTCGGTGGTGGGCGGCTCCAACAAAACCAATATCTTTTCTGGTGAACCAAACAGACAAGTATCATTACCAGTCAGATTCAGTTCAGAAGCTACAACTTGAGCATGCTACGTCTTTACTTAGCACTCACTCTGTCAAAGATTTTACGCTATCAGAATACGCGGTGTGACCGGAACGCACACTGTCTGGCCTTGTGCGAATGGGCCGTTTCATTCAACAAGAATGAATGCCTGAGTCCGTCAATGCATACGCTGTTCGCATTCAACGTTTTCTGAGCTCTTAATGTAGATGGGGCTTCCGTATTACTGCTTGCCTCTCTTGCGGCTCTGGCCGGATGGCTCTGATTACAGTTTTTTCTCCAAGGTGAGAGCCATTCTTCGTTCGATAGGAAAGACTTGGGATGAGAGATTTGCCTCTAACTGGCCCATTCTGCGTGTCCAGATCATCGCTTAATTATGAGGTTAACTCTGCAAATGTGCCTCAACCGGCAACCGGGGCGCAGGACCTATCGCAGAACCATAGCCAATACGGCCTAGCATATGAATACGGGCGGGGGCTGATACGCCCAACGCGTTATGCATTTCGTCTACATAAGGAACAATTTCGGGGAAGTCCTGAAGCGCCTGACTATGAGGTTCCATATCAAGCCCCAATGCGATTGCTTGCAGATGAGCCCGCACCCAGTCTCGTCCAGCGTCGAACATGCCCTTGCGGTCAAACTGAGGAGCAACAATCCATAAATGAGCCAAACCGGTCTGTATTGCCCTGCGGTAAGCTGTGCGATTGGCCTTAAACTGGACACTGTTCGGGTCTGACAGCGTCTCGAAAGTAATGGAACCGGGCGCTTTTTTCAGAGCAGTATCCGATACATAAGGGCCATAGGGCGCAGCGGCGACCGCGGTATTCCCGATATGCGTGACGCGCGCTACCTCAAGGCGTGAGGAAGGGGAGGAGATCATCCAGACATCCCACGCCCGCATGGTAATGTCCTGTATTTTTGTGGCTAACCCGGGTTCCAGATTAAGATGCACGCGTTCGGGTTTGCGCGTGGCCTTCCGAATAGCCGTCAGTTGCTGAATACTGACAGACCGGGCCAGATCGAACGGTGTTCGGTTGGTATGGCGCTCAAGAATATGGTCCAGCAGCGGATCACGGCGCGGGGCCTGTCTGTGCAGGGTGAATATAGCAATCGGTCGGTGATCCAGAACAGGCCAGGGTTCGCCTTCAGGAAAGAGCCCCATCTCGACGGCATAACCTTCTGCCTCGGCAGCCATGATGAGGAGTTCGGAAAAAGTACCGAACCCTACGGTGAGTTGCCGATCCGGCATATCAGAGGCGGCCAGACGACGTTCACCTCCATTGCGCAGTATGATATAATTATCGCCGTGTAGTTCACACACCCACGGCTGAAGATTCTGCGGGTTGGGTGCAAGGATCGCGTGAGCTATGGCGCGTAATCGAGGGTCGTGATGATGACGCAGAGCCTCTGGCGACCAAGCAGCCCAAGGATCACCTAAAGGGAACACAGGAGAGGCTGCGCGCCCAGCAGATGGGGAAAGGGGCCCTATGGCCATCACGGTCGTAACGCCCGCTATGGATCTAAGAAACAACCTGCGTTGAGGATCTGCGAGCATCTTGGAAACCTTACGATAAAAGACTCATATTTATCGCCTTACTTCGATTGTTCCTTTATGGAATCAATTTGCGCTCACGCATCCTGTTCAGATGAGCCAGCAGCACATCGTCTGAGCGTCGCATCATGCCGGAAAATCCTGCCTGCCGCGCCTTGGTTACATCGAAGATCGCATCTTTCTCGACATGGAAAATAAAGTCTCCGAAGCCGCCAAATGCAAGCCGGTCCGTATCAGTCTCGGCCAGACCTTCCCGGGTGGCAAGTTGTGCCCAGACGGGTTTGAGAGCATGTACGCGCTGGGCAAGCGAAATTGGTTGTGGTTCTCCCACATCCAGTCCGAACCATTCCGCCAGTCTGGGCCAGACGTGGCACCAGCGAAAGACGTCACCATTAGTAATGTTAAAGGCACCATCAACATCTTTTTCGGCAGCCCACAATGCGGCCTCGCCCAGCACTTCAGTACTGACAATATTGACCAGCGCATTACGATAGGCAGCCTCCGGGCCGGGAAACTGCATGGCGGTCTTCGTCTCTCGACACAGAGCGCCGTATAGCCCAATCAAATTACCCAGATTCATGGAAGAGCCCAATGAATGACCGATGACGATATCGGGCCGTAGAGCGGTCCATTTCAGCCCTTCGCGTTCCTGCGAGCGAGCAAAGTCCTCATGTCGGAAATAAAGATTGGGCGGGAAGTGGCGGCTGTCGTCCTCTCGGGCTGGTGTCTTGTAAACACCCAGATGGGCGCCATAAACTTTGCCACCCTGAATGAAGATAAGCCGTTGAAGAGACGCGCCAGATTTTCTGAGGGCAGACACAAGGTTTTCCAACATGGCGGCATTCTCATCCGCTTCGATGCCTGGATCTGGGTTTGGCTTGAGAGCAGCATAAAAAAGATGCGTAACTCCCTTCAAAGCATTGCCCTGCGAGGTCAGACTTTCGGTATCCAGAAGGTCGGCACTGATGTGAGTGCCACTGCCGGGTCCTTTCGGTGCACGGCTGAGTGTGGAGATAGTCCATCCCGCATTCTGAAAAGCATCAAGCGCTGCGAGGCCAACGACCCCCTGGGC
The DNA here is from genome assembly GCA_024703675.1 of Drosophila nebulosa. Lineage (NCBI taxonomy): Eukaryota > Metazoa > Arthropoda > Insecta > Diptera > Drosophilidae > Drosophila > Drosophila nebulosa. Next base: position 139,313 of record JANFPS010000021.1, on the reverse strand, counting down.
TCCGGCAATCAGGACATGTTGAGCACTCATGACGTCTCCATAGATGAGGTATTCTCTGCCGTGGCGCGACATTGTTCCGTCGGCAGCCAAAGTAAAAACAGATCAAAATGGTCTGACTGATTATGATTTTTTGGCGTATAAAGAAGAATTGACTTTAGAGTGAAGGCATTATGCACTTTATATGCATAATGGACGTCCTTGCTCATATCCGTATCTTTCTTGACATTGCTGATAACGGCAGTCTGGCCGCTGTGGCACGCGCGCGGCGTCTTGCTCCCTCAGCCGTAACGGCCAGTCTTCGGCGTCTTGAAGAGTATGTTGGCGCAAGGCTGGCGCTTCGGTCCACCCGAAGGCTGTCACTAACCCCGGAAGGCGAGCAATTCGCGCGGCAATGCCGCGAACTGCTTCTGACGCTGGATGACGTTATTGATCAGGTAGGAGGAGACGGCCCCCTGAAGGGCGTTATCCGGATCACCTCCCTGAGCGATTTCGGGCGCACCCGACTGTGGGAAGTCATTGATGGTTTCATCGCACACCATCCGGCCGTGCGTTTTGACCTTTCTTTAAGCGATGACGTAACCGATCTGATCAAGGGGGGATATGATCTGGGCTTACGCACCGGCCCGTTGTCGGACTCACGCCTGAAGGCCCGCCTGATCATGCGCGGAGGACGGTCAGTCTGTGCCGCGCCATCTTACTGGGCCATTCACGGCAAGCCTGACCGCCCGGAGGATCTCGCCAGCCACAATTGCCTCGTCCTCTCACGCAAGGGGGATCCACAAAGTATCTGGCGTTTTCACGACGGCAGCACTCTGGTTTCAGTGAATGTGTCTGGTGATAGAACAGCCAATGATGGTGCCTTGCTACGGCAATGGGCTATTTCTGGCGCTGGTGTCGTGCTGAAGACGGATTACGATGTCGCTGCAGATCTGCAAGCAGGACGGCTGGAGACGGCATTGGACGCTTTCAAGCAGGACGATATCAACATTTATGCCGTGCATGCCGCTGGTCAGAATCTTTCACGACGCGTGCAGGCCTTTCTGGATTATCTCGTTGACGTCTGCTGAGGGGAGGGATCAATATCCGGGCCTCATGGGGGACGGTTACTGTGGGACGTTTTTCTCTAACATCAGGAAACAGGCATGTTGTTTACCCCCTATCGCCTTGGCGAACTCGCATTACCTAATCGGATTGTCATGCCGCCGATGACGCGGTGCAGAGCGGATGACGGTGACGTTCCCACAGCGTTGATGGCTGAGTATTATGCGCAACGAGCGAGTGCCGGACTCATTGTCAGCGAAGGCACGCCCATCAGCCCACAGGGGCGCGGTTATGCGTGGACGCCAGGAATTTACAGCGAGGCCCAGATAAACGGTTGGCGACTGGTCACGGATGCAGTGCATGCCAAAGGCGGGCGCATTTTTGCTCAATTATGGCATGTAGGGAGACTGTCTCATGTGTCCCTCCAGCCGGGGGGTGCTGCACCTGTTTCGGCTTCAGCTATTCAGGCCGAAGGGGTGAAAGTCTATGTGGATCTTAACCATAAAGGTGCAGCTTCGGGTGCCGGACAGATGGTGCAGAGTTCTATGCCGCGTGCCCTGACGGTTCCCGAAATCCGCCAGATCATCGCCGATTACGCGCAGGCTGCGCGCAATGCGATTGCGGCAGGCTTCGACGGTATCGAGCTTCATGCGGCTAATAGTTATCTTATCAGCCAGTTTATCTGCTCAGAATCCAACCATCGGGATGATCAGTATGGCGGAAGCCTCCGCAACCGGCTGCGTCTGCTTGAAGAGGTGACGGAAGCAATGATCGGGGCCATAGGCGCACGCCGCGTCGGGGTGCGCCTGGCGCCGCTTACGACCCATCAGGGCACGCGTGATGCCACGCCGCAAGCCACCTACGTTGCGGCGGCAAAACTGCTGGACGATCTAGGCGCTGTTTATATCCATATCGCAGAAGCGGATTGGGACGATGCACCGGACATGCCCGTGGCGTTCAAGGAAGCCCTTCGGATCGTCTATCGTGGAACGATGATTTATGCTGGCCGTTACACGCAGGCGCGTGCTGAAGACGCATTGCGGGCTGGATGGGCTGATCTGATAGGCTTTGGTCGTCCGTTTATTGCCAATCCTGACCTGCCTTGGCGGCTGGAACACGGGGTTACCTTAAACCCCGTGCGGGAAGACTATTATTACGGTGGAACGGAAATTGGCCTGACGGATTACCCGTTCGCCCAGGCTAAGGAAGGGGGAGATGCATGAAAATCGGCTTTGTCGGACTTGGCGCCATGGGGCATGCAATGGCGGAGCGGTTGCTCAAAGGTGGTCATACTCTCATCGTCTATAACAGGACACGTAGCAAGGCAGATGATCTGATCGATCAAGGGGCTGTATTTGTCGAGACACCTGCAGACGTTGCCCGTCAAGCTGAGGTAACTTTCTCGATGTTGTTTGACGACGCAAGCACGGAAGAGGCGACGTTTGGCAAAGACGGTGTCGCAACAGGGCTGTCTCAGAACGCAATCCATGTCTGCTGTAGCACCTTGTCTCTAGCGCAGGCGCGCCGTTTGCGAGATGGACACGCCGAGCGAGGCCAGACTTATGTGAGCGCCACCGTGCTGGGGCGCCCGCCGGCAGCTGCGGCGGGAGAGTTGTTCGTCATCACGGGAGGCGCAGAGGAGGCGGTGAAGCACCTGCGCCCGCTACTCGAGTGTTTTGGAACCCAGATATTTGATGCCGGACGGGACCCTGTGCAAGCCAACCTCGTGAAACTTTCTCTCAATTTCATGATTTACTCCACGATTGAGCAGATGGCAGAAGTTTTTGCGCTCAACGAGAAGGCAGGAACAGATCCGCGCAAGATCTTTGAAATCATGACCAATAGTTTTTATACGGCACCCGTTCATAAGAATTACGGCAAGCTGATGGTAGAGCATGAATACGATCACCCAGGCGCCCCGCCGGTAACACTTGGCCTCAAGGATATGAAAATGTTTCTGGAAGCTGGCGGCGACTATGACGTTCCGCTGCCTTACGCTTCCGTGGTGCGGGATCGTCTTCTAAGCGCTATCAGTGCAGGCGACGCCGATCGGGATTTTGTGGTGCTTATGGAGCGGGCTCGGCAGGATAGTGGGCTGAAATAATCATGGTTTGTAATGGGTCTGTACCGGCTTACGGGCCCTATCTGTTCGGTTGCCATCCGCCCCCCATGGCGCGAACAAGGTCAATCCCTGCAACCAGACGGCGTGTCATGAGGGTGATCATATCCTCTCGTGCCTGCAGTTCAGCCGTCTGAGCAATAACAACCTGTAAATAATCCACAGCACCTTCACGATACTGGATTGAAGCCAGTTGGTTTGTACGAGTGGCGGCGGTAACAGCCTCGTTCTGGCGTGACGAAGCGTCTGCCAGATGATTGAGCAGAGCGAGTTGATCTTCCACTTCCCGAAAAGCACGTAACGATACCTGCCGATAATTTGCGGCTGCTTCGGCATAGGCGGCATGCATAGCAGCCAAATCGGCAAAACGTCGTCCACCGTCAAAAATAGCCAGAGTGGCGAGGGCAGGGCCGAGTGCCCACACACCTGTCCCAGCAGAAAAAAGCGTGCTGACGGTTGTTTCTGACCCGCCTGACGATCCGAGCGTAATGTTGGGAAAAAAGGCTGCTCGGGCCACACCGATCCGGGCATTTGCTGCTGCCATACGGCGTTCTGCCGCCGCCACATCAGGCCGCCGTTGCAGTAATAAAGACGGTGCAGTAATGGGAATGACAGGAACAGCCGCCAGGGACTTAACGGGCGGAAGCGAGAAAAGTGTTGGTTCTTCACCAATCAATACAGCAATGGCATGTTCAAGCAGGGCACGATCGGCTGCTTGCTGTTCCAGTCGGGACTGTGTGGATGCCAGTTGGGTTCTTGCTCGCCCGACATCAAGTTCACTGGCGGCTCCCCCCGTAAAACGATTGGTGGTCAGCTGTAGTGCTGCCTCGTAGGAGGAGACAGTCTGCCGCAATACCTCCATGCGAGCATCAAGGCCGCGAAGCTGAAAATAATCATCGCCCAGTTCAGCTTGCAGGCTAAGACGCATGGCCGCGAGATCATCTGCGCTGGCCTGAGCCCCTGAACGCGCGGCAGAAACGAGGTTGCGGATACGCCCCCAAAGATCCGGTTCCCAGGAGACAGTTCCTCCTGCCGCATAATTACGATAATCGAAGTAGGAACCGGTTTGTAAAAACAGGGTTTGTTCCCGTTCTGCGCTAGCTGTAGCGTTAATCTGGGGAAAGAACTCGGCACGTGCCCTTCGCACCATGGCGCGTGCCTGATCGTATCGAGCAATGGCGGCCGCCAGTTGTGGGTTGCCTGTGTCGATCCGTGCTTCAAGGCCGTTCAGTTGCTCATCGTGCATGACGGTCCACCAGTCGGAAGACGGTATCGCCATCTCAGGGCGTGTGGGCGTCCAGAGCCCACTTTCCTTGAATGTAAGCGGAAGGGCGGTCTGCGCCGGTTTTTGGTAATGGGGCGCAAGGTTGCAGCCAGAAAGTGCAGACAACAGCATGAGCACAACCCCACGCCCGGTCTGACCGGTAGGCATAAAAATGCCCGCAAACCATAGGCGCTTTTTATACTTCTGATGCCGCGCGGATTGTCCTTGCCGCTCGGCCTCAACTGTCATGCCCATTCTCCTGAGGTTTCACCTCGTCACCGTCGCGCAGATCATCTCTCGGGTTATCGATAATGGCGCTTTCAGAAGACAGTCCCGTGACCTCAAGCTCTGTGCCGAAATCGGTTAGAATGGTAATAGGATGGATCTTGACGTGATGATTGGCCTCCATGACCGCAATGGTTGGGCCAGCGCGCCGGAACAGAAGACTGCTGGCGGGAATGCGCACGGCATTGGTGGTGCTGGTGCCGGGAAAGGTGAAGGCAATTTGGGCATAAGATCCTGGCTTCAGCAAATTCTCCGAGTTTTCGTAGAGAAGCTGAACAAGCATCGCGCCTGATTGTGGGTCAACGGCATCAGAAGAACGAATGAGATGGGCCTGAAAGGTTCTGCCCGGATAATCTGGCACTGTGAACGCAACGTCCATACCCTCGCGCATACGGGCAATATAGGCCTGTGGAACACTGACATAGATACGAAGCTGTGAGACATCCGAAACAGTGAACAGCGGCTGTGCAGAAGACGCGCCGGCGACAATCAATGCGCCGATATCCGTCGCGCGGCTGGTGACGACGCCCGTAAAGGGTGCCACGATATGTTTGAACCCGGAGAGGGTTTCAAGTCGTCCTACTTCAGCCGAAGCCTCACGCTGCATTGCCTCGCTGGCTGCAAAATTTCCGCGCCGTTCATCCGTTTCCTGTTGTGATACCGCATTCTGTGCGTTAAGGCGGTCCCAGCGGCGGGTGGTAATTCCAGCCAGATTGCGCTGCGCGGCACGGGTTGCCAGCGCGGCGCGTGCCCCTTTCAGTTGCAGGTCCACATCTGGAGTATCGATCTCCGCCAGTAGCTGACCTTCGTGTACCTTTTGGCCGATATCGGCATACCACCGCAGGAGGTAGCCGTTGGTGCGTGCATAGACAGGTGCACTGTACCACGCTTGCAGCCGTCCCGGCAGAACCAGCTTATCCGGGGCCATTCCACCCGGATGGACAATGGTCACGGTAGGAATAGCTGCGGCAGCAGTGACTGCGTGAAGCTGATGGCGTGCATGTACACGCAGAAAAACGCCGCTGGCCAGAATCAGGCCAAACGTTAGTCCCGCAGCCAGAATGAACCAACGAAGGCGCGGAGGACGGCCTGTTGTTTGTGATCTGCTGTTTTCCTGTGAGGGGCGGGGTATGACATCAGGCATGGGGTGATGCTCCATGCTCTCCATCCTGTCTGCGACGATGGTAGATGATGGCAAACAAGGCCGGAACCAAAAAAAGCGAGGCACAGGTTGCAAAGATAAGGCCACCAATGACGGCTCGGCCCAGAGGCGCATTCTGTTCACCCCCTTCACCAAACCCCAGCGCCATGGGCAACATTCCGATAATCATGGCCAGAGCCGTCATCAGCACGGGGCGCAATCTGGTTTTTCCTCCCACCAGCGCTGCCTGCAACGCATCACCATGCTCGCTGAGTTGCTCACGGCAGAACGCTATGACGAGGATGGAGTTCGCTGTCGCGACCCCCATGCACATGATGGCTCCTGTCAGTGCCGGGACAGAAAGAGGCGTTTCAGTTGCAAACAACATCCAACAGATTCCGGCCAATGCCACTGGCAAGGCAAGAATGACGATGAAAGGATCTATCCAGCTTTGAAAATTGACGACAATCAGGAGATAAATAAGCACGATAGCACCCAGAAGACCCGCACCGAGACCGGAAAAAGCCGTTGTCATGGATTGGTACTGGCCTCGTAATACGACGCTTACTGTAGCTGGCCGCTGATGATCCAGCCGCGCCAGAACAGCTTGTACATCAGAGGCAACACCGCCAAGATCACGTCCATCACTGCCCGCAAAAATGTTGATGAGCGGACGAATGTTATACTGGCCCTCCACAGGAGACGTTGTACCGCGGGTAATCTTGCCCAATGCCCCCAGCACCTGAAGCCGCATGGTTGACGCAACGCTGCCTGTTACAGGCAGCCCAATTACATCCGCCAGAGCCGCAATCCGGTATTCCGGCATCTGCACCGCAATGGGATAGGTCACATTGTTCTGCGGGTTCAGCCAATAGAGCGGTGCGGTCTGTGTCGTCCCCGCAATTGATGTTGCTATACTGTTGGTGACATCGTTTTCCGTTAAACCAAGCTGACTGATCCGCGTGCGATCTACATCAAAACGCAGTTCTGGATAATTGGCGGGTTGCTGAATGCGTGCATCAACCAGGCCGTCAATGTGGCGTATCGCACGTAGCACCAGTTCAGCGAACTGGCGTGTTTCCTCCGGTTTTGGCCCAACAATCTGAATATCGATAGGGGCGGGTGCGCCGAAATTGAGGATCTGACTGGTGATATCGGAGGGAAGGAAGGCGAATTCAGCCTGAGGGAAAAGCCGACGCAGGTCAGCGCGCAATATGCGCACATAGTGTTGGGTGGGATGATGGTTTCCCTTGAGCGCAATCAGGATGTCACCATCTTCCGGGCCGATCGTACCGGAGGCGTTATACGCGACGTTAATGGCGCTATTGGGCAGGCCGATCGTATCAGCAATAGAGTCTACCTCATCAGCGGGAATACGTGCACGGATCTGTTTTTCGATGTCGAGAAACAGGGCGCTGGTTTCTTCGATCCGCATGCCGATGGGCCCCCGCACGTGAAGTGTCATCGCACCTGCATCTACCGTGGGAAAGAAGTTGCGTCCCAGAAAAGGTAGAAGCGCCAGACTGAGAAACCCGAAACAGAGAAAGCCGAGCACAAATCGCCAACGATGCTCCAGCGCCACTTCCAGCACGCCGCCATAACGCTCTTTAAACGCTTCAAAGTGATGCTCGAACCTCTGCTGAAAGCGCGTGAAAATACCCGGACGCGCTTTGTTCTCCTTGTCATGCGGCCGTAGCAGGAACATGGCCATCGTCGGGACGAGTGTGCGCGACAGAAGGAAAGACATCATCATGGCGAATATGACGGCCAGCGCCATAGGCACGAAGAGAAAACCCGACACGCCGGGCAGATAGAACATCGGTACAAAAACAATACAGATGCAGAGCAGCGAAAGGAAAGCAGGAACGATAATTTCGCCTGAGCCGTCAATAATGGCGGCATGGACATCCTTACCCATCTCCAGATGTCGTTCGATATTCTCGATTGTGACCGTTGCTTCGTCCACCAGAATGCCGACGGCCAGTGCCAGGCCCCCCAATGTCATGACATTCAGTGTCTCGCCAAGCGCTGAGAGAATGGCAATTGCGCCCAGAATAGACAACGGAATGGAGGTCGCTACGATCAGGGTGGAACGCCATGAGCCCAAAAAGAGCAGGATCATTAAACTGGTTAAACCGGCTGCAATCGCACCCTCACGCAGAACACCACTTACGGCGGCCCTGACAAAGAGCGACTGATCATTGACGGGGGTGACCTGAAGCTGTTTTGGCAGCCCGCGCGCAGCATCGGGAATGGTTGCCCTGATCCCCTCTACAATGGCGATGGTGGAGGTTGCCCCCGATTTGAGAACAGTCAGCATGGCCGACCGCTGACCATCTACGTGCACAACATTCTGCTGTGGCAGGGAGCCATCACGCACGTGAGCAACATCACGCACACGCACCACCGCTCCATTCACGGTCTTGATAGGCAACATATTGAGTTGCTCGACAGACAGCGGAGCGTTGTTTAACCGGAAATTATATTGATATTCCCCAATCTTGACAAAACCGGCTGGGGTAATCTGGGTTTGCATCGCGAGTGTGCTGGCCACGTCCTGTCCAGACACGCCGCGCGCTTGTAATTGGGAAGGATCGAGATCCATCTGGATCTGCCTCACACGGCCACCATTAGGGAAGGGGAGGGCCGCGCCTGGCACCATGACCAGCCGGGTGCGGATGAAGTTGAAGCCGTAATCATAGAGCTGCTGTTCGGTCAGCCCGGCCCCAGACAGACCAAGCTGAAGAATGGGGACGGTTGAGGCATTGTAATTCAGGATCAGGGGAGGGGTTGTTCCGACCGGTAACTGACGCAGCAATGTCTGCGCAATCGCGGTAACCTGAGCGTTGGCAAGGCGGATATCTGCGCCGGGCTGAAAAAAAATCTTGGTAATACCGATACCCGTCAGCGCCTGCCCCTCAATATGTTCGATGTCATTAACCGTTGTGGTCAACGACCGCTGAAAAGGAAGCTGGATACGGCCTGATACGTCCTGCGGGGATAAGTTGGTATAGGTCCACGCAACCGCAACAACTGGAATAGCGATGTTGGGGAAAATATCCTTTGGCGTACGGATTGCCGATAGAACGCCCGCAATCACGATCAAGATCGCCATAACAATAAATGTGTAAGGCCGCGAGAGCGCCAGACGAACAATGGCGTTCATGGCGACAGAAGGCTATTCCGTGGAGGAGGCTGTAACCGCACGGTGACAACGAACGCACTGTCTCCTGAGTTACAGGCCTGTTTGCCACTCCTTTGATGATGCATGAAGTGGTGTCTTTCGATGATGTAGAGAGAGGACCCTTTGCACTTGTGTGAGATGGTCCACTTTAAAGAGAGATGTCGATCCCAGATGCGTGGCACCTGATTGTTCACCTCTGAACGATCATGGCGCATTTCCGATCATATGTAGAAGCCTCGTCTTCAATGCAAAGGCTTTGAGTGGGTTCACATTTGGGTGAAAAAATAGCGAGAACTTCGGCCTCCCATGAGCAACTTTCTCTCATCTATTCTTTACACAGAATGGGTTAAACGATTTTCCTGCGATCAATGCTCTTGGTGCACAGTGTCTGATCTGGTCTGACGTCAAGACATGATCGCCGTGAGGAAGAACTCTCGTGTCGATAGGTCGTTCCCCATAATCATGCCGCAGGAGCATAATAATGGACAAAAATGGACCTGCGCCTCTGCACCCAGAGAACTCTGCATCTACTGGGGGTGAGAGCTTAAAAAATACAACATCGACATCTGCGGCAGAGATAAGCTCAGCAGAAAGGCTTTTATCTGCTCCGGTCTTTCCGGACTTACCTGATAGTACTCTCGCCCGCATCGTCCAGGACATGAACCAGAACGGCTTCGGCATGGTGGAGAAGTGTATTGACGAGGCACACCTGTCTTCCCTGAGAGCCTTCATTATGCAGAAGGTTGTCAAGCAACGCGGCGAATATGGTCCTTTTGATCCCGGTCACTCTGGCAGCGATTCCTTACTGAACGCGCTGTCTCTCTCATCCGAATTCAATCAGGCCTGCCGGACAATCTATAGATTAGGAACGGGAAAAACTGGTCCTGATCAAACATTTTATCACATCCTGCGCTGGTTTTCCGGCGACACGGGGGAGCAGCACGCTTATTTCTTTCATTATGATTCCTATGTCCTTACAGTGCTGATACCAGCCGTCATGCCATCAAGAGGCCCGATGGGCGATCTGATCATGTTTCCTAACCGACGACCGATCAGAAACACTTATCTGACTAATCTTTTCGATAAGGTTCTGCTGGACAATCGACTAACGCAACGCCTGTTGAAAAAAGCGATGCTTTTGAAGCTCATAAAACCGGTTCGCGTGCAACTGGAACCCGGGAATGTCTATTTCTTTTGGGGATATCGATCCGTGCATGCCAACGAGCCTTTCGATCACGATCAGATCCGTGCCACAGCCGTCTTCCATTATGTCAATCCACATGCGGATAGCCGGATACGGGCTTTCATAAAGCGCTAGAAACCGGGATACCGGGCGTAATATGGCTTTATACAAGGAGCAGAGCATACCACGTGTTCTGCATAGGAAAAGCTATTGAACATGACACATTTATCAATTTTACCGCTTTAACAGCCTGCTGGTCGCCAACTGTGTCAGGTCGGTGCAGAGCCCCAAAAAGGCCGGTTTAGCGCGCACGTCTTCATACATATCCCCGTGAAAAGCGAGATTATCTCTTGAAACCCTTTCCTGACAAAAGGAAGACTGAAGGGGCGAGAGAAGGAGTATGAACAATGAAGAGACGCATTTTCAATTCCGTCCTTGCCGGGCTTGGCCTTTCTCTGGGCGAGGGAGGCATTCGTGCCGCAGGTGCGGCGACCCCAGTGCGGGTTGAAAGTTTCATTTTGCATCCAAATAGCTGGGTGCCTAACAACTCTGTATTACCCGTTATCCTCTATCGTAATGCGCTACCCACAGGTGGGGATGATCCGGCTGCGGTGTTTGAAGAACTCTTTCAGAAGAATGGATGGCCGCCCCAGTGGCGGAACGGCGTTTACTCATTTCATCATTACCATACGTTGGGGCATGAGGTGCTTGGTTTTTCCAAAGGAACTGCGAAGCTCATGCTCGGTGGCCCGGGCGCGCGTGAGGTAGATGTGCAGGCTGGCGATATTGCGCTTCTCCCGGCCGGAACCGGGCATATGAATCTGGAATCGGATGCTGCGTTTGAGGTGGTAGGGGCCTATCCACCCGGCCAAGAGTTCGACATTGTCCGTCAGAAACCTGACGCTGCACAACGTCTTCGTTTGGAGAGTTTGCCGTTCCCGGCATCTGACCCTGTTGAGGGGGCAGGTGGCTCGCTCAGTAAATTATGGAAATACCAGTGACTCATATTACGCGACGAACAATGCTTGTCGGGCTATCCAGCCTTATCTTCCCTTGGCTTTGTCGGGCAGAAAGCGCACCGTTAAAAATCGGATTGATTGGTGCAGGCCAGGTGGGCAGTACACTTGCCAAGTTCTGGGTGGACGCAGGATATCACGTCATGCTCTCAGCCCGATCACTGGATGAAGCGCAGCAGCAGGCGGCACAACTTGGCTCCCTTGCTTCCGCGGGCATACCGGAGCAGGCAGCTTCATTTGGTGACGTTGTGGTACTGGCCGTGCCTTACCGGGCAATTCCAGCACTTGGTAAGCAACTGAGTGGGGCGGTAAAGGGGAAAATTCTGCTTGATCCGAGCAATTTCTATTCGTCTCGAGATGGTGCCATTGCCGCTACTGCCGCGCATGATGGAGCAGGCATCACGACCCAGCGTTATTTTCCCGGTGCTCGCGTCGTGCGCGGTTTCAACTCCATTGATATGAGCGTTCTGCGCACGGAGGCCCATCGTCATCCGCCTCTGCTGGCTGTTCCGATCGCAGGTGACGATCCTTCTGCTGTGGGGAGTGTCGCAGATCTTGTGCGTGCAGCAGGGTTTGACCCGGTTATCACGGGAGATCTGGCAAGCTCCATTGCGTTTCAACCCGGAGGCCCCGGCTTTGAAGTGAAAACGGATGCGACCAGACTGAAGACCGTGCTTAGCCGAAAATAGGACGGTTTTACCCGCATTTCAGACCGCAGGCAGGGAAACTTAAGATACTTTCGCCTAGGCCCCGATGTTGGGACGGTAATACTGACATTCTACTGATATGCACGCTTAGGTTCTTTAGGTTCATGCGTAAACAACGAGAGACAAGGACTGTGTGGCGCTTAGAAAATTTAATAATATCCCATTGAATTAAAAAGAAAAAACTGCCTCCCTCAAAAAACAGTCTCCGTACCCGGGTAGAAAAGCGCCCGATTTCACAAAGTTGCCAGCAACTCGCCTGAAGGGAAATATGACGATGGACGAGAAGATTTCGGCCGTTCTCGATCACTATCACGCACGGATGCACGAGGAGCGTGCCGGGCCTCGGACAGAAGCCCCCGGCGGTCGCGATGGAGGTCAGGATCAGCGCATGCGTGCTATTGGGCCGGAGACCGGGCAGATTCTGAATATCCTTGCCCGAAGCCTGGAGAAGCCAACCATCCTCGAACTTGGCACGTCTTTTGGTTATTCCGGTATTTGGCTGGCAGACGCTGCTCGCGCGTCCAGAGGACGACTGATTACGATGGAGTTGCACGAATATAAGAGCGCTTACGCAAAGAAGATGGCCGAACAGGCTGGTCTGGCAGGGTGGATCGATTTCCGTATTGGCGACGCCGTGCAAATGATCAGGGAATTGTCTGGAAAGGTAGATTTCGTTTTCGTCGATCTGTGGAAGGATCTGTATGTTCCGTGCCTGGAGGCATTTTACCCCTACCTCAATGAGGGCGCGATTGTTGTGGCTGACAACATGATCCGGCCCGGAACGGAAGACGTGAAACGTTATGGCCGTGCAATTCGTGCTTTGCCGGGCATGTCCAGCGTTCTTTTGCCGGTCGGCACAGGAATTGAGGTGAGCCGCTTTGAAGATACCGAGAAATAAGAGATAAGACTATGTGAGAAACCAGCGCCGGAGCGGCTTCGCCTTTCCGGCCCGAGGAATGAAGAAGTAACTGACTGTATGTCAGCACCATGGTGTAGGAATTTGATGCGGAACTCTATTTTTGTGGTTAGCGGACTGGTTCCAGTTATCACGTTTATTACGGCATATGGGTCACCCGCATTAAAGGCTGAATCGCTCCCAACATCTTCGGTAACAAACATGCCCGCCAATCAGACGCAATCGGCGATGACGGCAGCAAAATTATTTCTGACAACCTTTGATGCGCAGAGACGAGCCTCTGTGCAGTTTCCGTTTACCCCACTTAAACACGGCACTTTGGCCCGCTTCCGCAGGAGCGCACCCAACCAGCCCGTGCAACCCGTGACGGATGCGAAGGCCGCATCCCCAACGGCACGCGGGCCGGGAATGGGGCCGCCGGGTGGTTTTATTGGTGAACAATACGGAACAGCAGTCTGGTCAAATTTTCCGGTCAGTGATGTGCCGCGTCCAGGCATAAGAATGGGGCAGCTAACGGCAACGCAGCGTGAGGCCGCGTTGCATCTTCTGGCCACCCTTCTGAGCACGAAGGGGTATCAGAAGGTTTTGGACATCATGGGGTCCGATCAAGCGCTTGCCGACGGTGGCACACCTTTCGCTTCAGGCAAGGCAGCCTATACCATTGCAATCTTTGGTCAGCCGTCAGAGACAGCTCCATGGATGGTTCAGTTCGGTGGTCATCATCTGGGGCTGAATATTGTTATCGACGGTGCGCACGGCGTGATGACCCCAACGCTGACTGGGGCGCAGCCAGCACTCTATCAGGCAGGTGGCAAGACTGTGCGTGTTCTGGCTGGTGAGAACGACAAGGCTTTCACGTTTCTGGACTCTCTGAACAAGAAACAACGCCAACAGGCTATTTTGAGCTACAAGGTAGAAGATCTGGTTCAGGGGCCAGGCCATGACGGTGAGACGATTGTTCCCGAAGGATTAAAGGGATCATTCCTGACAACTGCTCAAAAGGACATGTTGATGGGAGTGATCAGCGAATGGGCAGGAATCATTAATGATACGTATGCTGCACCACGCCTGAAGGAAATCAAAGACGATCTGGACGAAACCTGGTTTGCATGGAGCGGTCCGACGACGCATGAACCGGGCCGAAATGGTTCATCCTACTACCGGATACAGGGGCCGCGCCTCCTGATCGAATTCTCGCCGCAAGGTGTCGGTGATGATCCCACTATGCATGTGCATACGGTCTATCGTGATCCGACAAACAGTTATGGCAGCCGGTTTACGCTCCCATGAGCCTCGGAAAAAAAGGGCTACTCGCTGCTATCGTTCTCATGACGTCGTTTTCTTCGGCATCAGCGCATCGGCTGGACGAATATCTCCAAGCAACCACGATTGATCTGGCGCAAGATCTTGTTACACTCCGCTTAAGGCTGACGCCGGGCGTGGAGGTGGCTGAAAGAGTGCTCAAGCAAATTGACCAAAACGGCAATGGAATTCTTACACCCCAAGAGCAACATGCGTATGCTTTGCAGGTAGCTAGGGGACTGACTTTTTCGCTGAATGGGAAAACTCTCCCGCTACGGCTGGCGGTAAGCACGTTTCCCGCCATTATCGAACTAAAAGCAGGAACCGGCGTGATCAGTTTGCAATTTAACGTGCGGACTTTTCTAAAGAAGGGCTCTTATCATCTGGCCTATCTTAATCGTGGCTCCGGTCCTGATACAGTTTGGCTGGTGAACTGTCTGGTTCCTCATGACCCATCTCTACATATTTTGGGGCAAAAGCGATCAGTCGATCAGGCATCTTACGCGCTCGATTTCATGATTGACTAAGACGAAATCTCCGCTCGTTCATCCTTATGAATTTGCTCTCATCTGATAGTTGTTTCTTTGGTAATCAGATGAAGACGCTCTCTTAATCTCTGTGAGGTTGGGAACACACGTCCTTCGCCCATTGCTGGGGGCAGGGTAGGATGCTGCCACATATGTTATGGTGACGGCTACTGCAAGGTCGCCTCTTCATGAGGGAGGCTGCATGCTAAACAGCACGACAGATATTATAGTGATCTGAAATTTCTGACTGATCATACTCTCGAACGGAAAAGCAGAAGGAACTTACTTTGCATAATGCGGATTTTAGTTCGTGGCATAGCACCCTGATAACCATTATTGGGCTGGTCTTACTCACTTTGCTTGGCGTAGGTGTGCGGCTTCTCATGATGCTGACGATTCAGCAGCGCAGAGAACGTTTAAACCGGCAGATCAATGAGCGCATCAAAACGTTGATTGCGGCTTATAAAACATTGGGAGGCTCCTTTACGGGCGATCTTAGCGTTAGTCCGCTCCACTTGAAGGACATAAAAGAGCGTAACGGTGACGTACCGGATATAGCATCCCTTGAGCTATCAGGCAGTTCGGAACGTGCCCGGCGCATCCGAGACGCGGTTGAATCCGCTCTTTCAGATATCATTCTCCTTGGAACAGAAGAGCATGTACGTCTGGCCGTGCGGGCTGCTTCTGAGCTAGCTCAGGGCCGAAATGTTCATACACATGATCTGGTTGTGGCTTTGCGAGATTTCATTCGTAAAGCACTGGATATCGAACGCATACCGTCAGACCTTGAGCTTCCCCGCCAAGGCCCAAGCCGACCTTCCGGCGGCTCCGGAGGGCGTGAAAAAGGAGCAGGTAGTCAAGGTGGCGGGGGTGCTGGAGGAATGGGAGGAGGAGGCACGGGTGGAACTATGGGGGGCGGCATTTCGACCGATGGAGATTCAGACACTTCTACCAGCCATCACGCGTAACGTGCATGATGGTGTTTCGGCGATGATTGCTACTTTTTTAAGTAATGTTACTCTCCGGTCCACACGTTAGGCTTGTCGCAGCAGGTGAGTGCTTGCACGTACTTGGAGGGATCGAAGAACCGTTTTTTGAACTCCTGTTTCCTGATTTCAGGGCTATGACGTTTTGATTGATGGTTGTCAGAGTAACTTTTTCTCTGCGCTTTGATCTGTGTGGAGATATTGCCCCCGCTGAGCTGCTACGCGGTCGCACTGATCCGCTTCAGGAAGATAAAGCGGCGCATGTTGTAGACGATATTGGCCAGCCCGATCCTCATGGGTGGCACGGGTGATGCCCACTGTCCTGACGAACAATCCTGTCTGTGATTTCTGATCAGCAAAAACATGTTCGACACGGGGACCGGATGACGGATTTCCTGGCATTGGACCGCTGGATATGCCGGGGCATCAGCTTGAGATGTGGCTTTTTTCTGTGAACTTTTGAGACAAAGCCGTGCTTTTCCATGAAGGCTTCATTGGCTTTTAACCGATAGACGGTGTCAGCCCAGATATCAGACGCGGTATTGATGCGATCGAGCAGCCCTTCTCTCACTCTTGCACCGTCGCTGGCCGCTGCATCTGTCGCTTTCCATTTCCTGATCAACCCGAACTTCCGGTCGGTGGAAACATGGGATTTATAACCAAAGAACGGGATGGCAGATCTGTTGAGGGGATCGTTCCGTCATCCTGCCGTTTCGCCTTGGTGAATTTCAGAGTCCAGCGTGCATGACGATCCTTATGGGACAGCTTTGCTGGTTTGCCCTACCAGTCTTGTGGGATCCGTCCCGCCCGAAGCTCCACCTTCTCCGCGTTGTATTGCGCTGCTTTGGAGCCGCCACCAGCGTTGCGTCCAGGATCTGACCTGACATCGGTAAATAACCGGCGTTCCTCAAAGTGGGATCAAAGCGATTGAACAGAATTTCAATCGCACCCACCTGGGTCAGTCGCTCACGGAACAGCCAGACCGTTTTGACATCAGGCACGCGGCCCGACAGACCCAGACCAAGGAAACACATAAAGGAGAGCCGGTCGTTTATGAGGTATTCTGTTCGCTCATCAGAAAAATTGTTCAGAGTCTGGATCACCAGGATCTTGAACATCAGCACCGGATCAAAGAGCGGACGGCCATCCTTGCTGCTATCCGCATACGCCAGAGCCTGATCCAGATCAGGGCGGAACACCTCAAAATCCACAGTCCGGGAAAACGCTTCAAGCTGATCGCCAAGCCCGCTCAAACGAGCAAGCTGCTCTTCAACATCAAAGAAACCCGGCTGCTTCATTATTCATCCACCCAATCACCACAGGTGGCATGGAATCACAGATGCGCACACAAAACCACAGAGTTTTTAGAACTCTCCAGGTCTCATTTTTCATTCCGCAATTTGAGAAAAACATATATTTGTGTTGAAAAAATAAAACAAAATAACCAAAAAGCGAAATCGTGTATGCATTTATGTCCATCATGAATAAATAAAACAAACATGCATAAAAAAGAAGTAATACAGACAGCGGCGGATATTTTATATCTAGACATGGTCATTTCTTAACTCTCCAACGCAATGAATATGACTGGATTATGACAAATTTGCAATAAAATATATGAAAATTTAATCCCAGAAAACAACGTGGGCGAACATATGATCGTCAGCAGAATGGAGGGATCAACCTGAACTTCCGGTCGATGGAACCATGGGATTTATAACCAAAGAACGGGATGGCGAGATCCATTGATGGGATCGTTCCGTCATGCTGCCGTTTCGCCTTGGTAAATTTCAGCGTCCAGCGCGCATGGCGGTCCTTGTGGGACAGCTTCGCCGGTTTGTCCTTCCAGGCCTGAGGAATACGGTCCTCCCTGAGATCCGCCTCCTCAGCGTTTGTATTGCGCTGTTTTGGAGCCGCCACCAGCGTTGCGTTCAGGATTTGACCTGACATCGATAAATAACCGGTGTTACGCAGGGTGGCATTAAAGCGATTGAACAGTACGTCACTTACACCAGCCTGTGTCAGGCGTTCGCGAAACAGCCAAACCGTTTGGCATCAGGCACGCGGTCCGACAGCCCCAGACCAAGTAAACGCATAAAAGACAGGCGGTCGTTGATCAGGTATTCCGTCCGCTCGTCTGAAAGGTTGTTCAGCGTCTGGATCACCAGGATTTTGAACATCAGGACCGCATCAAAGGGCGGGCGGACGCCCGCCTTTACTTCCATCCGAATAGGCCAGAGCTTAGTTCAGATCAGGGCGGAACACCTCAAAATCCACAGTCCGGGAAAACGCTTCAAGCTGATCCCCCAGCCCACTCAATCGGGCAAGGCGCTCTTCAACATCAAAAAAAACCGGCTGCTTCACCTCCCCCAATCACCACAGGAGGCATGGAACCACAGATACGCACACAAAACCATGGAGTTTTAGAACCCTCCATCTCATTCAACATGAGTAAGGAGAGTAAAAAACTCTATGCGATTTCCAAAGCTCGGAATGATAGATCATGGAAGAGAATCTCAATTATCTTTCAAAGAGTAATGGTAACCAGATGTAATACCCCATCATCGCGCAGGAGAATGGTATTTGTATTTTCCAGCAAAACATCGTCCACCACAATGGAGCGAGGTGTGTTGTTGCTTACTCCGTTAGGGTTTTTGATTAGGAGTTTATACTGAGCACTTCGCCAGCGGAGTGTCACCTCAAATTCAGGCCATTCCCTGGGAATACAGGGGGTGATTAAAAGTTTTTCACCTTCAATACGAATACCAAGAATGGATTCAATCCCAACGCGCTGCATCCATCCTGCTGATCCGGTGTACCATGACCAGCCACCTCGTCCATTGTGCGGAGGCTCAGAATAGATATCAGCCGCAACAACATAAGGTTCCAGTTTGTAACGGTCAGACTGCTCCTGCGTCAGGCTGTGGTGGATGGGATTAATCATGCTGAACAGGGCGTGGGCCTGATTACCGTCACCCAGCGCAGCAATGGCCATGACAGTCCAGAGGGCTGCATGCGTATACTGACCACCATTTTCCCGCACACCAGGCGGATAGCCCCGGATGTAACCTGGGTCGGGTGTCGCTTTATCAAAGGGGGGCGTGAGAACGAGGATCAGTCCGTCATCCGGGCGAACGAGACGCTGAAGGGCGGAGTGGATGGCATGGTGCGCCCGTTCTGGAGAGGCCGCGCCGGACAGAACAGCCCACGATTGTGAAATGGCATCAATCTGGCATTCCGTGTTGTTATGAGAACCGAGAGGGGTGCCGTCATCAAAGTAGGCACGGATATACCAGTCTCCATCCCATGCGCGTTCCAAGGCACAGGCGAGTTTTTCCGTGTGGTTCTGCCATCGTATGGCGCGTACGGTATCATGGCGTTCAAGAGCAAGAGGGATAAACGTCTTAAGCGTGCTGTAAAGAAACCAGCCAAGCCAGACACTTTCTCCACGGCCCTGTTCTCCCACCCTGTTCATGCCGTCGTTCCAGTCCCCGGTGCCCATCAACGGCAGTCCGTGCGTACCAACGGAAAGGCTGTGATCAAGTGCTCGGGCACAATGCTCGAACAGCGTGGCTTTTTCTGAAGAGAGGGCTGGAACCATAAAGTGGTCATGTTCTGTCAGGGGGAGAGGAGGGGCTTCAAGGAAGCCGACTGTTTCGTCCAGAACTGCGGTCTCCCCTGTGGTCACAACGTAATGGGCAACAGTGCTGGCAAGCCAGGTGCAGTCATCGGAAATATGGGTGCGCACGCCTGCGCCGGTTTGGGGAAGCCACCAGTGTTGAACATCTCCTTCAGGGAACTGACGGGATGCAGCACGGAGAAGATGGGTCCGAACAAGTGCTGGAGAGGATAAGGCAAGCGCCATTCCGTCCTGAAGCTGATCGCGGAATCCAAAGGCTCCACTCGCTTGATAAAACCCTGCGCGTGCCAAGACGCGGCTGGAGAGGGTCTGATACAAAAGCCAGCCATTCAGCATGATATCCATGCTTCTATCAGGCGTTCTAACCTGAACGGCATGGCATATTGCGTTCCATTTTTCCGTAACTGTTTGAAGAACGACATCAAGATCTGCATTACGATACTGGGTGATAAGATTTCTTGCTTCGGTCTCATCCGCAGCTTCGCCCAGAAGAAAGACGATTTCCACCCGACCATTTGCAGGAAGAGTCACAAGGGTTTGCGCGATACCACATGGATCAAGCCCTGCTCCTGTCACGCTTTGCAAGCCATCTGGATGCGTAAAGGCTCTGGGATTGTCCAGTGATCCATTACGGCCAATGAAACCAGTCCGATCACCAGCTATTGTTGTGACGTAGCTACCAAGATCGGCGAACGCCACGCGGGCCCCATACGTGTCATCCCAACGGTTTTTCGCAAAAAGCGCCCCCGTTTCAGGGTCAGTTTCCGTTGTTATGAAAGATGCAGCTTTCGTGCGGGAACTCCCCAGCACCCATTCCACATAGCTTGTTATGGACAAGGTGCGGGGATGTCCGGAAAGGTTATGAAGCTGAATGCGCGAGAGCTTTACAGGATCTATTGTCGGGACATATTGCAGCAAGGTGCTGGCAATACCGTGGGCTATCCGCTCATACCGCGTATAACCTCGGCCATGATGGGTGATATAAGTCGCTGCGGCATCTCGTCGCGTGGCCGCAGTCAGACACCAGAGGGTACGCGTTTCTTCATCACGAAGGTAGAAAACTTCTCCTGGCGGGTTGCTGACCGGGTCATTGGACCAAGGTGTGATCTGATGTTCCCGGCTGTTGAGTGCCCATGTATGGCCACTTCCCTCTGCCGTTGCCTGAAAACCAAAGTTCTCGTTGGCGATGACATTAATCCAAGGAGCAGGCGTCGTTTTGCCGGGCGCCATCACCACAACGTAGGCCTTACCATTGTCTGCAAACCCACCGTAACCATTGAAGAATTCCAATTCAGGAATACTCGGAATATCAAACACTTCCGGAGTAGAAGATGAACTGGGTAGAAAGGATGGCGGGATTTGAGCGGCTAGGGATTCAGCCAGATCAAGCTGTTCTGCAAGACTATCCCTTGCTTTTAAAACAACGCGGGCGACAGACAATAGTAACGCCAAAGCGCTTGGAGCAAGAAGGTTGGTTCGCAAAATGCGAACCGAGCCACCGCCTGTTGCCGCTTTAGGAAGAGAACGCACCAGATTTTCCAGCGAGGTCTGAAGATCCTGCATATAAGAAGACGGATGATCGTTTAGAATAACAAGATCAATAGCCAGTTGTTTCAGGCGGAAATATTCATGTGCCAGCAGGATCTGACGAACAATATCTGTATCTGAATTTTCCTTCACACTCAGAACAACAAGAGGAAGATCACCTGAAATGCCATGCTCCCACAACGCCTTCTGCGGACCGGCTCCGAGCCTGATTTTTTCGGAAGGAGCCCGCAAGGAAGAACCAGAGAAGAGAACATGCGCAGCCAGACGTTGAAACAGATCTGCCTCAGGGGGGGTAATATCGAGATGCCTCAACTGAATTTGTGCCTGTGTCCAGGCAAGTGTCCGCACACGGTCAAGAGCGGCAGCGTCCTTGTGCGTATCTATCAGATCAAGAAGCTTTTCGCGTGATGAGGCCGCCATCGTCCAGAAAGAAATCCGGGTTGTGCTCCCAGGTTTAAGTGTTGCCCGGCAGCGAAGAGAAAAAGACGCATCAAGAACGGTGCCTGTCCGCCCGGACAAAGCATTTTTCCCTGTCATGGCAGCAGGTGAACGAAGGGTACGGCCTCGACCAATAAAGGCTGCACGGTCTGTTTCCATACTGACAGCAAGCTTGGAGACAACCAGATGTGCGACCCAAATTTCCGGCTCATCCGGGCTTCGCCGTCTGCGCGTCGCAATAAGGGCTTTGGTTTCGGGCAGATATTCAGTCTGCACGAACAGTTTCGTAAAGGCGGGATGAGCAAGATCCGCATCCTGAGAGAGTAGAGCCAACTCAGCATACGATGTGATATCGATTTCCACTGTCTCATGACCCGTATTGGAAAGCGTGAGATGCCGGACCTCAGCATCGTCCTCCGCTGAAACCATGATATCCAGCGTGGTTGTCATAAAACCATCCCGGCGTGAAAATTCTGCACGGTCCTCATGAAACGCGACAAGATAGTCATCTGGTATCGTGCCGCAAGGCTGGATACCAGATGACCAAATATAGCCTGTCTTTAGATTTTTCAGATAAAAATAGGCCCCGTAATGATCGAGAGTTCGGTCTTCTCTCCAGCGGGTTAGCATTTGCCCTTGCCAGTTGCTGTAGCCAGAACCGGCAGATGTCAGCATAACGGTGTATCGTCCGTTTGAAAGAAGGTGTGTAACAGGCTCCTGCGTGTAAGCTGTGTCATAATAGCGGCCGGCACGCGCAGCCGTATTCGAAGCGACAGGCGGAAGAGCCTGTTCGGTAGGTAGAGGACGGGCAACCGCACCCTTGTCAGGTGCACGTTCCTGCAGAAGCAATTCTGCAGATGCAATGACAGGATCATCATGGAAACGTGCTCTCATGATACCGTTCAGGACGGTATCGGCAACGGCGAGAATGGACATTCCTTGATGGTGCGCCATGTAAGCGTGAACAATCGCAACTGTCTGATCTTCCGGAACACGCTCAGGAGTATAATCCAGCGCTTCATAAAATCCGTATCGACCGCGTGCACCGATTTTTTCCAGAATGATCAGGTTGGCCACGGCTTTCTGCGGATCAATCATAGCAGCCAGCATGGTGGCATAAGGCGCGACAACCATATCCTGTGCAAGACCACGCTTCAGACCTAGTCCGGGCACGCCAAAATTTGAATACTGGTAGGTGTATTCAAGATCACGCACGTTATACGCTGATTCAGAAATACCCCACGGAATATTCCTGCTTTGTCCGTAAGCAATCTGACGTTGAACAATCAGCGCATTGGTTTCCTGTAGAAGGCTGCCTATGGGAGCGCGCATGACCAATGAGGGCATGAGATATTCAAACATGGAGCCGGACCAGGATATAAGGGCTGCCCCGCTGCCAGAAGGCGTAATGGCTCGCCCTAACCGAAACCAGTCCCTTGCAGGCACGTCGCCTTTGGCAATGGCAAAATAGACAGCCAATCGCGCCTCGGAAGCCAGAAGATCATAACAATTGCTATCCATGGCGTCTTCCGGAACCAGAAAGCCTATGGAGAGCAGTTTTCGGGAGGAATCTCTCAGGAAACTGAAATCCATGTCATCAGCCAGTTGGCGGGCTTGGTGCTCCAGAGCCTGCAGGCGCCTCGATAGCCCTGCTTGCAGAGACGGACTGAGATCACGAAGATGACTTTCCAAAGCACGCAAGGGAGTGGTAGCCCAGAATAAAGGGTCTGGGGACGATATTTCAGCCAGATTTTTAGCTGCTGGAAACAAATGCGCTGCATGCGTGGCAATCGTTTCAGCCCGTTTGATAAGAGCCGCCAAAGAGCGATCTGTTTTATCTTTGGGAGCAGACAAAACATCACTTTTCAGTTTTCCAAGAGATCGAAGAAGAACACGCTGCTGTTTGGTAAGCGGCAGGCGCTCTCCATTTCGGAAAGTTATTTCCATAATGGCGATTGTAATGGCGTCAGAGAGCCCCGCCCGCCAGTCGTCATTGGGGGGTGTTTGGGTCAACCATTCCCGGCATGTGCTGGCAACAGTTATAAGATGGCCAGCCAGATTACCGCTATCAACTGTAGAGACATAAAGCGGGTTTAGGGGAGATAGGGTTTCCGTACTATACCAATTATATAAATGACCTCGATATTTCTGTAGTTTTTCAACTGTTTCCAGGGTTGCTTCCAGTCGCTCCACAGTCTCCTGCAGACCACACCATCCAAAGTCTCGTGCGCTGATGGTGCACAGAAGATAGAGGCCAATATTGGTAGGAGAGGTGCGTCGGGCAAGAACGGGGCTTGGATCTTCCTGAAAGTTGTCTGGCGGCAACATATTGTCAGATGGCGTTACAAACGTTTCGAAAAAAAACCACGTCCGACGTGCTGCAAGGCGTAAGGTCCTGATGTCTGTTCTGGATGGACGAGACTGGGAGGGAATGATTGGAGAACGACTGGTCCATAAGGCAAGCGCTGGCGATAGACCCCACAATACCGCCAGAGGACCGGATAAAAGCAACGTCTCAGGTTCGGACCATGCGACGTAGGCTGTTATCAAACCTGCAAAAACCGGCGCAGGAAGCATCCGGATGTAATAATCCTTCATGCCGGCTTCCAGTAGGCTGACGGTTTGAGCTGCTGGAACCCATTGCAACAGGAAACGGCGTGTTATGAACACGCGTACAAGTGTACGGCTTATCGCATCAGCCATCAGAAAAGCCTGATGAGCCATAAAAGTCAGGTTAAGCGCAGTCATGATGCCAGCATTCGCTGCATGAGACGCAATGACGCTGAGATAACTACGAAGTGTGATCCATTCCCGCCTAGGGAAAATGTAGGGCAATACCGGCAGGAACGCAGGGAGACCGGCCATCACAAGAACAAAAAGCGTCCAGATGGCTGCATTTTCAGGAAGAAGGAACCAGCATGCGAGCAGTGTGAGAAGCGTAAAAGGAGCCCAAAGAGTTCGGCGCAGATTATCAAGCATCTTCCAGCGTGCAATACCGGACAGACGGTCATGCGGGTGGGTTGTTTTGGCTGTACCTGAGATGATCCACGGAAGAAGTTGCCAGTCTCCGCGCGTCCAGCGATGAAGGCGTTGAGAGGAAACCAAGTAATCCGTTGGAAATTCCTCCACAACCTCTATATCAGAAGCCAGTCCAGCCCGTGCAAAAATACCTTCAAATAGATCGTGGCTCAGCAGGGCGGCTTCAGGCACACGTCCCGCCAGTGCTGCTTCAAAGGCATCAATGTCATAAATGCCTTTTCCTGCGTAGGATCCTTCTCCAAACATATCCTGATAAAGATCTGATATAGCAGCAGAATAAGCGTCAATTCCGCTGGATGTAGAATAAATTTTTTGGAATAATGTGCTCTGATGTCCGACCGGTAAGGATGGGGTCACACGCGGTTGCAGAATAGCGTAGCCTTTTTCCACACGCCTTGTTTCCGGATTAAACTGGGCGACGTTAAGCGGGTGGGCAATTTTCCCGACCAGTCGCCTAACCGTTTCTAGCGGCAGGCGTGTATCTGCATCCAGCGTGACGACGTAGCGTACACCCTGCGGTATGTGCCGGTAAGGGTCTTCAAGAAACGTGGTGTCTGTTGCAC
Organism: Drosophila nebulosa; assembly: GCA_024703675.1. Taxonomy (NCBI): domain Eukaryota; kingdom Metazoa; phylum Arthropoda; class Insecta; order Diptera; family Drosophilidae; genus Drosophila; species Drosophila nebulosa. The sequence goes on along the minus strand of JANFPS010000021.1, from coordinate 114,414 downwards.
CACGGAGAAGGCGGTTGAGTTCATGAAGTTTTCCGCGCTTGCGTTCCCACCCCATCCAGACGCCTTCGCTCTCGCTCCAGATACGACGACGATGAAGAAGCAAAAACCTATCGCCGCTCTCACAAGAGCCAAAACGCTGATTGAACAGCTTTATACCGTCAGCAGCCTGTTGCAGAAGCACGTCATCGTCCGGAGCGTGCTCATCATCAGAATCTTTCCAGTCTGACAGGAGTGCAAAATGAACACTTTTGTCATGAGTGGCCAAATAATGCATTTCCAGTCTTGCCAGAAGTTCCTTGATAGTTCTTTCATTAGTCAGAAGAACTGGAATGACCACTATAGTCCGCAAATGGCTTGGCACGCCTTGCAACAGTTCAAGGCCCGGCAGCATGGTGACTTTTACTGCCCGAAGAGCCAGCCTATTAATACAGGCTATGGCTGCTTCCGATGTAGGAATACTGGCACATATTATAATAACAGCTAACCAGAGGGGAGGAGAATACTGACCTTCCGAAATGGAGATGGGGATACTGAGAAAAAAGAAGGAGAGAAGGAAAACAGCAATACTGTAGCCTGTAATCCCATGGCGGCAAAAATTGCGCACAAGCTTTCTGGAGAGAGGAGAACGAAATCCGATTTCTTCTTCAAGGATAAAACGTTCTTCCATAAGAAGATAATAACCAGGGTCACTTCTGCGCGGGTCAGCCGGATTTGTTGACTGTGCTTTCTTTGCTAACGCAATTGCACGATACGCAATATCAAGTTCTGATTCCTTGCTACCGAGCGCCAGATCTTCAATAGCTTTGCGATAAAGATCCCGGCTTGCAAAATCAGATTCCGTAAAGCTTGGGTAGTCTGCAAACGCCTTGTCAATCAGGCACACCTGTTCAAATATCTCTGACCAGTCCTGCCCAGCAATCATCCTGAGACTGGTTATAATATTGCGAATTGTTGCGTTGAAAGCCCCTTGTTCCTGTAAATCATCCCGAACAGTATCTTCTATACTGCTTTTTTTGTCAGCCAGACGTTGCCCAAGCCAGACAAGAACCGGGTCTTTTTCTGCATCCAGCCTCCTTGAACGGTGAACAAGGCGTGCGACAAAAGCTGGTGTGAGCGTTACAGGGTCAATGGAAGCAAGAACCTTCTGAATATCTGGTTTCTTTTCTTTGCGGGTGTCCTCCAGTGTGTCAGCAAGACTATCCGCAGCGCGGCGGCTGTTATTATTTTCTATAATGGCATGCGCCGTGCGGCGCAGATTTTCAATCAGAACAATACGTAATGTAATAGGAACTGCCCAAAGTTCTCCAATTGTGAGTGGCGAAACACTTTGATAAGCCAAAAGATAACGGCATAAGATATCAGGTTGTAAGTGGCTGTCTGTATGCGCGATGAGGGCCCATGTGGCACCAAACACGCGTGGAAGACCCTCAAAGGGCCCACTCGCCAATTTAGGGAGGCGCGCATAATAGGCAGGCGACAGATCAAGGCTTGTTTCCCTGATCTGCATGTCAATAAGCGCATAATTGTCGGCAAGCCATTGTGCGGCGGGCGTAAGTTGCTTTCCTGCTTGCAAGGCTTCAGTAATGGCAATATCTGTTTTGCGGAGGAATACCCCATTTTCAGCAAGACGATGTTTTAAGGGGTGGCTGCTTGCGCTGGCTTTGTGAGCAATCGTCTGGGCGGTAGCCAAGCTACGAGCATGAGCCTCAAGACGCTCGATGCCGAAGATTTCACTTTTAATAGGCTTGCAATCATCTTGCCAATACTTCGGCATGTTCAATCTGAACATACGCCTCCATAAGGAGGTATTGGAGTAGCCGGAAGTAGGCCCTTCTTGCTCAAGGGAAGCCTTAGAAGCATCCATGCCGTTACTCCGTCCTATTTATGTGAAAAAATGAACTGTTTTGCTCGTTTTTGTTTTAAAAAAATTATTTATTAAAGTGAGTTGTAATATTTTTTTAACTTTCATGAACCTGTATTAGAAAGTAACTTTCAAGAAGAGTAATACTACCCAGATCAAAAAATCCATTTATTATAGCGGAAACTGTCTTTTCCAAGAAGGAGTGTTTATCAACAACTGTGCCGGAGACAATTTTGCTCATCATAGGCGGAAGTTTCACTGTGCTTCCTCCCTGATCACATAGCATCACAGAAGAAGAAAAAATCTTGGGTTTTAGAGGAATATCAGAGGCTGATTGCAACTGGGAACAAAGGATCTAACGGTGCTTACAACGTGCGGAAAGACATATTGTTCCACGCTTTAGGCAGACCAGAAAAAAGAAACTCATAATTCGTTTGAGCTGATCATGACGCTCAAGGCTTGTATGATCTACGCAGTAAATATCCCGGCCAAACAAACGCGTAAATTATCTGATCAAGGCCAGCCATCTTGAGGTCGATGGTTAGGAAAACCTTATTCAAATTTTTAGCAATCAATATCAATAAGTTAAGATTTTAAGGCGATAAAAAAGGGGGGGCGGACCCTCGAGATGGTTTTCCGGGTAGGGCCGAATGAGTGTGTGGCCCACATCCATACGGAAGAGTTGCTCTATACATGCCAGCGCTGATGAAGTGTGGTTGCACCAGATTACCTTTATGGGCTCTCGATCAGATAATGCTTGCGCTCCGATGCTCAGGAACGATATTTCGCTTTCTGCGTGGTCTCAGGGTTTTCCGAACTAAGCCATGGATAAAGCAGGATAGCTGCAACGCATCCAACAAACCACGAAATGCCAGGAAAATCTGACAAGATAGGCAGAAACCCGGAAGCATTGGCAAGACTTGCTGACAAGCAGAGCGTCAGGACCGTAGAGCGGTTTATGCCATTTTCGTACCAGTAAAGCCCTTTAGGAGAAAGAGAATATAGATCTGGGACCGAAATTGATCTGTCGCTCACAATAAAGTAATCAGCTATGATAATTCCATAAAATGGGCCGATTAGACTAGCCAGAAAATCCAAAGTGAAATGCATAGCGGCAGGGCTATTGTATAAATTCCAAGGTGTTATAAAAACCGAGAGAAATGCAGCCAATAGTCCAGCTGCTCGCCAACTTATTTTTTCAGGCGCAAGATTTGAAAAATCAAAAGAAGCAGAGACAAAATTCACCACCACATTAATACCAGCCGTGGCAATCATAAAAGCAAGTATCGCGATAATGATAACGGTCACATTATCAGTTTTAGAAACTGTTTCAACCGGATCTGTAATTCGAACGCCAAATGCGGGAACAGTCAACGCGATTGTGGAAAGCGTAAGAGCCGTAAAAGCCAGAAAATTGACTGGCAACCCCCAGAAATTACCACGCCGGATATCCTTTGTATTTTTTGCGTAACGCGCGAAGTCACCAAAATTAAGCATGGGAGCCGAAAAATAAGAAATAGTAAGGGTTATCGTCATGATAAAAGCGGAAAAAGCACCTCGGGAGGATGTCTCCACGCTGGTAAAGCTAAGGCTTTGCCTGATGGCATGTAAGCCGTGAATAAAACCAACACGTTGCAGAAGATATAAATCCAATGCAAGCATAACAACATAAATAAGGGGACCGGCCCATTCCGTAAAATGTTTTATAGACTCTATACCACGCCAGAAGACGGCAGCTTGAAGTAACCAAAGGGCCAGAAAAGCGAGCCAGCCAAGTGCAGACAGGCCCGCCAAACTATGTTGGCCAATATCAGCCCACGGGGAGAGAGCTGGAGCACATTTCAGAATAAGGACGACGAGCGCGTTTGAGGCCAGCCACGTTTGGATACCATACCAGCAAACTGCGATAACACCGCGTACGAAAGCCGGAATAAGAGCCCCCTTAACCCCAAAAGAGGCACGGCAGATAACTGGGAAAGGCGCACCTGTTTGCTGACTGGGAACAGCGACAAGATTACAGAGTATCTGCACCAGGAGAATGCCCACAAGAAGCCCGATGGCAACGGCCATTCCCGGTAGATCACTGGCAAACAGGTTACCAAGTGTCACATATGTACCAACGCTATGAACATCAGACATCCAGAAAGAGAGATAATCAAACCACGACCAGGTTCTCTCCGTTGTCGGGAGAAGCGCGCTATTGGAAAGGCTTGCATTAAGTTCAACGTGCCTGCTGTGAGAAAACGAAGCGGGCTCAGACATCAGGAAGTTTCTCCAGCCGGAAAAAAAGCGGGACAGTTATGCCAGAACTGTCCCGCGTCACATCAGAAACCAGTACGGAACGTTACGATAGCATAAAAATGACTCAGGGTATTGTAAGTGGGAGCGCTGCCGCTGATTTCAGACCCAAAAATGCCGCGTGTCGTATGTGCATTAAGTTTTACACTGTTGATTGCAGAATAAGATTTCACGTTGGCAAGGTTGTTAACCCAAAGCATAATTTCTGGAGATTTCATGAAAGAAAGCTGACGCCCAAGCCACGTGTCTTTCTTAAGGCGTGCGCCAAGTGTCAGGTTTTCAGTCACAAGTTTGGGCAAATATTCGTCATTCATGAAAGTGGAATATTGGCGAGAAAAATAAGTGAGGTTGAAATTCCAGAAAAATGTTCCGTTATCCCAGTCTATGCCAAGGGAGGTCGTCCATTTAGGTGCATTGGTGGATGTTTTCCCTTTTGTTGGAAGGTAGTCATTGCCAACACGAATATTATTGTTGATGACGGAGTGAAGATACTGTGCGGAGACGTAAGGACGAAAATGATAAAAGGGACGGGTGCCAAGCTCAACATCCACCCCATCACTGGTCTGGCCACCAGCATTGATATTTTCCGCAATCTGCTGATTACCAAGATAACCGTAAGTTGAAATCTGCCTGTTTGTAAAATTATAGTGGAAATAAGTAAGAGATCCGACAAAAAGTGAGTCGTTATATCTGACGCCTGCCTCTTCAGATATGGAATATTCTTCTTTGACAGAATTACTCCCTTTGGAAGCGTAGGCTCCAGTGTTGGGATTCAGAGTTGTCAGCAGATAGCTATCGGGCGGGGCTTTGGCTCCGGTGGCCACTCCGGCAAAAACCTGCCAGTTACGATTGATCTGGTAGTGTCCGCCAAGTTGCGGCAGTAATTGAAGTTCGTTAAGACCAATCTTGTAAGGCAAGCCGGGCAGGCGCTGTGTCGCATTCCGATTAATCATTGTGACACGCATACCACCATCTATAACAAGTTTATCATGAAATAGTTTAAGTGTGTCCCCTGCGAAAAGAGCGTGTGTGGTCGTTATATCGCTATAATTTGCGGTATAATAATTCTGACCATTGGGCATTTTCAGAGTTTTACTTGACCATCCCCAAGGCGTGGTGGGAGACCCATCGCTGTTAACGCCTGTATAACCGGTGAGTGATGTGGAGTTATCATAATCAAACCAGTACCCAAAATAGGGATGGTTAGCACCAAGATCCAGCGTTGCTTTGGTAACAACGCCGCCACGCATTTCATTCAGGCTTGAATAAGATTCCGCATTGCCCGAATTTGTACCGGGCAACTGCCCCGGAATAACCATGGCGGTAATTTGCTGATTACCATAATAGACCGTGTTCCCAAGATCTGTTCCTGCACCGTACACTTTATAATTATAGGCTGTGTAAGGCGTAACTTCGAATCTGACTTTTCCGACCCTAAATTTTGAGGGTGCAAGAATATTGTATGTGCGTGAATGAAGCCAGTTCTGCTTCCAATAGTCCGTGTTCTGCTCATTGGGATTATAATATCGCGCAAGCTGGTTTCCCCATCCCTGCTTGTGCCAGTTCGCCATGGTGGTGCTCCAATAGGGCTCGTTCCCCGCGAGGCCGCGCATGAAACCACCAATAAGAGAGATTCTGTTGTCTGAATCCCACTCTTTCAGAATATGAAAGTCGAGATGTTGAAAACTTTCCTGACCAGGGCCGCGATAAAAAGAATCATGCTGGTTTGAGGCGGAAATAAAAGAGCGAATACCGGAATGGCCCCACTCACCAGTGTCAATGCGAACAAACTGGCGTGTGTAGTCACGTGATCCAGCACCAAAATCCACAAGCCCACCAAATTTCCTGGACGGATCACGGGTGGTTAGCGTGAACATGCCTCCAGACCCATTAATGGCGGCTGTATCGAGGTTGGATGAACCTGGCTGGGCGGAAACGGTGCCAATATTTTCACTATCCACAATCCACGCAAGATCAAGATTATAACCGCCCACACTGGAAAGAGGCATACCATTATAGGTATTGGCAATTTCGTCCTGCGTGAGCCCCCGCATGGAGAGGGCGGATTTTTCGTGTCCGGCCGGATCTGTGTTGGCGACGACAACTCCGGGCATCATCTTAGCAAAGTTGTAAGCGTTCTGAGCAGGTGCCTGTTTGGCGATGTAGTCCTGTGAGACAGTGCTACGCGCCTTGGGAGCGGTCTGTAATCGGATCAGGCCACCGCCAGCAGCATGGCGTGTTACCCCAGAAGGAGAAACCGCAGCACTTACATCGATAAGTTCAGGTGATGTTCTGATAGGTTTGCTGGATTTTGCCCCAGCCATATGTGGTTTGGAAGAAGCCCTTACGCCTACAGCAGAAGAATGACGGGGAGTGCGCGTAGTGGCGGCTTTTGCAGTAAGGGGCGGCGAGAGAAATTTTTCGGCTATGGGAGAGAGCATGATGCTGGCCAGAAGGGTCGCATGGAATGTGTTGTTTCGGGGCAAGAGCCGACGCATCCGGGAAATCCTTGCGGCGCGGGGTAAGCGCGAGTGGGAGAAATGAACACCGGAAGTTGTTCCGGACTCCATATATTGCGTTAACAGAATGAACAGTGTTGACGAAATATGTCAACAAACAATGTTAACAATTTTTCTCTTAGATGATGGGACCCTGGAGAAATTGAGACAGCGGAACAGAAAGACCTGTTGTTGTCAGGGGAGCCTGTTTTGTGACCTTGTGCCCAAAGGACGATGCCGCAATATATGCGATGCTCTCAGCAAATGAGCAGTAGACTGGCACTGGTATGCGGGCAGAAAGAACTTTATCCAATCCTGCAAGACCAGCTCCGGCCACAAGAATGTGATCGGCGTGATCGTGGTGGATAAGATCAAGTGCGTTTTCCTGAAGAGCCTGAACAGTCCTCTCCAAGGATTTTGAGGCATGTTCACCGCTTTCAGGCAATGTCCGGATGCCTGCTATGGTGGGACCAAAATTTGTGGTAGCGACAAGCTCTTCTATTAACGGCTTCCAGGCATCTCCACCTGTAATAATGCCCGTGCGGCCGCCTTTGTTACGGCAGGACTGGAGAGAGGCATGCGCCATGCCTGTAACAGAACACTGGGTAATTTCCTGTAAAGCGGCAAGACCAGGATCGCCGAAACAGGCAATCATTACGGTTGTATCGGGTTGGGCAAGGGCAGGATTTCTTTCATATTCACGAGCAAAAGCATCAAGTGTGGCATGCGCCGCAATAGCCAGAGAAGCGCGACAAGCGATATAGGAAGCGCCCAGACAAGCTGTTGTGCTGCTGATAGAGGTGTTGCCGGGAAGCAGTGCCCGTGCGCGGACGGCCAGTTTTTGCGTAAGGCTTGTATCGGTATTGGGATTAAGAATAAGAAGATGCCGCATGGGGTCCGTTTCTGATCTGGTCATTGGAAGGCCGGAACTTTCTCGCCCGGGAAGAAGAAATGAATCGGAAAGCAAAAGACGAATCATTGTTAACAATTATCGTTGACAATGCAAACTGACCCGCACGCGTTTAGGGGGGAGGTTATAAACTGGGGAGAAAGAAAATTATGTTAGGGAGTGGGGTGACGTTGCAGGAAGAAGGGTTGGTTCCTGAAGAAAGCGTTGTGGCACAGGCGCTACGTGACGCTATTCTTGAGCGGAGGCTGGGGCCGGGAAGCCGCTTGCCTGAAGAGCAGTTGGCCGAGATTTTTGCGTCGTCTCGCGGGCGTATCCGTCGCGTGCTACTGGCGCTTGCGCGGGAACGTATTGTGGTTATTCAACCGTCACGCGGCGCATTTGTAGCGTCACCAGACGCCGTGGAAGCCCGAGAAGTCTTGGCCGCGCGTCGAATGATTGAGGTTGGCGTCATGGAGCGCCCCTGCCAACCCTTGACGGAAGAGAAAAGGGATCTCTTGCAACAGGTCATTGAGGAAGAACATCGCGCGCACGCGGCCCATGATTCTGTTGCAATGATCCGTTGGTCCGGTCGGTTTCATCTGGAATTGGCACGTGGCCTGGGTAACACCGTGATTGCCGATATCATTTCAGAATTAATTTTGCGGACATCTCTGATCATAGCCATTTACGAACGTCAGCAGGCTACATGTTGTCTGAAAGCCGATCATGATTTGTTATTGTCTGCCGTAAATGCGCGGACATGGCCCGAAGCTGCCCGGTTAATGTCGAGACACTTGCTAGAAATTGAACAAAATCTGGATTTTTCAGCCCCAGCTCCCCCCACTATGTCACTAGGGTTAATTTTGCGGCGTTAGACTGATCTTGATCCCAAAACTGAACGACGCAAGCAAATCATCAGGTCGCGGTAGGGGGCTATGTTACGCGGGTAAGACCCGAAAGCGGGGTAGGGAGTTCACCCGGAAATATTTGGGCAAGCTGGTGTTCAGGTAGCCTCATATGTTCGCAGAGGAGACCTGCCGCCACCGCGCGAAGATCTGTTGTGGGAGCAAGATCCCGGTTCTCAAAGAGTTGTGACGGTTTCAGACCGGGCCATGTGCCGCCGATCCGTCCTCCTGCTACCGAACCTCCCGCAACAAAGGCGATTGTTCCTGTTCCATGATCGGTACCACCTGTTCCGTTCATACGAACAGTACGGCCAAACTCCGTCATGGCAAGCACCGCTGTATGATTCCAGGCGGCGCCAAGACTATCACGAAGGGCAACAATTCCTCTATCCAGTTGCCCCAACGGACCGTTAAGTCGGCCGACCTGTCCGGCGTGTGTATCCCACCCTCCAATTTCCAGCGCAGCGATGCGAGGGCCTTTCTGGTTTGCCATCATCTGTCCCGCTGCTGTGGCAAGTGTTGTAAATGTGTCGCGTTTTGGCCCTTTGCCCGCCTGGGGTTGATGTGAACGTGTTCCCACCACAACCTCGGAAAACCCACGTGCTTTCAGGGCACTTCGGAGTGCAGGGCCTGTTAGAGGGTCATTTGCATTGAGAGCAGCAATCTGATTGTACAGGTCTGCATCCGGGTGATGGCTTCCTGCTGGAGCATAACTTCCAACCCGGGCTTTCCCACGCAGAAGGAGAGGGACCGTTAGCCCCATCGCCAAGCCGTAACCGTCCGGCCCACTTGTTTGGGAATGTGAGAGAGCCATGACAGCGCGGTTAAGCCATCCGCTCGCCATTCGTTCGTCAGCACCACTTTCAAGGTAATCCTGCGCTTCAAAATGAGAACGACTGCGGTAATGTCCTGCTACCGCATGGATGGGAAGAAGCTGGCCTTGGGTATAGAGCTCGTGCATTCCGGCCAAAGCAGGATGCAGTCCATAAAATCCTCCCAGATCAAACATCCCATGTTCCTGTCCGGGTTCAGGAAGAAGCAAAGGGCTACGATGGGACGCCAGATAAGGGTCTCCATAAGGCGTTACAGCAGCCATGCCGTCCAGTGCCCCACGAAGAATAATAACAATAAATCTCGGGTCACTCAGGTTGGCAGTCTGTCCGGCTAAAGCCAATGAAGTGCTACCAAGTGTCCAACTGGCAGCCAACCCTAGCAGCGCGGTGCGACGGTGGATTTTCATGATGTTAACGCCTCTGAAATTCAGGGGAGGAAAACAGCAGTGTCAAAGCATCTTGCCGAGCCCCCGCCTGACGCATGGCCGTAACCGTTGATTGACGGAGCGCAGGGCCCAGCGTTGCATGAGCAATGTCCATTGGATCTTCTGACCGGACATGCGCAGCCATACGCCACGCCCAGTCCGTGCGCGCCAGCATATCGGCCGGAGCAGCCCAGTCTGTTGCAAGGTCACTCCAACCATTAGGCAAAGGTGCCGTCCACAGCGGTTGCCCCAGAGCTGCGAACGCAGAGAAGAGCGTATGGGACGACGAGTGCGGGTCGTCTGGTTGCGTGGAGATATCCTGGAGCGGAAGAGCGCGCATGACTGCTGTTGCATAGTCCATGGGAGAACGAAACTTGCCTGGAGGTCTTTGAGCCCCCGGAAGATCGGCCAGGGCCACGGAAGCCATGGTCAAATCGCCTCCCGTATCATGCAACACCCCAGAAACATGGCTCACATCCTGCGGAGAAGGAGTATCGGAAATAAAATGCGTCACAAGTTTTGTTGCAATATGACGATACGTTGCGGGGTGCGTTCCCAGGAAATGCAGTGCCTGTAATCCGCCGACTTCTCCTTCAGGGAAAGTCTGTCCCATTACGGTTTTTTCTCCTGGCTCATGCTTGCCGGGCTGGAATGCAAAACCGGGGCGGTCAGCTTTCATGTCCACAGTCCACCCTGTCAGAATAGCTGCGAAGGAGGTGACGTCAGCCTGAGTATATCCTGCCACCGGTGATACAGTGTGCAGTTCCAGACATTCTCGTGCCAGATTTTCGTTCAATCCACGATGATAACGCTTGCCCACCGGGCTGGACGGACCAATGGATGACGCATTATCAAGATACATGAGCATCGCCGGGTGCCGCATGACAGCCACGAGCATATCTACGAACCGACCTGTAATATGTGGCCGAATAGCTTCGCGCATATAAGCTCCAACAATGCCGCGTGTGCTGCCCTGACGAAGACTGACTGTAAAATGATTGAACCAGAACCATGCCAACCGCTCACGGAACGGCTGCTGGGAGGTCAGCACGTTATTGAGTTGGGTTGTCACTTCAGCCTGAAAGATTGGTTTGATCAGCGGATCCCCTTGCATCTTGTTCATGCGTTGGGTGCGCAACATGATCAGGGCGTCCGCACAACTGCCAACACCAGTGAATGAAGCCTTGTCAGTCGTATGCAGTTGGCTGGCAAGCCAGTCTTTTATGGAAAGTGGCGGCTGTTCCGGACCGCCGGCCCCCAAACCAAATCTGTTTATAGTTCCAAGAGACACCACATCTTCTCCTTCTTCGGAACTGCCGGGAGAGGTATTGCTGGTCACCTCGTTAATAGACACGTGATTACAGCTATTTTGTGTCAATTACGTTGCAGACAGAGGAATGACCTTTTGAAGGCGACGGCTGACGGTTCGTGCAATAAAGATGCTGGCGAGAGATTCAGCCTCTGAATGAAATCTCCACATCTCGCATGTTATTTCTAACTAGCTGATAAAATGGGAGAAATGGCTCTTTATTAGACGCGTATGGCTTGATGTCATGACCCACTGAAAGCGATCAACTTGTGTAATAGACGATATTGGGCGTGCGCTGCCTGCTATGAGTATAGTGACCTACATAATGCACAGGAGATGATAGGCTGGCACCTCTGGCGTCGATATTAATGGACGCATAATGGCAGACAGAATTTGGTAGGTATGACTTTTTGAAAGAAGAGTGATGGATAATTCCCCCCAAGAAGGGAGGGAAGGGGTTATCCATCATCTACATTTTACTGGTGAATGTCTGTCGGCCAGAATGGATTACTTTCTGCCGCAAAGCATTTTTCTGGCCGACAGTATTTGTATTGATTTAGTAAAGTTCTGGAACAATCATGGAATCTGGCGTGGGTTGCCGCTCGTAGTCGGGATGATGAACACGGGGAGGAAGCACAACGTCTGGGTGCTGAACGGCTTCATATGGCACCAAAGACAAAAGGTGAGAAATGCAGTTCAGGCGAGCCCGCTTCTTGTCCACCGCCTGCACAACCCACCACGGAGCTTCCGGTATACTCGAACGCTCAAGCATGGTTTCTTTTGCAAGGGTGTAATTTTCCCACCTCCGGCGGCTCTCCAGATCCATGGGTGACAATTTCCACTGCTTCAATGGATCTTCAATTCGGGCCTGGAACCGGGTTTCCTGTTCATCATCAGTGATGGAAAACCAATATTTTACGATCTGAATGCCGCTGCGAACCAGCATACGCTCGAATTCCGGTACAGACCGGAAAAACTCTTCATACTGGTCATCCGAGCAAAAACCCATAACGCGCTCAACACCAGCGCGGTTGTACCAACTCCGGTCAAACAGAACCATCTCACCAGCCGCAGGCAGGTGGGACACATAGCGCTGAAAATACCACTGGGTCCGTTCACGATCATTAGGAGCGGGCAGGGCCGCGACGCGGCAGATACGCGGGTTAAGGCGCTGGGTAATGCGTTTGATAGCGCCGCCTTTACCTGCAGCGTCTCGTCCTTCAAAAATGACAACCAGACGATGGCCTGTAGCTTTCACCCAGTCCTGAAGTTTGACCAGTTCGCCCTGAAGGCGGATCAGTTCACGAAAGTAGGTACGGCGAAAGGCTCGGTCAGCAGCGCTGGTGGCGCCACCAACGACTTCCTCTTCCAGAGAAAGTTCAAACTCCTCATCCAGATCATCTATGATTTCGCGTCGAATTTTTTCCCGCTCACATTCGGTTGCAGATGCGAGATTTAAATCCTGATCGTCAGACATTGCTTACCCTTCACCAACACTCTCGTGGCTTTGATGTGGCATCTTATCAGGTGGGAAATGATAGAAGCTTGAAACTTCTATGAAACTTCATTTCGTCCATATATTTCAAAAAGTTGTGGTCATATTCAATCCGGTGACGACACCATTACGAATAGCACGCCCCGTGTCAGGGTCACGGCTGACACCACCCACATTCAGAAAATATTGAAAATCGGGCTGAAGGATCAGATAAGGAGTAACCGCTGCCTGATATGTCAGTTCAATATGGTGCTCTGGTCTTAACTGATAGGGTACACTCGTCCCCAGACGGACTGCATCATGTGCACTCCGAATGGCCTGATGCCCGTAAAGGCTGGTTCCCCAGGCAAGACCAATTGTATCATCGGGCCGCCCAGGAAGAAGTTCATCAAAAGTCAGACCACTCTGTATTTCAACCGAAAAGCGGTTTCTTTGACCGTTACTCACAATAGTTCTGACAAACAGATTGATTGTCTTGCCGGACTCTTTTGTTTTACGCCAGATCATCTGGTCAAGGAGGGCATATGCCATCCAGTTCCCATGATGATAACGCGGAATACCGGTGCTGACGGCGCTCGCTAACAGATTACCTTGATTATCATATCGCTGATCAGGAAAGCGGCCGGTGTCATACAGCCCGCCTATCTTCCAGGTTCCGGGCAGGGCTGGGGCGTCTTTTCCTGCCAGTCTTCGGGCCATATCCATCCAAAGCTGGGCCTCGCCCATAAAAAGCGTTCCGCCACTTGTTGAAAATAATGTTCCCGTTGGGTCCCGCGTTGTGGGATTGACGTTGCTATAGAAAGGCCCACGGGTAGGATTATCATTGGTAATCGCGCCCATCAGAACCAGAGGAGGGGCAGGGGTCCACTTGACCCGAGCGCCCACAGCAGAGAAAGGCCAGGAAGGCCCCCCGGAATAGAGATTGCTTGATGTTGAAAGAGGCCACCCGAAGCTTGAATTCAGGAAGAAGGACGCGTTCTGGCTGACCAGAAATTCGGTATCCAGATCAATAGTACCCACCCGGACATCCAGCCGGTTGTTGAAAAAACCTTGCCCATACCAGAGTTCAAAAAGGCGGGTGGAACGCCCAACATCGTAACCACTGACAGCATTGAGTGCACCGAGACGTTCATTGGTAAGTGATCGCCCCCGGATCTGCAACGCACTGACGTTCAGAAGGCCTCCCTGCCACCCGAAGGCCTGTTGAGTACTCAGAGAAACGGCAACGGCGGTCATCCCATCATATGTTGGTCCGGGATGAAGACCTCCGCCAGCAAGCCCCCATAATTCCTCAACATCCTGGATGGTTACTCTTACCCCTTGCCGGGTAAGCCAGTCTCGAGCGCCGCCAGCATTTCCGAGCAGTTCTGTGTTTGAATCTTCAGGAGGCTGCACAAAGCCCGGGGCCGGCGTTGGAAGAGGCACACCGGATGGCAGAATATCAGTGGTAAGGGGGATATCTGCGGCAGACACCACATCAGCCTTGTTCATACTGGCCGCGAGAACAAGAGCAAGAACGGCATGACGTGTGGCCCGGATACAAAATGACCCCACGTGTTCAAAACCTCCTAATGAAATACACAGCAACCAATATCATGCACGAGAGAAGAATGGCAGGAAGTGGGGAGAAAGTCTAAACCGGGTAGGGTACCATCCATGAATGATGATTGCATATCGTGCCTATGCATCCCTGCCTCTGCTTCCTTCCCTACCATCATCCCCACCTACCATTAGTTGGGGAGAGGAAATCTTGAACAAACAAAGAGCTATGTCATATTAAACTATCATGAAACTTCCCTTGTTGTTGGAGAGAAGTCAGGAAAACGTAGAGTCAGAAATCTGCTGTAACCGCCAAACGCGCAGAAATTGGTTCAAGCGGATGGCCAGTCGCACCCGATTGTATGGCTGCTGTTGGTGTAAGACGATAATCATACGCATATTGCGCAGCGTAAGCGCGTGTATTGAAAACATTGAACACGCTGGCTTCCAGCTTGATGGTTTTATTGAAACGATAGCCAATCGTCATATTCACCTCCTGATACCCTTTGGACCGTAAACTATTGTCCTCCACCAAGGGATAGCCACCGAGCCACCGCACCTGTAAGCCTCCATACCAGGGACCGCGGTCCACCATGACCCCAAATGACCACACAAAACTGGGTGCATTGGTGACATAGGTGCCATCAATACCGTAACTGGAAAGATTTTTTGCGCGATAGCGCGCTTTTGCAAATGACAGATCGGTATTGAATTCAAGCCAGGTGAACGGGTTGTACTGGGCGGAAAATTCCACACCTTGTCGGCGACTGGCTGGGCCGGGAGAGGTGACACCGGCATCACCATCGTAGCTCAGTTCAGAATCAAAATCGATCATAAAGGCCGCAGCCTGAATGTGCAGATGAGAAAAAGGCGTGGTGCGTACACCCACTTCTCCACTAACGGCAGACGTCATGAGAGGAACGTGGACTGATCCTTTTGTAAATTCGTCCGACGCATAAGAGCCTGAAACGGACCGAAAATCGTTGGAGTGAAACCCACGTCCTCCGCTCAGGTAGAATTCTGTTTTTTTCCAAGGCCCAAAGACAAGGCTACCTTTGGGCTGAAACAGCCACTGGTGTTTTCGGGTCAGACTATTATCGACAAGGTTGTTATCAGTGCCTCCCTGATAGTCTTCCCGAAGGCCCACCACTGTTCGCAGCCATGGCAGCCAGTGCGTGGTGTTTTGCACAAACAGTCCCACCGCCCCGAGATTAATGGTGTCCGCGTTACACAGATAGGGAACTGTGGCCTCAAGACTGGATGGGCAGTTTGGTAACGTAATGCGCTGGTGTGTGTGACGACGATCCACATACAGAAAATCATATCGCCCCTGCACACCCACCCGCGTTTCTGTTCGGATCAGGCCGACGTGATCCTGACGGGAATAGACGCTAGTCCCCCCAACAGTTGTGCGCGTTTCGTCCTGCTGTTGCTGATCTCCATTGACTGGATCATCCAGATAATGGGTGAAATTGTTCCACAATGTCAGCCGATCATGGACTGCAAAGGCGCTGGTCACCCATTTCCAGTTATCCCGTGCAAGATGATAATGAGCGGAAAGGCTATAACGCTCGGAAAAACCTCCATCCGTGGGGTCTAAAGAGCCATAGCGACCAATCAATCCTTCCCGATATGCATCAAGTGGCTGATCATTGGTTGCTCGCCATTGGCCGCGGTAGAACATGGCAGTAAGATCAAAACCATTCTTGGTGCTTCCGTAGGTATACCGTGAAAGAGCACGGATACTGCGAGCATTATCTGGATACCTCCATGGACCATCAGAATGGGAAAGGGTGAAAGCATTGACCCAGCGGCCGGTATTGGAAAAATGGGTTGTACCACCGATATAGGCACGATAATCACCCAGAGTTCCCGCGCTCAGACTGATCTGCCTGGGAATGTCATCCGCCAGTTTCATATGATCTGAACCGGCAACCCCAAAATCTCCAATATCGGCGTGAAATGGCCCTTTTGTATAATCGACGCCTGCCAGCACCTCTGGGATAAGAAAATTGAGATCTGTATAACCTTGACCATGAGCATTGCTGACACCGTTAACTGGCATATCATCAACAAATGTTGCGAGGTCTGTACCATGATCCAGATTAAAGCCCCGTAACAGGAACTGGTTCGCCTTTCCTTCACCGGAATGGGAGGTCACCACCAGTCCGGGAACGGCTTCCAGAATTTGACCGACACGATACACAGGCCGAAGCTGGATTTCGCGTGCGGTCAGGGAGCCTTCACTCGCCGTGCCAGCCCGCCCCAACAGATCATGCCGGGAGGCCGTTACCTGAATTGTTTCAGAGGCGCCGTCTGTGGAAGCGATCTTCCTAACATCTTGTGCGGGAGAAGGACGGCGCGGCGCGCTTGTTGGGTTCGGACGGTCTTTTTTTGTGACAGGGACAACCAGTTCGGCTCTTTTCTTTGGCTCTACCGACGGTGATAACTCCGCTGCCAATGCGTGCCCGAAGAATGGGGTAAGACCAGCAAGGAAAATGGCTGTGGAAAAGAAAGACTGCTTGTAACGAACGTTACAATTTGTATGAACGAAGAAAAATGGGAGATGAAGACAAACGGTCATGATGGTCCTGCGGCACGGCAGAGGCCTGACGGTCTTCCAAAGCGTAAGTACGTATCATGCGTGTATGATGGAACGTTTCTGATCAATTTGACCTAAGAAGAAGGCCAACACAGATTTTCGATAGCAGAGCCAGCGAATAGAAGACCAAACGCGCAGGAAAGAGCAGACGCAGAAGAGCGGGCCATTAGCCATTATAAAAATGGGGAAGAGAAAACGCTGATGTGAATCAGCGCAATTCGGTGCTCTGGCGCGTCTGGATATGGAAATATCTGCGTATGTGCGGCAAAAGAATGAACGGAACTAAGGTTTCCATCGTTTGTCTTTCTGGAAAACGGCCATCCCCGACCGGTATCCGGGCTTATCACGACGATGGCAGGTCTCCTGACTCGCGGATCACGGAGTTCTGCTTAGCCTTCCCAGTCCAAACGAACCAGTGACCTGTTTCTGCAAGGAAACATAACAAACAGACTCTCACCGCCAACAGTTGCGGGGGCAGTTGCTGACTGACTTCCGGACATCATGTCCAGCCGAAGCATACAGCATTCCCTTTTCATCCGTTTGCACGGAACCATCGACTATGCGCCCTTTATAAGCGTGGAATTGCGACGATTTCAATACAGACACATACGGAAACAAGGATATTCCGCCCGTATTTGAGATTGTCGGCCTGTACCAGAGCGTGTCAGACAGATGTTGTCAGTTCCCCCTATACGGTCAGGCAGTAGGGGCGGTTACTCAAGGCTCTATGATCGTTTCTATCCCATCATGCCAATAATGACGCCAACTACATCAACCATACCGTTTTTCGTAACTGATGAAGGGCTTTTATTGTTCTGGGATTTTACGGCGAAGAAGATAGATATCCATGATCCAGCCATGGTGCGCACGTGCCTGAGCACGAGTGGTAATGATCTCCGGTCCAATTTCCGACAAAGCGCCAGAAAGCAAAATCTGTTCTGGCATACCAACATACGCACCCCAATAGATAATGACATCTTGTGAGGGGATATGCTGGAAAGAACACTCTCCATCCAGCATGACCATGAGCGTGTTGCTTCCTTCTGGCCAGCCATGATCGCGTAACTGACGCCCGGTTGTGACAGTAAACGGTGCGCCTATATCATTAAGGGCGATCGTATGGGCTGCAGCCAGCATATTAAGAGACATGATTCCCGGAATGCTGCGTATTCTTGGAGCGGGCTGAAGCCTGGAGGCAATGCGCAGGGTACTGTCATAAAGAGAAGGATCTCCCCATATCAGCAAAGCAACTGTACCGCCTTGGGGTAAATTAACCTCTACGGTTTCCTGCCATACGCGGGCAATTGCATCATGCCATTGCAGCACGCCATGACGATAATTCGGATCAGCCACATCACGACGCGGCATCTCGAACTCTACGATACGGCAGGCCGAATTGATCAGAACCTGCTCACAAATTGTATGTCGCAGATCGGCCAGATCCGCCTTGCTCGGACCTTTGCAGGGAATAAGAATGAGATCGGCCGCATTGAGTTCGCGTACCGCCTGCAAGGTCAAATGGTCAGGATTTCCCGTTCCAATACCAACAAGAACCAGATCAAGCATGAACGATTTTCCTCAGAAGGGCCTGTAGATGTTCCACAAAGGATGCTGTCGAAAGCATGATTGTTTCCCGAAAATACATATATGCCAGCGCGAGCATGCACTTACGTCGCACATACCAAACGCCCCCTTTAGATAACCCTTGGAAGGAACTGTTCAGTAAGAATGGCTTGGGGAATACAGCAGAGAGACGGTGTGCTGCAGTCATCCAGCTAGAGCCCTCCGCCGGGAACAGGTAATGCGGATCATGTTGCTGGTGCAATCAGATGGAAAAACGTGCCAGTTGCCAGACCTCGGCGTGAGCCCGCCTCTGGCACGGCGTTACCATTCGCATCGACTGCCAGAGCCAGCGTGTTATCAGGTTGACTTGTAATGCTGGCATAATGGAATTCATGCCCACGCAAACGCTGCCCCGCATTGTAGCCGGGAATGGGGGCAGTAAGGGTGGCCAGCCTGTAACCCAGATGCATACGGCGCTTGGCGAAAGATGTTTCCAGACCAAGCAGCCCTGCCATGCGATGGCTTACTCCTTGCGCGTCAATCAAGCTCGTCCCCATGACCATGTAGCCGCCACACTCCCCATGCACTGGCCGGGTGAGCGCAAATTCTCGCAATTTTTGGTGGAAATGAGTTGCTGTTGCCAGAGTGCCCGCATGCAGTTCCGGATAACCACCGGGAAGCCAGCAGACATCCGCATCTGGATCTGGTGCTTCGTCAGCAAGGGGAGAGAACGGCACAATTTCGGCCCCAGCAGCGCGCCACCCTTCAAGAAGATGAGGATAAATAAATGAAAAGGCCGCATCCCTTGCCAGAGCAATACGCTGACCCGGAGGAGATATGCTGACGGACGTGGCGCTAAGCTGATGAGTATTGCCGGCCATGGTCAGAATAAGGTCCATATCCACATGCGCGGCAATGAACTGGCCCAGTTCGTCCAACAGTGAGGCGAGGTGAGGTTGTTCTTCAGCCTGCACCAAACCGAGATGCCGTTCGGGTAACGTCACAGCTCCGTGCCTAGGGAGAGCACCCACTACAGGGAGCCCTGCCGTTTCCATGCCAATACGGATCAAAGCTTCATGCCGTGGGCTGGCTACCTGATTGAGAATAACCCCGCCCAGTCTGACATTAGGAGAGAACGTTGCGAAGCCATGAGCGATAGCCGCGGCAGACTGCGCCTGCCCGGAAACATCCAACACGAGCAGAACCGGCCAGCCAGTAAACGCAGCCAGATCTGCGCTGGCACCATTCCCGGCTTCGCCCGCTTCTGCCACACCGTCAAACAGGCCCATTGAGCCTTCTGCGATCATCAGGTCCGCATCCGCCCGATCCCCGATCAGGCCAGAAAGCCGCTCCGCAGACATGGCCCAACTGTCAACGTTGCAGGAAACGCGGCCAGACGCGGCCTTGTGAAAAGCGGGGTCTATATAATCCGGCCCATTCTTGAACGGCTGAATATCAAGCCCACGAGCCTTCAACGCGGCGATAATACCCAGAGTCACCATGGTCTTGCCCGCGCCGGAAGCGGGAGCTGAAATAATCAGACCTGGACAGTTCGGGCGGTCAGGCATCACGTTGTCTCTGGAAAGCGTGGAGCAGTGCCGAGAGGGCGGAAACGGCGGTCATAATCCGCAGCATAGAGGCGGCTTGTCTCAAAATCCGTAGCCCCCAGTGATCTACCAACCAAAATAAGGGCCGTCCGTTCAAGTTCACTCGCCAGCTCATTTGCCAGTGCACCACCAAGCGTTTCCAAGGTAGCACGAACAGTACGCTCATCAGGCCAACTGGCACGCCAGACAATGGCAACCGGACAATCGCTTCCGTAATAAGGCGTCAGTTCCGCCACGACGCGGTCCAGCACATGGATGGACAGGTGAATGGCAAGCGTTGCACCAGTTGCTGCGAAGGCAGCCAGATTCTCGGCAGGCGGCATGGATGTTGCGCGCCCAGACGTACGTGTCAGCACGACCGACTGAACAACGCCTGGCAAAGTCAGTTCGGTTCCCAGCGCAGCGGCGGCGGCAGCGAAGGAAGGAACACCGGGCGTTACATCATAAGGAATTCCTAAGGCACGTAAGCGGCGTAATTGTTCTCCCATAGCCGACCATACGGAGAGATCACCAGAATGCAGCCGAGCAACGTCTTGGCCGGCTGTATATGCCGTTTCAATTTCCGCAATGATCTCGTCCAGAGAAAGAGGAGCCGTGTTGATGATCCGCGCCCCCGGAGGGCAATAGTCAAGCAGAGCCTCCGGCACCAGAGACCCGGCATAAAGACAGACTGGACTGGCTGCTATCAGATCGCGTCCACGCAGGGTAATCAGGTCTGGGGCACCTGGTCCGGCACCAATGAAGTGAACAGTCATGCCATGGTGTCCTTCTGAGTCAGATTTTTGGCCATGCTTGATCATGCTAGCTCCGCAATAGCCGCTGTTGCCATGCCGTCGGCCGAAACAGTGCGACGCACCATCAGACGCGCCCCAAACCCGGCACCAGCCAATGCCGTAGCTTCTGCAATACAACCAGTTCCAAAACGCAGCATGATTCGCTCTGAGCGAGTAGGCGTGCTGATGCCTGCCAGCGTTTCCATTGCGATTGCACGAACAGGCACGCCCAGTTCTTCAGCCAGCGCGATAAACACTGGCGTGCATGCCTTGTGCGCAAGCGTGGCCACAGCCCCAACGCCTTCGTAGCCGCGTGCTGCATCCAATGCATTCCGGAGCGAGGCGAGGGTAGCAGCCTCCCGAAAACCAAAACCAGCAACTTTCATCTTACGATGCTCCATTGCACGATGGGGCGCGCTGGAAGCCAGCCCTGCATAGTTCCTAAAGGGGCAGCATTTGCCAATTCTATCCGCAAAAGATCTCCCCCCTTGTGCCCATACCATGTGGCCAGGAGCGTTTCTGTCTCCAGCGTCACGCCATTGGCTACAATGCGCGTGCCCGAAGGAACATTTTCCCACACATACTCCAGCAGCGCAGAGGTGGCACCGCCGCCAATAAATACGGCATCTGGTGCAGGCAGATCGTGAAGTATCTGCGGTGCCCGACCTTCCACCACCTGAATGACCGGTTCTACACCTAAGGCACTGGCTGACGCGCGAATATTTGCTGCACGATCTGCTCGCGGTTCCACAGCAATAGCTTGCCCACTCGCCAGGCACCATTCCAGAGAGATTGATCCGGACCCTGCACCGATATCCCACAACAGATCTCCCGGTCGGGGAGCTAGCGTGGAAAGGGTGAGAGCGCGGATTGGCCGTTTCGTAATCTGTCCATCATGAAGAAACGTATTGTCTGGCAGGCCGGACGCCCGACTTAGCCCCGCGGGACCAGACAAAGTAATCGCGACAGCAACGGGAGCTCTTACATCAGTATAAGCAAACTGCTGACATATCACAGTGCGAATACGTTCCTGCGGCCCGCCCAGTGCCTCCATTATGTGGAGCGTTGAGGACCCAAAGCCCTGTTCCGTAAGCCATTTGGCCAAGGAACCAACAGCAGAGCCATCTCGTATCAAGCAGATGATACGCCCTTTGGAATGTAGAACGGGCTTTAACCGTTCAAATGGTGCCGCATGCAGGGCTATGCACGCCACATGCTCCAGCGCCCACCCCAGCCTGCTCGCCGCAAGAGAGAAAGTGGAGGGAGCCGGATGCGCAATCCATTCTTCTGGTGAGAGGTTAGCTGCAAGACGGGTGCCAGCACCAAACCAGAAGGGGTCTCCTGATGCCAGCACAACGACCTTCCGACCACGCGCAGCCAGAACGGGATCAATGGAAAATGGGACTGGCCACGGGCAACCACGGTCGCCCGCATCAACCAATGCCAGATGACGGGGGCCACCAAAAATCAGCTCAGCGTTGGCCAGTTCAGTCTGGCGCGCTGCGGGTAAACCTGCCATTCCGTCTTCACCAAGACCGATGATGATAAGCCAAGGGGCAGCCGGGGAGTTAGCCATAATGCGCGTTCTTTTGCTGGGCGGCACCACAGAAGCCAGTCTGATGGCGCGTATTCTGGCGGAGGCCGGCGTGGATGCCATATTTTCCTACGCTGGCAGAACCGCTGCCCCACGTCAGCAACCTCTGCCTGTGCGCGTTGGTGGGTTTGGAGGCACGAATGGGTTGACGGCCTATCTGCGCGACACAGGCATAACCCATGTAATTGACGCGACCCATCCTTTTGCTGCCCAGATGAGCAAACACGCAATTACTGCTTGCGCCAAGGTTGACGTTCCTCTGCTTGCGTTTGAGCGCGCACCCTGGATACCGAAGCAGGGAGATAACTGGTTTACGGTGCCAGACGTGGTCAGTGCTGTTGCAGCCTTGCCCGTTATGCCCGCCAAGATCTTTCTGGCTATCGGTAAACAGTTGATCAGTGTGTTTGCGACCCGCCCACAGCATGAATATCTGCTGCGTCTGGTTGACTCCCCAGAGGCTCCGCTGCCGTTGGCCAATGCGAATGTCGTTATTGCGCGTGGCCCGTTTACGGAGGAAGGCGACACGGCTCTTATGCAACACCATTGTATAACCCATGTTGTTGCAAAAAATGCTGGCGGCATGGGCGCCCGTGCCAAGCTTGACGCGGCGCGGGCATTGGGTTTGCCCGTCATTCTGATCGATCGGCCCGTTATGCCGCCGCGTGTCATTGCCCGCACGCCGGAGGACGTTATGAAGTGGCTGGGTCATCCTGCGTGCCTTGGGGTATAAACATACCGCCCGATAGACCGTGTTGAGGCATTCCCTAGCAGAACCACCGTACGCATGTCGGCCATTTCAGGACGCGCTTCTCCCAGTGTTGTTGCCCTGATCTGTTCCTGAGGAGTGGTGACAGCACGCGCAAACAGAATAATCCGGTCCGGCCCGCACTCTTCCTTTAGAATATCAAGCGTTTGCGCAAATTGATGCGGACGGCTTGCAGAGCGCGGATTATAAAACGCCATTGCAAAATCTGCTTGTGCTGCAAGACGGAGCCTTCGCTCAACAATGGCCCAAGGCTTGAGATTATCCGAAAGATTTATGGCACAAAAATCATGACCAAGCGGTGCGCCTATCTTGGCGGCGGCCGCCAACATCGCGGTGATACCCGGTAAAATACGAACGTCTACCTTAGACAGATGTGGGGCACGTTCCATGACTTCGAATACTGCGGCAGCCATGGCGAAAACGCCGGGATCACCTGACGACACAACCACAACTTTACGACCTGAAGCGGCCATTTCCAGTGCGTGCGTAGCGCGCTCCAGTTCAACGCGGTTGTCCGTAGCGTGCAGCGTCAGTCCCTCACGTTCAGCAATGCGCGCTACATAGGGAATATAGCCCACCACATCCGTCGCTTCAGCAAGGGCAACGGTCACTTCTGGCGTTATGAGCGCTTCATCGCCGGGCCCGAGCCCGGCAACAATCAAGGTTCCTGTCATTGCGCGGCCTTTTTTTCAAAGTCAGGCCTGCGCCCCTGTCCATGCACCAGCACCGTTGCAAAATAAGGGCAATTGTTAGGATCTGCGTCTGCCAGACGGATAATCTTCTGGTTCGGCATGGTGCCACGTTCAACCAGCCAAGCGTCATGCAGACGGCCGACCAGCATCAGCGCACGACAGATCTTGGGAAGATTTCTACCCGTTTTCATGACCACCAGCGCATCGGCAGTCTGCATGTGTTCTACCAGATCCCGCTCCTGCATTGTGCCGGTCAACACTGTCAGGACGTCATCCCCCCATGTCATGGGAGTGCCAATGGCGTTCCAGCAGCCTGTCATGCCGGTAATACCGGGGATGACCTCAATCGCGGCACGGTCTTGCAAACGAATATGCAGATGCATGAAGGAGCCATAAAAAAACGGGTCTCCTTCGCACAGGACCACCACTTCATGCTTACATGCCAGATCAGCCAGCCGGTCAGCCCACCTGTCATAAAACTCTGCCAACGCATGACGATACGCTACGCTGGCCACCGGAAGTTCAGTCGTGACGGGATATTCCATCGGATATTCAATCGCGTCAGGCATCAGCATGCCGTCAACAATCTGCCGCGCCTGTCCCCTGTGACCCGCCTTATGAAAATATGCGATATGTCGGGCAGAACGGATCACACGGTCAGCTCTTACACTTAGCAGATCTGGCGCTCCGGGCCCCAAGCCTGCACAGATGATTTTGCCAGCCATCTGCTTATTCCGCTCGACTGGCCAAGGCGTTGACTGCTGCCACGGTCATTGCCGATCCACCCAGCCGTCCACGCACGGTCAAAAAAGATAGATCAGGCGTTGTAGCAAGAGCCTCCTTTGATTCCGCCGCTCCAACAAAACCCACCGGGCAACCAATAATGGCAGCAGGCCGCGGGCAGGAGGGATCTTCCAACATATTGAGCAAATGAAAGAGGGCGGTAGGAGCATTCCCTATCGCTACCACCGCTCCCGCCAGATGAGGGCGCCACAGCTCCAGTGCTGCCGCCGAACGCGTATTATTCATTTGAGAGGCAAGAGCGGGAACGGAGGGATCATGCAATGTGCAGAGAACGGCATTATCCGCCGGGAGACGGGCGCGGGTAATACCTTCGCTAACCATACGGGCATCACACAGAACAGGTGCTCCTGCTTCAAGTGCAGCGCGTGCGGTAATGGCCATCTTGGGCGAAAAAACCAGATACTCCTCAAGACCAACCATTCCAGCCGCATGAATCATCCTTACCGCAACCCGTTCTTCTTCTGGGCTGAACCGCGCCAGATTGGCTTCCTTACGAATGATAGCGAAGGAGTGACGGTAAATAACCGAACCATTGGTTTCATAGGAATAGGGCATCAGGGTCTTCTAATAGCATTGCAGGGGAGAACGTACGTTCATAGGATGCAGCGCAGGCATTCCCGTTTCGGACAAGAGCAAAACCACGTTCCTGAGCGACAAGTGTCACAGACGCTGCATTCGGATGGGCACACCCTTTTGAGCAGCCAGAGATGTGCAGGCTCTGCCCCTGCGGCACGTACGGGGCCAAAGCATGGGCCAAGTGACGCGTAGGCAGCAAGGCCTGAGAACAACCCGGGGCACCTGTGCAGGCGGCCACACGCAGCAACGGATCATTTTGGCTGGTAATGATATCATTCAAGGCCGGTGCTCGTGTCTGCCCCTCCAGCAGCAACATACGCCACGGAGTGAGACGCAAAGGAGCGTGTATGGCAAGCGCTCCAAGTGTGACTGCTTGTAGCTGTCCAAACGCGAAACCAACCAGCACACCGGCAGAAGAAACATGAGGAACCGGCTGAGGTATTTTTCTATGCGAAGCCGCTTTCATAACCGTAAAGGCGGAGGGTAGGACAGCGCCGTCGGCTAGATGTGCGGCCATACGGGTGCGCCCGCCCGTGCTCACAAACCATTCAGCGAGGGAAATAGCTGTTTGGACTAAACTATCCGGCGTGACATGCGCTCCGGTATCTGCTCCATCGGGACGACAAAGGAGCATGCCGTTCGTGTCGCGTTCAATCCGAATATCTGCCGAAACGGCACGCAGCACAGGGAAGGGGCCCGTATCAAGAGCAAATCCAAACTTGCCGGGCAGGCGGAGACCCTTTTGTCCCTGCAATGCTTTCGTCAGTCGTTCGGCTAGTTCCGCTGTGCCGTCCCCGCTTTCCCAATACGGCGTCACAATACAATTGCGCCTCGCCTCTGCTTCGGGTGTGGGATCAATCAGATTGAGTTCTTTTAGGCCAGTTATCAGCCGATCATAAGTCTGGTCGGTTACGCCACGAATAGTCAGTGTTGCGCGAGCAGATAAATCAATAAGCCCATTGCCACACTGGTCAGCCAGATAGGCAACACCAGCAGCCTGCGTTTGCGTCAGACGCCCGATCAGGGGCTTCACACGCACGAGAAGTCCATCGCCCGACGGCATGGGGCGCAGTCCCCCTGGGCACCATCCTTTCACGATCGGCGTGCTCATGGTGTGCCCTGCAGGCTGGCTGCAATGATGTTGCTTCGCGTGTTCCACAAACCTGCCTCAGCAAGGGCATGAAAACGCTCGCGTATAGCAGTTAGTGCTCCCGGATTTTCCTGCGCCATAAACGCTACCAGATCATCCCGGCCTAACGTGGCCTGATAATAAATATCAAAGAGGTGAGCTGGCACGTCACGGGTCAAATTTGCAAAGGCAGCCAGATTATCAAGCGTTGCGGCAATTTCCGCAGCCCCCCGAAAGCCATGACGCATCATGCCATTGGCCCACTGCGGATTACCGGCACGGGCTCGAACAACTCTGGCAATCTCTTCACGCAGCAGGCGGGCACGCGGTGTTTGTGGCTGTGTGGCGTCGATATGATACAGAGTAGGGGCTACATTGCCTATGTGGGCCATGGCAGCAGCGGGACCAGATTCATGGGCCGCATAGTCCGATGAAAGAAGAAGGTCCGTTTCGGCAAGGTCCTGAACATGGACAACACTATCCGTTGAAGATAGCCGTTTTTCCAATGCGGCTCGGTCCTGATATATGTCTCCGTTGGCAGCAATGGCCCATTCAGAGGCACTCAGCCATGCCTCTCCCGCAGCATTGCGACCGTCCTCACTATAGTTTTCCAGCGCTCCCTCCATGGCCAGCCCGTAGCTTCCCGGCCGGGGGCCAAAAACACGAGGGCCGCGCATCCGGTAAGGATTTTCAGCCTCTGGTTCGTCTCGTTCTGCCAATGCAGCAGTCGCGGCTTCAAACATCTGTGCCAGACCGGGAAAGACATCTCTGAACAGCCCTGACACGCGCAGCGTGACATCAATGCGTGGACGGCCCAGAAGGGCAGGGGGCAAAATTTCAAAACCCGCAACACGATCCGAACCCGCATCCCATTGCGGGGCAAGCCCGGCCAGATGGAGCGCCATGGCAAATTCCTCACCAGCGGTGCGCATGGTGGCAGAGCCCCATAGATCAACAATCAGCCCTTGCGGCCAGTCCCCATGATCTTGCAAATGGCGACGTAGCAGTTCCTCAGCCAAACGCACGCCCTGTGCATGCGCAACACGGCTTGGCACGCTCCTTGGGTCAATTGCATACAGGTTACGGCCAGTAGGCAGAACATCGGTCCGCCCCCGATGGGGAGATCCTGATGGTCCCGGTGCAACCTGACGGCCTGCCAATGCCGTCAGCAGACCTTCACGTTCGCCGAAGCCTTGGCCATAGATATGCAGGCCATCGCCAAACTGACTTTCCTTTATGTCGCATACAAAGCGATCAATGCGCACGATTGCTTCTGCTGCGGCTGCGTTGGCCGGAAGGCCCAGATCCTGCTCCACTCCACTGGCCCGCGCCTCCGCCCGTATCGCGCTTATCAGCCTGTCACGACGTGCAGGGTCTAGGCCTTCAGCCGTGGAATATTCGTCAAGTAAGCGTTCCAGCCGTAGCAGTCCCTCCGGCACGGAACTGGATCGTTGAGGAGGAGGGAGATGGCCAAGTGTTACGGCTCCAATCCGTCGCTTGGCCTGCGCTGCTTCTCCCGGGTCATTGACAATGAAGGGATAGATAACAGGAAGTGAGCCGATCAGCGCTTCCGGCCAACAGGTGCTGGAGAGTGCGACAGCCTTGCCCGGTAACCATTCCAGCGTGCCATGTGCGCCCATATGCACCAGCGCATGCACACCCTGAGCCCTTAACCACAAATAGAAAGCGACGTAAGAATGTCGGGGGATGCGTGTCAGGTCGTGATAGTCGTTCTCGCGTTGGCATAAACTCCCGCGCTCCGGTTGCAGGGCCACGAAGATTGCACCCAAACGAACCGCCGGAAAATGGAATGCACCACCCTGCACCAGGGGATCATCTTTAGCGTCTCCCCATGAGGCTTTCAGGTCACGTTGCAATTCTGACGGCAAGCCGCTCAACGCGGTGTAGTAGGCTTCCAGAGGCCATATCTGCTTAGTGTGCAGAAGGGCCTGAGCCAGCGGGGGTATCTTTGAAGATACGGCGTACCCTGCCTGCCGCAGAGCGACTAGAATGGCGTCTGTTGAAGCCAGTCCATCCAATCCTACTGCGTGAGCCAACTGCTCCGGCCGTCCGGGATAAGTTGAAAGCACAATCGCAAGTGTTTGCTGCGCCAGAGGCGTTGAGCCGAGCCTGTGCCACGCGGTAACGCGGTCTGCTACAGCCGCAATACGGCTGGCGTCAGCCCGATGCACGACACGGGAAAACTGAAGGTCAGAATCTTGTTCTTCAACAGCTTTAAAACTGATGACACCCGCGAATATACGCCCATCCACTTCGGGCAGGACAACATGCATGGCGAGATCAGCCGGAGAAAGGCCGCGCTCGGCTCTTGCCCAGTCCTGTTGTCCTGCCGTGGAGAGCGCAACCTGAAAAACCGGACACCCCGTTGCATCAAGAGGTGAACGTCCATCTTCCCCCCGGGCAGAAAAGGCTGTCGCATTGATGATAAGTGCCGCAGCGTTTTCACGGAGGGTCTTGTCTATCCAATGGGCCGCCTGAGGATGCTTGAGGGAAGAGGCAAACAGCCCCATTGCGTGAAAACCCCGTTCGCGCAATGCCTTGATCAGCGCGTCAACGGGCTCTGTATCCGCAGCGGTTAAATAAGCGCGGTAAAACGTCACCACAGCCAACGGGGCAGCGCTGCGCGAAACGCACGAGACAACGCCTACATCCGGGTCATACCAGCCTGCATCAGGTATGATCTGGGGAGTGACATCGCACCAAGCTTTCAGGCCAGCCGCCACAGCCAAGTGAGCAAGAACTGACTGCGCAGCCTCGGCTCCGCCTATGTCACACAGGGTTGTCACTTCATGCAGGACGCTTTCAGACACAGTGGAGCAGGCAGACAGGCTTGGATCCGCCCGTCCGTCTGCCGCGAGCACGGCAAGAGCAATATTTTTTTCGCGCGCCAGTTGTTCAACCTGCGTCAGCCCATACTGCCAATAACTGGCACCGCCAATCAGCCGAATTAAGATCCCTTTGGCCTGATCAAGAGTGCTTTCAATATAGGTATCTACCGAGAGCGGATGCCGTAAGGCCACAAGATTGGCCAGCCTCAGGGAGGGGAGACCTCCTTTGGAAGCATGCCACCCGGCAGCAAACGCACCAAGATCACTATCAGAAAAGGAGAGCACCACTAAATCCGCCGGACTCTGCCCCAGATCGACAGGCGTTTCCGTCTCTTCCAGACCGTGCTTTTCTCGGAAGATCACATGCATGCGGGTCAGCCCTTCCGGGGCGCCTGTCCTGTCAGCGTGGCACGGATTGCAGCAGCATCAACGTGATCATGCTCCGCGATCACCACAAGGCGCGTTTGCCGGGCTTCCTTACCCCAAGGACGATCATACTGCGTGCGCACACGTTCTCCCACACCTTGAAACACCATCCGCATCGGCTTCCCGGCGACGGCGACGTAGCCTTTCACACGCAGGATATGCTGAGTGCGGGCAAGCGAGCGTACCGCGTCAACCAAGGCAGCAGGATCGGTGACTTCCGGTAGATCAATCACCACGCTGTCAAAGTCTTCATGCTCGTGGTCGTCTTCGCCATCATGGTGAGATGGCCGTGCAGCCAGATCGTTCTCAGCCTGGGCATTGAGGCCAAGAACAACCTGCGGATCAATCGTTCCATCCTTGATCGGAATAATGGGCAGGGTACGCGAAGTAAGCGAATTGATCATATCCCGTGCGCGGTTAAGGCAGGTCTCATCGACCAGATCGGCCTTGGTAAGGAGGACAAGGTCGGCACAGGCAAGCTGGTCTTCAAACACCTCAGCCAGGGGTGTGTCATGGTCCAAGCTATCGTCTGCTTGCCGCTGTGCATCCACCGCCTCCGTGTCTGGAGCAAAACGCCCCTCGGCTACCGCCTCTGCATCGGCCAGCGTGATAACGCCATCTACCGTGATACGAGAACGGATAGTAGGCCAGTCAAACGCCTTCAATAACGGTTTGGGCAGTGCCAGACCGGATGTTTCTATCAGAATGTGGTCGGGCCGTTCGGGAAGCGCCATAAGCCGTTCGACCGTAGGAATAAAATCATCTGCCACCGTACAACAGATACAGCCATTTGCCAGTTCAAGAATATTTTCGGCAGGACAGTTTTCATCGGCGCAGGATTTGAGAATTTCTCCATCTACCCCCAACGTCCCGAATTCATTGACCAGAACAGCTAACCGTCGCCCTTGAGGATGGCTCATCAGGTGGCGAATCAAGGTGGTCTTACCTGCGCCTAGAAACCCGGTAATGATGGTTACCGGAATTTTTTCAAGGGTGCTCTGGCCTGTTCCGACGTGCGGCATGGCTGTCATCTCAATTCTCCTGCGGGGGAAGGCGGGCAAGACTTTGTTTGCGAAATATCTGTGGGCGTTGCCGCCAGGGCACCAGACCATCAGGTGTAGCGGCATAGGCTTCCGCGCCGGCAAGAATGTCAGGGGCATCCTGTTCCGTCAGCCTGCCATATACGTAGCTCCATCGGCCAGAAGCACTTAAGGCAATCACACACCCATTGTTGCAGGCGGAGAGACATTCCACAGGAATGATTTCCAGGCCGGAGGATCGGCTTTGGGAGGTAAGAAGGGTATAAAGACGTCTTCCCGGCACCGGTTGCCCTTCCACTACGGGCTCCCCCACACGGCACGTTGTGCAAACAAAGAGTTTTGCGGTCATGACCCAGCCTTGCTTGCAACCTGGGGCACCACGGGCGGAACTCTAGCTGTCAAGGGCAGCAAGAAACGTCCAACCGGTTGCAGCACACCCCGGCTGCCCGTTGAATAGTCTGCTGGCAGGTCTCCCGGCTTGCGGAATCAGGGTTTCCCCAACGATCACCCACCTTCCCGACGATTTGTCAGTGGCATAGAGCGATCTTTCCGGTCACGGTCGCGGGGGCGGCTGTGCTTGTAGCTCCCTTTGATCAGGAGCCTTGTCACATTCCCTCTTAGCCGCTTTACAGACGTATCTATGAAGCGGAACCAACGTGCAACGCTGTTGCGGCAAAGTGCCGATCATGTCAAGCGATGGAGCAATCATGGCTCCATCCACGGCCATAGGGTTTTCCAGTCACTGCCCTTATATATCCATTAAATACAATAGCTTGACGATTATGGATTAATCTTCCTGCCGCAATCGCAGTCTCATTCCAAAGAAAATCTTTGCGCCGTTGCCACCCGATTGTAACGGAGACGTTTGCTGTTCATGATCTCCTTTAAATGAACAGGAAAGCGGTCTGGTAGCGGGCCGTATTAAAGCCATGGCTCCCAGCAAAGTGTCAGCTCCGTTGGAAATTGAAGTGAAGTTTCTTTTCCCATCTGATGCATATCCTTTGCTTGAGAATACCATTGCATTAAAAGCCGCAGAAACGGCACCTGCTCAGATGCATCAGGTAACAGCCTATTATGATACACCAGAGCTTGATCTGCTGCAGGCCGGCTTCTCTCTGCGGGTCAGACAGACCGGTGGGCAGTATGTTCAGACCTTGAAAACTCAGCAGAGCAAACGTCAGTTGAATTTCCATCGTAAAGAATGGGAATGGCATGTAGCTTCAGAACAACCTGACCTTGATCTGCTTTCAGGCACGCCTTTACGGAACTGGATGAAGGATTTCAGAGGAAAACTGGCTCCGGTCTGGACGAGCGACATTCGCAGAACAGTCCATACGTTTGAACATAACGGAGCATTAGTGGAATGTTCCCTTGATGACGGAATCCTTCGGAGCGGAGAGAAGGCTACTGATCTCCAGGAACTAGAATTGGAGCTCAAAAGGGGTCCAGTAACGGCTCTTTATGATCTTGCTTTGGAAGTTGTGGCTGATAATCCGCTCCGCTTGGGCGTTCTCTCAAAGGCAGAAAGAGGATATTTCCTACTAACGGGATCGGCGCCCCCTTCGAAAAAAACAAAATTTCAAAACTTAAGCCGGAAAATTACCTTACTCGGAGGGTTCCGGAGTTTGGCTAGAACAGGCCTTAACGGAATAATACTGAATCTGCCTGCTGTAGAAAAAAGCGAGATGGAGGGCATCCATCAGATGCGGGTCGCGATCCGTCAAGTTCGGACGATCCTGCGCTTGTTCGCCCATTATGAGGACGATCATACTCTTGAGCATTTCCAGAAAGAGTTGCGTCGTATCGGACGCTTACTGGGCAAGGCGCGTGATTGGGATGTCTTTTGTCAGGCTACGCTTCCAAACATGTTAATGGAAATTGCTGACAGTAACCTTAAAAAAATTCTGATTGATATTGCACAAGAAGAGAGAAGGAAATCTCATGAGTTATTACGTCAAGAACTGAAGTCCACACCGTTAACAATCTTGATAATTTCACTTTCGGCGTGGATAGAAGGTCACCCCCTCATTGGCAAAAAAATGTTCCTGAGAACACCTTTGCACACTCTTGTTCCAGACCTTCTTAAACCGCTTGATCATAAAATAACAAAACAGGGAAGCCATATCCACCACCTATCAGCAGAAGAGCTTCACACTCATAGAAAAACCTTAAAAAAACTGCGTTATAGTGCAGGTTATTTTTCCAATTTTTACGCTAGAAAAAACGTAAAACCGTACATGGATCATTGTAAAAAACTGCAACACTATCTTGGAGAAATCAACGATACAGCTATCGCCGACACTTTATTAAAAGAGATAGGAAAAACACATACTAAAATCTATTCAATCGTCTCTTCAGTCAGAAGCCTGAATAAAAAACGCAGAAAAGCGGCATTGCATGCCCTTGAGCATGCCTGGAAAAAATTTAGAGACACGAAACCTTTCTGGGCATAATGTTAATTTTTTTCAAAAAAATCTATGTTTTTCTCTATTTATAAAAAATGCCGGGGTTTTTCCCCGGCATTTTTGTGTGTTGACGTCGTTTTAGAAATCGACGCTTGCACTGCCCATGACCATGAAGGGGGCTGCGATGGAGTAGGTGCTGCTGCCCCCCTTGATCTTGGTGCCATACACGCCGGTGGTAGCCAGAGCGTTGGCAGCGGTGCCGTTCACATAGCCAAGATAGTGGCGATCCGTGATGTTGCGCAGGTTCAGGCGCAGGGTGGGAGATTTCATGATCCCCCAATCCTTGAAGCGGTAACCGGCATTGACGTTCATGGTCAGATAGCCGGGAATATGCTGGTCATTGTTGAAGGTGGAATACTGCTTGGCGATGTATTTCAGGCCATATCCCGCAAAGAAGTGCCCGTCATCGTAATCAAGATTGAAGGCCAGTGAGTATTTGGGGGTCTGCGGCGCAAACTTGCCCTTGCTGAATACATAGTCACTGCCGCTGCCGGCGGCCACGTTGCTGTCCGTGCGGGCGTTGATGTATTCCGCCGAGAAATACGGGCGCAGGTGGTAGAGGATGGGACGCGTGCCCACTTCAACATCCACACCATCAGCATGGGAGTTCCCGCCATTGATGCTCTGGCTGTAATAGTCGCCATTGGCCATGGTGACGGTCTGCTGATACAGGCGGTTGGTAAAGTTGTAGTGGAAATAGGTGATGGAGCTCATCACCAGCGGTCCCTGATAACGCCAGCCGAATTCTTCGGAAATGGAGATTTCGGGCTTCATGTTGGCGTTGGCATGGGTGGAATAGCCACTGCCCGCGTAATAGGCGCCGGAATCATAGAGTGACGTATTCATGGGAATACGGAAGTTTGTGGTTGAAGACGCAAACAGCTGGTTTTCGTCATTGATCTTGAAGCGGATGGAGGCGGCGGGCAGGGGCTGCTGCCAGGAGCCATTGATATAGGGCCCCGTTGAGGTGTCTGGCAGGAAGTTGTGGCCCTGCCGGTTGACGACCGTATATTTCAGGCCCGCTTCCAGCGTCAGACGGTTGTGCAGAAGCGAAAGGCTGTCCGCAATGAACATGGTGTGAATGCGCGTCTGGGTCAGCGTGTCACGATACTGTGCCGTCTGCCCGTTGGCCAGCACCAGGTTGGGGCCGCCACCCAGCAGATCTTCAGGCTTGCCGGTAGCATAATCGATCAGGCTGTAGGGGCCGGTCTGGATCTGCTTGGAATATTCAAACCAGTACCCGATGGACAGACGGTTGATACCCGTATGCAGGGACAGCTTGGTGACCGCGCCGGGGCGGTAGGTCTGCGTGTTTGACGGATTATACAGCAGCAGGGAACTGGTGTTGGACGCATTGTAGGGACCGATGGAGCCTGTCATGGCCTGGGACCCGTACTGCTGCTTTGTCAGGCTTTCGCTGTAGGCGCCGCCGCCATTGCCGTTACCATACCAGAAATAGGGGGTTTCGGTCAGGGTCAGGTTGTCGGTTAGGGTGAAGGTGGAGGGCGCACTGGCGTAGATGTTGGTGAAGGGGTTGCGGTGCAGCTGATAATAGTTGGAGCTGGGGTTTTTAGGATCCCATTTTGAGGCGTAGGCATTGTGAATGCCCTTCTGCTGCCACGTATTCATATAGGTGGTGGGGAACAGCACGCCCGTTGACTGGTTGCCCACCAGAGAGAAGGATATCTTGTTGCCTTTGCCCCATTCGCTGACCCATTTTGTCTCACCGTGCAGCTTGTTCTGGCCACCCGGACCGCGCCAGGACTGCTCGACAGCATCAGAGAAAGACACATAGCCGCGCACATTGGTGTGGCCGACATAACCCGTATCAAGACGGCCGAAAATACGGCGGGCGTTATAGTTGCCGTAGGAGCCGACAATCTTGCCGCCCAGACGCTCCTTGGGGTCCAGCAGATACATGTTCACCG
Source organism: Drosophila nebulosa (assembly GCA_024703675.1). Taxonomy (NCBI): domain Eukaryota; kingdom Metazoa; phylum Arthropoda; class Insecta; order Diptera; family Drosophilidae; genus Drosophila; species Drosophila nebulosa. Next base: position 79,548 of record JANFPS010000021.1, on the reverse strand, counting down.
CACCACCCGTGGCGCTGATGTGCGGGCTGTCGAGATCGGCGGAACCCTGTTCCACATTGATGGTGCGCAGGTTTTCCGGATCGACGATTTCCTGCGGATAGACGGCATAGCTGCCGATATCGTTGATGGGGAAACCTTCCAGCGTGAAGCCGATCTGGCTTTCGGTCAGGCCGCGCATGCTGACATGGCCGCCGGAAAGCCCCATCGGGTCGGTGGAGGTGGTGTTTCACGCCCGGCAGCATTTCAATGAGCTGCATGGGGTTCAGGCCGGGGGCCTGTTTCTGGATGAATTCGGATGTGACGGTGGAGCGTGACTTGGCCGCGTCTTCCTTGATCATCAGACCGCCGCCCACTGACCGATGCCGCGCCCCTTTGACGTCAAGGTTCTCAGGCGCCTGATCTGTTGGCGCTGTCGATCCCATCATCGATGGCTGAGAAGAAGACGCAGCCGCTACTGCCGGTTTGACAGACCGCGCCTGCGGCTTGGTGGAAGAAGAAGGGCTCAGCGTATCTGCGGCAAACGCATTTGCAAAAGGTAGTGTTGCAAAGCCGATTAACGCGGATGTGGCCAAAAATTTCTGCATGCTGGGCTCGGGTTCCATAGAACGAATGTTTTAACGCGGCCCCTCCTTACACTTGAAAAAACAGGACTTTTTTTAAAGTTTTATGACACGCCCCTATAGCATTGGGGTGTGGTGCCTTTTTACCACACAACAGTTCTATGCCGTAACATTTAAGAAAGCAAAAGGAACTCGATGAAGAGGAAACATAATAATTTTTCCACAATTACCGCTTATTATGGAAATTAATTATATATTATTCGTACAATTATTATATTAAATATGCCTGCATTATCGTTGTTATTTCATAAAAACATCTTTTTTAATTGATTTTTTAGGACTATATTTTCTGATTATCTGTGATGAGCAGCCAATCCAACATCACGGCATGCTTTAAAAGCTGCTTTTCCCAAATACGTGCCGAGAAACGCGAAACAATGTTTCCCTAAGCCAACGATGAATGGGATCCATATCACGCCGCGGATGCCACGCCTGAAAAGCTTCTACATTAGGAAGAGAGAGGGGGAACTCAAACGATGCCAACGAAAGTGCATCAAGCGATATATGATCAATGAAAATACTCGGCAACGCGAGAATAAGATCCGTATTTTTCATACTTTCAATCATGCAGTGATAGTTGGGCACCACCATGGGAACATTGCGGGTGAGACCGAACTGATTGCGCAATACCCAATCAATAGGCCCATGTGCCCGTCCACGACGAGAGACGCTGATATAATCATAACGCACCATGCTTTCGGGCGTGACCGGGGCATCCAGAATAGGATGCCCTTTACGAACCAACCCTTGCATACGGTCCCGGAAGAGTGTCTGGCGCCGGATTTCAGGCTTCATCAATTCCGTTGCGCCAATGTAGAGGTCAATACCACCTTCACGTAAGGGATCGGATGCGGCTGTTTCAATCTCCGGTGCCCAGATGACTTCACTGCTGGGGCAGTCTTTTTTCAATGCCTGCAATAAGGGCAGTGCAAGTGCTGCCACAACAAGATCATTAGCGCGGATGGTAAAGGTGGGGCTCATGCTGGCCAGATTGGCCAGCGCACGGGTTTGGATCAACGTATCTGCGTTCTGCACCAGTTCCTGAACGCGCCCCAGAATACCGGAGGCAAACGTGGACGGGATCATCCGCCGTCCTGCCTGAACCAGAATGGGATCAGCAAAGACTTTTCGCAGCTTTGCCAGTTGGCGGCTCATGGCAGGTTCACTGACCTTCAGGCGACGCGCCGCGAGAGAAACACTTTCCTCTTCAACAAGCACCTGAAGATAACGCAGGAGGTCGAGATCGTAACCTTTCATCCTTTCAGAAATAGACGTTGCCAGATGGAATGACCAGAACTTTCCCTTCCGAAAATCGAAGTCGTCGCTTTCCGGAAATAGGGGTTGTCCTGCTATTTAAGGTCAGGAACATGTGGCTCCATGAATACTGTCACTCCAGCACAGGCTGCTGGTGAGCCGATCATCCATGCGGCACCACCACGGCCTTCATATATTCCGCCTTTTGGCCTGCGCACAATCATTGGTTGTCTGGGCATGCTGCTTGCCGTGCATGTTGCTGGTTTTAATGAGCATGTAACGGAAATCGGGCTTTCTGACATTCGTGGCGCCATGCATATCGGCCACGATGAAGGAACCTGGGTTATCGCCATTTATGAGGCCTTCAATATTGCCGCCATGGCTTTTACGCCATGGTTCTACATGACGTTTTCCATCTACCGTTTCTCCATCTTCATGACGGCAATCATGGCGTTGTTTTCCATTCCCGCGCCATTCATGCCGGACGTGACGTCGCTGTGCATTCTCCGTGCCTTTCAGGGCTTGGCTGGCGGATGCCTACCACCCGTGTTGATGACCGTCATGCTGAAATATCTCCCCCCTGAGATCCGGGTATTCGGCATTGGTGGGTATGCGATGAGCGCCACTTTCGGGCCTAACCTTGGATTGCCACTGGAGGCCTTCTGGTTCGAACATGTTGGCTGGCATTGGCTTTATTGGGAGATTATTCCCACCGCAGCACTTGCAATCGCGATGATGGCCTACGGCCTGCCGCGTGACCCCATGCATTTTGAACGGTTCCAGAAATTCAACTGGTTTGGTCTGCTTGTCGGTCTGCCAGCCATCTGCTCGCTGGTGATTGTTTTGTATCAGGGCGACCGCCTGGATTGGTTCCGCTCTCCCATTATTACTGATCTGGCATTGTGGGGGGGAGCAGCGTTCATCGTATTTGTCATCAACGAGGCGTTTCATCCCAGCCCTTATTTCCGTATTCAGTACTGGCGTTCGCGCAACATTCAGGCAGCCTTGCTTTCACTTGTCGGCATTCTCGCCATCTGCGCTATTATGGGCGACATTCCAGCCACTTATCTGGAAGCCGTGCGCGGATATCGACCTATACAGGCGGCCCCGGTTTCTTTGGTAGTTGCGTTGCCACAGCTTATCATGCTCCCGCTGATTGCTGCCATCTGCAACAGCCGAAAAGTGGATTGCCGTTTTGTACTCGCTGGCGGAATGTGTTGTCTGGCAACAGCCGCGTGGCTTGGAACATGGCTCACCGTGGATTGGGTGAGGGACAATTTTTACCCCATCCAGATCCTTCAGGTTTTTGGGCAGCCAATGACCGTTATCCCGACACTTATGCTGGCCACCATGGCTATGGGGCCAGCGGATGGTCCATTTATTTCGGGCATGGTGAACATGCTTAAGGGCTTGGCCAATGCTGTTGCCTTTGCCCTGTTTGCAGCACTCAGCCGTCGGCGCGAGCAGTATCATTCCACCATGTTGCTTGATCATCATGGCACCCACGGCCTTGCCTTGCAGGGCATGGGTGATCCCATCAACCAGCAGCTTTCCGCCACATCACCTGATAGCGCGCATGTAGCCCACAACACGTTGCAGGTCTTCCACACCTATGTCCATGAGCAATCTCTCGTTCTGGCTCTGAACGATATCTACTATCTGCTGATCTGGGTGTGTCTTGGTTATGCCGCCATGAACCTTGTTCTGCCACGCCGGGTCTATCCTCCGCGTGCACCATCACCAACCACCCCAGCACGCTAATCCGGAATTACCGATCATGATTTACAAGAAACCACTTCTTTATGCCGGTTGCGCCGCCGGTGTGCTTGCTCTCCTTGCCTGGGGCGGCACACGGTTGATCAACGGTGACGGCATAAATCAATATACCAACGATGCCTATGTCACAGCGGATTTTCCTACTGTTGCCCCTAAGGTATCTGGACGTATTGACCGGGTGATCGCCCAGGATAACGAGCAGGTTCACGCCGGCGAGGAACTTGCTCATATTGAGGACGATGACTACCGTGCGGCCCTTGACGTGGCGAGAGGCAATGTTCTTGCGGCACAGGGTGATGTTGCCAATCTGGAAGCTGAAATATCCCGGCAGGATTCTGTTATCGCGCAAACGCGCGCCGCCGTACAGGCCGATGAGGCGGAACTGACGTTTGCTCGCCAGAATGCAACCCGATATCGCAATCTGTCGTCTGGCGGGGCAGGAACCATCGAACAGAAGCAGCATTCGGAAGCGCAGGAAAGAGAAGCACAAGCAGCAATTGCCCGGGATCAGGCAGCGGTTGATGCCTCCATCCGGCAGGTAGCTGTTTTGAAAGCGCAGCTTGAACGGGCACGAGGTGTTCTTCTGCGCGCCCAGGGCGACGCGAAGCAGGCCGAACTGAACCTTTCCTATTGCACCATTCCGGCACCCATTGACGGCGTGGTTGGCGAACGTGGGGTACGCGTAGGGAACTATGTGCATCCGGGCACGGGTATTCTGGCCGTTGTCCCCACACATGCCGCTTACGTTCTGGCCAACTTTCAGGAAACACAATTGACGAAAGTCAAGACAGGCCAGCGCGCGACCGTCTGGGTGGATACATTTCCCGGGCAGCCGCTTAAAGCGCATGTTGACTCACTTGCTCCGGCGACGGGTGTGGCGTTTGCACCCATTCAACCAGACAATGCAACCGGGAATTTTACCAAGGTAGTGCAGCGTATCCCTGTCAAACTGACTTTTGATCCCGGCCAACCCCTTGCCGAAAAAGTACGTGTGGGGATGTCGGTTGAGGCAAATATTGATACGGCTTCTTCCCCTGAAGGGGCGCATGCCAATGACAGCCGTTATGTCTGGCAGTAAGATGATGAAACGCTTTCTTCTTGCTGGCTTTTCCGCTCTTGCACTTGCTGGCTGTACCGTTGGGCCTGATTATCACAAGCCTGAAGTCCATGCGCCAACCACTTGGCGTTCAACACAGCCTCCTGCAGAAAGTCAGGTTGTCACGGCATCCACTGATCCGGCTTGGTGGCGGGTCTTTAATGACCCCGTGTTAACACAATTGGAAAATGAGGTTGCTGCATCCAATCTGGATCTCAAAGCAGCCAGCCTGCGCCTGATGCAAAGTCAGGCAGAAAAACGGATTGCCAGCGCAGCCCAGTTTCCTCACGCAGAAGCCAACGCCTCTTACGGACGGGAACGAGCCAGTACCAATGGTGTTTTAGGGCTGCTGGGCACCATGGAGCGGGAAGGGGCCGGAACCATTGCATCAGGCACGCAGGGGTTTGGCCCTACCGCGTTGCCTGGTAGCGTGGGAAATCCTTCTTTCAACCTGCCACAATATGGCATGAACGCTTCATGGGAAGTCGATTTCTGGGGTCATGTTCGCCGACAGGTAGAAGCTGCGACGGCAGCCATGCACGCAACGGAAGAAATGCGTCGCGATATTCTGGTCTCGCTTATGGCAGAAACAGCGCAGGATTATATTGATCTGCGCGCGACGCAGACGCAGATTGGCATTCTGGAACACAATATTGACATAGCCAACAACAGCGTAAAACTAACCACCTTACGCTTCCAGCAGGGCGCAGCCACACGGCTGGATGTGGCAGAAGCAACGGGGCAACTGCATACATTTACATCACGCCTTGCGCCCCTCAAGGCACAGGCCACATATAGCCTGAATGCCCTAAGCTTTCTTGTGGCGCGTGAACCGGGCGCTTTGGACGCCGAACTCGGTAAACCGGGCGATATTCCACTTGTGCCTGCTACGGTTCCGGTGGGGCTGCCTTCAGAGCTGGCTGAACGTCGGCCAGATATCAGAATGGCGGCTGACCGCCTGCACGCAGCAACGGCCAGCATTGGCGTTGCCATTGCAGACTTCTTCCCTCGTGTCACGCTCTCGGGCAGCCTGGATATTCAGGCGTTGCAGTTTAGTGGGCTTGGCTCATGGGCGTCTCGCCAGTATGGGTTTGGTCCAACAGCAACGCTCCCTATTTTTGAAGGTGGACGCTTGACCGGCCAGCTCCACTTGCGCCGTGCCCAGCAGAAAGAAGCAGCAACACTTTTCCAACGCACCGTTCTGAAAGCGTGGCAGGAAATTGATAATGCCATGGCCGATTTTACAGCAGCCCAAAGGCGACGGGATGAACTGGCTGAAGCCGTGCATGAGAATGAAATTGCAGTTGATACGGCCAAAGCCCAGTATATACAAGGCGCAGCAGACTTCCTGAATGTTCTGACTTTACAGAACGCGCTTCTTTCGTCCCAGAGCGCTTTGGCGGATGCGACAGCGCATGTCGCTGTCTCTGTGGCCAATCTCTACCGTGCAATTGGAGGTGGATGGCAAGATATCTACCCGGAAAAAGCACCCAAAAAGCACGCATGAGATCATACCAATGATGACAATAAGACGATCCGACACACTAGGAACAAGCCATTCTGGAAGCCAGATCCTTCGCTGCTACTTTGCGTTTGCTGATTATCAGGACCCGGCCCATACGCATGAAGGACGCTTGCGAGCCGTCAATAATGCTACGTTGCTACCGAACTCTTCTTATCAGATCGGGCCGGAAGCTGCTGTTGATATCGTGACGTGGGTTCGTTCAGGCACACTCTCAACAGCCATGGATGATTTTCCTGCAGAAGATATTCGCGCAAAAGGGCTCCATCTCATCAGTACAGGGACGGGCTGCTCAACATTGCAGTGGAAAACTGGGGAGCAAGGAGCATCCTTTATTCAGTTCTGGTTCCTCCCGGATATAGAGGGGACAACACCAGCACAGGAAAAGCGTCCTTCTTTTTCAGAATATGAGAATGGCGGCTTCCAGATCATTGCTTCCGGGTTTCCAGAAGATGATCCGGAAGAACTGGAAACCAGTGTTGAGGGAGCACCTATCGCGTTAAACGCGCGCGCGCGGCTTCTACATGCGGCCATTCCGGGCAGGGAAGGCGCAGCTTACAGCACCACACCGGGGCGCGACCTTTATTTCCTGGTGGTGTCTGGGTGCGTGACTATTGAAGGCGAAACTCTCCATGAAGGAGATGCCGTGGCTCTTGAAAGCGTTACAGAGCTCACTGTCATAGCCAAGGAAGATTCAGAAGTTCTGCTGGCTGACGTCGCCTCCTGAGGAAGGGGGCTTAGTTGCCTCACCAGCGCCTATGCTTTCCATCTACCCCAGAAGCAAGATTCAGTGCTAATCACATGGCAAAGATACATTTGCTCTGAAGGTTCTTGGCACTGTGACAAAGAAAGCTGACTTACCGCGAAATCCCGGTGTCCCTCGACGTAATAACACTCAGCAAATTCTCAATGCTGCCGAGAAAATATTCTCGGCTTATGGTTTTGCAGGCGCACGGATAGACGATATTGCCAAGGCGTGTGATCTTCCCAAGGCAAATATCCTTTATTACTTTGGCAGCAAGGAAGAACTATACCGGGCCACATTGCAACGTTTGCTGGTAGGATGGCTAGCAGATGCTGATCAATGGATTTCCGTCAAGCATACACCGGCAGTGGGGCTGGAAGGCTATATTCGCTCGAAGATGGCATTTTCCCGCAGTAAACCAGACGCATCACGCCTTTTCATGCATGAACTTCTGGCGGGAGGGGAGAGGGTTCGCGCGTTTCTTGATAGCACATTGCGCGAGCACGTTGAGCAGAAAGCTGTTGTTTTTGATTATTGGCATAAACAGGGACTATGCGCGCCCGTTGATTCAACCCACTTCATGTTCACTTTATGGTCCATGACGCAGGCTTATGCGGATATGCAAGTCCAATTTGCCGCAGTTCTGGGCCGTCGACGCTTGAATATTGCAGATTTTGAAAAAGGGATCAGCACGATCCTGCAGCTGGCTGGGTCCATTTGTCTAACCGAAGCGACTGCTGACACTCCCCCACAAACCAACCAACTTGTCCACGATACGACAAAAGAAAGCAAAAGCGCAGAAAAACGGAATAAAAACAAACGGAAATAATACACTGTAATATGGCTGGGCGATGAGTGAATAAACGGCAACAGAATTCCTTGTTTCGTCTTGTGCCGGAAGATTTTTGCTTGTTATGCAGCTATTGAACAAACGACGGTGTGTCGTCAGTTAGCCCCAGTTTAAAGCAGCCTGCTCAACTTGGGGCTTATGGCACTTGGTTCGCTCCGTATGGACGCAGCCATCCTACTATGTACTGAGACGTAAGCAGCCCGGCATAAGCCGATATCGACACCATCTGGCGTTTTGGTACAGGTGCGCTAATCTATAACTGTTCTACATCTGTGATTGTTGGGAAATCATCATGATTAAACGTAGCCTGCTTCTTCTTGCTGGCGTTATGGCAACTGTCCCGGTTCTGGCGGGTTCTGCCAAGGCCGCATCAGATGGTGCTGCGATCTACAATGCCAATTGCTCTGTCTGTCATCAGGCAGGAGGTGTCGGCATGCCGGGGCAGTTTCCCGTTCTAAAAGGCCGCATTGACAAAATCGCTTCCTCGCCTGAAGGCAAGACATATCTGGCAGACGTTGTTCTAAATGGCCTCCATGGGCCTATTCAAGCTGGTGGCGTCACATATGCAGGGTTCATGCCCTCGTTGAAAACCCTTTCTGACGACGACATCTCCGCCGTTCTGACATATGTTGCGTCTTTGGGAGACACCAAACCTGCACCTAGCTTTACGGCAGACGACATTAAAACGGCTCGGGCGACCCCTAAAAAAGGCGCGGAACTTCAGGCAGAACGAAATGCCCTGAATGCAGCACATCCCATTCCGTAAGAGTGTTTACTGTGGAGCATCCCATCAATTACGTGAAAAGATACGTGAGTGATGGGGGCTTCTGGTCAGAGAACGTTGGAAAGATCTGTTAGATCAATCAGGCAAGTCGTTTCGTGACTGACGGCGTTAGATTTTCGTTACAATACCCTCACGTCTGCTTTTCAAAGCTACCTTTTCTGAGGGTTTTTATATCTCTTCTTCTGCCACTGCATACAATTGCTAGCTCGTGAGAGCGCCATGTAAAAAGAGGAAAAAAGGCGACCCACATTTTGCGGCAGCGACTGGGCAGACACATTACATTATGAAGCACTGATGGACTGTCATGCTCCTTAAGATGGCGTTAGGGACAGCTAATGCTTAACCGGGGAGCATCATGTATTCAAACCCCGGCAGAATAACCAAACCGGGCATGACTGGAATGCCGTAATACGCATCCGGCACGGCCGAATGAGTTTGTGAGGCAGTAACATAGTCGCCCATAGACATTCCCACTATTTGCGGTAACCATGCATCACAAGTGGTTCTTGGGCTCAACCGATAGTATGAATAGACGATCCCAAGCCGATCAAGCGGACGGGCCGGAATAATTCTTAACAAAAATGCTCGTGCATAAAATTCGGTAGAGCCCTTTTTGGAAATTTGATGTGACGCATTTTTAAGAAAGTTTACGCGTGACCCAAACTCAGGATGTGGGCACCAGAACAACGAGGCCGTATGGCCGCTATTACACGCAGGACAAAACGCTATCCCTCAGATCTGACCGATGAGGAATGGGAACACGTCGGCTCCTGATATTGCCCGCGAACAGACATGACCGGAAACGGGCGAGCGATTTCCGTGAGGTCATCTGGCGGTCCGACGTGGCAAAAGGGCTTGAAATTCCGCCATGTCGATGGATCGTCGAATAAACATTGGGCTGAGTGATTCGCCGGTGCCGACAGATGAAAGACTATGAGCAGAGGATCGACACGACAGGGGCAACAATCCTCACCGCCATGGGAAGCCTCATGCTAGGCCGAAACGCCCCTCCGTGAATTTCCAGAAGGGGTCCAGAAGACGCCACGAAAGACAATTGTTTCAGTAAACGAACTGTTTGGCGTGAAGGCTCATGACTACTATAACCGGGTGTCATCTGGATACGGCGAGGAGAGAATGAGCGTATTTTCAACGTTTTTTAATCGGTATTGTGATCGCTATTTCCAGATATCCGCCCGGGGTTCCAGTTTCTGGAAGGAAGTGTTGGCAGGCGTCACGACATTCGGGGCAATGGCCTATATCATGGCGGTCAACCCCGACATTCTTTCCGCTGCGGGGCTGGACCGACACGATATGGTCATGACCACAATCGCTTCTGCGGTTCTGGGGTCTCTTATTATGGCTCTTTGGGCCAATCTGCCGATTGCCTTGGCTCCTGCCATGAGCAGTAACGTTATCTTCGCGCAAGTTGTGGTTATCCGGATGGGTGTTCCTCCGGCTGTTGCCTTCACAATGGTACTACTGGGCGGTCTGGCATTTTTAACGCTTTCCCTGACCCAGTGGAGGCAGAAAATAGTCAGGGCGTTTCCTGTTCCTGTTCGTCTTGGTATCCACTTTGCCATTGGGGCATTTATTGCGCATATCGGCATGGTAACAGGCGGCTTGGCCATAAAAGGGAACGATGGTCTGGCTTTTGGTCATTTGACTGATCCGGCCGTTCTTCTGGCTATATCTGGACTCTTTCTTGCGGCATTTCTGCGTTGGTCACGTGTTCCGGCGGCCATGCTGATTGTCATTACAATAATCACGATTGTCGGCTGCTTTGTCCCGCACGGTGCCGGTGCAAAAGTGACACAGTTGCCAACCCATTGGATAGACTGGCCCCATTATCCAACGCACATGCTTTTCCCATACGATTTCAAAGGTTTTTTCTCTCATTTTTTCCTTGTCTTACCAGTAACCCTCTATTTCTTTCTCGGGGACTTCTTTGACGCAACCGGCACGATGATGGCCGTCATTCAGCGGTCTGGACTCAAAGACAAGGAAGGACAGCCGCTCTTGGGCCGGGATGCTTTTGCTGCTGATGCGACAGCCAGCATTGTCGGCTCTGCGCTCGGAACATCCACCGTTTCTGCCTATCTTGAATCTCTGGTGGGAGTAGAGGAAGGGGGGAAAACCGGGCTGGTAGGTGTGACAGTCGCGTTGCTTTTTGCGCTTTCGTCTCTCTTCTGGCCGTTAATCACATCCGTACCAGCTGTAGCAACGGCTCCTATTCTGATCTTGGTGGGATTGGGCATGCTCAGCGGCTTGACTGATTTGAAAAATCTTTCTGCGCGAGAGCAGATTATACCGCTCCTCATGGTGCTGATTACCGTCATGACAGGAGATTTCATGATCAGTCTGGCTCTCGGCCTCCTGCTTTTCACATTTCTGGCCATTACAAGCAGACGCTGGCAGGACATTACCGTTATGTTGCTTACTTTGGATGGTGTGTTTGTGACTTATCTTGTTCTTTCATCACGAATGGGCTGAAAAACACTCTCGGCAAACAACGTCCTTCAGGCACGCTCTCTGCGTGCAAGAGATTCAATTATAAAGTGGGCAGGGGTCCTTAGTCATAGGCTCTGCCCACAGGTTTCTCCTGCTATAAATTTAGCAATTCACTAGTCTATTTTTTATGGAGGGGAGAAGGGTTGCAACCCATCTTCCTTGTATGCAAGATTGTACGCGTGCCGTAACAAGATGCACGAATAGCCGGAGTTGTGACTGTATGACATCTCGTGAAACACCTTTCTCCGCGCCAGTTGGGGCGGCTCAATATGGTGGAACCCGAGCTGTCAGCCGGTGTGATAGCCTTGGTGTTGCGCCTTATTCTGAAGAGGAAGGAGCCCTTTTCCGCCCCTATCTGAGCAAGGCTTACCGAGAAACCGTCCACTGTGTCTCTGCCTGGATGGAAGAGGCAGGTATGACAACCCGCCAAGATGCGGCAGGCAATCTTGTGGGGCGGTATGAAGGCACCCGACCTGATGCGCCAGCTCTTCTTATCGGCTCTCATCTTGATAGTGTCAGAAACGCCGGTCGATATGATGGGCCGCTGGGTGTGATGCTAGGGATTGAAGTTGTTGCCTATCTTTCCGCCCATAAAAAGCGTCTACCGTTTGCTGTCGAAGTTATCGGGTTTGGGGACGAAGAAGGGTCACGCTTTCCTGTCTCCATGTTGACGTCCCGCGCAGTCGCCGGCTTGCTGAAGGCAGCTCCTGACACAATGAAGGATTCCGCCGGTATTAGTTTGCGAGACGCCTTGGGAGCAGAAGGCTTCCTTCTGGAGGATTTTTCAAAGGCAGCCCGCAACAAGAAAGATGTCATCGCTTACTTTGAGGCCCACATTGAACAGGGGCCGGTTCTGGAATCTGAAAATCATGCGGTGGGTGCTGTCACTGCCATTGCTGCACAATACCGCTTCCTCATTAGTATAAAGGGCTTTGCAGGGCATGCTGGCACAATGCCCATGCACTTGCGGCAAGATGCTCTGGCTGCTGCTGCTGAAGCAATGGTGACCATTGAAAGCATAGCGTTGCAGGGCACCGGTGATCTTGTTGCTACTGTAGGCCGGTTGGAAGTTGCTCCGGGCGTACCCAACGTTGTGCCAGGGGACGTGGCTTTTACCTTGGATATCCGGTCCGGCACGGAAAGTATCCGCGACAAGGCGGCCGAGACAATTCGCACCGCCTTGGCCGCAATTGCAGAAAAACGGCATGTTGAACTCAGTATGGAACTGCAGCAGGACCTGCCTGCAACCCCTTGCAATCCCGCACTGACAAATACCCTGAGCGACGCTATCCAGAAAATTACCGGTCTTTCTGCGCGCAAACTGGTGAGCGGCGCAGGGCATGACGCGATGGTGATGGCGGCTTTGGCCCCCGTCTGCATGCTGTTTATACGGTGCGAAAAAGGAATCAGCCATAACCCGGCAGAAGCGGTGACCGCAGAAGATGTGGAAATTGCTTTTCAGGTGATGGTTACTTTTATCGAAAGCTACGCAGAAACCTATTCTGCAGGACAGGAGAAAATCGCGTAATGGCACAGAATCTGTTCGGTCAGATTGATCCGCCCCAGCGGCTGTTAATGGGGCCTGGGCCTGTTAACGCGCACCCCCGGGTTTTGCGGGCAATGGCGGCTGACATGCTGGGACAGTTTGACCCTGAAATGACAGCCTACATGAATGAAACCATGCAATTGTACCGTCAGGTTTTCATGACGGAAAACCGCTGGACTTTTCTGGTTGACGGTACCGCCCGGGCAGGGATCGAAGCCGCTCTCGTCTCTTTGGTGGAACCGGGAGCAAAATTGCTGATTGTGCGTGCGGGCCGTTTTGGCCTGCTGCTTTCCGAAATTGCCCAGCGCATTGGTGCTGAAATCTGCACTCTGGACCTTCCGTGGGGCGAAGTCGCCACGCTGGAACAGATTGAAAATGCACTGATTGAACACAAGCCTCAGGTTTTTGCCTGCATCCATGGAGATACCTCTACCACCATGGCTCAGCCTCTGGCGGGAGTAGGGGAACTCTGTCGCAAATATGGCGTGCTTTCTTATGCGGATGCTACGGCTACGCTTGGCGGCATGGCAGTTGAAACGGATGCATGGGGTATTGATGTCGTTTCTGGCGGCCTGCAGAAATGTATGGGGGGACCACCAGGATCTGCCCCCATCACAATTTCTGATCGGGCAGCTGAGCACATCATGGCGCGCAAGCATGTGGAAGCGGGTATTCGCGGTGCGGATACGCTCGATGGTAACCGCTCGCGCATTGCCTCCAACTACTTTGATCTCGCCATGGTCATGGATTACTGGTCTGAAAAACGCCTGAACCACCACACAGAAGCAACAACGATGCTGTATGGTGCACGGGAAGCCGCACGGATCATGCTGGAAGAAGGGCTGGAAGCACGTTTTGCCCGCCATAGCGCTGCCAGTACCGCCATGGTGGCGGGTGCCCGGGCGTTGGAACTGAAAGTATTCGGAAACGATACCTATCGGATGACAAACGTGACCGGCATCTGGATCCCTGAAGGAGTGAACGGCGAGAATGTCAGAATGCGGATGCGGGATGATTTTGGTATCGAAATCGGCACCGCATTTGGTCCTCTGGCTGGTAAAATCTGGCGCATTGGGGCCATGGGTTATAATGCCGTCAAACACAAGGTTCTCCTGACCCTTGCCGCCCTTGAAGTCTGCCTGGCTGCCGAAGGCCATAAGGCACAGAGAGGCGCAGGCGTGGATGCCGCCCTCGCAGAATATTCATAAAAGTCATTCTTATTTCACGATCTTGCCACAGGAGGCCTGAGTGAACGAACAGGATCTCATTCTGAGCGATCTGCTCGTGCTTGCACGCCAGATTGATCTGACCATTCCTGCAGACTGTATGGCTGGTGTGGCGGCCAATACGCAGTTATTGCGTGGGTACGTTGATCTGATTTGTGGCATGGCTTTGCCTGACACCTGCATCCCTGCCTATGAGTATCGGCCGTAAGCATGTCTATTTCATCATTAGCGCAGAGTATTCAGAGCGGCAAAGTTTCGGCCTTGCAGCATTGCACGGACACCATACGCAACCTGAAAGAACGAGATACTTCCTACAATTGTGTCACCAAGGTTCTGGAAACACGAGCATTACAGACCGCTAAAAATCTGGATGCCCGTATTGCCAGGGGGGATACGGTAGGGCCTCTGGCTGGTGTGCCATTTGGCGTGAAGGATCTGTTCGATCTTGAAGGGCAGGTCACAACGGCGGGCTCCGTGGTGCTGAATAATTCTCCCCCCGCCACTCGGGACGCAGAAGTCGTGCAGCGATTGTGCGCTGCTGGGGCCATTCCCGTAGCCTCTCTCAACATGGACGAGTTTGCATACGGCTTCGCCACCGAAAACGCACATTACGGGACAACGCGAAACCCACATGACATTCAAAGGCTCGCGGGCGGCTCCTCTGGTGGTTCTGCCGCAGCAGTGGCAGCAAATCTTCTTCCTTTCACACTAGGGTCAGATACCAATGGCTCCATTCGTGTGCCCGCGTCCCTGTGTGGTGTGTGGGGGCTAAGGCCAACGCAGGGCCTTGTCCCGCTTGCAGGGATCTATCCCTTTGCCTGCAGCCTGGATGTGATTGGACCGTTCGCACAGAATGTTGCGGATATTCGCTCTGTCAGCGAAGTTCTGATTGGTCAGTCCCTCGCTTATAAAGGTGATGTCAGCGCGCTTTCGGTCGGAATACTGGATGGGTGGTTTGCTCAGGATCTGACCAGTGGCGTGGCGGCCGGCATGAGTGCCATTCAGGCGGCCTGCCAGCACACTCAGACCATTACTTTGCCGGAAGTTGCGCGTGCACGCGCCGCCTCCTTTGTTATTACCGCCGCAGAAGGAGGCAATCTGCACCTTAACCGGCTTAAGGTTGAGCCTATGGCATACGACCCCGCCACGCGAGACAGATTGATGGCAGGCGCATTGCTTCCCTCTGCTGCCGTCATTCAGGCGCAGCGCGTGCGTAACTGGTTCCGGGAAATCATGCATGAAGCCTTCAGGAAAGTAGATATTCTTGTTGCTCCGGCAACTGTCGGCCCAGCACCACGGCTGGATCAGCCCACCATTATGGTGGGAGGAAAAGCTGTTTCCGCTCGCGCCAACCTTGGTCTGTTCACCCAGCCTTTAAGTCTGGCTGGCATGCCCGTGCTTTCTGCCCCTCTCTCGCCGCGAAATGACGTGGACACTCCTCTTCCTCTGGGTGTTCAATTCATTGCGGCCCCCGGTAAAGAGAACACTCTTCTCGCATTTGCCGAAATGCTGGAACAGAAAGGTCTTCTCGGTTTTCCTGTTGTAACGGCTCGGAACTAATCCTGATGTTGCACACACCGCGCTCTTTGCGAGGCATGGTTACGTCCCCGCATCATCTGGCCAGCCAGGCTGGTCTGGATATTCTAAAAGAGGGCGGTTCCGCCATTGAGGCCGTGGTCGCCACAGCAGCTGCTTTAGCTGTGGTTTACCCACACATGACGTCCATTGGAGGAGATGCTTTCTGGCTCATCTGCTGGCCCGACGGACGCATGGAGACCATAGATGCGTGTGGGGCGGCGGCAGGAAAAGCGGATCTGACTCTTTACAAAAACGCGGGTCACCAGACAGTTCCCTGGCGGGGAGGCCTTGCCGCCAACACAGTGGCAGGAACCGTTTCAGGCTGGGGAACAGCGTTAGGCCTCGCAGAACGCGCGAGTGGTGAAAAGCAAACACGCCTCCCTTTGACACGTCTGTTGAGCGACGCAATCTGGTATGCTGAGCACGGCGTGCCGGTCACTGAAGGAGGCGCGGCAGTTGCTGCAGCCAAATCAGCCGAACTGAGAGACATTTCTGGTTATTCAGTCGTGTTTGAGCCTGAAGGACGACCGCTTCAGACAAACGACATTTTAAAAAACCCGGCACTGGCGCAGACATTGAGACGTATTGCCGGCGAAGGCCCTGACAGCTTTTATACCGGTTCTCTGGCCGATGACATTGCTGAGGATCTGCGGCGCGCAGGCAGCCCGCTTTCCCTAGCAGATCTGGCGTCTCACAAAGCTTCTATAAAACCGCCTCTATCCGTGCAGATCAAGGGAGCCACGCTTTACAATATGGCTCCGCCTACTCAGGGCGTGGCCTCTCTTCTCATTCTGGCATTATTTGATCAGTTAAAGGCGGAACGGCCAGAGAGTTTTGACCATATTCATGGCTTGGTGGAAGCTACAAAACAGGCGTTCAGATATCGGGATACCCACGTGGGGGATCCATCGTTTATGAGTGTAGAGGCTCAGGATTGCTTGAACGACAAAGCCGCATTGGCAAGCATGGTCGCGGCGATTGATCCGGAAAAGGCCGCACCATGGCCTTACCCATCGCAGGATGGAGATACGGTATGGATGGGGGCCATTGATAGCAACGGTGTGGCTGTCAGCATGATCCAGAGTACCTATTTTGAATTTGGATCAGGTGTTGTTCTCCCTCAGACAGGCATTGTCTGGCAAAACAGAGGAGCCAGCTTCCGCTTGGCGGAGGACGGATGGAACGCCCTTAAACCTGGACGCAAGCCATTCCATACTCTTAATCCCGCCGCTGCACGCTTTGCTGACGGACGCACAATGGTTTACGGAACCATGGGCGGAGAAGGGCAACCCCAAACGCAGGCGGCCCTGTTCAGCCGTTACGCGCGATATGGTATAGGTTTGCAGGAAGCCATAACAGCCCCCCGTTGGTTACTTGGCCGTACATGGGGCGACGAGAGTGTTACGCTCAAATACGAAGACCGGTTTGATCCTGCCGTTATTGCTCAGCTTGGAGCGGCAGGACATGCCATTGAATGCGTAGCTCCCTTTACGTCCTTGATGGGACACGCTGGCGCGTTGGTACGCCATGCAGATGGTGTGCTGGAAGGCGCAACAGATCCAAGAAGCGATGGGGTTGTCGCGGCGTGGTGAACGCCGCAACAAAATTTGGCGCCTAAAATGCAAAGACTGCCTGAGAAAAATATCTGAGTTACCGGGCGTCCTTGGTTTATATCAAATGCCTTCAACGAAGAACTGCTCTACCTCGGAAATAATCAGCCGGGCAGCCATGGAAAGCTGGCGAGAACGGTCAACACACAATGCCAACGTGATAGGAGAAAGCTTTTTGTTGCGAAGAGGCACAAAGGCCAACTGTCCTTTCTGGATTTCATCATATGCATCCAGATAGCTCAGAATACCTATTCCAACCCCTTCGCTTACAAGCGATTTGATCATCTGAATGTTATCGGCGCGGGCAATGGCCTGAATCTTCATGCCTGTCTCGGCCTCCAGAAGCTCCAGTGGTCGCCAAAGCGCCAAGGGAGGAGCGGGCACAACCACGGGATATTCCGCACAGAGGCTAAAATAAGCTTCGTCCATGGCGGCTACGGGATGATCGGGAAGGGTAATAAACCCGAGAGGGATTTCCTTGTGGGCACGCACATATAATTCCCTCATATGGCCCGGATTGAACATCAGAGCAAAATCGGCATCTCCATTAACCAATATTTCTCCCATATCCCTACTGGCGCGAACATGGATATTGACCGTAATGCCGGGGTGGCTTTCCCTCAGTTTTCCCAGCACCGTTGGTATGAAACCTTTGGTAAGGGCATCTGGAATCACAATATCAGCCGAGCCTTGCCGCAACCCTTTCAGGTTATCAATCTGCGTTGTCAGGGCGGACATATCCCGCGTCCAGCGCCTGCAGGATGTCAGCAATAATTCACCGGCGGTTGTTAGCCGTAAGCCTGTCGGAAGACGCTCGAACAGAAGCGTTCCCAGCATTTTTTCTCCCTGCAGAATCTGCCGGTCTATCGCTGAAGCCGCTATATGCAACTCGTCAGACGCTTTCCGGATGGATCCATGCTGGGCCACCGCCATAAAGTACCGGAGAAAACGCGAAAAGACAGGCATAATGGATGCTCTCATTTTGCGAACAGATTAGACTGATTTAAATCATATACAAGAACGGGGTGAATATGAAATTATTCTCTCAGTTGGACAGGGCTGCGCTAATGTCAGTTCAGAGGATAGTGATGAATGTTTCTTGCCAGAAGAGTAGAACCAGAAACGCAGCGTAACGCCATGACGCTGCAAACCGCGGCTCTCTACGCACCTTCAGCGCACCCCTCCTATTTTGCGATATTTTTCTGAAACAAGGCTCTCTGCGTTTTTGCTTTCCCTCCCTTCATTACGCCGCTTTCTCATTATTAGGGCTTCATCATGAATCAGGTTTCGTCTTCCCTTGCCCTGCAAGATCTTACCCAACGGGTACACGCTGATCTTGCAAAAATCAGTTATGCGACCGGCAACTGGTGTCCGGAGATGGAACGTAATGGGGAAAAGGTGCTGGATGTCGCCATTATTGGCGGCGGGCAAGGGGGGCTGGCAACAGCCTTTGGCCTACGCCGACGTGGCATTCCCAACATCATGATTTTTGATAAAGCCGAGCGAGGAGGGGAGGGGCCGTGGATTACGTTTGCCCGCATGCTCACGCTGCGCACCCCAAAGCATGTAACGGGGCCAGACCTTGGTATCCCCAGTCTTACCCCGCAGTCTTGGTACGAAGCACGCTATGGCGCAGCAGCATGGCAAAAACTTGATAAAATCTCGCGTCAGGACTGGCAGAGCTATCTCGACTGGGTAAGAGACACGCTTGGACTGAACGTAAAAAATGACCACAAACTGGTTGATATGGGATGGGAAGATGGCTTGCTGCGGCTTGTTTTTGAGCACAGCAATGGTCAAAAATCCCATCAATGGGCCCGCAAAGTTGTCCTTGCTACCGGTATTGAAGGCGGTGGCGCATGGCATGTCCCAGATTTCATCTCCAAAAAAATCTCTCCCTCCCGCTATGCGCACACCTGTCAAACAATTGATTTCGCTAGCTTGCGCGGCAAACGCATAGGAGTGCTTGGGGCTGGGGCCTCGGCTTTTGACAACGCGGCGACGGCGCTGGAAAACGGCGCTGCCAGCGTGGACCTTTGCCTGCGTCGCGCAAAAATACCGACGGTTAATCCTTATCGCTGGATGGAGAACGCAGGGTTCCTCAGCTACTTTGCAGACCTGCCGGATCTGACCCGTTGGCGTTTCATGCGGAAAATCTATGATCTCAATCAGCCTCCGCCGCAGGATACCTTCTGGCGCTGTCGGAAGCATGAAAATTTCGCCTTTCATACAGGCACCCCTTGGTTTTCCGTTAAGGAAAAAGGGGACGAGATTATTGTCACCACGCCACATGGGGAAATGACATTTGACTTCCTGATTATCGGAACTGGTTTTGTTATTGACCTGACCCGCAGGCCGGAATTGCGCCTGATTGCAGAAAAAGTGCAGCTTTGGCGCGATAAGTTTGAAGCGCCGCAGGGCGAAGAAAACACTCTTCTGGGTAGCCATCCTTATCTGGGCAAACATTTTCAGTTTCTTCCCCGTGACACGACGGATCCCCTTACCCCCATGATGGCGGCCATTCACAACTTTACATTTGCCGCCATGCCAAGCATGGGCTTATCCGGTGCATCCATCAGCGGCATGCGCTTCGGCGTGGAGCGTCTGACGCAGGCCATTGGCCGGGACCTGTTTGTGGCGGATGGAGACAAACAGCTTCAAAGCCTTCTGGATTATAATACAGATGAGCTGATCAGTCTGGCACCCCCAACTGCTTCTGAATGAGACGCCGAAAACAGGAAGAACAATGACGACTTATCCGCGTGACATGATTGGTTACGGGCCAAATCCCCCAGACCCTCAATGGCCTGGAGGGGCTCGCATCGCCATTCAGTTCGTTGTGAATTACGAGGAAGGCGCGGAAAACAGTATTCTGCACGGAGACAAAGGCTCTGAGGCCTTTCTTTCTGAAATGGTCGGCACAAAACCGATTATCGGCGCACGCTGCATGCAGATGGAAAGCCTGTATGAATATGGCAGCCGGGCGGGGTTCTGGCGGTTATACAGACTTTTCGAAAACGCAGGTTTTCGCCCGACTGTATTTGGCGTCGCCATGGCGATGGCCCGCAATCCTGAAGCCGTTGCAGCCATGAAGCGGAGCGGATGGGAAATTGCCTCCCACGGCCTACGGTGGATTGATTATCAGGATATCCCTGAAGAAGTGGAGCGGGCGCATATCCGTGAAGCCATTGCCCTGCATACAAAAGTAACGGGAGAGCGTCCCTTAGGCTGGTATCAGGGACGGACCAGCCCAAACACGGCTCGTTTGATCGTAGAAGAAGGGGGGTTTGTTTATGATGCGGATTCCTATGCGGATGATCTCCCTTACTATGATCGCCAATACGGCAAACCTCAGTTGATTGTGCCTTACACGCTTGACGTAAATGATATGAAATTTTCAGCCCTGAACGGTTTTACCGAGGGTGAACAATTTTTCCATTACATGCGCGATAATTTTGACATGCTTTACCAGGAAGGCGGTCGCATGATGTCAGTCGGTCTTCATTGTCGTCTGGCAGGCAAACCAGCGCGGGCATTAGCTGTCGCCCGTTTTCTTGAGCATATTAAAGCGCATGACAACGTTTGGGTTGCAACACGATTGGACATTGCGCGGCACTGGCAGAAGGTCTATCCGGTATGACCCTTGATGAAGTAAATGCCCTGACACCAGCCGCCTTTGTTGCAGAATTCGGTGGCATTTATGAGCATTCCCCTTGGATTGCAGAGAAAGCAGAAAAGAAACGTCCTTTCTCCAATCTTTCGGCCATGGAGGCTGCTTTTGCCAGTATCCTCAAACAGGCGGACCACAGTGCAAAACATGCACTGGTTTGCGCACACCCCGAACTTGGACACCGGGCGGGCATTGATCCTGCGTTGAGTGAGGACTCTGCACAGGAGCAGGGTGGTGCAGGCTTGGACAGGTTGACGGCCGAAGAGTATGACCGTTTTCACGCCCTGAATGCCGCCTACCGGGCGAAGTTCGGCATGCCATTTGTCATCTGTGTCCGTAAGGCGGGAAAAGCACCCAAAGCGATTATTCTTGAAGAAATGAGCCGTCGGCTAAACAGCACGGCAGAAAATGAACTGACTGAAGCACTCGCGCAGATTGATGCTATCGCATCGTTACGATTACAGGATAAGGTGAAAGTATGAGTTCGCTTTCTACGCATGTGCTGGATACGGTCTCCGGCCGTCCTGCAGCCGGGGTTACGTTTCGTCTTTCTTCTGCAGACACTGTAATCTTTTCCGGAAAAACGGATCAAGATGGCCGCTGTCCGGAGTTACGGTCTCTGTCTCTGGAAAAAGGGCTCTACGTACTCGAATTTGACATTGGGGACTATTTTCGCGCTCAAGGCCATCAGCTTGCTGATCCGCCTTTCCTTGATGTCGTTCCTGTTGCCTTTGGTCTGGGAGAAGAGGGGCACGCCCATGTGCCTCTGTTAGCCGCTCCTTACAGTTATTCCACCTATCGAGGGAGTTGAGCCGTGAACACTGTCAGAACGACGTCAAAAGCGGTTCATCCGGTCGATGAAATATTGCCCATCTGGCAACTTGGGGTGTACGGCTTTCAACATGTTCTGACATTTTACGCTGCCGCAGTGATCGTTCCCATTCTGGTGGCCGGTGCTCTGGGGTTGTCGCATGATACGCTGGAACACCTTATTGAAGCCGATCTTTTTACCTGCGGCATTGCCTCTCTTCTGCAGGCGGTAGGAATTGGGAATATCGGAGTACGGCTGCCCCTGCTGCAGGGTGTAACATTTGTAGCTGTTATGCCGATGATTGCGATTGGCACGGCTGCCGGAGGCGGTATTGTCGGACTTCAGCAGATTTTCGGCTCTGTTATTGTAGCCGGTGTTTTCTCCTATTTTCTGGCCCCCCATTTTTCCAAACTGATCCGGTTCTTTCCTCCAGTTGTGACCGGTTCCGTTATCCTGATCATCGGTCTGGCTCTTCTGCCGGTTGCTGCAAATGATATTGTGGCAGGGCGCGGCACAACCACAATGCAGGACCCTGTGCAATTACGGAACGTGGCCTACGGGTTAGGAACCTTGTTCTGTATTCTGGGTATTCAGAAATTTTTTCGCGGATTCATTGGGACCATCGCCATCCTGCTTGGGCTTGTCTGCGGAACATTAGTCGCATGGATGCTAGGGGATGCACAGTTTCAGGACGTTTCTGCCGCTCCATTGCTGACCATTGCCCGGCCTTTCTACTTCGGCCTGCCCAGCTTTCACATTGTACCCATTTTTTCCATGATCATTGTCATGATCATTTCAATGCTGGAAACAACGGGAGACGTGTTTGCAACCGGAGCAATTGTCAAAAAAAGCATTTCAGAAAAGGATATTGCCAGCGCCATTCGTGCGGATGGCATAGCAACAGCCATAGGAGGAATTTTAAATTCTTTCCCTTACACCTGTTTTGCTGAAAATGTGGGGCTGGTCCGCCTGACACAGATCAAAAGCCGATGGGTCGTCGCAGCCGCAGCTGTGATCATGATTGTGTTGGGATGCATTCCCAAGCTGGCTGCCATTATGGCCTGTGTTCCCCTGCCTGTGTTAGGTGGCGCTGCTTTGTCCATGTTTGCCACCGTTGCGGTTGTTGGTATTCAGACCCTGACGAAAGTTGATTTTGATAACCAGAACAACATGATCATTGTTGGCACCAGTGTTGGCTTGGGCATGCTAGCAACAGCGCAACCTCATATAGCCGACAATTTTCCCCATTGGGCGCAAATTGTATTTGGAAGCGGTATTACGCTGGGTTCAATGTCTGCCATGGTGCTTCACTTGATTTTCAACCATTTCATGACAGAAAAACCGCAGAGATCTGCCATAAACACACATGAAGCAAGTGTAACGGTCGAGGCAGAATTCGTTTCCTACCCCCATACAGACCATTAAGAAGAGATATCTGAAAGGGAACCTGCGCTCTCTGCTGTGGAGAGCGCGTGAAAATTCCTCGTTATCACGTCCAGAGTTGCATGTGCGGTCGCTGAAAGTTGTCGCTGTGTATTATGGATCAACGCGAAGCGAAGAGGTTTTATGTCGCTTTGAATAATTCTGACAAAACAAAGTTCGCCTGATTTCTCTTCATCAATCACATCAGCCTGTGTCAGCAGGCCAATGCCTAGCCCGCTCCGCACCAACGCCTTGATACTGACAATCCGATTACACGAAAAGGCTGGTTTGATATCAACATTCTGGGCAAGCAGACCTTCTCGGATAGCCGCCCCAACCGCCAGCGTTGCATCTGGAATAATCAACCGGCTTCCCAATACATGGCTCAGTCTGGCTTCCTTCCAGGCTGCCAATGGATGATCCGGACGAACAATAAATCCAATAGGCGCTTGCAGGGTTGCAACCATGCGCACACGACGAGAGAGCTTTTCTGAACCAAGGAGAGAAATTCCAAAATCGACTTCATTGCGGGAAACGCTCTGCCAGATCGTCTTGAAATCCATGGTTTTTATGGAAAATTCCACGCGCGGATAATCCTTGCTGATCTCGGAAAGGATGTCCGGCACAAACCGATCACTAACAGCCTCGACCACTGCCATGGTCACCAATCCACCATGCAGACCTGAAAGAGCTGTAAGGCGTGTCTGAAAAGCCTCAAAATCGCGTTTTCCAGCGCGGATCGTGGCAAGCAACAGTTCTCCCGCACTTGTCAGACTCAAACCCGTGCTATGACGATGAAACAAGGGTGTGCCCATATCCTGTTCAATAGCCAGAATCTGGCGGTTAACCGCGGATGGAGAAACGTTCAGGACCGTGGCCGCCTGCCGGATGGAACCAGCCTGCGCAACCATTTCAAAATAAATGGCAAAGCGGGACAGTGTGAAAACGCGGCCTGAGTTTCGCATAGGGGTCATGCTTATATCCTGAGAATTCTCTTCCTATGGCATGCGTCGACAAAAATGCAACGGCGCGTCGTATTCTTTCTGTTGGACGAACGTCTTGTTTTTTGTGATTCTCTTTAGAACCGCCACACATAAATGTCCCGTTTACCGGCTTGACTTCGAAGTCAGCAGACAACGTGCATAAACGGGCCGGAATGTGGTCCTTAGGAGAAAAACTGCCATGCGTGATCATATCCAATTTTATCTGGGAGATCAGCATTACCGGCTCTCCGATGTGGCCCCTGAAACCACCGTGCTTGATTGGTTACGTGAGACACGTCATCTCACAGGAACCAAGGAAGGATGTAATGAAGGGGATTGCGGGGCTTGCACCGTGCTGGTGGTGCGGCTTGAAAACAACCAGCTTGTCTGGAAGGCCGTTAATGCGTGCATTCAGTTCCTATGGATGTTGGATGGAGCGCAGCTATTCACGGTAGAAAACCTGCGCTCACCGGATGGCAGCTTGCATCCCGTCCAACAGGCTATGGTTGACCTTCATGGGTCACAATGTGGTTTCTGCACGCCGGGATTTGTCATGTCCATGGTGGCTTACAGCAAGAAAGCAGGGGCAACGGCTAAAGATGAAGACATCAATGATGCCCTCGCTGGCAATTTGTGTCGCTGCACCGGATATGCCCCCATAGTCAAGGCCATGAAACAGGCCCTGCAACATACGCAGGACAATTTTGAACGTGAACAGGATCAGATCCGTACACGCCTGACGGCGTTACAGAATGCGGAAATGGCCGAAATCAGGACACATGCCGGTACCGTTACTCTGCCCAGAACATCCGACCAGCTTGCTGCGAGTTACAAAGCGGCACCAGATGCCACACTCGTTGCAGGAGCAACCGATGTTGGCCTGTGGATTACCAAACGTTTACAGTCTCTTCCGCACGTTATCAGTGTTTCAGGTGTTCACGACCTGCGAAAAATAGACCATCGTCCGGAAGGTCTATGGATTGGCGCTGGCGTGCCCTACACAGAAGCACAGCAGGACATAGCGGCTCTTTTTCCTGATGCAGGAGAAGTTATTCGCCGCATCGGCTCTACTCAGGTTCGCAATGCAGGAACGGTGTGCGGCAACATAGGAAATGGCTCTCCCATAGGAGACGGACCACCGTTATTCATTGCCGCTGGCGCTATCCTCCATTTACGGCACGGCGAAACACGCAGGACATTACCTTTGGAGAAATATTTCCTGGCATATGGTCAACAGGACCGTAAAAAAGGGGAATTCATTGAAGGGATTCTGATCCCGTATCCTGCTCCCGCGTTGCAGTATCGGGCCTACAAAGTTTCCAAAAGGTTTGACCAGGATATTTCAGCCATATTAGGCGCATTCGCGTTAACTGTTACTCAGGCAGGACTGATAACGGACGCACGCATTGCTTTTGGGGGGATGGCAGCAATTCCCAAACGCGCTTCTGCCACCGAAGCCGCGCTGGTAGGAAAAATATGGGATGAACGAGCCCTCAGTGTAGCACGGGACGCCATCCAGACCGATTTTGCTCCCCTTTCTGACATACGAGGGAGTGAATGGTATCGGCGCACCGTAGCAGCCAACCTGTTAACGCGCTGTTTTGCAGAAACATCGGGAATCACCCAACAGCCAGAAACCCGGCTTGCCGGGTGGAAGGAAACCGCTCATGGCTGAGGCAGTAAAGATGCAAGTCAAGCTTGCTTCCGGAGAGCAGGACACTCTGGAGAGCAGGCGTGCCGCACCCAATCCGGTGATTGTCACAGGTGGGGCTTCCACCAGCTTGAAGCATGAAAGTGCAAGAATGCATGTTTCAGGTGAAGCCACCTATCTGGATGACATACCTGAACCACGAGGACTGGTTCATGTTGTGCCGGGACTGAGCACCAAAGCACATGCCCGTATTCTCTCTCTTGATCTGGATGCTGTCCGGGCTGTGCCGGGTGTCATCTGTGTGCTGACACACAAGGACATTCCCGGCCATAATCAGGTTAGCCCAGTCGGCAAGAATGATGAGCCTCTACTGGCTGAAGATATGGTGTTCTACTATGGCCAGCCAATCTTCATTGTGGTGGCTGAAGATCGTCATCAGGCTCGCAAAGCGGCCCGTCTGGCCAAAATAACCTACGAAGAGCTGCCTGCTATCCTCACGATTGCACAGGCGCGCGAGGCCGGAAGCGCTCTGGTATGGCGGCCTCTGGAAATGAAACGAGGGGACGTTGACACGGGGCTTATGAATGCTCCCAGACGTCTGAGCGGTCGTATAACCATTGGAGGGCAGGAACATTTCTATCTGGAAGGGCAGGCCGCTCTTGCCCAGCCAGGGGAAGAAGGAGAGATGCGTGTCTGGTCTTCCACGCAGCACCCTACGGAAACGCAACATATGGTGGCGCATGTTCTTGACCGCCCCAGCAACCTCGTCACCGTAGAGATCAGGCGTATGGGAGGTGGGTTCGGCGGTAAGGAAACTCAAGCCAATATCCCAGCCTGTCTGGCGGCAGTGGCCGCAAACGCTACCGGCCGGGCTGCCAAAATGCGGCTGGACCGTGATGATGACATGATCATGACCGGCAAACGTCATGATTTTGTTGTTGAGTATGATGTCGGGTTTGATGATACGGGCCATATCCTTGCAGTGGACATGGTGCTCGCAGCCCGATGTGGCTGGTCAGCCGATTTGTCTGGTCCTGTCATTGATCGGGCGCTGTTTCACGCTGATAACGCCTATTTCTACCCCGATGTCCGTTTCAGATCTGAACCCCTGAAAACCAATACACAGTCCAACACGGCTTATCGAGGGTTTGGCGGCCCGCAGGGGATTGTTGCGGCGGAACGGGTTATTGAAGAAATAGCCTTTGCAACCGGGCTGGATCCGCTGGATGTCCGCCTCCGCAACACTTATGGCACCGGCACCCGTGACCTGACGCCCTATCACATGACGGTTGAGGACTCCATTGCCTCTGAAATCATGACACAACTGGCGGAAAACTGTGATTATCGGGCTAGACGTGAGGCCTTGAGAGAAGCCAACAGACACAGTCCCTATATACGCCGAGGAATAGCGCTTACTCCGGTAAAATTCGGTATTTCCTTTACCGCAACGCATTACAATCAGGCCGGCGCACTTGTGCATATCTATACGGACGGGTCTGTGCAGGTAAACCACGGCGGCACGGAAATGGGGCAGGGGCTGCATACCAAGATGGTGCAGATCGCCATGCGGGAATTTGGGCTGACAGAAGACCGTGTGCGTATTACGGCCACCACAACCGGAAAAGTTCCGAACACATCTGCCACGGCAGCTTCAAGCGGTGCTGATCTGAATGGCATGGCTGTTCTTGATGCCATTTCCAAAATCAAACACCGTTTGATCAGTTTTGCCGCAGATCATTGGCAGGTATCTGAACAAGATATTCAGTTCCGGCCCGAAGGTGTTCAGATAGGAGAAACGCTGGTCTCTTTTCCCGACTTGGTCAAAGCAGCCTATTTTGCGCGTGTCTCATTATCCTCCAACGGGTTTTACAAAACACCAAAAATTTCCTGGAATGCTGAAACAGGACGAGGGCGCCCATTCTATTATTTTGCGTATGGTGCGGCATGCGCAGAAGTCGCCATAGATCTTTTAACTGGGGAGACCCGGATTGAACGCGTGGATATCCTGCACGATGCCGGACAATCCCTTAACCCTGCCATTGATATCGGCCAGATTGAAGGTGGTTTCATACAGGGGGCCGGATGGCTGACCATGGAAGAACTCGTATGGGACAAAGCCGGAAAACTGAGCACGCATGCACCTAGCACTTATAAAATCCCAGCGTGCTCTGACAGGCCGCGTATTTTCAATGTTTCGCTTCTAGAAGCCGCACCGAACAGGGAAGCAACCATTTTCCGCTCCAAGGCCGTTGGGGAGCCGCCCTTTGTGCATGGTGTTGCTGTACTACAGGCCATTTCTGATGCACTTGCGAGCCTGAAAAACTACAAAATCTGTCCCCAACTGGATACTCCAGCAACGCCTGAGTGTATTTTGCGCACGGCAGAGCGCTTGCGGGCTGTCTCTGAAGTTTAATCCGTCCATGCGCTCCTTGATCTCCATCCTGGAATGCTGGAGGCCAGAAAGTCCGCCTTTCGCATGCGTGCAACTGACAACTGTGCGCGGTTCTACGCCGCGCGAAGCTGGCGCTTTCATGCTGGTTGGGCAGGATTGGCAGAAAGGCACAATCGGGGGCGGATGCCTGGAATGGGAATGCCTGCAGAAAGCGCGTACGCTTTTAAACAGCAATCTTCCCAGTATGACTCATGATGTCACCCTTGGGGCGGGTACAAATCAATGCTGTGGCGGACAGGTCACTGTGGCCATCACGCGGGCTCAGCCGAATATTGTTGATACCCTCAAACAACAGCTTCATAACGAGAAACAGACTTATCCAACTCTTCTCATGTTCGGAGCGGGGCATGTAGGGCGTGCGCTGGCCCACACTCTGGCGCCGCTGCCCCTGAACCTGATCTGGGTTGATCCAAGATCGGAAGAATTTGGTGCAATCCCCCCCGGTGTGACTGCACACGTTAGCGCGCAATGGGAGCACCATCTCGCGGCACTTCCGGCCGGAGCGGGCGTTCTGGTTTTAACGCCCAGTCATTCTTTGGATGCCTTGATCGTTGCTGCCGCTTTGGAACGGGATGATCTAGCTTATATCGGGTTGATTGGTTCAAAAACCAAGAGACGCCGGTTTGAAACGGGTTTTCGCGCAATTGGGCTGACAGAAGACCAGATCAGCGCGCTTACCTGCCCCATAGGCGGCCAAACAGTGAGAGACAAGAGACCAGAAATTATTGCGGCTCTTGTTGCCTCCGAGATTGTTATAAAACTCATTCATAGAAAAAATGAGGCTTGAGCCCCCACAAGCGGCAACTTTTTTAGAGCGCCGGTCGCGATGTTTCGGGCTGTTCGGCCATAAGGGAGACATGCGCCGCGATGATTTTCCAGCCCCGCGGGGAGAGAAACCATGTTTGCATTTGTCGGCCTATTTTGCTGGATCCTTCACGTTGAAATTCCACGCTCACAACAGCGGCGTTGTCACCCAGAACAGTAACAACCCTGCGTAGCATTTTGCGGGGCGGTGAGCCCCCTTTTCTGGCTCGGCGAAACGCGGCGATCTCTTCTGTGCCATAGAGATTTTCACCTACGCCATACCGGACGGTTTCTGGTCCATCAAAGAAAAACCCATCCAATGCTGTTACGTCGTTATTAGCCAGCGCTCTTTCATAAGCATCTGACAACGCGGTAATTTCTGTTTCCAATACGGCAGAAGGCATCGGCTAAAAACTCTTTCTAAGCATGATCTGGTGGGCAACATTCATATCACACTCTTCATGCCATCCAGACAGGTGGGAAGAAAACAAAAATCCTTGAGAGAAGCAAAAAAGGCTCACTCAAGGATTTTTGGCATATGTCTCTGTTTCAAAGAAGAACATGCTTTTTTGAAACAGATATCTTTTAGAAAGATGTGGAAATTGTTCCTGTCATGGAAAAACGGGGTTCCACCATGAAGGAGTTCCCATAGCCAGTATAAGCAGGAGAGCTTCCGCTATAGACAGTGCTAGAATCCTTGGCGCTATAAACAGCCCCCATGGCCCCAGTACGCACAATAGAGCCGGTAAGATTAGTAAAATTCAACTTGAACGTGGGAGACTTGAGAAAGCTGAAAGGCTGAAAATGATAACCGAGCGATAGAGAATTGGTGACATACCCCGGAATACGCTGATCATTCGCAACGCTGACAGATTGCGGTCCTGTATAATGAACAGAACCATTAGCAAAAAAACCTTTATACGTATATGTCAAACCGAAGTTTGCGATGATACGCGGGGCCATGACAGCCTGAGTGCCTTTGGAATGAAGCATGATCTGCTGATAAGGGTCGAAAACGTTACTGTCCTGCGTCGCATGCAAATATTCAATCGACGCATAGGGACTGAAACCATGAATTGATTTCCCAGCAATCATGAAATCAAAGCCACGCATGGTTTGATTGCCAATGGAAAATGGACGGAAGCTGTTCATGCCCAGATACTGATCAACAATACGATTGGTAACATTATAATTGAAGAAAGACATATCCAGCATCAGATACTTGTTATGGTATCTGTACCCAAGCTCCTCTTTGATGGAATACTGATTTTTAGGAATAGGCATACTGGTATAGAGCCAGCCTAAGTCATTTGTGCTTGGCTGACGATAATCCCCTTCAGCGTTGATATAAATCTGATTCTGATTATCGATATTATAGCTTATGGAAAGCTGGGGGAGGGGAGCCGTGCGGTTGTTTCCCTGATACCCGTAATAATCTTTGTTCCATGTATTTGCCATCACAAACTTGAAACCGGCATTGATAACAAGTTTATCATGCAGGTAACGGGCCGTATCCTGAATGAAGAGAGAATGAATTTCGTAACCAGCTTTCTGTCTATCCCCTTTGGAAATAAGATAATTGGCATTGTTGGGTCCAGGAGCAGCGCCATTATCCATAACAAATCCGCTTGGATAGTTGCGGTCTGTTACATTGTTCTCATACCAGTAACCAAGTGAAATATGGTTATGCCGATCAATATCATACCCCAGTTTGGCCGTTGCCCCAACCTGCCTTGCCCCGTGTTCATCAAAATAGGATGTCATGTTGCGTTGCGCACCTGATGCATCCGTACCAACGCCGCCGGGAGAGGCATCCCAACCTTGCCCGAAACTGAAATACGGTTGCAGATCAAATGTAAATTTTTTGGGTAAAACGACATGAATAGGGGCGGTCAGGAACACCTGATTCCAATGATCGTTATTGTTTTTCCAATAATTGACATTGCGAGAATCAGAAGAGCGACCCCACCCAATGCCATTATGCTTGTAATTCAGGAACTGCTGCTCTGTCGGATAGTTATCGATCACAAAGTCTTCTGAGTTCCAGGACAGAAAAAGGTGTGCATTGGAACCGTTATCCCAATCCTTTCTTACACCGAAATCAATATGCTTACGCTGGTTGATGCCTGCACCCATCCAGCTACGCGCATGCGTATTGGAAAAAGAGAAAAAGCTTTTTACGCCACTATTGCCGATTTCACCCGACTCAAGACGAATAAACTCCCGGGAAAGATTATTGGTCCCGTAAGAAAAATCCATCATCCCGCCGAATTTGTTGGAGGGCAGATGCGTCCGAGAGTTCATGACGCCGCCAGCGGCTGACATCACCGGAAGATCACGTGCGGCACTCCCCGGTGCAACACTGACTTCTTCAAGATTTTCTGAATCAATGTCTTCTGTCATGTATTTGGCCGCTGCCGCTGGTGCGCCATCCACCATGAGCGCCATATCCAGATCTGTCAGGCCGCGAGACTGAATCTGCCCGCCTTCCATACCAGAACTATCAGGCGCCATAATATTCAGACTGGGAAGGTTCTTGACCAGATCAAGCGCAGTAGACGTGGGGCTACGCATATTGATGTAGGCTTTTGTAACAGTCTGCACCGCATGAGGCGCCGTTTCCAAGCGCATCATTCCGCCGCCGCCGTTCAGGGCCTGACGATGCGAACCAACCAGAATATCTTCCTCTCCTTTTGCCTGTAGCGGGTTAGAATTTTTTTTGACAGAAGCTACTTTGGGCGAACGCGTGGAAGTAACCTTTTTTGCGCTGCTATGCGTCGCGGCGTGACGGGTAGGGATGGGCGCTGCCAGACCTATGGAGGTAGCACTGCACCACGTAACCGCACTGGCAAGGCCAGAGAGAAACATCAGCCGTTTCCGCCGAGACAGAGATGCAAACAAACGAAAAGTTTGAGAAGAGTTGGTCAGCATACTCTGCCTTCCTGTCATGACATACATACACAAAAAGAGAATAAAAAGGGGCCCAGATCAGTCGCTGTTCTAAGAACAACCGTAAACGATGCTTTCTCGTTATATATGGAAAACAGCATGTTCGCACAAAAGGAAAAAAAGCATTTTTGCGTTGCTTTTATTAGAATGAAGCCCTTTCACTCGAATTTCGAGTAGACAGAAATGCAACATAACAATGAGATGATCGTATGCCTCTCGCCTTCAGCAATCACCACTGAGATACCAAAAGTTTCTTGGAGGAAATAACCTGTCGCAGAGGGGGAAGAGCAAGGAAACTTGCTAATTAGCCGGGCGTTGAAATTTTAGGCGCAGAAGATTCCTTTTTTTTACTGCTTCAAGAACGTCTTTCTGCGCAGGGTGAGTTCTTTTCAAGAGGCTGGGCGGACTGTCGCACGAAACCCCTTAATACTAAAGAGTTGCACGACGGAAAGCTCTCCATAAACGCGAGGCGATACGCATGAAACTCTCTGAACAGATTACCTCTGCCGCAACACAGGTGGGGGATTTCCTGACATTTGCAACTCAGGATGAGTCCGGCTTGCTGTCAGTGATCAATGATATTCTTGGCCCAGTGCCACAACCGGATCACCCCAGTAAACTGGAGGAACGTGCTGAAGCTGCGGGAATGATTGATGTGATCCGTTACTGGCAAACAACGGACAAAGCCCGGAGCGCTACGCCGGAAGAAATTCAGAGATTTTTTACAAAATCTGAATTGGATTCCATTTCCGAGCAAACCGGGCTTTCAGAGGAAGCGACCATGAGTATGATGTGCGAACTTCTGCCCCGTTGTATCCGGCGGCGTGCGTTGCATATGTCTTTTACACGGCCCAATCCTGCCCCCACAGAGTAAAGCCAAACAGAAAGAGGAGGTGTTTTATCAACACCTCCTCCTTCCTCTGCTCTCCAGAATGAATGGACTATATCACCTCATTCCATATCCTGATGATGCGCTGCTGAAGAAACGAGAAGCTTCGTCATTTCACGAATGACTGTATGAACAGCATAAGGTTTTCTTATAACCGGCACATTGTTGAATTCGGCAGGAATCATTGAACCATCCGCATATCCGGTAGCGAACAGGAATGGAACATGCCGATCACGGAGAGCATTGGCGATTTTAACTGATGTTTCATCGCCCACGTTCAGATCAAGAAGAGCAATATCCGGCATATCCTTCTGCAAGGCTTGTTGCCCTTCATAAACCGATGACACTGTCCTTACATTCTTTACGCCATGCTCCATCAAGGCATGCTCAATGTCCATTGCAATCAGAAGTTGATCTTCCACGATCAGAACTGATGCCATCCGGAGAGCATCATCAGTCGATCTGGTTTCTGACGGGATGACGACGTCTGACATAATATTATTCTCCTGCATGACACACACAGCATGGCGCTTAGGCAACTCAAAACGGATGAACAGCCCTTCGGTTCGCAAATCACATATCGCTTTGCCATTCAATTCATGCGGAATGGCACGTTCAATCAGAACGGAGCCAAATCCTTTTTCGTCCGATTGCGTGACCGGCGGGCCACCGGTTTCTTTCCACGTCAGCACCCAGGTCTGTGCTCTCTCGTCAAAGTGCCAGTCCACTTCCAGACGCCCCTCCCTACAGGAGAGCGAACCGTATTTTGCTGCATTTGTTGCCAGTTCATGGATAACGAGCGCAATAACGGACAACGCTCGCCCCGTTAGCCAGATCTCGGGGCCGTGCAGGGTAATCGTGCTTGCTTCCAGACGATAAGGCTCCAGTTCTGCTTCAAGCAGTTGCCGAAGTAGGCCACCTCCATCCGCCCGCACCACCTGATCATGTGCGCGCGCAAGCGCGCCGATACGGGCCTTCAAGATAGAGAAGTGGTCCTTCATGGTCCGGCCTTGGGGAACGGGGCGGCTCATAAGGGATTGTACAACGGCAAGAATATTCTTGACGCGATGACTCAACTCTTCATTCAACATTCTTTGGCGAATATCTGCCTCGGAACGCTCCTGAAGCTGTTGCTGATGATAAGCTCCCATTACCTCTATCAACGCGGAACGGAGGAGAATGGCAGCCTCTTCATCATCCGTAGTCCACGGATAACAATGATCCCGAACCTGTTCTTTCCAGATAGCAAAACTGGAACGGGGCGTAAGACGTGGCCCATTAGGTCCGGTCTTGTAGGTCTTGTTGGGGTCTCCTCCCCAATTAAGCGTCTGGACAATTTCCTTCCGAAAAAGAAAAAGATAATCTTCTGGCTGTGCGGAAATTGGAATAACCATGACGCCCGCCACATTTGGAAGCAGGCATTTCGCCCACTCAAAAGCTCCTGAAAAATGGGCTGTATGCCAGATGTGCGCTCCTACTACCGGAGAAATGGTTTCAACAAGTTTCTGTGCCACCTGAGATGAGGTTGGAGCCTCTTTGTAAGCTGTCCATTGCCCGCCAATCCACAGCCCAAGGCCGTCGCAGGGGACAAGCGGCTGAAGATCAGCAATCCGAGACCGCAAATAGGACGGCATGTCCGTCATGGAGACAGCGTCTCTGAGGAAATTGTCGATTAAAGCATGTGTTCTTTGCGTAATAAGGAGACGGTTCGTTCTTAAAATTACAACAATACGGAGAGCAACAAACTCTCCAAACATTTTGGCAACAGCGCGCTCAGCCAGTGTAAGACGGCGAGGGGAATAATTGTGGCATGCAATCATCCCCCATAAGGCGCCATCCACGATCAAAGAAATAGACATGGACGCCCCCACACCCATGTTGGCCAGATACTCGCAATGAATGGGAGAGACGCTCCGAAGCTGTGCGAAAGACATGTCCAAAGGCGCGCTACCAGGCAATTCCAGCAACGGTACAGGCGTATAGTTCACGTCTCCAATGGTTCGTATCAGGGCTCGGCGGTAGAGATCGCGTGCCTGAGCAGGAATATCGCTGCTTGGAAAATGCTGGCCCAGAAAGCTTTCCAGTAAGGGAGACCGAGCCTCTGCAATCACCTTTCCGGACCAATCCGGGTCAAACCGGTAGATCATGATCCGGTCATACCGCAGCATGCCTCTCAGTAGACGCACAACGGTATCGCACAGTTGCTGCTGATCAGAGAGATTACGTATCCGATCGAGCATCAGCCGGAGCTGCCCTATGGATAAACGGCTGATATCAGACGCACCCGTAGCCTCGCATTCAACGACAACCTCAGGCCCCACAATATGGATAGACAGATCCAAGACGTGACCCGGAGTTATCTCAACATCAAAGAGATAAGCCGGGCGCTTGAGGGAAAGGCTATTGGTGAGGGCGTTACGGATTTCATGCACGGCTTCCCGCCCGAGGAGCTCGGACAACATGTCTCCGGGACGCATGTGCTCAAGGCCCAGCATGCCTGCCGCATTTGCGGAAACGCGACGCAGCATGAAAGTATCTCTATCACAACTGAAAAGGCAGCCATGAGGTTGAATACTGCCGGGGATATGAATGGGCTCTTTATCGCAACTGGTCAGATCTGCTTTGCCGAATTCAACCATGTAAGAGGCCTTGCTGAGCATCCACCTTTTTCACGGCGTCCAAGGCAGAGCAAAAAAGGTTCCTTGCGCTATCGACAGCTTGCTCCTTGTCAAAGGCTGGCGTTTTATCCAGAAGAGACAAGAAAACTTTCCAGTTATTCAACGAACCAGATTGAACAAAAAGATGGCGGGCACCAAATTCTTCACCCAGACCAAGTAAGGATGCCTGTTTTACCAGTATTTGCGCCCCCAATGAGGCACCTTCCACAACATAAACCATTCCCATCAAGGCAGAAATTGTCGCGGGAAGGGCGACCGATGAAAAAACATCGGGAGAAATTGCCATATCCCGAGCGTCTTGATTAAGAACAGGCAGAAGAGTTGTGGGATGCCACCCTTCAAAAAAATCCGGCCAGGAAATATCCTGAAAGCAGGATTCTACACCTCCCCTTAACGCCAGAATACTGGCAAGATACCGCTTGTAAGCAGCAAGAGATGTCAATGGCCCTATTGCTGCATCAAGCTGCTGATGGATGGTCCATGTACCATCTCGTAAAACAAACCGCCGGGAAGTCGAATTCATTGAAAATAGAGCCGCTTTTTCTGGGTCAAAGTGCCTGAAGAAACATGGATTCAAATTCAGACATCAAAAACAACCCTATTCAAACCCAAGTAACATTCCGGCACTATGTCACTTGCCTGAACATGGATCAACAGCATGACAGATCAGGGAAAACAGAATACTTAATAAAATATTTATTACTCTTGCAGTTCACCAGATAAAAGAAGAGCCGTATGGATAAGCGCAAGATGAGAAAATCCTTGTGGGAAATTACCTAACTGCACCTTTTGGTGGGCATCATACTCCTCGGCCAAAAGGCCCACATCATTTCTCAGGGCCAGTAATCTTTCAAACAACGCGTTGGCCGCTTCTTTTCGACCATCCAAGGCGTACACGTCGGCAAGCCAGAACGAACACGCCAGAAAAGCGCCTTCTTCCGAATTGAGCCCGTCAACATTGTCTTCTGTTTCATACCGCCTGATCAGGCCGCCGCTAAGAAGCTTTTTCTCAATAACCTTAATCGTACTTTGAATTCGCGGGTCAGAAATGGGAAGAAACCCAACAAGAGGAAGTATTAAAAGAGAAGCATCCACTCCATCACTTCCATAATACTGAACAAAGCTGCCAATTCCGACATTAAATCCATAACTGCATATATCGTTATGTAAGGCTTCTCTTATCTCTTGCCATCTTTCATATGGGCCTGAAAGGTTGTAGCGCACCATATCTTTCAATGCACAATCAAACGCCAACCATGCCATTACTTTGGAATGGACAAACTGGCGGGTTCCCCCACGCACCTCCCATATTCCGTGATCTGGGTCTCTCCATTTTAATTCCAACCGATTGAGAAGATTTGTCTGAAGCGCCCATGACGAGTGAGAACGAGACAACCCGGCGTTCCGCCCGAGTTGGGCGACGTGCGCCATGACCCCGTAAATATCAAGCTGAATCTGATCAGATGCAGCGTTCCCAATTCTCACAGGTTTGGCGTTATGATAACCGGGAAGGTTTTCCACACTCCATTCCCGCAACATACGCTCGCCACTGACCCCATACATAATCTGGGTTTGCGCGGCATCTCCCGCAATGCTGCGATGAAGCCAGTCATTCCACGCCTGAGCCTCTTCATGGTACCCACACGAAATGAGGGCAGAAAGCGTCAGAGCCGCATCTCGTAACCAGCAATAACGGTAATCCCAGTTTCTGATTCCTCCCAGATCTTCAGGCAGGGACGTAGTGGGCGCAGCAACAATCCCTCCCGTAGGAGAGTAGGTGAGCGCCTTCAATACAATCAGGGAACGCATTACGGCTTCGCGCCAAGGGCCATGATAGGTACATTGGGCCGACCACGCTTCCCACCACTCTTGTGTTTCGTTCAGCAGGGCATCGACATCGAGACGATCAGGAACAGGCAAATGAGAGGCGGCATGCTGAAGAACAAATGTTTCTTCCTCCTGTTCTGCTATTTCAAAATAAGCGACCGTATTTAATTCTTCTGACTGTAAAGGAATAGAAGATCGAATAATAACCTGATCCGGCCCGGCAATGGCACGAATACCCTCTTCGTCATGCAAGCGAGTGACCCATGGAACGGTAAAGCCGTAGTCAAATCTCAAGCGAAGGAAAAAGCGCATCCTGACACGCCCCCTCACACCCTTTACGCGACGGATAATGGAGGTGTGCCCATCAAGTTTAGGCATACAATCTGTTACAACAACCTCTCCACTTCCCGTGGTCAGTCGCGTTTCAAGAATAAGCGTGTCTCCACAGTACTGACGTGAAGTAGAGATAAGAGCTTCCTCTGGTTCCAGCTTCCAGCACCCGTGATCTATAGTTCCCAACAGAGCACTCAAACAGGCTGCGCTATCAAAACGAGGAACACATAGCCAGTCTATTGAACAATCCTTGCCAATAAGAGCCGCGGTTCGACAATTGCCAATCAAGGCGTAATCCGCGATGGGGAGGGGAAGAGAACGGAAAGAAGAGTTTAGCAACTGGCGCATGCTGTCTCCTTTGTATCGGTAATAAGCTTATTTCCTGAAACGAAAGCGAAACAGGCGATGTTCCCCAAGAACCCTTATTTTTATATTTAAATTCGGCAAAAATCATAAATTTGACTTTTCGCGATCTTTTTCATGGCAACACTCAGCCTTAACATCACATTCCCGTGATTGATGCACTCTCTACGCCATTGGCACGTTAGGCGATAATACGGAAACCCATGTCCCGATAACCGGGAAAGGTTATGCTATGCAGCAGCTTTTTCAAAAAAAAATTGAACTTGATGTTTTGTCTGTTGCATCAGAATTTTTTCCTCTGGTGAAAACGGGAGGCCTGGGTGATGTAACGGGCGCTCTGCCTGCCGCACTCGCCCCTCAAGGCGTGCGTGTCAGAACAGTTTTGCCTGGCTATCCATCCGTTATGAACGCTCTGAAATGGGCCCATCATGAACGAGAAAAAATAGAAATACAGGAATTAGGCCATACTGTTCATATTATTCAGGCGTCCATCGAGCATAATTATTTCTTCATAATTGATTGTCCTGAACTTTATTTGAGATCTGGCAGCCCCTATACTGCAGGAAACGGAAAATCCTGGGATGATAACGGCCTGAGGTTTGCTTTGCTCTCTCGGGTTGCTGCTCGTCTTGCTTGTGGATTGGTCGCTGATTATCAGCCAGATCTTGTATTGGCTCATGATTGGCCCGCAGGCTTAACTGCGGCTTATCTGCATTTTACGCCCGGAATGACACCCCCGGTTGTGCAAACCATTCATAATATTGCCTTTCAGGGGCGTTTTGGCGCTGACCAACTCTCTTCTTTTGAACTGCCTGTTGAAGGATTTTCACAAAACGGGTTTGAATTTCATGGTGATATTGGTTTTTTAAAAGCAGGTTTGTATTATGCACGATGGCTGATTGCAGTCTCCCCAAATTACGCGGAAGAAATCCAAACAGCGGAATTTGGCATGGGGCTTGAAGGACTGCTTCATAGCCGAAGCGCCAATCTCAGCGGTATCCTCAATGGCGTGGATACGGATGTCTGGAACCCCGAAACTGATCCGGATATCCACTTCCCTTATAAACCTGGAAATGTATGGACACGCAGATCAAATAAAGCTGCATTTCAGGCAGAATTTGGCCTGGCACAAAATCCAGATGCACTTCTTATTGGCGTTGTCAGTCGGCTAACCGATCAGAAAGGAATAGATCTCCTCGCTGAAGCCATGCCTGTTCTGATGAGACAAAATTACGCCCTGCAATGCGTGGTTGTGGGAGGAGGGGAGCTTCATATCGAAAGACAGCTCGGTCACCTTGCCCGCCGTTTTCCGGGCCGTTTTGCCTGCACGTTACGATACAGTGAAAGTTTGGGTCACCGAGCCCAAGCGTCAGCTGACGTCATTTTTGTTCCTTCGCGTTTTGAACCGTGCGGTCTTACCCAACTCTATGCCATGCGCTATGGCGCTGTGCCTGTTGTTTCAAAGGTAGGGGGATTGGCAGACACTATTATTGATGCAAATGCCGCCGCACTTTCAGCTGGTTGCGCAACCGGCTTTGTCTTCTCCCCCAACGATGCCACGGCCATAATCAATGTGATGCAGCGTGTTTATAAAGTCTTCTGCGATAAAGCTTTGTGGACACTCCTTCAAAGAAACGGTGCCCAACAGGATGTATCGTGGCAAAGGCCCGCAGCCCTGTACGGTGCCTTGTTCAAAAGGCTGGTTCCTTCGCATCACAGCAACCAGGCAGATGTTCTGGCCTTCAATGCTAAAGCCGCAACGGGCAAACGGAGTATCGCGCGGCGTCCTCCTCTTGCTGGTTCAGAACGTTCGGTATCATGACAATGGCCGACCGAGACGCTGCCGCTACGCTACCGAACATAACACAGGAACAACTGTCCTCCCTGCTTAACGGCACCTGTGGTGACCCGTTTTCTTTGCTGGGAAGGCATAAATCAGGAAGGTCTGACGTCATCCGCGTGTTCATGCCGGACGCACGAGAGGTAAGACTGGTCCGCTGGACGCGCACCGGTGTCCAGCGTGAACAAGCCATGAAATGCGTTGCTCAGGCGGGGCTTTATGAAGCACGCATTCCTGCTGGCGCACCTTATAAATTACGGATTGGGTGGGCTGATGGATGGGAGGAGGGAGCAGACCCATATTCATTTCCTCCTTTGTTAAGCCATCATGATTTGCATCTCTTTGCGGAAGGGAAACACCGTGAATTGGCTCACATGATGGGCGCACAGACCATGACCATTGACGGCGTGGCCGGTGTTCGATTTGCTGTGTGGGCTCCCAATGCGAAAAGTGTGTCAGTTGTCGGAGACTTCAATCTCTGGAATGCCCGCCGACACCCTATGAGGCTGCGGCATGACGGTGGCATTTGGGAATTATTTATTCCCAACGTGATGTCCGGTTCGCGTTACAAATACGATATAACGGGCCCTGATGGCGCACGTCTGCCATTGCATGCAGACCCTTTTGCATTGGCATCGGAAATTCCACCAGCCACCGCATCTGTTGTTGCCTCTCCTTTAGATTTTCAATGGCATGATCAAGAATGGATGGCTCGCCGCTCCTCATTCCACGCAGAAAATGCTCCTCTCTCAATTTATGAATGCCATGTCGGCTCATGGCGACGCCCCGATAAAGATGGCACGCGTATTCTGACATGGGATGAACTTAAAGAAACTCTTATCCCCTACGTTGTTGACCTAGGATTTACGCATATTGAGCTTATGCCCATCATGGCTCATCCTTTTGATGGCTCATGGGGTTATCAACCCTTGGGATTGTTCGCTCCCATGCCGCGACAAGGTACCCCGCAGCAGTTGGCCTCTTTCATAGACGCATGTCACCAGGCCGGTTTGGGGGTCATTCTGGACTGGGTTCCGGCGCATTTTCCCAATGACCTTCACGGCATGGCGCGTTTTGATGGCACATGCCTATTTGAACACCAGGACCCACGAGAGGGCCTGCATCCCGATTGGCATACCCTTATTTATAATGTGGGAAGAAACGAAGTCCGAGGTTTTCTTATTGCCAGTGCCTTGATGTGGCTTACTCAATATCATGTTGATGGGCTGCGTGTAGATGCCGTGGCATCCATGCTATACCGGGACTACAGTCGCCCCCATAATGGCTGGCTGCCAAATTATTATGGCGGGCGCGAAAATCTTGAATCTGTGGAATTCCTGCGGGAACTGAACCACGCAATCGCTGAATACGCGCCCACTGCGTTGATGATTGCGGAAGAATCAACCGCCTGGCCAGGCGTCACGCGCAGCGTAGATAGCGGTGGACTTGGGTTTACTTACAAATGGAACATGGGGTGGATGCACGACACGTTGTCCTACATCAGCCGCGATCCTCTCTGGCGCCGCTATCACCATGACAACATTCTTTTCGGTTTGCACTACGCTTTTTCCGAAAAATTTGTTCTTCCCCTTTCTCACGATGAAGTTGTGCATGGGAAAGGATCTCTTCTTTCTCGCATGCCAGGAGAAGGCGGCACACGCTACGCAGGATTACGCGCTTATCTCGCCTTCATGTGGGGCCATCCTGGAAAAAAACTCCTGTTCATGGGGGCTGAGCTTGCCCAATGGGAAGAGTGGGATCCTCACGGGGAACTTGCCTGGAACATGCTTGATACCCCGTGGGGGCGGGGAATGCATGCGCTGATCAGAGACCTGAACCGACTGCACAGCACAGAGCCTGCTCTTCACCAACGCGATACTCATTCTGATGGATTTGCGTGGATCATTGGCAATGACACAGAAAACAGCGTGTTCGCGTGGCTTCGATATGGAGATGACGGAAAACCGATTCTGGTTGTGTGTAACATGACCCCCGTACCGCGCATCGATTATCGGATAGGTGTTCCTCTTCCCGGCTGGTGGGCAGAAAGATTGAACACAGACGCAGACGATTATGGGGGAGGGGGGACGGGCAACGCTGGCGGGCGCAGCACGGAGCAGGTTGTGTCCCACGGTTATGAGCAATCGTGTGTTTTGTATCTCCCCCCTTTGAGTGTCTTGTATCTACAACATGAAGG
Source organism: Drosophila nebulosa (assembly GCA_024703675.1). NCBI lineage: Eukaryota > Metazoa > Arthropoda > Insecta > Diptera > Drosophilidae > Drosophila > Drosophila nebulosa. The sequence continues at coordinate 37,564 of JANFPS010000021.1, read as the reverse complement.
AGGAGCCGGATGACATCATGGAGTGATGCCCTTCTGCCTGGACGACCTTATCCTCTGGGTGCCACGTGGGATGGAAACGGCGTTAATTTTGCTGTGTTTTCCGGCCACGCCCAACGTATTGAACTGTGCATATTTGATTCCTCCTCCCGCAAGGAATCTCACCGTTATAAATTACCGGAATACACAGATGAAATCTGGCATGGGTATCTTCCCGGTGCGCGTCCCGGCACCCTGTATGGTTTCCGCGCTTTTGGTAATTACGAGCCAATGCAAGGGCACCGCTTCAACCCCCACAAGCTTCTCCTTGATCCTTACGCACGAGGAATGGCAGGTCGCCTGACATGGACTGATGCCCTGTTCGGTTATCGCATTAACGCCGCACGAGCAGATTTAACTCAGGACAGAAGAGACAGCGCTCCTTATATGCCACGCAGCGTTGTCTGCCATCACGCTTTTGACTGGGGAGACGACAAACGCCCTCATGTGCCATGGGAAGACACCGTCATTATGGAAGCACATCCGCGCGGCCTTTCCATGCTACGTTCGGATATCCCATTCTCTAAACGGGGAACATTTGCAGCCCTATGTGAAAACTGGTTTGTGTCCTACCTTAAAAATCTGGGTATCACGACACTGGAACTGATGCCAGTTCAGGCTTTTCTGACGGATCGATATCTGCAAGACAAGGGCCTAGTAAACTACTGGGGCTACAACACTCTATCTTTTTTTGTGCCTCATACAGGCTACATTACCTCAGGCTCTCCTTCAGATCTCTGCACGTTGGTCCGAATTTTACACGCTGCGGGCATCGAAGTCATAATGGATGTGGTGTATAATCACACTGCGGAAGGGAACGAACTCGGCCCAACGCTCTGTTATCGCGGCTTGGACAACGCCAGCTATTATCGTCTGGCACCTGACAATCTCCGCTGCTGTATCAATGATACAGGATGTGGAAACACGCTTAATCTTTCTCATCCACGTGTTTTGCAAATGGTCATAGACTCACTGCGCTACTGGGCTGAGGTATTTCACATTGACGGTTTTCGCTTTGATTTATGCACCACATTAGGCCGTGAAGAGTATGGCTTTGATCCACGGAGTGGTTTTTTTGATATTTTAAGGCAAGACCCTCTTCTGTCTTCTCTTAAACTGATTGCAGAACCTTGGGATCCGGGGCCGGGAGGATACCAGATTGGCAACCATCCACCGGGTTTTGTGGAATGGAACGATAGTTATCGAGACACAAGCCGACGCTTCTGGAGAGGGGACGAAGGACAAAGAGGCCTACTGGCCGCCCGCCTGACCGGATCAGGCGACATTTTTGAACGCAAAGGCAGACGTCCCTGGAGTTCTGTGAATTTTTTGACGGCGCATGATGGTTTCACCCTCATGGATGTTGTCAGTTTCAATGAACGCCATAATGAGGCAAATGAAGAAAACAATCAGGACGGACATGGTGAGAACTATAGCACCAACTGGGGAGAGGAAGGGAAAAGCGAAGACCCGGGCATCCTTCATGTTCGCGATACAGTGCGCCGCGCCATGTTTGCAACTCTGCTTTTGTCACAAGGCACTCCCATGCTCCTGGCGGGCGACGAGTTTGGACAAACCCAGAATGGCAATAATAATGCCTATTGCCAGGACAGTATTTTAAGCTGGCTGAACTGGTCCCTTCTGGACATACCGTCAGAACTGGAAATGGCTAAATTTGTCAAACGCCTCCTGATGGCCAGACAAAATCATTTTTCCATAAAATACGGACGATATCTGCACGGTCATACCGAAATTAGCCCCGGAATTACTGACATCGGCTGGTTTTCTGCAGACGGAACGCCAATGAGCGTGGAAGAATGGGAACGGCCGGAAGGGCGGACCCTTGCCTTAAGGCGAGCGGCGTCCAGGCAGGGTAAGAAAGATATTACCCTTCTTCTATTAAACGCCAATGCCGATCCCCAACTTTTCACTCTTCCTCAACCGTTTGGCGAATGGCGCTTTATTCTGGAAAGTGCGCATCCTGAGAAGGAGGAAACTTTGGTTTTTTCCTCTCTCTCAGAGCTTCAGGTGAGTGGTCGGAGCTTGGCCATGCTGGCCTATCGGCCTTCGTCCACCACGACAGAAGTGGGAGAGGTATCATGAGCCCCACTGTCAGCTTCTTGCCAAAATGGGGAGCCTGGTATCAGGCAGATGGAACAACACGTTTCCGCATATGGGCTCCTCACTACGAGCAGATTTCTGTGGTTTTGGAGGATGGTTCAGAAATGGCCATGTCCAAGAATGAGGAGGGTTGGCATGAAACCTGTTTTTCATGCCAGCCCGGCGTGCGCTATTCCTATAAACTGTCTCCCGACACGCTCATTCCAGACCCGGCCTCTCAGTTCCAGCCAGACGATGTGCACGGGAAGAGCGCAATTGTTGATCAGCACGCCTATCAATGGCGCACTCCTCAGTGGCTTGGACGCCCATGGGAAGAAACCGTTATCTATGAACTCCATGTGGGGACCTGTGGCGGGTATTCTGCTATCATCAAACAACTAGATACGCTCTCTGACCTAGGGATAACCGCCATCGAACTGATGCCGCTCTCTGAGTTTCCAGGCAGCAGAAACTGGGGATATGATGGCGTTTTTCCGTATGCTCCGGAATCAAGTTACGGTTCACCAAATGATCTGAAAGCCCTGATTGATGCTGCGCATGAGCGGCATATCATGGTATTCTTGGATGTCGTGTATAATCATTTTGGACCTGAAGGGAATGTTCTTTCTCAATACATTCCCGAATTTTTTTCTTCTGATCGACAAACGGCGTGGGGGCAGGCCATAAATTTTACGCTTCCTGCCGTGCAGGATTTTTTCCTTGATAATGCACTATATTGGCTCAACATCTATCATATTGATGGATTGAGGTTGGATGCCGTGCATGCCATTGCTCCTCAATCATGGCTTCAGGATCTTGTTCACCAGATACGCGCAAGATGTCATCCTGAAAGGCACATCCATTTTATTCTGGAAAATGAAAATAATGATGCCTCTCTTCTGCGGGCAGGGTATTCTGCCCAATGGAATGATGACGCGCATAACGCCTTGCATGTCCTGTTAACCGGAGAAACAGAGGGTTATTATGGAAACTTCGCCCAAAACCCAACTCAGGACCTTGTGCTCGCCCTACAAGAAGGTTTTGTTTATCAAGGACAGATCTCACCCGATACGCAAAAGCCCCGCGGACAGCCCTCGGCCGATTTATCACCAACCTCGTTCATTTTCTTTCTTCAAAATCATGATCAGATTGGCAACCGTGCGGTGGGTGATCGGTTATCGACACAGATAGACAGTGCAGTTTTGAGTGTTGCTCATGCTTTGCTGTTGTTATCTCCTCACATTCCTATGCTTTTCATGGGAGAAGAATGGGGGACGAAAACACCCTTTCTTTATTTTGTAAATCATAGTGACGATTTGAACAGGCTTGTTCGCGAAGGGCGGCAAAAAGAAATGGCTGCGTTTTCTGCTTTTAATAGTCAGGAAAAAGCCCATCTTATTCCTGACCCTGCCTCTCCTGAGACATTCAGGCGTTCCTGCCTGGATTGGGCCGAGCGTAACCAGCCCGAGTATGCAGAAATCTATGAAACGGTAAAAAAGCTGATTGCTGTTCGGCAGGAACATATCGTCCCGCGCTTACGCAATGCACGTGCCGCTTCCAGCCATATATGGGCTCCTGGGGCCTTTGCCGTCAGTTGGCGCATGGGTGATAACAGACTTCTGGAGCTTTTTGTCAATTTTTCTGACACCGACATTACGATGCTTACAGGCTATGCGGGGGTTGTCCTCTACCGCTCGGACCATCAGGACCGTAAAATCAATCATACATTAAAATCTCATAGTTTTATAGCGACCTTGCGAGAAGGTTCTGAACGATGACCAAGCGCGATCTGCATCAAGCTGCCAAGCAGGCGGGGCTTGCCATCTCATGGCAGGATGCATTCGGCAAAACACATCGCACGGACCCCGATGTGCTTCAGGCACTTCTCCATACTTTGCAGACACGCTCTTCAGGAGAAGAAAAAAATTACCCGTCCTTGCTGACTGTTAAAGTGGGCGAAACGACAAGTTTGCCATTTCGGAAAGGAGGACCACAGTCCTTCTTATTAAAACACGAAGATGGTACGCAAACTGAAGGAAAGATTTCGCCAACTCAAAATGATATCTTTCAATTACCCCGTTGTTACAAACCCGGGTACCATACATTAGAACTTGGTGGGACAGAAATTACGCTCGCTGTTGCACCAGAAACCTGCGCTTCTCTAAAATTTCGTAATGAACAGTCACGCGGTTGGGGGCTAACTGTACAAATCCCCGCACTTCGGCAAAGCAATGATACCGGCATCGGCCATTTGGGCAGTGTGGCAAAGCTTGCCAAAATAGCAGGCCTCCAGGGAGCAGACGCTCTTATGATGAGCCCTTTGCACGCACTTTGCCCAATACATCCCGAACGATGCAGCCCGTATTCTCCCTCCAGCAGAAGATTTCTGAATCCGCTTCTTGCTGATTTACGAACATGTTTTTCCAAGCAGCTTATCCATACAGTTTACCGTCAACATCCGGACTGGGCGACCCAGATTACAGAAAGAACGGCAGAAAAGCTGATTAACTGGAAGGCTGCCGGTACATTGAGGCTTCAGGTTCTTCGTGTACTGTATGAAAAACATATTCGGCCATGTCCTCCACAAGACATGCTGTCCTTCATTCAGGAGGGAGGAAGCGCGTTAAAAAACCATGCAGTTTTTGAAGCGCTACAGGCTTTTCTGAAAACGAGGGGGCCGCGGGGAGACAACTGGAGATTATGGGAAGCTCCCTTCAAAAAACCCGATACGCCAGAAGTTGCCCGCTTTGCCCATACTCACCAGGAAGAAGTCGGGTTTTGGCTTTTTTTGCAATGGCTTGCAGTAAAAAGCCTGAAATATGCCGCCAGGACAGCGCGAGAGGCGGGAATGCCCATCGGGTTGATTGCCGATATTGCTGTTGGGCTCGACCCATCCGGGGCGGAATGCTGGTCACAACAGGATAACTTTCTTATTGGAGCCTCGATTGGCGCTCCCCCGGATCAACTGGCACCGGCGGGGCAGAACTGGGGATTGACCACCTTTTCTCCACAGGCATTACAGCAAAATGGATATGAAGCCTTTATTGCCATGCTCCGTGCGGGTTTTGCTGCAGGCGGCGGGATCAGATTTGATCACGTTATGGGCCTCGAGCGGATATGGCTGATACCGGATGGAGGGAATTCCAATGAGGGAACATATCTCACCATGCCTCAGGCAGACCTGAAAAATCTTCTGGCGCTTGAATCTGTAAGAGCAGGAGGCATGGTAATAGGAGAAGACCTAGGAACTGTTCCAAAAGGCTTCCGAAGCCGTATGGCAGAAAAGAAAATATGGGGCATGAATGTGATGTGGTTTATGAAAACCCCGTCAAACAAGTTTATGGCACCTGCGGCGTGGCCGACAACAGGTGTTGCCATGACAACAACACATGATCTCCCTACGATAGCCGGATGGTGGTTGGAAATGGATAACCCTGCCCAACATGCCAGAAATAAAGAACAAGCGCCAACAGCAGCACGGCAGAATGAGCGCAACACGTTATGGGCTATGTTGACCGCCGCCACGTCAAAGGAAGAGCCTCTCCCTATGCCGCCCGTCAGTCCTGCGGGCGCTACAACAGTTGTTGACACATCAATTCAGGCCGTAGCCAGTACACCTTGCCCCCTTGTTCTTGTACCCATGGAAGATTTTCTGGGTATGACAGAACAACCAAATGTGCCCGGCGATCAGAAAGAACATCCAAACTGGCGCAACAGATATCCAATCATGGTAAAAGAAATTGTCCAAAATAAAGATATTGCGCGTCGTGTCGCCATTATAGAAAAGGAAAGAAACGTAAAATGAGCAATTTACGTTCGACATTAAGACTACAAATCCACAACGAATTCACACTTTATGACGCATGTGAGCACATTGATTACTATCACTCTCTTGGAATCAGTCACCTTTACCTTTCTCCTCTTTTTGAATCTCGGCACGGCTCCAATCACGGTTATGACACCATTGACTACAATCGCATCAGTCAGGAAAGGGGAGGGGAGCCTGGGCTTCTAGCGCTCAGCCACGCTGCCCATACACGCAATATGGGCCTGATACTGGACATTGTCCCAAATCATATGGCTGTTGGATCTGATAACAAATGGTGGCAAGACGTCCTGACGTGGGGACGATCTTCCGGTTACGCTTCTTTTTTCGACATCGACTGGGACGCAACTCAGCATCGGCCTGAAAATACCATCCTTCTTCCTTTTCTAGATCGCCCCTATGGGTTGGCATTAAAGGACGGGCTTCTCACGTTATTTTATAATGAAGAGAAAGAATATTTTTATATTCAACACTATCAACACTGCTTCCCGATCTGCCCGGCTCATCTTCCATTACCCAGTAAAAATGACGTAGGAGCAGAAAAATGGTATAATTCTATTCAATCCACTCTCGATGTTTACAACGACAATGCGACAGATCTCCATAATCTTCTCGAAAAACAGAATTATAGACTGGCATGGTGGCGTGTTGCTGACGAAACCATAAACTGGCGACGTTTTTTTAACATTACTGAGCTAGTTGCCCTGAATATTCAGAATGATTTCGTGTTTGATGCCGTTCATTCCTATGCTCTTACCCTTTATGAGCAAGGCGTTGTTGATGGTTTTCGTGTTGATCATATCGATGGCTTGGCGCAACCCGGCTATTACTGTCAGCGCCTCAGGAAAGAAATGGCTAAACGGAAAGCAGTTCGTCCGTTCTCATCTCCTGAAGTCCCTATCCTTTACGTAGAAAAAATTCTGGCGCCAGAAGAAAAACTACCACCCACTTGGCAGGTAACCGGCACGACAGGATATGATTTTCTGGAAGAAGTGAGTCTTTTACTGCATGACAATTCGGGAGAAAATGCTCTCGAGAGTTTGTGGAAAGAGGTCGCGCCAAGCTGGTCTGATTATGCAACAGAAAGCCAGAATGCCCGCATTGAAGTCGCAGAGAGCTTGCTTTGTGGCGCGACCGATAACCTCATTGATCATCTTTATCGTCTTACGCGGCAGGATATTACTCTTCGCGATTTTACCAAGCGGGAAGTCCGCCTTATTGTCATCAAGCTTCTCTCGCTTATACGCATATATCGAACATATAATGCTGATCAAATTGGCAAAAACAGGTCTTCATCGGCACATTCTGGCAATCAGAACATATTTCTTGAGCAGGCACATAAAGAGCTCAAAACAAAAATTTCTTCCCGTCTTTCTCCCTTATTGAATTGGTTAAATGAAAAACTGGCAGGAAAGGATGATGACTGGAAGAGAGTGGAAGCTTTCGAACATCTAAGTGCACCACTTGCAGCCAAAGCCATTGAAGACACCGTGTTCTATCGTTACGGACGCTTGCTTTCACGCAACGATGTGGGAACGGACCCGGCCCAATTTTCCATATCCAGCACCAAATTCCATCAGGCAATGCAGTCTCGGAAAACGAATAGTCCTCAGAGCATGCTCACCTCGGCCACTCATGACCATAAGCGGGGAGAGGACTCCAGGGCCAGACTGGCTGTGTTATCGTCTCTTTCCTCTGAATGGAGAGAAGCCGTATCCAGATGGTCAACACTGAATAAAGTCCTCAGAGGGAAAAATGGGCCAGACAGCAGAGACGAACTGATTTTATATCAAACGCTTTTGGGCGCTTGGCCCTTGGAGCAGATTATTCCAGACACATCTTTTAAGAAGCGCATTATCGGATGGCAGATAAAAGCGATACGTGAAGCCAAACGGCATGGAAGCTGGACAGATCCAGATAAAGAGTACGAAACAGATTGTACGGCATTTATAGAAAAAATTCTTACACACGAGCCTTTTCTTGCTGATTTTACCCTCTTTTTTCAGAAAATAGCGCCTGCGGGTGCCTTGAATAGTCTAGCCCAGACTGTGCTACGTTTTACTGTGCCTGGGGTGCCAGATACATACCAAGGCACAGAATGGTGGGACTTTAGCTTGGTAGATCCAGACAACCGTCAGGCGGTTGATTATAAATCCCGAAAAAAAGCTCTCCTTCGTCATGAAAGCTTCTCTCAGACTGCACAGCATTGGAAAGATGGAATTGTAAAACAAATATTAATACAAACAATACTTAAATTTCGTCAGAATTTTCCTGGACTTTTTTCAGAAGGAGATTATGTTCCCATCACTTTAAAACCCATTTTTAAAAATTCTCTTTTTTGCTTTTCTCGTCAGGAAGGCAAAAATAAAACTCTCGTTCTAGTTCCAAAGCATGGTTTTTTATTGAATCCAGACTCTATAGATCTGAGCACCTCAGATTATTTAAAAACGAATGATGTAATTATTGAAATTACAGAGCATGAATGGAAATCTATATTATGGAACAATGTGAAAATAACCAAAGATGGTACACTCGCCATTCCTGATTCATGCCGTTATTTCCCTATCGACATTCTAATACCAAGCTCTCAAATATCTTGATTATCACATCATCAAAGGAAAGACATTCATACTTGTATTGGCTCTGCCAGAATATGATAAAGTGGTTTTTTCTACATTTTTCTCGTCGTCCGTTGTCTTTGTTTTTTATTTTCTGGATTGGATGTTTCTCAATAATTAAGAATAGGCAATCTATCTAAATAAGGGAAAATCAATCCATCTGGCACGTTGGAGTGAAGAAGCTTCGCTACTCTTGGAAAGAGCGGATTAAACATCCTACTTTTATTAGTGCGGGCTCTCTCACTTTATATCAACAACATGAGGTTCTGCCATGACCGATAAAAAGAACAAAAACGGCAAAAAACAAGCTCAGGATGAGAAGCTGGACGAAACTTTGGATGACAGTTTCCCAGCCAGTGATCCACCGTCTCACAGTGGTGTAACAGGCGATAGGGGGCCACCGGAGAAATCTCCCAAACCTGCCAAATCCACAAAAAAATGAGACCTTGTAAAGTCATTCCCTTCCAGAATAACGCTCTCCTGAAGGTTTACTTCTGAGAGCGTTATTTTTTACGGTAAAATCGGTGAGTTCAAGGCTCGAAGTCTGCTTCTCTTCTGGCTGTATGCAGTATCCGCCGACAGCACGTCTCGAAAGGAGGTTTGACCATGGCCCAAATTCTCGCAGCGCTTACGAAGAACTCTTGTCTGACGAGAAACACTATTTTGGACGAAAGGAAACATATTCCATAAAATCATGATTACAGAGTTTTTTCTCCTCTTGCGTTTATATCCGCAACGGCATATGAGGAAGCGCCAATGGTCAGGTGACCTGAGGCAATAGTTTGCTATCGGGTGACCCAGTCGCACTCTACTGAAGGGCCCCGTTGTATGACTTCCTCCCCTTACAGCCGTGTTAGCGAAGCCTTGGCGTTTGACGACGTTCTGGTTGTTCCCGCTGCATCTGAAGTCGTTCCGAGTCAAACCTCTGTTCGTACCCGTCTGACACGTTCCATCGAACTCAATATTCCACTTGTTTCTGCCGCTATGGACACCGTAACGGAAGATCAAATGGCTATTGCCATGGCGCAGCAAGGTGGTTTGGGGGTCATTCATAAAAATCTGTCCCCCGAGGAACAGGCTGAACACGTACGCCGCGTGAAGCGCTTTGAGTCTGGCATGGTTGTAAATCCCGTTACGGTAGGACCAGACCAGACGCTGGCTGAGGTGCGTGAAATCATGCACCGGAATGGCATCAGCGGCCTTCCTGTTGTAGAGCCCGATACGCAGAAACTGGTCGGAATCCTCACCAATCGCGATGTGCGCTTTGCCATAGATCCGACTCAACGCGTCTCTGAACTTATGACCCATGAGGGCTTGGTCACTGTTCGCGATGGGGCAGATGCCGACACGGCTCGGCAGCTTTTACATAAGCACAGGATTGAAAAACTGCTTGTTGTAGATGACGCGGATCGCTGCGTTGGCATTATTACCGTCAAAGACATGGACAAAGCCGTTGCCTACCCCCTCGCCATTAAGGATAGCATGGGACGGTTGCGCTGTGCCGCAGCAACCGGGGTAGGAGAAGACGGATTCAGCCGTGCCAAGCTCCTTGTTGAAGCAGGTGTTGACGTTCTGGTGGTCGATACTGCGCACGGTCACTCTTCTGGCGTGCTGCGCGCAGTGGAGCGTCTTAAAGCGCTTGATAACCAGATTCAGATTGTTGCTGGCAACGTAGCGACCCCGGAAGCGGCCGAAGCTCTGATCGAATCTGGAGCCGATTGTGTGAAAATCGGGATTGGGCCAGGCTCAATTTGCACGACGCGCATTGTTGCCGGTGTCGGTGTACCTCAGTTTTCCGCCGTGCTGGAAACGTCACAGGCATGCCACGCCAAGAATACGCCAGCGATTGCGGATGGCGGCATTCGCACTTCAGGAGATATCGTCAAAGCTGTGGGGGCAGGGGCTGACGTGGTTATGGTCGGCTCTCTGCTCGCTGGGACAGAGGAAGCACCGGGAGAGGTCTTTTTATATCAAGGCCGTTCCTATAAATCTTATCGGGGCATGGGCAGCCTTGGTGCTATGGCCCGTGGATCTGCAGACCGCTACTTCCAGCAGGAAGTGAAAGATTCCTTGAAATTGGTTCCAGAAGGAATTGAAGGGCGTGTCCCTTACAAGGGCACCATGTCTGCCGTTATCCATCAGCTTGTCGGTGGTCTCAAGGCCGGTATGGGCTACACAGGCTCCCGTGAAATCAAGGAACTTCAGGAGCGTGCCCGCTTCCGTCGCATTACAGGCGCGGGTCTCCGTGAAAGCCACGTTCACGATGTTTCCATCACGCGTGAAGCGCCGAATTATCGCCGGGATTAAGACACGATCATGACGCCCTCCGCCCGACTTGCTGCCTCCATTGACCTTCTTACTGCTATGGAGGTAGCCCCCCGTAAGCCAGCCGATGCCGTTGCCAACAGCTTCTTCAGGGAGCGGCGTTACATTGGCGGCGGAGATCGTCGGGCTGTTTCCGGACTAGTTTGGGATGTCATGCGCGAGTGGCGCAGGCTAAGCTGGCATCTGAAGCAAAGTGGCGCAGAAACACCAACTCCCAGAACTTTGGCGGCTGCATGCCTTGCGTTCAAAGGGACGCCCATTAGGGACGTCGCCTCCCTTTTTTCTGATGGACGCTTTGCCGCTGGAGCACTGACGTTCAAAGAGAAAAATGTTCTCTCAGCGCTGGCGGAAAAATCTTTGGACGACCCGCGCATGCCGCGCGCCGTTAAGCTGGAACTGCCCGACTGGCTGCTCCCTAAATTAGAAGAGACATTCGGAGACACGCTGGAAGAAGAACTTGCAGCTCTTTCTGAGCCTGCCACCCTTGATCTACGGGTGAATATTCTTCGTAACTCACGACAGGAAGCTCAGAAGGCTCTGGCCCGCGAAGGCCTGCATGCGACTTTAACCCCACTTTCTCCATGGGGTTTACGTCTGAATGGAAGGCAACCTGTCACCTCCACCACACCTTTTAAGGATGGTCGAGTAGAAATCCAGGATGAGGGCAGTCAGCTGGTCGCTGCCATTCTGGGCGCGGCACCTCAGATGCGCGTTCTGGATTATTGTGCCGGGGCAGGGGGCAAGACCCTCGCATTAGCCATGATGATGGAGAACAAAGGACATATTGCTGCATGTGACGTTGCCGAAAAACGCCTTGATGGTGCTGTCCGGCGTTTGCGGCGTGCGGGTGTACACAATGTAGAACAGCATCTTCTTCAAGCTGGTGATAAATGGGCCAAGCGCCGTTCAGCATCCTTCGACAGAGTGTTGGTCGATGCACCATGCAGTGGGACGGGCACGTGGCGCCGCAATCCTGATGCCCGTCTGCGCATGACTGAACAGGATTTGGAAGAGCTACTGACCAAGCAGGCAGAAATTCTGGACAAAGCCTCAACTCTTGTAAAACCCGGCGGTAGGTTGGTGTACGCGACATGTTCTGTTCTACGCGCAGAGAATGCAGATCAAGTGGAGGCGTTTCTTCGTCGCAAACCGGATTTCAAACTTGTTGCCTCAGATAGCTCGGCCCTGCCAGAAAAGCTGAAAGAAACGAGCATGTTTTCGCTATCGCCCCGGCAAAATGGGACGGATGGTTTTTTTGCTGCGGTTCTGACGCGCGCAGAAGAAAAAACTGCTTCTGATGAGATAGACTTACCCTTGTCAGCGGAATAAGGCTTCAAGGTTCTTCCTCTTGGGCAGTTAGAGTTCGAGGGGGCTGGGCGAGCATACTGACGCTCTGAAGAAGCATATGTCTTCCTGCTCTTCCCACGCAGCTATCAGTCGTCAGAAGCATGGACATGAATGGCTGTAGCTCCCGAAGCTAACACTGCCCGCAAATCCTCTTCTGTCAGGGCAACGCATCCTTCTGTAGGAGCTTTATTCTCCCGCTGAAGATGCATAAATATAGCAGATCCTCGCCCGGGCTGAATTTTTTCGTCATTATAGCCAATAACAACAATCAGATCATAAACATTGTCTTCTCGCCAAAGAGCCTCATGCCGTGCAGAATGAGGAAGCGATATTTTTTGATTGTAAGCGGAATGGGTAGGATCATCACACCATCCATCCCGAATGGTCAGGGCCTCTACAGGCAATACGGTATCGGGCTTTGGAATGCGGTCTGCTCGATAAAAAACCTGCCTGAGGGAGAATATCCCTATTGGCGTTGCGTGATCACCTTCCTGCTTATCCTGTGTAACGCCGTTTTTCCCGATTATCGCCCTCATGACTTTGTGTTCGCAATGCAGTTGTGCATCACTACGACTGCATGAGCGTGGTTTAATGTGTATCATCATCGCAATAAGAGTCCTGGCTGTAGATTTTTCTATGATGTCAGTGAGATCATGCTTATGGCTATTGGTTTGAGCCCAAAATCGTGACAAACTTGTCAGAGTGGATGGTTTAGGCAGCCATTAGTTACAGGCTGACACAAGGAGAAGAAAACCCCATGACGGGTGCACGTCCAATATTGGTTGTTGATGATGACCGGATACTGCGTCAAACGCTGGTAGAGCAACTGCAACTTGAAGGTGAGTTCACTGTACAGGAAGCAGCGTCGCTCGCTGAAGCCCGCGAGAAACTCAAGGCTCCTGACGCCAGATGTGACGCTATTCTGCTTGATGTCACGCTACCTGACGGAGATGGGCGTGATTTTTGTGCCGAGCTGAGAAAAGAAGGGCTTCGTATGCCCATTATTATGCTCACTGGCTCAGACGATGAAGCGGATATTGTTCGCGGTCTGGATGCAGGGGCAAATGATTATGTTGCCAAACCATTTAGAATTGCTGAATTGCTTGCGCGTTTGCGTGCGCAGCTTAGGCTTTTCGAAAACAGTGAAGATGCCGTCTTTACCATCGGTCCTTACACGTTCCGTCCCTCAGGAAAACTCTTACAGGATCCCCAGAAAAATCGCCGTATCCGCCTGACGGAAAAAGAAACGGCTATTCTTAAGTTCCTCTACAGGGCAGGGACCCGGCCTGTTCCACGCCAAGTTCTCTTGAACGAAGTGTGGGGTTATAACGCAGCGGTGACAACCCATACATTGGAAACTCATATCTATCGACTGCGACAGAAAATTGAGCCAGACCCAGCAAATGCCTCTCTTCTTATTACAGAAGGTGGCGGCTACCGCCTAAATCCAGAAACTGTTGCTGTTACATCAGAATAATTTTTTAATTACCTACATCGAATAAAGGATTTTTGTGAAAATACAAACATTCTTTATTCGATGCTTCACGAAATATAATATTTATATAGAACTGTAACTTTCAGCACAAACAAAGCTATTTTATATTCATTATCAGAGAAATATAATTCTAAATTTAAGAAAATTTCTTATTTTACTATTACCAAATAACTTTCATTGAAAACTATTTTAAAATAAAACAAATACATAAGAAAATATTCCATTTTTATATGATAGCAATTACGTCTCATCATCCTCTCAAATCAACATAATAGAGAAGGAGAATAACTACTTGCTACCGCCATAACGCGAACAAGAAACGCTTACTTATTTATATGCCGTGATTTGGAAGGCAATACCGGAAACCACGTAAAACCCACAAAAAACTAGGGGAAATCGTGGTGGGTGCGACAGGGATTGAACCTGTGACCCCCGCCGTGTGAAGGCGATGCTCTACCGCTGAGCTACGCACCCGGTTTGTGTGGTTGGTATTAGCGGAGCCTCTTGCTCTTGGCAAGCGGGTTTGGGAAATTAATTTGGGTCCGCCGTCAAATTTTCTCGTTTCATTTCAAGCTCCAACCATTTTTCCTCTGCCGCGGCGAGAGCTGTCTCAGTCTTCACTAAATCAGTGCTATATTTTTCAAATGCCTTCGGATCTTTTGCATAGAGATCAGCGTCAGCCAATTTGGTCCGGATTATTTCCGCCTGCTTTTCAAGCTTAGCGATCTCCTTGGGCAAGCTATCCAGAGCAAACTGGTCTTTATAACTTAACTTTCGGGACGACGATTTTCCGGATGATACATTAGCTTCTGATGAACCCTGCACCCTGACAACAGGCGGTGCAGTCATAACATTCTCTTCTATGCCACCCTTTTTCTGGGCAAGCATATCACTATACCCTCCGGCGTACTCCACCCAGTTACCCTGTCCTTCTGAAGCCAAAACAGAAGTCGCAACGCGATCCAGAAAATCTCGGTCATGGCTTACCAGAAGCACTGTGCCAGAATAGCTCGCCAGCATTTCCTGCAACAAATCAAGCGTCTCAAGATCAAGGTCGTTTGTTGGTTCGTCCAGCACCAAAAGGTTGGAAGGTTGAGCAAGAGCACATGCCAACATCAAACGGCCTCTCTCACCGCCTGACAACACACCAACTGGTGTCCGGGCCTGTTCGGGCTTAAACAGAAAATCTTTCATATAGCCGATAACATGGCGTTTTTCCGCACCGACCTGAACCATATCTCCACCGCCACCCGTAAGAGTGTCAGCTAAGCTTTTCTGAGGGTCCAGCGTCCGGCGTTGCTGATCAAGCGTTACCATGGAAAGAGAGGGGCCAAGAGAAACCGTGCCACTATCGGGTTGATCCTGACCAACCAGAAGACGAAGAAGTGTCGTCTTCCCTGCGCCATTTGCTCCCACAAGAGCGAGCCTGTCTCCACGCAGTAGGCGCAGATCCAGATCACGCACGATAACGCGATCTCCCCAGGATTTACTAACGTTCTCAGCTACAGCAACCAGCTTGCTGGAGACCCCCGATGACTGTGCCGCTAACGTAACCGAACCCGGTGCTCTTACGGCCTCACGCTTAGCGGCTCGCAACGCAGCCAATTCGCCCACACGCCGAACATTCCGTTTGCGCCGTGCGGTAACACCGTAACGCATCCAATCTTCTTCGCGTGCGATTTTGCGATCAAGTTTATGCGCATCACGCTCTTCCTGTTCGATTACCTCTTCACGCCACTCTTCAAAGCGGCTGAAACCCTGATCCAGACGGCGCGTAATCCCTCGATCCAACCATACGACGGAGCGGGAGAGGGTAGATAGAAGACGCCTGTCATGACTGATCATGAGCATTGCTGAATTGAGGCTTAGCAATTCGCGTTCAAGCCACTCGATCGTAGGCATATCCAGATGGTTTGTGGGCTCATCCAGCAAAAGAATATCAGGAGCAGCCGCCAGCGCGCCAGCTATTGCACAACGCCGTGCTTCCCCGCCAGAAAGATGAGAGGTGCTTTCCTGACCTGTTAGGCCAAGAGCAT
Source organism: Drosophila nebulosa (assembly GCA_024703675.1). NCBI lineage: Eukaryota > Metazoa > Arthropoda > Insecta > Diptera > Drosophilidae > Drosophila > Drosophila nebulosa. The sequence continues at coordinate 21,781 of JANFPS010000021.1, read as the reverse complement.
CGAGCATTGCAGCAGCACGCCACGAATTTTCGGGCTCGGCAATCTGTGACAGCACATAATCTGACGTCGTAAGATGCGTCGAAAGATCGGGTTCCTGCGGCAAATAACGCAAAGTGGCTCCCGGCTGCAAAAACACGACGCCTGAATCGGGCTGCAAAGCGCCCGCTGCAATTTTAAGTAAAGTGGATTTTCCCGAGCCATTCCGCCCCACAAGGCAGACCCGTTCACCCCGCGCTACAGCGAAGCCTGCCTTATCAAGCAAAGGCCTGCCACCAAGAGTGAGAGAAATATCTTGAAGGTGGAGAAGGGGAGGGAGAGCCATTCTCCGTTTCTGTGCCAGAGCCCTCAGTGACGCAAGAGGATATTTCCAGATATCGCCCTTTGGTCAGGAAGAAACGCTAGACGATCATCAAGAACTTGCAAGATCAAAACTGCTGACAGCCTGATAGGTCGCGACCGCCAAAGTCAAAGGTTCAAACGGCTTGGTGATGACGAAGCTGGGCTCCGATGTTTCACCGGTCAGGAGACGTTCCGGATAGGCCGTAACATAAATTATCGGCGCATCATGCGTTTTGGTGATTTCCGCCACGGCACGCATGCCATCACCGCCACTACCTAGATTAATATCCGCCAGAATAAGACCGGGGCGCGTTTCCTGAGCAATACGAATGGCGTCTTCTTGCGTATGCGCTATTCCTGCCACTTTGTGCCCGCATTGTAGAACGAGTTCTTCAATGTCCATGGCGATAATGGGTTCGTCTTCAATAATAAGAACAGACGTTTGAATACCGGTTTTAAGGAAAGAGTATGCGCGTTCAGTTTCCCGCTCGGCTTCTGCGTCTGACAGATCAAGAATTCGCGCTGCCATTGGAGGAGAAACTTCTTCCAGTGTTAACAGAAGGAGTAACTGACGCTGAAGGATGGAGAGAGAACCTTCTGGATGGTGGTGATCCGCCTGAGCAGAAAAATGACGTGATATTTCTTGATACAGACGACATAAAGCAGGCAGATCATCGGCAGGACGGCTGGTTGTCAAAGTCCGCAAACTTTCGGCCACCAGAAGATCACCTCGCGGCTGGCTACGCGTTAATGCGCGTGCGTAGCGTCTGCCATAGGGAAGTGCCTGGATTAAGGCCGCGCGTTGTGACTCTGGCATGACAAATCTCCTTCGCGTGGAGTAATGACGGTAGACACGCAGGATCGCAACGATGACATGACCGATCGTCTGCAGGAAGGGGTAAGTGTTCTGACACGCGATAAACTGGAGCACCGTAGCGCAACTGCATCATTTTCTCGCACAGATTTATTGAAGCAGGTTCCAGCACTTCGCGCTTTTGCACGCCTGCTGGCGCGTGATGCGACACTTGCGGATGATCTGGTGCAGGAAACCATTCTCCGCGCGTTGGCAAAGGCAGGACAATTCACTCAGGGCACCAATCTGAAAGCATGGACATTTTCCATACTGCGCAATTTGTTTCTTGAACAGGCACGGCGCAAGCAGAAAGAAAGGGAAGTGCTGGATCACTATGCTTCTGATGCCCAGACGCAACCAGCAAACCGACAGAACGGCCCCGACAGGGAAACGATTCGGGATCTCGATTATTATCTCTGGCAGCTTTCTCCTCTTTTACGGGAAGCTCTTATTCTAATTGGCGCACAGGAAATGACTTATGAAGAGGCCGCCTGCATCTGCGAGGTTTCAGTTGGGACCATGAAAACCCGTGTCTCGCGCGCCAGAGCAGAACTTCAGGCTCTGACGCAGGACCACTGAACCTTCTCCAAAAGCGTCATTCACTTTTTCGTGATAATTTTTTGAGGCTTTTTTTGTAACCTTTGCCTCCTCCCGTTCATTCAGTTTTCAAGAATGAATAAAGGCGAAGGAAAAAATCCGATGACGAAGTCATTCCACGATCAGGTTATTGCTATCCTGCCCAAGCTGCGTGTTCAGGCACTGGCGCTAACCCGTAACCGCGCCGCGGCCGAAGACTTGGTACAGGATGCCGTTTGCAACGCCCTTTCGGCGCAAGATAGCTTTGCCCCAGGCACAAATTTCCCTGCCTGGATGCATCGTATTTTGCGCAATCGTTTTATTTCCGACCTGCGGAAAAAACGTGAAACGACCGACATTGATGATATGCCGCCGTCCTTCCTGTCCACCAATGCTCCGCATGAAGATCGGATTGTGCTCAAGGATCTGGATGCAGCGCTTGCACGTCTGCCAGACGATCAGCGGGAAGCTCTGGTGTTAGGCGTTCTGGAAGGGATGAGCTATCAGGAACTGGCAGAAGTTGCTGGATGTGCGGTTGGCACGGCGAAAAGCCGCGTTTTCCGGGCACGCCGCCAGCTTGAAGCCTGGATGATAGGTGAAGAGCATGTGGGCGCAGATCGTCTGAAAGCGCAGGCCGCAGCATTGCAGCGGAAGGTAGAGCGGAATACACAGGAAAAAACCGCATCAAGCCGCGTGTAACGTGAAGACAGAAAGTGGGCTTGAAGGCCCACATATGTAAGGTAGGCTAACGAGCTTGAGTATGTCAGATGTTTGCTATTCAGACAGACAACATGGCATTTCCGTCGGGCGGCGTAAGGGTGCACCACCGGATGGAAAAATTCATGGGTGACGATCCACCAAAAGAATCCAAGAAAACGTCTGATCAGGCGTTTGATCTCTGGCTCAAACGCGGACTTCACCAGCTTTTTGATGATGTAGCGAATGAACCTATTCCAGAAGAACTGCTAAAGCTCATTGAAGAAGATCGTCGAGACTAAGCAGGGACAGGAGAGAGGGAGTCTTATACGCAGCCTGCGTAAAATTCTCGCTTCCCTGCTTTCCGGCATCGGGCATATCTTCAGCACAACCAGCGCCCGAATGCGGCTTTTGATCTGCCTTTCCGCCATACCTGTGGTGGCGATCGGATCGGTCCTTGCTGTTCACAACTACAACGAACTGATGGTGGGCAGCGCCCAGCGTGCTGCTACAGCCATTACTCGGCTGGACCTCCAGTTTCGACACGATACGGATCGCTTGCGCAGCGCGTTGGAAACCATCGGCGGTATGGGATTGACGCCTGAGCAGATTGGTCACGCCCTCAAGCTGGCTGAAACCATGAGCGGGCAACGTTACTGCTATCTGGGTGTGCTCAGCGCTGAAGGCAACGTCATCCAGTCGATTTCAACACCAGGAAGTGGGTGTCAGAATATTGAGGAAGGAGAAACTTTTCCTTCTTTTCAGGGAACCTTACTGGAAGCGATTCAGAGCAATAGCTCCTCGGAAGGAAGCGGCTCCTTCCTGAGAATCACCGTTCCTGCCGTTTTTCTTTCCATTCCGGAGACGCATGGATATCTTGTTGGTATCCTTCAACTCTCCCGGAAGGCAGCCTATCTTTCCAACAGCATTGGCTGGCAGGCGTTTTCGGATGAAAACAACCCTCTGAAGGCATGGCTCATCAATCAGGATGGTTCCTTGAGTTCCGTCTGCACGGATTGCCGATGGACGCCGCCCCCCAGCTTCATCGTAGGAGCCCTCCAGCAGCGGCTTGAAGCCAGCGCAGGGTCTGTCGTGTCACTTCCCACGCCTGAAGGTGGATATGCCTTGGGAGCTATTGCTGGAGGGGCTGATATTCTGGTCTCCGCGCAGCGAACGGCCCGGGAATCAGGGGCATTGCGGACCATGATTCTGGAAATATCGGGGTTAGTGCTTTTGTTGGCGGCCGGACTGATTGGGGTCACCTTGGCTGCCAACATTGTGCTGGTATGGCCACTACGGCGATTAACCTACTCTGTTCAGAAATGGCAGATAGAAGGCGTTTTTGATACACGCATCACGCGCTCAATGCCTTTGGAACTTCAAAGACTTGGGCAAGCTTTCACACGGGCGACCCGCCGACTTTCTCGCCATGAAGCGCGTCTAAAAAAAGCCATGGCGCATCAGGAACTGCTGATGCGTGAAATCCATCATCGGGTTAAAAACAACCTGCAGATTGTTGCTTCCCTTTTGAACCTCCAGGCTAGTCGCATCTCCAACCCTGACGTACGCGCGGAATTTGCATTGGCCCGAGACAGGGTAAGGGCTCTCGCGACCCTCCATCGGACGCTCTACGCAGAAGATCGTCTGGATAGCCTCAACATGGCGGGGTTTCTGAAAGAACTCTGCGACCAGACACTGCACATTGCGGGCGAAGAAAGTGCCGCACGTATTACGCTGGATGTCGTCGCAGACAATTTTTCCATGAACCCTGATCAGGCTGTACCTCTTGCCCTCATCGTGACGGAAATTGTGACTAACTCTATCAAATATGCCTTCCCGGATGGACGACATGGAACCATTGCTGTTCGCTTGAGCCTTCAGGGACCAAATGTGAATCTTTCCGTCAGTGATGATGGGATAGGGTGCGATATTGAGACCGCCACCTCCCCAGATCAACATGGCATCGGTTTGAAGTTAATCCGTGGCTTTGCCAGGCAGTTAAACGCCACGTTTGACAAAAACTGCGAACATGGCACCCGTTACACCTTTGTTTTTCCACTGGACGGTTCCTAGAAACGGCTTCTTTTCCCCCTAATCCTTTAGGATTCGGCCAGAAAAAAGTGGCGGTAAGTGCGCGCGTGGGTTATGGCAACTACGGCGGGGGGGGGCTGGGTGGCGTGCGTTGGAGAGTGTGTTGTGGGGATGGGGTTCTGTAGCCTGGGTGTCGCCTGGTCCGGTACTAGGAGCGTTCGGGGCGGTGCTACGTCATGAGCGGGGGGTAAAATGAACAGGTGGGTGGCGAGGTAGGGGGGGGCGACGGGCGGGGGTGGTGGGGGAGGGCGGCGGACACAAACCCGTCTTGGGACGGGGGCGAATTAGCAGGGGGGGGGGGGGGGGTATGGCAGGGCCGTGACCTGGGGTAATGGGTCCTGTATAGCAGGTCGGGCGGGTGGTCGTTCGTAGTCGTATCGTTGTGGGTTGGGCTTGGTAGGGGCGGCGGAGGGCGTGGTGGGTTGGTCTAGGCCGTAGGGGGGGGTGGTGGCTCGGAGGGCGGGTGGGTGGTCCGGAGTTGGGGGGGGGCGTGGGCTGGGAGTAAAGCCGGTGCAGATGAGGGGTCGGCGAGTGGGGGTGCTCTCTGTGTGTGTGCGGGCTGAAAAAAAAGAGCGAGGAGGCTGCGGTTTGTCCTGAGTGTGTGGGGTGGTGCGCGGGGGGGGGGAGAGTTGGGGTTGTCACTGTTTTTTGGGTTGCTGGGTGGCGTGGTCTTCTTGTTTTTGCGGGGGGGGGCTGTCTTGTTTGTGTTGGCTGGTTGGAGAAAAGTGGGGCCATGTCATGCGGCGCGGGTTGGGGTGGGGGTGTGGCCGTGGCAGTGCGATCGGGAGAGCGACGTGCGTGGTCTGTGACGGGGGGTGCGTGGGGGGTGGGAGAGGTGGCGCTTTGGGCTGGCTAGGGTGGTGTTGGTGTTGGTGGGGGGTGTCCTGCTCGTGGGGTCGCGAGCTTTGTGCGTGTTTTCTTTTTCATGGAGTCCAGCAGTAGGCGGTCGTCTCTGCCCTCTAACGGCGTGGTTTTTTGCCGGAGTAGTTGTTCTTCGTATCGTTCGTGGGGGGAAAAAGTTGTGTGTGTTTTTTGTTCTTGTGGTTTTTGGTGAGTAGAGATGTCTGTGGCTACACTCACCAGGGTGTTTGGTGGTCCGTGGCGGTCTTAGGCAGGGAAAAGGAGGAGGAAAGGGAGGGGGGGCGCGGATCGACTAGACGATCCGTTGATTTCTTTCCCCCTTTCTCTTTTGTTTTCTTCTCTTCCTTTCCTCCCTTCTTCTCCTATTTTTACCTTCTTTCTTTCTCTTTTTCTTTTTCTTTCGCGGTGCTTTCTTTTCCTTTTATCCTTCCGTTATGTGCCATGGGTACTCTCTCTTTTTCTTTTTTCTCTTCCTTTTTTTTTGCCTCCCTCTCCCTCCTCTCCTTGTTGTGTTCCCCTTCACCCCTTCGTATCGAGGAGCCTTTTAGTGGATTCCTATGTCGTCTTTCTGTAAATCGTTTTACCATTCATCGCCTCCCATTGTTCCGGCTTTATTTAATTGACATCCCATTTCTTTCCTTCCCTAAGCCGAGCCCCCACTCTATCTTTCTTCGCTCCTCCTCCTCTTTTTCTTCCTCTTATCCACTTCCCTGTTCTTCTCTTTTCCTTCCATTTCTTCCTCTTCGCCTTTCTTCCCCAGTATGTGCGTGGGGGGGGGGGTGAAGGCAGTCCATTTTTTATTCAGCTTTATATCTCTGGGGGGGGTTTTTCCATCCATTTACTTAAATTTTTTCCTTTTTCCTTTCCTGTCCTATAATTCTACCGCCCTCATTTTTAGCATGGGTGCTTTGCAGGGAATGTGGGAGGGCGTTTTAATTGTGTCGACTCAACAAAGGTAGCTTTTGATCTTAAATGGGGTGTTTGGGCGCTCGTCGACGTGCTTGTGGTTTGGTTATTTCCAGAGATTATTGTTTGCCGGATCCTCTGCGCGCGTTGGCTCATTGCCTATCAGGATCGTGCTCATGCGCAGGGCGCCGCTACAGCCGTACTGGATTTGCCCGCAGTGCAATCGCACCCGGCGCTTGAAGAGCAACAGCTTGCTTCTGAGCGGGCCATCTCTATCACGCTGGATCAGGTTTGCTTCACATGGGATCCCGCACGCGGGCAGGCTCTTGATAAAATCAGTTTTAGAGTGCCTGCGGGCGAAACCGTTATTTTGACGGGCGCATCGGGGTCCGGGAAATCCACATTGATGGAGCTTCTGCTAGGGTTCATCAAACCTGAGAGCGGACAGATACGCCTGAATGACACGCCGCTCGAAACCATTTCATCAGATGCCCTTTCCCCGCATTATCTCCTGGATAGGACAAAAACCTACCCTGTTTGCTGGCACACTACGTGACAATATCCTGTTTGCGCATCCTGATGCCGATGAGCAAACACTTATGGCTGCAGTGAAAGCCGCGGCCGTGGACCAATTCCTCCCCTCGCTGCCGGAAGGACTGGAAACACGTATTGGGGAAGGGGGGTTTGGTCTTTCTGGCGGACAAGCTCAACGTATTGCCATTGCGCGCGCCTATTTGAAAAATGCACCTGTGCTGCTGCTGGATGAGCCCACGGCCCACCTTGATCCGGAGACAGAAAAAAGCATTTTTGAAAGCCTGCAGCAGCTTGCGCTAAACAAAACCGTCATTTTGGCAACGCACTCTGCGGCTGCCCATATGTTCAACGGTTCCACAAGATTGGCCCTTGCCTAGAGTGGAAAAGATCATTTTTGCAGCAGGGAGTCAGCCTGAGATGGCCTGACGTGACCCAGAACTCGGGGCTGCTTGCTGGCCTTGCGACCAATAGCTTCTGCGGCTCCCGTGGGCATGGCCAATACAGGCGGGTTGGGGCCTAGGCCGTTGACCCGGGACGGAGACAGGCTATTTGTTTCGCATCTCGTGATGCTTCATCGTGGCAGAGAGCAGGCCTGCCCCTGTTCTTTGCGAATCGAGTGTTGATGCTCGCATTACTGTCTTTTATGCACCGGGGGCTTTCTGCATCATGGGTCAGGCTTTCCGAGCCTCCTTGTTTGTGGAGTTCTATCGACTGTGGGCTGGCTGTGCCGTGCTCTGGTGCGGATGATTCATTATCAACGGCTACGGTTCCTGGCCTGCGTGGGTCGGTGTCGGCCGGTTGATTTTTCTGTCGCGCTAGTGTTGCCTGGAGAGCGCTTCTGTTTTTGCCCACGGCATGCCCATGGTTTCGGGGCGCTTGGCAGGATTTGCGGAAGTATGGTTTTTTCCTGGATTCCGCCTCGGCGCAGTGGTGGCGCTTCTGCGCAGCAGGTGAGGACTGGGCCTTGTCGTCGGGCATTGGGGTAATCGTCAACACTTTGCTCTCCCGTGCTTGCTTGTCGCTCGAGTGACATGGACACGCTGGAGACGGCCTGTATCCTGCGTAGATTGCTCGGTTTGCCGGTTCATGGGTCGCATATGCGGTGACGTGCATCTAGATCCTAATTTTCTGGCTGGTTGCAGTCTTCTGTCATGCCAAAACATCAATTCGGTTGGTGCTGCCTGAACTCGGTCCTTCTCTCTTTGCCTGCTCTGCCATTGTCTGTTTCCTATAGCCTTGATTTGCCCGCTTCTGGTCGTGCGAGGACGACTCAGAGTACGCCGTGACGCAACAAACCTCTCCGTCCTGTGTGCGCATGCAGCTGTTCTTTGGATCTTGGTCATAGTGGCCTGCGTGACGATTGCCGCGCTGGTAGGTGTCGTAGCAGAAGATCCCTGGATGCTGTTGCGCCGTGGTGCAAGCCGATGACAGTGAACGAGGGTTCATACTGGAATGGCCAAGGAAACATCTTGTCGCGCACGCGGCGAGGCTATCCGTGCTAACGCCACGGCTTATCTGTGCGGACAGATCGCTATTCTTTTCGTTCTACTGGCCATTGGCTTTCGTGGGGCATAACTGTTCTCAGGAAAAGTTTGCCCCCCGTGCTTGTCTGGCGTTGGGTATGTTCCTGTTTCCTGACATGTAGGCTGCGCTTTGAAAGCGCATGGGTGCTCTTGTAGCCGCGGGCTGGAGTACATTAAGCCGGGCGCAATGGGCGCTGCTGGCCCGGCGAGTAATGTAGAAATTGCTACAGGGTGATGGGTCCGGTATTCCGCTCAACCTTAACAGTGGTCAGAAGTGGATGCTCCCTCAGTTCCATGGCATTCAGATAGCTAGTCACCAATTTTTGTGTAAATTCAGGATGGGGCGCGTCAAGTCTCCCCTTGTGGTTTGATGGACTAACGAATCTTGATATTCCAGCGGCTCCGCCGCGTTTGCCCTTGGGACTTCAAGGGCCTCGGGCCCCTGGATATTCCGGCGTGGGGAAAATCGCGCCTGCGCAGATCCGCGTTGCTGCTGAACCTTGGAGCTGTGCTCTATAATCTTAATTGTGCACCTAGATTCACACACTCCGGGAGTATCACGCTTGGCGGGGGGAATATCTCCCACATCCGAGCAACCTCTTTGCGCCGTCAGATCGCGTGGCTTTCTCAGGCAACCCATCTGTTTGACGATACAATCCGCTCCAACCTGCTTCTTGGCAAACCAGAAGCAACCGAAGAGGATTTATGGCGCGCCCTTGAGGAAGCAGCGGTAGCAGGCGTCGTACGCAACTTGCCGGAAGGGCTGGATACCTGGCTTGGTGAAGGCGGTGTCAATCTTTCTGGCGGGCAGGGACGACGAATAGCTCTCGCACGTACTTTGCTGACAAATGCACCCATCATGATTTTGGATGAGCCAGCCACAGGACTGGATGCTCAAACGGAACAGGATTTTCTGCGTACACTCAATACTGTTACAGCGGGACGTACAGTTATTCTGATTGCACATCGCCTTACAGGGGTAGAAAAACTGGACCAGATCTGGCGTCTTTCACATGGTCAGGCAACAACCGTTGCTGTCTCATAAATACAGCAGTTGACGAGATGGACACCAAAGGGCACCAGATGGTGTTCTGCCTGGTTTTAATTCCTGGGCAGATCTGTATTTGAACAAGACGTTACGTCTTCGCCACTCTAGCCGGGATTAAACTCATGCGTCGCCTGCTGCCAGTTCTGGGCCTTTCTCTTCTTGCCGGTTGTGCCACACAACCGGCGCGCAAGTATGTGGTGTTTTTTGCGAACAACTCCGTTGAACTCGACAGCTCTTCCCGTGCTGTGATCTCGGAAATTTCCGCGAAGGCACAGCGGCATCCTTCTCGTGTTGTGCAGATAGAGGGCTACGCTGGCGCAGGGCAGGATCTTTCCGCAGACTCCCTTCTGGCAGTACAACGTGCCAAACTTGTGGCAGAACAATTGCATCAGGATGGCGTATCCGGAGACCGAATCCGTCAGACGCCACGTGCGCCTTCTACAACCGAGGCCTCTGCCGTTGGGTCTCGCCGTGTCGAAATCGAACTGGTAAACCCCTGATTTATCTATGACGGAATCGCAGATCGGTCTTAGTTCTCTTCCCGTCCTTCCTGAGAGCGTGAAGGGAAGGGACCGGTTTGTGGGCAACACCCCGCAAGAGGTATTGCAGTCTGTCTTCGGTTATCCCGACTTCCGCAGCCTGCAGGCGCAGGCTGTCAAAGGCATCATGGATAGCGAAGATACACTTGTTCTGATGCCAACGGGTGGTGGCAAAAGTATCTGTTACCAGATACCAGCTTTGTGCCGCGCAGGCATGGGTCTTGTCGTTTCACCTCTTATTGCCCTGATGGATGATCAGGTTGCCGGGTTAAGGCAACTCGGTATCAACGCGGCTGCCCTTCATTCTGAACTGGAAAATGAAGAGGCCGCTAAAATCCGTTCAGATCTGGCCAATGGCAGAATAGACCTCCTTTATGTGTCTCCCGAACGTCTTCTGGCACCGGGAACGTTAGAGCGCCTAACTCGCCAGACCATTTCAGTTATCGCGATTGATGAAGCCCACTGCATTTCAGCATGGGGCCATGAATTCAGACCGGAATATAGAGAATTAGCCGCTCTTCCGCGCCATTTCCCCGGCGTGCCGCGTATTGCGCTGACGGCAACGGCTGATCAGCGGACGCGCGCTGACATCCTTTCCGCTCTGGATATGCCTCATGCTAGAGTTCTCATTTCCAGTTTCCACAGACCTAATCTGAACATCGCAGCCCTACCCAAAGCGTCGGAACTGCGGCAGCTTACAACGGTTCTGGAACGCCATAACGAAGAGGCCTGTATTGTCTATTGTGGCAGCCGCGCCAGAACAGAGAGGATAGCCGCGTCCCTGAGGGAGCGTGGATGGACGGCTCTGGCCTTTCATGCGGGCCTTTCTCCAATAGAAAAACGGGCTGCACTCCTTCGGTTTCGGTCCGGAGAGCCCATTGTAATCGTGGCGACCGTTGCCTTCGGCATGGGGATAGACCGACCTGATGTACGGGCTGTGATCCATCTGGACATGCCAGCCTCACCAGAAGCCTATTATCAGCAGATCGGTCGCGCCGGCCGAGACGGTTTACCGTCTGACACAGTACTTCTCTACGGTGGAGAAGATATGGCCCGCGCACGTTACTGGCTGGATCAGTCAAACGCACCAGAGACTGAAAAACGGGTCATGCGGGCTCGTCTGGAAGCTATGATTGCTCTGACAGAAACAACCGGCTGCCGGACCCAGGCCCTTCTCCATTGCTTTGGAGAAACATTAAACGAACCTTGCGGCCATTGTGATACCTGCCAGCATCCTGTCATCACCTTTGACGGCACAGAGGCCGCACGCAAATTCCTCTCAGCCGTGTATCGCACCGGGCAGCATTATGGTGCTCTGCATGTTATTGCGGTTTTGCGCGGTAAACTTACGGAAGCGGTGGAACGTAACAGGCATAATGCCTTGTCCGTTTGGGGTATCGGCAAAGATAAGGCCGAGCCTTTCTGGCGCAGCGTTGTCCGACAGCTTATTGCCCGAGGCGCCTTGCGCTCAGAAGGCCAGTATGGCGGCTTGGCTCTGAATAATGAAATTGCTCGCCCCATCTTGCGGGGCGAAGAAAGCATTGAACTGCGTGCAGATGCCACTGCGGAGCTTGAAAAAGGGAGTGCCTCCCGCAGCAGGCAAAGCTCTCCAGCAGTAGAACTGCCCGAAGACAAGCAACCACTGTTTGCTGCTCTTAGAAAATGGCGACTGGATGAAGCGCGAGAGCAAGAAATTCCCCCCTACGTGATTTTTCATGATGCTGCTTTGAGAGACATAGCCTTGCAAGAACCCTCCACTCTGCAAGAACTGGGTGAGATCAAAGGGGTTTTTGGATCTCCCTACCCCTTTGATCTCACCCAGTTCTTGCAGAGTGGAGGGTTCTTGCAAGGCTATGTCTCTCAAAGCAGCATCATGAAAAATCACGTAGGGGGGAATTTCTTGCTCTCGCGCTTCATCCAGTCGCCATTTTCTAAGAGCAGCAAACAGTGGTTGCTTGTCTTCGGGCAGTTCTACTGCTGGAGAGCTTTGCCTGCTGCGGGAGGCACTCCCTTTTTCAAGCTCCGCAGTGGCATCTGCACGCAGTTCAATGCTTTCTTCGCCCCGCAAGATGGGGCGAGCAATTTCATTATTCAGAGCCAAGCCGCCATACTGGCCTTCTGAGCGCAAGGCGCCTCGGGCAATAAGCTGTCGGACAACGCTGCGCCAGAAAGGCTCGGCCTTATCTTTGCCGATACCCCAAACGGACAAGGCATTATGCCTGTTACGTTCCACCGCTTCCGTAAGTTTACCGCGCAAAACCGCAATAACATGCAGAGCACCATAATGCTGCCCGGTGCGATACACGGCTGAGAGGAATTTGCGTGCGGCCTCTGTGCCGTCAAAGGTGATGACAGGATGCTGGCAGGTATCACAATGGCCGCAAGGTTCGTTTAATGTTTCTCCAAAGCAATGGAGAAGGGCCTGGGTCCGGCAGCCGGTTGTTTCTGTCAGAGCAATCATAGCTTCCAGACGAGCCCGCATGACCCGTTTTTCAGTCTCTGGTGCGTTTGACTGATCCAGCCAGTAACGTGCGCGGGCCATATCTTCTCCACCGTAGAGAAGTACTGTGTCAGACGGTAAACCGTCTCGGCCGGCGCGACCGATCTGCTGATAATAGGCTTCTGGTGAGGCTGGCATGTCCAGATGGATCACAGCCCGTACATCAGGTCGGTCTATCCCCATGCCGAAGGCAACGGTCGCCACGATTACAATGGGCTCTCCGGACCGAAACCGAAGGAGTGCAGCCCGTTTTTCTATTGGAGAAAGGCCCGCATGAAAGGCCAGAGCCGTCCATCCACGCTCCCTCAGGGACGCGGCTATCCTCTCTGTTCTGGCGCGGCTGCCACAATAGACAATACAGGCCTCTTCGTTATGGCGTTCCAGAACCGTTGTAAGCTGCCGCAGTTCCGACGCTTTGGGTAGGGCTGCGATGTTCAGATTAGGTCTGTGGAAACTGGAAATGAGAACTCTAGCATGAGGCATATCCAGAGCGGAAAGGATGTCAGCGCGCGTCCGCTGATCAGCCGTTGCCGTCAGCGCAATACGCGGCACGCCGGGGAAATGGCGCGGAAGAGCGGCTAATTCTCTATATTCCGGTCTGAATTCATGGCCCCATGCTGAAATGCAGTGGGCTTCATCAATCGCGATAACTGAAATGGTCTGGCGAGTTAGGCGCTCTAACGTTCCCGGTGCCAGAAGACGTTCGGGAGACACATAAAGGAGGTCTATTCTGCCATTGGCCAGATCTGAACGGATTTTAGCGGCCTCTTCATTTTCCAGTTCAGAATGAAGGGCAGCCGCGTTGATACCGAGTTGCCTTAACCCGGCAACCTGATCATCCATCAGGGCAATAAGAGGTGAAACGACAAGACCCATGCCTGCGCGGCACAAAGCTGGTATCTGGTAACAGATACTTTTGCCACCACCCGTTGGCATCAGAACAAGTGTATCTTCGCTATCCATGATGCCTTTGACAGCCTGCGCCTGCAGGCTGCGGAAGTCGGGATAACCGAAGACAGACTGCAATACCTCTTGCGGGGTGTTGCCCACAAACCGGTCCCTTCCCTTCACGCTCTCAGGAAGGACGGGAAGAGAACTAAGACCGATCTGCGATTCCGTCATAGATAAATCAGGGGTTTACCAGTTCGATTTCGACACGGCGAGACCCAACGGCAGAGGCCTCGGTTGTAGAAGGCGCACGTGGCGTCTGACGGATTCGGTCTCCGGATACGCCATCCTGATGCAATTGTTCTGCCACAAGTTTGGCACGTTGTACTGCCAGAAGGGAGTCTGCGGAAAGATCCTGCCCTGCGCCAGCGTAGCCCTCTATCTGCACAACACGAGAAGGATGCCGCTGTGCCTTCGCGGAAATTTCCGAGATCACAGCACGGGAAGAGCTGTCGAGTTCAACGGAGTTGTTCGCAAAAAACACCACATACTTGCGCGCCGGTTGTGTGGCACAACCGGCAAGAAGAGAAAGGCCCAGAACTGGCAGCAGGCGACGCATGAGTTTAATCCCGGCTAGAGTGGCGAAGACGTAACGTCTTGTTCAAATACAGATCTGCCCAGGAATTAAAACCAGGCAGAACACCATCTGGTGCCCTTTGGTGTCCATCTCGTCAACTGCTGTATTTATGAGACAGCAACGGTTGTTGCCTGACCATGTGAAAGACGCCAGATCTGGTCCAGTTTTTCTACCCCTGTAAGGCGATGTGCAATCAGAATAACTGTACGTCCCGCTGTAACAGTATTGAGTGTACGCAGAAAATCCTGTTCCGTTTGAGCATCCAGTCCTGTGGCTGGCTCATCCAAAATCATGATGGGTGCATTTGTCAGCAAAGTACGTGCGAGAGCTATTCGTCGTCCCTGCCCGCCAGAAAGATTGACACCGCCTTCACCAAGCCAGGTATCCAGCCCTTCCGGCAAGTTGCGTACGACGCCTGCTACCGCTGCTTCCTCAAGGGCGCGCCATAAATCCTCTTTTCGGTTGCTTCTGGTTTGCACAAGAAGCAGGGTTGGAGAGGATTGTAGTCAGTCAACACAGATGGGGTTGCCTGAGAAAGCCACGCAATCTGACGGTCGCAAAGAGGTTGCTCGGATGTGGAGATATTCCCCCCGCCAAGCGTGATACTCCCGGAGTGTGTGAATCTAGGTGCACAATTAAGATTATAGAGCACAGCTCCAAGGTTCAGCAGCAACGCGGATCTGCGCAGGCGCGATTTTCCCCACGCCGGAATATCCAGGGGCCCGAGGCCCTTGAAGTCCCAAGGGCAAACGCGGCGGAGCCGCTGGAATATCAAGATTCGTTAGTCCATCAAACCACAAGGGGAGACTTGACGCGCCCCATCCTGAATTTACACAAAAATTGGTGACTAGCTATCTGAATGCCATGGAACTGAGGGAGCATCCACTTCTGACCACTGTTAAGGTTGAGCGGAATACCGGACCCATCACCCTGTAGCAATTTCTACATTACTCGCCGGGCCAGCAGCGCCCATTGCGCCCGGCTTAATGTACTCCAGCCCGCGGCTACAAGAGCACCCAAGCGCTTTCAAAGCGCAGCCTACATGTCAGGAAACAGGAACATAACCCACGCCAGACAAGCACGGGGGGCAAACTTTTCCTGAGAACAGTATAGCCCCACGAAAGCCAATGGCCAGTTAGAACGAAAAGAATAGCGATCTGTCCGCACAGATAAGCCGTGGCGTTAGCACGGATAGCCTCGCCGCGTGCGCGACAAGATGTTTCCTTGGCCATTCCAGAATGCACCGTCGTTCAATATGCTGGCTTGCACCACGGCGCAACAGCATACCGGGATCTTCTGCTACGACACCAACCAGCGCGGCAATCGTAACGCAGGCCAATCTGACCAAGATCCAAAGAACAGCTGCAAGCGCACAACGGACGGAGAGGTTTGTTGCGTCACGGCGTACTCTGAGTCGTCCTCGCACGACCAGAAGCGGGCAAATCAAGGCTATAGGAAACAGACAATGGCAGAGCAGGACAAAGAGGAAGGCGCGAGTTCAGGCAGCACCAACCGAAATGATGTTTTGGACTGACAGAAGACTGCAACCAGCCAGAAAATTAGGATCTAGATGCACGTCACCGACTATGCGACCCATGAACCGGCAAACCGAGCAATCAACGCAGGATACAGGCGTCGTCCAGCGTGTCCAAGTCACTCGAGCGACAAGCAAGCACGGGAGAGCAAAGTGTTGACGATTACCCCAATGCCCGACGACAAGGCCCAGTCCACACCTGCTGCGCAGAAGCGCCACCACTGCGCCGAGGCGGAATCCAGGAAAAAACCATACTACCGCAAATCCTGCCAAGCGCCCCGAAACCATGGGCATGCCGTGGGCAAAAACAGAAGAGCGCTCCAGGCAACACTAGCGCGACAGAAAAATACACCGGCCGACACCGACCCACGCAGGCCAGGAACCGTAGCCGTTGATAATGATCATCACCGCACCAGAGCACGGCACAGCCAGCCCACAGTCGATAGAACTCCACAAACAAGGAGGCTCGAAAGCCTGACCCATGATGCAGAAAGCCCCCGGTGCATAAAAGACAGTAATGCGAGCATCAACACTCGATTCGCAAAGAACAGGGGCAGGCCTGCTCTCTGCAACGATGCAGCATCAGGAGATGCGAAACAAATAGCCTGTCTCCGTCCCGGGTCAACGGCCTAGGCCCCAACCCGCCTGTATTGGCCATGCCCACGGGAGCCGCAGAAGCTATTGGTGGCAAGGCCAGCAAGCAGCCGCGAGTTCTGGGTCACGTCAGGCATCTCAGGCTGCTCCCTGCTGAAAAATGATCTTTCCACTCTGGAGGCCAATCTGCTGACCGTTGAACATATGGGCAGCCGCAGAGTGCGTTGCCAAAATGACGGTTTTGTTTAGCGCAAGCTGCTGCAGGCTTTCAAAAATGCTTTTTTCTGTCTCCGGATCAAGGTGGGCCGTGGGCTCATCCAGCAGCAGCACAGGTGCATTTTTCAAATAGGCGCGCGCAATGGCAATACGTTGAGCTTGTCCGCCAGAAAGACCAAACCCCCCTTCCCCAATACGTGTTTCCAGTCCTTCCGGCAGCGAGGGGAGGAATTGGTCCACGGCCGCGGCTTTCACTGCAGCCATAAGTGTTTGCTCATCGGCATCAGGATGCGCAAACAGGATATTGTCACGTAGTGTGCCAGCAAACAGGGTAGGTTTTTGTCCTATCCAGGAGATAATGCGGGAAAGGGCATCTGATGAAATGGTTTCGAGCGGCGTGTCATTCAGGCGTATCTGTCCGCTCTCAGGTTTGATGAACCCTAGCAGAAGCTCCATCAATGTGGATTTCCCGGACCCCGATGCGCCCGTCAAAATAACGGTTTCGCCCGCAGGCACTCTAAAACTGATTTTATCAAGAGCCTGCCCGCGTGCGGGATCCCATGTGAAGCAAACCTGATCCAGCGTGATAGAGATGGCCCGCTCAGAAGCAAGCTGTTGCTCTTCAAGCGCCGGGTGCGATTGCACTGCGGGCAAATCCAGTACGGCTGTAGCGGCGCCCTGCGCATGAGCACGATCCTGATAGGCAAGAGCCAAAGCGCGCAGAGGATCCGGCAAACAATAATCTCTGGAAATAACCAAACCACAAGCACGTCGACGAGCGCCCAAACACCCCATTTAAGATCAAAAGCTACCTTTGTTGAGTCGACACAATTAAAACGCCCTCCCACATTCCCTGCAAAGCACCCATGCTAAAAATGAGGGCGGTAGAATTATAGGACAGGAAAGGAAAAAGGAAAAAATTTAAGTAAATGGATGGAAAAACCCCCCCCAGAGATATAAAGCTGAATAAAAAATGGACTGCCTTCACCCCCCCCCCCACGCACATACTGGGGAAGAAAGGCGAAGAGGAAGAAATGGAAGGAAAAGAGAAGAACAGGGAAGTGGATAAGAGGAAGAAAAAGAGGAGGAGGAGCGAAGAAAGATAGAGTGGGGGCTCGGCTTAGGGAAGGAAAGAAATGGGATGTCAATTAAATAAAGCCGGAACAATGGGAGGCGATGAATGGTAAAACGATTTACAGAAAGACGACATAGGAATCCACTAAAAGGCTCCTCGATACGAAGGGGTGAAGGGGAACACAACAAGGAGAGGAGGGAGAGGGAGGCAAAAAAAAAGGAAGAGAAAAAAGAAAAAGAGAGAGTACCCATGGCACATAACGGAAGGATAAAAGGAAAAGAAAGCACCGCGAAAGAAAAAGAAAAAGAGAAAGAAAGAAGGTAAAAATAGGAGAAGAAGGGAGGAAAGGAAGAGAAGAAAACAAAAGAGAAAGGGGGAAAGAAATCAACGGATCGTCTAGTCGATCCGCGCCCCCCCTCCCTTTCCTCCTCCTTTTCCCTGCCTAAGACCGCCACGGACCACCAAACACCCTGGTGAGTGTAGCCACAGACATCTCTACTCACCAAAAACCACAAGAACAAAAAACACACACAACTTTTTCCCCCCACGAACGATACGAAGAACAACTACTCCGGCAAAAAACCACGCCGTTAGAGGGCAGAGACGACCGCCTACTGCTGGACTCCATGAAAAAGAAAACACGCACAAAGCTCGCGACCCCACGAGCAGGACACCCCCCACCAACACCAACACCACCCTAGCCAGCCCAAAGCGCCACCTCTCCCACCCCCCACGCACCCCCCGTCACAGACCACGCACGTCGCTCTCCCGATCGCACTGCCACGGCCACACCCCCACCCCAACCCGCGCCGCATGACATGGCCCCACTTTTCTCCAACCAGCCAACACAAACAAGACAGCCCCCCCCCGCAAAAACAAGAAGACCACGCCACCCAGCAACCCAAAAAACAGTGACAACCCCAACTCTCCCCCCCCCCGCGCACCACCCCACACACTCAGGACAAACCGCAGCCTCCTCGCTCTTTTTTTTCAGCCCGCACACACACAGAGAGCACCCCCACTCGCCGACCCCTCATCTGCACCGGCTTTACTCCCAGCCCACGCCCCCCCCCAACTCCGGACCACCCACCCGCCCTCCGAGCCACCACCCCCCCCTACGGCCTAGACCAACCCACCACGCCCTCCGCCGCCCCTACCAAGCCCAACCCACAACGATACGACTACGAACGACCACCCGCCCGACCTGCTATACAGGACCCATTACCCCAGGTCACGGCCCTGCCATACCCCCCCCCCCCCCCCTGCTAATTCGCCCCCGTCCCAAGACGGGTTTGTGTCCGCCGCCCTCCCCCACCACCCCCGCCCGTCGCCCCCCCCTACCTCGCCACCCACCTGTTCATTTTACCCCCCGCTCATGACGTAGCACCGCCCCGAACGCTCCTAGTACCGGACCAGGCGACACCCAGGCTACAGAACCCCATCCCCACAACACACTCTCCAACGCACGCCACCCAGCCCCCCCCCGCCGTAGTTGCCATAACCCACGCGCGCACTTACCGCCACTTTTTGTTGGCCCGCAAAATCCTAAAGGAATAGGGGGGAAAAGTAAAGCCGTTCCTAGAGAACCGTCCCAGTGGAAAAACAAAGGTGTAACAACGGGTGCATGTACTCGCAGTTTTGTCAACAACGTGGCGTTTAACTGCCTGGCAAAGCCACGGATTAACTTCTAAACGATTCCATGTTGATTCTGGGCGAGGTGGGAGCCGCTCTCAACCAGTTATCGCACCCTATCCCATCATCACTGAGGAAAGATTCCACATTTGGTCCGGAAGGCTTCAAGCCGAACAGCAATGCGTTCCATGGGTCGTCCATCCCGGTGTTGAAGGCATATTTGATAGAGGTAGTCACAATTTACCGTCACGATCGAGGGTGTCCACCCCCCATGACCCACGGTCCAGCCCACTGATCAGGGTCCACATGGAAAACCAATTGTCTGCGGACGACATCCAGCGTAATACCCGGGCGGCACTTTTCTTCGCCCGCAATGGTGCAGTGTCCTGGCTCGCAGAGTTCTTTCAGAAACCCCGCCCATTTGAGGCAGATCCCAGACGATTTCTCGCGCTAGAGCGTCCGATGGAGGTCGCGAGAGCCCTTCACACACCTGTCCCTCGGGCCAATGCAAATTCCGCCCAGTTAACCGTCTAGGGTTGTTTTCACGAACTGCGACTTGAGCCTGCGGCCCCCCCGCGTTCCCCCAAAAAGGGAGCAACAAAAAATTCCTGCAGGTTCCGTCTTTTAAACCGATGATGGATTCACGCATCACGCCAGGTCCTGATGCGCCATGCTTTTTCACCAGACGCGCTTCATGGCGAGAAAGTCGGCGGAGTCGCCCTGGTGAAAAGCTTGCCCAAGTCTTTGCAAGTTCAACAACAGGCAGTGAGCGCGTGATGAGTCACAGTATCAAAAAACAACGAAGCTCTAGCGTCTATCTGCCAGATCTGAACAGATCGTTCAGTTAGGTAATCGCCCTCCCAATGTTTTAGGTGGCCAGTCACCAGAACAAATGTTGGCAGCCAAGGTCGACACCCAATCAGTCCGGCGCCAACAAAAGCACTAACACGATATTACAGAATCATCGCGTCCCGGCAATGCCCCTGACACCCCGGGCCCGTTTCGCGAAGCCGCGACGACCAGGCAATATCCAGCCCTCCAGCAATCGCTCCCCAAGGCATATCCACCTTCCAGACTGATGGAGGTGAACGTGGGAAGGTGACACGACAGACCCTGCACGCCCTGGCTTCAAGCTCGCCCCTCGCATTGTTAAGAAGGCTCCTACGGATGAAGCTCAGCGGGGGGCGGCGTCGATCGGCAATCTCGCTGCAGACCGGAACACTCAAGGAACCATCCTTGATACTGATGAGCCATGCCTTCAGCACGGTTGTTTCTTCATCCCCGAAACCGCTGCCAGCCACACTGCTGTCTGGGGGAAAGATAGGCTGACCGTACGGCGAGAGCTTGAAAGGTTTTTATTACTCTAACAAGATATCCATTGCGCTGCTCCGGAATGGATAAGAAAAACGGCAGGAACCCCGAGTGACTGTCTCCAGGAAGGGGAGCCGCTCTCCTTTCCCGAGGATTATTGCTCTTGATATCGCTTCCAGTAAGGTTCCCTGAAAAGAAGGAAAGTTTCTCCTTCCTCAAATTCTGAACACCCACTTCCTCGCCGTGTTTTTGACACACTCGACTAGGAATGCACGTTGCCTTCAGCGCTGACCAGCACACCAATGATAGCAGTCGTGTGCCCGGCTATGGGTTTCAGCCCAGCAGTTGACCGGGACGTAGACCAACTATGCTTCAGGCACACGTCAATACGATACAGCAGATGGTCTCAAACGCAGCTGCGCAAAGCGACACAGTATCGTGGCGAAAACTGGAGGTCAAGCCCGAGTAATGGCTGTAGAAGCAACGCTGGGCGCTGCCCACACCATCAGGTTCGTTGTAGTTGTGACACAGCAAAGCGTGACTGATCCGATCGCCACCACAGCGGATGGTCGGACAAGGCAAGACTCAAACAACAGCCGCATTCGGCGCGTGGTTTATGCTGCCAAAATGCCCGAGGCGGAAAGCAGGGCCACCCGTCCCCCCGTTATCCCCTCTCACAGCGAGAATTTTACGCAGGCTTGCGTATAAAGGGACTCCCTCTCTCCTGTCCTGCTCAGTCCTCGACGATCTCTGCAAGCCGCCTTTCAGCAGTTCACTTCTGGAAAGGTTCATTCGCTACATCATCAAAAAGCTGAGCAAGTCCGCGTTTGGACCAACGAGATCGAAACGCCCCCCACACCCTCCTCGCACAAGACGTTTTCTTGGATTCTCTTTGGTTGGTATCAGTACAACCCCATGAATTTTCCCATCGGTGGTGCACCCTCGCCGCCACCGACGCTAAATGCCACCCATGTTGCTGTGTCTGAATAGCCCAACACCATCCTGGGACACTACTCTAAGCTCGTGAGTCCTACCTATACATATGTGGGCCACACTCAAGAGCCCACTTTTCTGTCTTAACGTTACCACGCGGCTTGATGGGTTTTTTCCTGTGTATTCCCGCACTCTACCTTCCGCTGCAATGCTGCCGGCACCTGCCAGCTTTCCAGGGACGATCTGCGCCCACAGTTGGGTCTTCCACCCTATCATCCAGCGCTTCCAAAGCTAGGCGGGCGTACGCCCCGGATGAACGCCGGACTTTTCACCCTCGTCCGTCGCCAACCGCACATAACAGCAACTGTCTGCCGGCTACCCTGATAGCTTCACATCCCTTCACAGAACGCCCTAACACAGAGCTTAAAGATGAGCGTATGGAAGAAGGGAAAAGAGCTGCATCAAGATAATTGAGAAAAAAATACGAACTCATGA